>CM035135.1:111180310-111799216 GCA_020205605.1 Panax ginseng | reverse complement strand
GCGCATGTTACGTTCGTTTTAGTTGACGAAATATTTAAGGATTTTAGAAATGTGTTTTGTACCGGGGTCAATACAAAATTCGATTTCACGCTTTGGGGTAGGCCAAGAAGTCGTCAAGAAATTTATTAACGATAGAAATATCATCGAAGACTGTGACTCTCATCCAAGACTTGGATAGCACATGTAATGAAGGTTTCTCCTAACGGAGTTTCAACCAATAAGTCAAAGTCTAACTTCTCTAGAGTTAAATTTAAACGTTGAGCACAAGCAAGAGAGATAAAAGAATGGGTAGAACCGGTATCTAATAAGGTATAGACTTCGCAAAAATTTATAATTAACTAACCCGTGCTAACTTCGTTCGGGTTACTCGCTTTTTGAAAAGTCACAAAAAACGCTCTCCTTGAAACCACCGACTTTTTTTTGTCCGTATCCGCCTTTAGTGCCACCGTCCCAGCTGGACTTGACTTCACTAAACGACAAAATCGAGCTAAATAACCTTCTCTTCTTGAAATTTCAACTTCTATTATTTTGGCCATGATTACCACCCAAGTGGTTACCATTCTTGGCATGATAATTTCTCCCATGATGGTTATCATTGTTTTGATGATAATGAATTTGCCATCGATATGATTTTTATCGTGTTGTTGGTCGTTACATTTTGGTTGAGCTGACTCAACGGTCTTATGTGCTTCATTGTTTATCTCAATATTTTTAGATGTCATTCGCAAACACTGTCACAAAACAAGGGTTAATTAACATATCACATATTATCCCTATACTCTGACCGACTAATTAAATACCAAATAAACTTAGGTAGGTCATACTAGCGAAGGAATTCCCCGTCTCTCCCCTCCTAGTTCTTATCTCACATCTCAGCCAGGGATCATATCCCTAAGCTTTGATACCAACTGTGATGCCCCCAAAATAGGTATACATCACCCATCTTGAGTCGCCAAATAAATGGTACAAAATACAAATAAAAAACTTAATTATACAATGAAAGCAAAAGGGTGAGCTCAACTAGCCCAGTAAGAAATATTATGACTAAGATAATGCAGAATAAATTATCATTAGTCTTCAACAATGTTAAACTGATCAAATACAATAAACATCAAGTTTAACTGCATCGGAATAAGCAATCCATTAGAAGAGTCAAGTAGAGCATGATATCTACTAACTTCTATGATTAAAAAGTTTTTCATCAACTTAATCGCTGAGACTCAGCTTAATAAATAAACCACATCATCGAATCATTCCTGCACTACGGGCCAAGGATATTCATTAAATAATCAATGGCCATGACTATACTGAATAATCCATGGTCATAATCATACCAAAAACTGTCCATCAATGCACTACAGGCCACTGAGGACTTTTACCACCTTGTTTACAACATTACAGGTCATGATTATACTGAATGATCCCTGGTCATAATCATACCAAGTCCATCTTTGCACGTAAGCCAAATATATACAACTATAAAACCAATAATCAACTGTCCATCTTTGCACGTCAGCCAAAGATATACAATTCAGTAATCAATAGTCCATCTTTGCACGTAAGCCAAAGATAACTTTCATCATCATATAAGCATGAGGATGATGACAATGATATAAGCATTAATCAAATGAAAATAAGGATAAATATTAAAGACTTTAAATTTATCCAAATATTATCAATCACATAATAAATTCATAATCTAATATTATTAATATCATAACAATATTTTAATCACTTCTTAAACTTATAAACAATTTATTTCAATTGTTTATACTTTACCAAATAATGCATTTAATCATTCAAAAATGCCATACTCATAAGATTTCATCACCAATGATCAAATCTCTCGTCAAAAATCTGCATATATAGGATTTCCAAGCCCTAAAATCCTATTTTCCAAATTTGTTACTTCACATAACATATTTAACTCGTATGTTCGTAACTAAATAATTTTCATGAAAAATACCAAATCAATCCCAAAAATATTTCTTTTCTGGGATTTAGCAGAATATAGTCCCATAATGAACATATATTTTTCTCGGAATTTTTAAAATTAATTTACTATTTTTCCAAGAATCAATTTCAAATTAATTCCTTAAGAAATTAGCTACCTCAAGTTTAACTCCAGAAATTTCCAAATCTTGGCAGGATCTTACACATGTTAACGTGAGCTTCCAGTTTAAATTTCATGGTCATCAGAGTTATAGAACTCCAGTTATAGCATTTTTTGTCGAAAAAACATAAATATTGAAATGGTCATAACTTGCTCATTTTAAGTCACAATGAGCACATTTTTGGACAGGAGGTACTTTATACCATATATTTCCATGTCCTAAAAGTCTGGAATTTTTCTCAAAAATTAAGTCGCCGAAAATGGCCTTTTAAAAATCTGGACAGTAGCTTTTTGGTATTTTGCAGCTTTTGACTCCTTTGCTAAAATCAGTCCAGACGAAAATCTACAACACATTTTCCAGTGATTCCACTTGGATAAGTTAGAAAACTCGTAGATCTAACTCTAAACTTTAACCACACTCAAAAATTCTAAATATAATAGGATATATGGTCAATTAAATTTCATGTTCCATTTTCACCAAAATCTGATTTTCAACCCTTTGTGATTTCTAAGAAACTTTCATGTTTTCACATGATAACCAACATAACTCATCATAACACTTACTAATACTACATATACCCATGATTTTCATCAGTCCAATGCTTTTATTATGAATTTTATCATAATCCACGTAAACAGATCATTTCCACAATTTAATAAGGAATGAATACAAAGGATCATTCACCATGCATGTGGTAATCCACATATACAGGTTATTCCAACAGAATAATAAAGAATGGAATAACAAAAAAATTCACCACGCATGTGGTAATCCACATAGACAGGTTATTTCAATAGAATAATAAAAAATGTAATAACAGAAGAATTCACCATGCATGCGATAGATCGCACAAATAGGTTATTCCCAACAGAATAATAAATAATGGAACTAGGTCATGCGTAAACGCACAGACAGGATATTCCGACAAAATAATAAAGAATGGAACCAGGTCAGTCATAAACGCACAAATAGGATATTCCGATAGAATAATAAAGAATGGAATAATAGAAGAATTTCACAATGTATGCAGTACTTCACATATACAGGTTATTCTAACATAATAATAAAGAATGGAATAACAAAAGAATTTCACCATGTATGCGGTATTAGATATACAAAAGTTATTCAACGAGAATAATAAGGGATGGAATAACAATAGCTCTCTTCATGAATACGAAAGAAATAATACCCCTTACCTTAGAATAAAGCTGGATACTGGAATAGAGAGGTAGCAGACTTTTCTTCTTCTTTCTCTCTATAATTTCTCTCTATAATAATTGCTCTATAGCTTTAGTGAATTGGTGAGAAATGAAGGAAGAATGAGCTTCTATTTATAGAAAAATATAGTTTCGATAATTGCACGTTTTGGGGCTCGAAATATTACAGTACAATACCTCCAACTTTTCTTTCATTTTTAATTTAGTCCTTCAACTATTATCAAACTTGCACCACCTCCCCTAATAGTAAATAATGTGAATCAATAGTTCAATCATGCGATTCAATAGTTATAATCATGTGAAAATACGAATTACAGCATAGTACCTCCATCTATACCTCCATCTATAACTTAGTCATGCAAGTATTATCAATCTTTCACCAACTCTCCTAATAGTAAATAATGTGAATCAATAGTACACACATATGAACAAATAGTTATATAAGCATGTGAATTAGTAATAATTAATTGCTCGTTTATCTGATTAATTACCCGATTTATCAATATAACCCCCAAACATCAATTATCATCGGAATAGATGTCGATTTCCACTAACACAAATAATCCCAACACAATGGAACTATAAAATTCATCTTTAATCAGCACGAACTTATTCATCATTAATATTATAACTCACAATATTTGACAACCAGGTCGTTCCCAGGAAAGAGGGGGTTTTCCAATAAGGATTTCTCCCTATTGGCATGCAATTAGGTGACCAAACCTCTCCTTGACAAAACTTCTAGACATTGTAAATATTGTAATTTAATAATATGAATAACTTTGTCGTCTCAATTATTAATTTAATAATATAACATATTATACAGATGATACTGTTACAATAATATAATCAATTATAAGAGAGATATGATGCAACAATTACTGTAGCAATAATTGAGTATAATTGAGTGACTTCTTACGTAAGAATCAATAATCAATACCGTCTGCTACTATACAGCCACGCGTATTACTGTACTTTTACTACCGAGTAGTTCAACAGTTTTAACGATAACACATTCGACGTTTATAAAATGATAATTCTGTTGTTTTCTAAGTACGACAATACTTCCGTTGTGGGGTCCACCAATGATTGTGCCGTCGTACGGATATTCCCCGATAAAAAAAGAATATTCCCCGACCAAATGAATATTTTATAACGACTTGCATTCTTTGCAAAATTTATAAATACTACCCATAACTATAACATTATATCAAATCCACACCATAATATTAAAAAATTATTTCAAGAAAATTAAATCTTTATTCATAAAATTTGGGATCTCACATCTAACATGTATAATGTCAACAATTTGACTTTAAGAGTCGCCAGTTGGTGTATTTAAGTGGTTGCACCAACGCAACCGAAAAGGTTTACACATTGACCCAGTGATATGACACTGCTAAACGGGTCTGTGAAACCGAGATTGATTTGGGTTCGAGGGCTTGATTATGCAGAAGGAAGGTGTTAGGCACCCCCCGACATCCGTGTTTCAACGATGACCGCCACTTTTTAAGAAACTGTTATATGAATATGTGTGTGTGTGGATCAATGTGCAATTATTTGAAAGTAGTGTGAGGCCTCGTTAGCACCTATATACAAAAGGTTTGAATTTTATAGAAAAATTCAGTTTGAAACAGGATATAGCAATGAAGTTTTGTAAAAAAGAGGTTTTTCAAACCCTGTGCTCAATAGGAATTGAGACCTTTTCATACTTCCATTTTATTATTAAATGTTCGGCTTGTTTGCTTTTATTTTCGAGATGCGAAGCATCCTCGAGAAAACAATATACAGCAGTGTCGAATTCCTCATGGGCATGACAACCATCCAAGGAAATTCGATACACTTTGTAAATAATGTACAAGTCTACATACTAAAAAATGTCCATCACGGGAACCGAATCTAGATTCAGTAAACTGAATCTGTGATCACATGATTCCTAGGCTCATATGATACTGCAGTTTATATGAAAAGCAGTAAGTAGTTATATATATAAAAGCTGTAAATATATATATACAGACATGATTAACCACCACGAAGCAACTCCATGGGGGATCGAAAATGTAAATATATAAAAGTGGTAAATATATATATATATATATAAATATATATATATATATGGACATGATCAACCACCACGAAGTTTAATCGCATGGGGATCAAAAAGTCAATAAAGTAGTAATGCGATCAACCACCACGAAGTAAACTCAAAGTGAGACGAAATGTAAATAAAGCAAAGAAAAGGCCATGTAAGTAAACCCTGTAGTGACTAAAATGTAAATATATATATATATATATATATATATATATATATATATATATATATATATATATATATATATATATATATATATATATATATAAGCAGAAACGCACCGATGTAAATCCGAGCTTATCAATTTACATCGGATTTATATCAGTGCGCTTCTGCTTTTATATATATATATATATATATATATATATATATATATATATATATATATATAATCAGTAAATGCTAGGATGTAAAATCAGCTCATCGTATGTAGTCGACACAATTTATATATATATATATATATATATATATATATATATATATATATATATATATATATATATATATAAGCCAATAAACGCTCGCATATAAGTTCAGGCTTAATCGAGGCATAACTCGATAATGTTAGTCCATATATAAATATATACATATATAAGTATATATATACAAACAAAAATGAAAACCACTTAATCAAGTCCTGCAGGGCATACACACAACACGACTCTCAATGTGTATAACAGTGTGTGCAAATATGAAGAGAAAGGCTTTATAGAGTGTGAGAAGGCTTATAGTGTGCTGTCAATGCAAGCTTCTATAACTCTATATGGATAAACACTCAGCTCCCGCCGGATAAAAATATAGCTATATGTGAGCTAACAGATGTTTAAAATGAGGAAACACTCAATATGGGGTGTGTACATAGCAAATTGGACAGGGCTTCCTCGCCTCTCTTTTTTTCAAAATGGCTAGCGATTTATAGAGCTGGTCTCCGCAGGTGTACCTACGGCAGCCGCAGATGCACCTGCGACTGCTCGGGCTACCCGGGGTTCTGCGAGTCCCGTAGTCTCGAAGTACATACACTCATGCACTATAATGTCCGCTCAAACTTGTAGAACTTCAATTCGAGCATCCGAACGAGGTATATATGACCTTCTTCGGACCGCTTATGTCGAGAGTTTCGCAATGACATGGGATTAGAGGTTGTACGAAGTCAGGAAGAGGGGACCATGCCCATGGTCTTCAAGCTTCATATTTTATCCGGTGTGCTGCCACGCGTAATAATCACTCAGGATTGTAACTCCTCGGTTCTTGTAGGACATTGTTGTATGTATATATGTATGAAGTATTGAGACGACGCGCATGTGTTGAGGTGGCAAGATGACTTTTGACTTGCTTAGGGTTACATCTGAGATTGGACTACTTGTTTGAATGTTGCGATGTCATTTGTGAGGTATCTGTCTACCCGGTGTTAGCTCTGGGTCAGAGGTATGAGTGCCTTGGTAGGAGGTCAAAGATTGAAGCTGATAGCATGCATTTGAAACAAGCATTTTCGGAGTTATCGCCAGAACTGCAACAACACTCCTAGGGGTTATCATCAAGGATGAAACTCGGGGTTATCTCCGAGGTTGAAAATGATATTCCCGGGGTGTGCTCAGGGTTTGGAAATGATATTCCCAGTGTGTGTTCTGGGGTTGGAACTGAACTTCAGGTAGTATCTAGAATGGATGTGAGCTGTCTTCCAGGGTTATCTCCGAAAGACGAATCTGCCCTCATGCAATGTCAGTAACAGGTGTGCAAAAAATCTCGAGTGTCTACAGATGCCCTTCTTTATCATATTCTTGCAATGCAAGGCATGGATAGGATAAAGAATCCTAGACACTTGAAATGCAAGTAAGATAAACATGATGTTATGTGCAGCAACATGATGCAAATGTATGATGCACGATGGAAATGATTGTCGATTCCCTGCTAATCCTACCGGGATGACAATCAGTGATGGCTTGGACATGCGATCCAAGTATTTAAGGATGTCAACATTGGGGCTATCACCAAAGTCTCGAATCCTAGACACCAGCTCTATTCTGCAGATGCGTCTCTCGTGTACAAGAGATCTGTGAGGATAAAGCTTTGTTTGTTTGAGGATGTGTATAACATATCCCATCATCCTATCAGAGTTACTGCCAACAGTTTGTATTGTCAGGGCTGCCTGACCTCCATTGATGTGTGCATCACCGGATAGATCCCCGCTGGGTGTATTGTCAAGGCTGCTTGACCTTCATTGATGTGTGTGTCAATGGTTACTATGACGCCCCCAAATTCGGGTATCTTCCAACCCGACATATGGTGCTACACGGTAATCATAACTATACAATCATTCCATTGCAATACAACATAATGAATGTAATTACTATCTTTTATTACAATCAAAGTGTAATCCTTTCCCAGGTTCATAAACTGATTATATTGTTTGTTGTTCGTAATGTATAATACATACAAACATATTAGTCTATTACACGAGGGTTAATTATCCATCTTAGCTTTACCCTTATTTCTCTTAGCATTCTCAGTATGCTCGGCTTTAACTGCAATCAAATAATTCACGCAAGAAGTGAGCATAACAAGCTTAATAAGTCTAACAAGAATAATATGAATACCACATTCGTGAATTATACGAAAATCTTCCATAACTGAACAAATAGTCATGAAGTATCATGAAAAAATAATACTTAATAATTCATAACATCAATTCCCAAAGTATATAATAGTTTAGGAAATCTGAACCAGTCTAAAGACCATGAACAATATCTTTCTATTTTCATACTTGAAAAGGACATCACATCACCAAGGTTGTACATCCGGTATTACTTACGAGAACTTCTAGGTGATCAGCCTATAGTACTCTATGTTGATCAACGTTCATCCGTTAAACGTATTTACGTTTAAGTTTTGGAAAACTCGCGTGCCCATCGAATAATCGATGAAAAATACTTTTGTTTGTTCGTAGACAAACCTTACCTTCGAATCCGTACCAAATATTTGGCATAGGATAGCGTTATCATTTCTATATAAAAAGATATGAATACAAATCAATCTATCTCTTACGAATAGTCTAGCCGAGTTAAAACTGGCATTAACCCTTTCTTTAAAATCTTTTATGCAACTCATTTCAATGAATCACAAAAAACTCTACTAACACGAAGGTTAGACAAGCGTTAAGAAAACTTGCCTTTCAGCGTCTTCAAATAACTTAATTGACTGATCACAGCCTTTACAGAATCTACATGATATATTCACATAGCACACTGTAATTAGCTACCAAACAATTACTCACATTGTTTCTACCAACTTCTTTCTCTTCTATGTCTTAATTAACTTTATTTTATTCAATAAAGTCAATTCGACTTATTACCCTTCATCCCGGCTTATTAACAATCTTACGTTATTAACTGGACTCTAACATCATTGGTGAAGTACCAATGTCGTTTACCAATTATGGTTCATTAATAACACTTTGTGTTCTTCGTTTATAAGTTAATAACATGCGATCAATTCCTAAGTTCATTACCATATATATTAGTATATGTAATATACGAATAGTTTTAGTACACTTATTAAGTGTATAAACTTAACTCATATAAGTCTCTGAACAATTGAAGTTCAAACCTAAGTTGTTTAACAAAGACCATTCCTCGGCGCCACGGCGTGGCTTTCCTATACAATACTGTTGGGCTTCGGCACAGAAACGCACAGCGGAAATTAAAATTTTAAAGCAATTTCCGAAATCCTAAAACAGGATCCATGCGAAAATCAATTAATTCAGAGGTTTAGAGATTATACCAGATATAAACAAAAAACGAGAATCAAACCGATCGCGCCTCGAATCTCCAAATCTAATACAAACCGATTATGCCTCTCTAAGTATCCACTAACGCCGCATGAACCTTCGAACGATTCGCAATAAGAAGGACTTACAGTACTAGCCACCAAAAGGAATGGATTTTACGAAGCTGCTTTTCTCTAGTCTCTCTCTAAGAGCGGCTAGGTTTTTCAATTATGATATCTTACCCTAAGTAGCTGCTAGATATCATATATATAGTAGTTAAAAGGAATTAATCAAATCAAAACCTAATTTTATAAAATCAATTTATATATATATATCTCTTAATTAAGTCTTACTTAATTAATATACATATATCTAAATTATCCTTTTAATTTAAATTAAGTGATTTAAATACTATTAATCATATTAATATATTCAAATCCTTAAAATTTAAATTAATTCCCTTTTAAATAACGTTCTATGTGTGTGACCCTATAGGTTATTATTACGTTGGCAATAATTTTAAAATCATATTATAAAATTATAAACAGTGAGTGGCATCTAGTAATGCATCACTACTACCCAAGTAATAATAAGATTGATGATTCGATGCAACCTTTTCGTGACCAATGTTTCAATGTAATTTAATCCTTTTAACCTTAATATCCTAGATTAAACTCAAAGTCATGGAATGTGTCATACTCTTCATAATTTAATACGAGTTTTCTTGATCAATGAGTAGACTATATGAAACAAATCACTATTTGAGCATGGCCATGCATTTCATAGTCCTACTCAATCAAGAGGCCTATGGATATCACCCATGATATATAGGATGGTTAAATTCCATCTAGATCACTCATATTTCTCACACGATTAATGATGAACCCAATAATCACCTTTATAGTCCACCCTATTAAAGGTGACATTTGATGATATCAAAGTACATAAATTCTCGTGTAGTAATATAGCGATTTGGTCGGAGGACCATTACATCATTGTCACTATGAGAATTGCTAACGACACTTCGCATAATGCTCCATATAGAATTCTCATGGTGGGTCCATCCGAAGACATCGATTCTCTCAACATGTACCTATGCATTGACTTAATATCTCATATATTTATGACCAATGAGATTTGGTCATCATCGATCCACATACTAGTCTCAATGCATCATTTTGTCCCATCAACAATGATACTCGACTAGGGACATTTAAGAACACTGATACTAATGGTAATATATAATCTCATGTTCAAGTCACATACTTGAAACTATATAATTTGTATCACTATTCTAAGGAATTTTATTATGTTAACAATTATATTACGCAGTAAATAAAACCATAATAAAATCATATATTTATTCAATCAAATATAATATCAAAACGTTAAAGCAATTATATCAAATAATTGGCCTCTAGGGCATAAACTCTAACAAATATTTGGCTGCCTGCGATGCCGGTTTGCATACCAAGTTACGGTCTCGGCAAGATCATGGGCATGAAACTCCTTCACATGAGTGGCGCTGCGGTGCCACTTTCCAAGAGGGTCATGACACTTTGTATCAGTAGCTACTGGTAGCGGCACATTAAACCTTATGTCTCAGCCGCCAGCGCCAAACCTCAACACCAGAAAAATTTAACAGCTAAAAATTTTGGTGAGCTTCCCGGATTCATAACTTCTTCGTTATAAGTCCGATTTGCTCCATTCAAAAGCCTACAACTCATAAATTACATACTCTATCCGTTCATATAAGAATTTTACAATTTCGAATCCGTTAACTCGAAATTCACTTATAAGTTCATTTTTAAGCGTTCGTTAAACGTTAATGAGCGTTCAATACTCGTTTTCTTCGTTTTAAGTCAGAATTCGACGATTCTTGAGTCCACGACTCTTAAATACCATAACACACGTGTTTACATTGAAAACCAACATTTTCTAGTCTCACGGCAACTTTCGACCACTAATCCAGAATTTTACGTTTTCGACATTTAACGTCTATTTCCGTAAATTCGTCATAACTTCGTTACTAGGGTTCTTTATGCCAAATCAAATGGAACACTTCATTGATTTCATATCTATATCCTAACCAAGCAAGATGTAATATACTAATAGTAATGGTTTTCAATTTGTCCATCCACAACCAAGTTTAATATTCAATAATTTCTACAGTTTAAACTTACGTAAACCCTTACGATTTTCATTTACACGTGACTTATAAAGTTTTTACATATTACAAGTCATCCTTATTTCTCCATAGGAGATATGCTCCACCAATCTATGATTCTTTATATCAAAGAAATCAAAAGAGATGGAAACTATTATTAAGGAACATTACCTCAACAATCTTTGTGTTCTTGATAGAAACTTTAAGGAAAAGCTTCAAAGTGGTAAGTTTGATTGATTCTAGCTCTTTCTCTCTCTCAATATAAGTTGATTGACTCTTGGAAAACCAAAAATAAACAACAATTGCCTTCTATTTATAGATAATTGAAATGGAGGGTGAAAAGGTCTTTATTCCCTCACCTCCTTACTATTCCCTACTTTATCACCAAGTAAAATACTTGGTGATCAAGTAGGTTCCTTGGCTTGTACCCTAAGTGGCCGACCCACCATGCCCATGGGTCATCCCCATGGGTTGCCCCATGGGTTTTACCCATTCGGTCACCCACTGGTTCGATCCACGGTTTGATTTTCTTGGATCGGGCCTAATTAAATCTAACGTTGGGTCTTGACTTTGGCTTAAACACTTAATTCATTGGGCTTGATCACTCAATCATTTGGCCTTGATATAAACCAAATCCAATTGGATTATACTAAGTCCTTCTATTATAAATCCAATAATACCAAACGTATTCCACACGTCTAATTCACGTATTCTCTTCATATAGTACTCGTACAATAAATGTATTATACATTGTATTAAATCTTCGTATTATATGTGTATACTAAATAGTATCACACTTGTATAACATACGTATAATCATCGTAATTCAATATATGAAGCTCATTTCCTTCTCGGAAATCATTCTTCTCAACCCTTAGGTTTTAAGTCCGCAGGTGAAAACTTCGTTTGATGTAAATGAAATATTATTAGATATTCCATCTTATCTTCGTATTCTATCATTACGCGTTTCTCAGAATTTCAAACTTAATTCCTGAGCAGAAACGGATGAATAATGTTTTTACGGGAATTTCTCCAAAAACTTTTATTTTCGTCTTGGAATTCAAAACAATTAATTCTAGCATATAGCCAGATTACTAACCACATCTGCACATTCTAGGTCATAGAACGACCTTCACATAGCTTACTCACATAAATAATCAATTAATTTCATTTAATTCACATAATCAAATAAAAATTTAATTCTCATATAAAATAGATTTTCTCGGGCGTTATATTCTCTCCCCCTTATAAGGATTCTGTCCCCAAAATCTCGATTATAATTACATAAACAAATGAGGAAACTTTTCCTTTATTTTACTTTCAAGTTCCCACGTTACTTCTTCAGCATTGTGGTTTCTCTAGATAACCTTAACTGAAGGTATTATCTTATTTCTTAAAACTTGTTCCTTCCTATCAATAATTTGAATTGGAAGTTCTTCATATGACAAATCTTTCTCTATCTGAATAGATTCATACTCTATTAAGTGTTTATAGTTTGGCTTATAGGTACATAACACAGACACGTGAAACACATTGTGTATACGTTCCATTTCTGAAGGTAAGGCTACTTCATAAGCCACCTCTCCTACACTTCTTAAAATCTCAAAAGGTCCTACAAACCTTGGAGTTAACTTCCGTTTCTTTCCAAAACATATTTTTCCCTTCCAAGGCGATACTTTCAAAAAGACAAAAGATCTTACGTCGAATTCTCTCTTTTCTCTATGAGGATTTGCATACTTGTTTTGCCTATCTAGGGCTGTTACTAATCGAGCACGTATCATCTTTACCATGTTCGCCGTTTATTGTACCATCTCAGGTCCCAATATCCGACGTTCACCCACCTCATCCCAACATAATGGAGTTAGACACTTTCTTCCATACAACGCTTCGTAAGGCGGCATGCCTATACTAGCGTGAAAACTATTGTTGTATGAAAATTCCACCAACGGTAGATAGTCGTCCCAACTCCCTTTGAAATCCATAACGCAAGATCTTAACATATCTTCAAGCATTTGAATTGTCTGTTCACTGTAACGCCCCAAAATCCGGTCTATTTTCACATCCGGATTCCGTACGTCGCGATCCCATCTTCTTCCAAACATACATCATTATATAGTTAAATATAACAACATACATCCTTAAATCTCAGGTTCTAAAACCTTAAAACCTCTTTCATTACAAATAATGATAATTACATTATTCTTTACATCTTGCACGAGTGACTTTTATGCGCCACCAAGGATACATAATCGTTCATTAAATTATTCTATAGTTTAATTCTATCATTATATATTACAAGTCTTCGCTTGATCTTCACGCACATTCATATAATGAATGGAACTTCTTCTGGAAACCGATCAGCTTGATATTTACGGGATCCTTAAGTTCTTTCTAACATCGTTCGCTGAAAATGTTTTTATTTAAAGCAAGTGTGAGCATTCAATTGTCCAGCAAGTCATAACAGTTGAACAAACAACTTCAAGAATTTAAACCTTCTTTTCAGACTTCAATAACCGAACAAAGGTTATAAAGCAGCTTGAATAATAGGAATAATCTCGATTCCTATCATTTTAAAACATTAATCACATTTACTTTGAAATACATCCATTCTCTACTCTCTTTCATACACATTCTGTCTGCCTAGAATCAATAGCACAGACTTAACAATAACGGTTCATGTATAAACAGAACATGCTCATATTGAAAAGTTCAATCACAAAACAGTTTATATCATAAAAACACTGAAGTGTTCACATTGTGGCACAAGGCCTCATACGTTCTACCACCTTGTACAAATATCACACATTCGCACATAGGCAGAACTTCTCAAGTTCAACATCTGAGAAGTTTTAGAAACTAGCATTCATTTAAAATATGAATGAATTTAGGAAACTTGTCTTACGCACAGCTACAGCTTATAGTTTATACTGAACTGCTCATTCCAATTCCTATGTAGCACATTAAGAAATAATACATACACCAATTAGTCATATACTTGACTTACGCATTGGTTTACTTACTTTACTTCTTAGGGTTCGCGTTCCTACAATCTAAGTTTACGCGACCAATGTAACAACCCGATATTTTCTATATAAATAAATCATAAATTTTGCATATAAATTTTTTTTTATTTATTAAAAATAAATATGAATAATATGTGCCAAGGTAATGTGTAATATATATTTATATGTGTGATAAATAAAATTTATTTATTACATTAATTATTACTGAGATAATTTTGTTTTAGGAATATTGTTTATTATAAATGATAATCTTAAAAATAATTTATTTTATATTAGAAATGTTTTATTAATTATTTTTCATGAAATTATATGTTTATATTATTCAAATAATATATGAAATGATTTTAGAATAATTATAATAATTATTTCATTATAAAAATTTGTTCAAAGTTAATAAGTTAAATATTTTAACTTAATTATAAGGTTAATGATAACAGATAAATCGAGATATGGAATCAAACCCTAATTTTGGGTTTTGATCAAGGAATGATAATAATATTATAATATTATAATATTTTGATTTTTCGATTGCTATAATAATATCTTTGTAAAAATCAGATTGTTGATGGTTGGTCAATTATGGTATATTGACCAAACCACAAAGATTAATTGATTTAACCCTATTTATCAATTTAAATGGGAAATTTAAGACTGTTATATATCCGTGCTATATGATTTATGTATGTGTTACTTAAAGATATGATAATTAGGAAACCCTAATTATTAAATTAAAACCCTAATTATATCTGAATTTTTTTTAATGAACCATAATCCGGAAACCTAGATCGGAGGTTTTAATTGTCAAGAATTGTGTTACTGTGATTAAAGGTCATGTATAATATGTTTTATATCACTTAATAAATAAACCTAATTAGTGATTTAAAACATAATGATTAAAACCCTAATTTAGTAATTAAAAACCCTAATAGTAATTTGGTAACCCTAATTACCAAAAGAATAAACCCTAATTGCTAAATTAGCAAAGTCAATGATAATTATATGATCTAAACCCTAATGTTACTGTATAAAGTAATTAGAAAATTAATCTAATTAACAAACCTAAATTGTCTAATTTTAGAAACAAAAATTTAGTTATTTTATATTATTATTTTTGTAATAAACCATAATTGTTAAATCCTAAATTTGGAATCCTAGACTTTTGCTAAAATTGGCTCAAACCCTAAACCCTAAACCAAACCCTAACCCTAAGGGTTTGGCAATTACCCAAAATGCCATTAAATTGAATTATTAAATGACCTTTTTGCCCCTAATTAAATTAATAAGTACTAGACTAGGTTTTGACAATTGTTATGAGTTGTTGGCTAACCCTAACAACTCTACCTGCCCAAAATTGACAGCAAACCAGCCATTATATTAGCCATTCATGCATCTATATTGTCTATTTAAGGATTGAGAGAGAGAAAATGTTATTTTGTTGCCCAAATATTCACTAAGCTCATACTTGACTTCTCTCTCTCTAAAGCCAACGAAAATCTCTAGCATTTCAATCCCCAATCCAAGCCCCACCATCAACCATAACTAAAACAGCAACACAAAATCAGATTTTGGACATCAAAGGTATAAAAACCTTAGCTTGAATCTGTCCAAATTTTTGTTGTTTGATGTTAGAATTTATTGTTAAAACATGTTGTTTAGAAGTTATTATGACGATCTGGGTTGGTTTTAGATAGATCCATATCATCAAAATCTTCGGATTTGAGTTTTTGAAAAACTGAAATTTTTTTTGTCGAATCGACAAGCAAATGTCAGGCCTCTTTAATCTTTGTATGTTAACTATTTTTGTTGTTTAAAGATTTGTACTTGTAGTCTGGTATGTCCTCTTAAATCTAGGTCAAGAATCATGCATAAATTCGTATTATATTGCAAGTTATTCACAGTCAAATACCGTTAACCGGCATTGACCGGAACTTTCGGGGCAGTCAAGAACTTGCCCAGATTTGTCTGACAGGAAGTTTGATGGCTCAGATCCTGCTTGTTGTTAATTGTTTTGTAAATTTGTTGGATCTATGTTGTATTCTAGTATATAGAATACATTTTTATGCCTTAAAATCTCCTTTTAATCAAGCAGAGAATTAGTAATCTATGGTCAAACGGGCCGCATTTAACATGAAAAGCTATTTTCTGGGTAACCCAGAAAACACTTGAACATGTCGTCTGACATGGTTTGACCGAGTTGAATCTGGCTATTGTATTGTTTTTTTAGTGATGTTTTGTGATGGAGCTATAGTGTTACATGTGGTTTATATTCTGAAGCTTTGAAATCACTAAAGCATATCATATCTTGCAAGTTGTGGAAGCCCAAAGCAGGCGAATCGTATTCTTCATTTTCGGGTAACCCGGAAAATGAAGAAAACGACTTCCGATGACTTGTTCGAGGCTCCAGATCTACTTTGTTATAGGTTGTTTGGTCATTTTAGTTGTTGTACCTTGTAGTCGTGCATTAGTACTACAATATCTGAATGATAGCATGCTCAGTAACATCAGGATATGACCGGAAATCTTGGTCAAAGTAGGCAAATTGGAACTGGTTATGAATGTTCTTGAAGGCTCAAGAACACCTATAGCGACAGAAAGTGTCGCTATAGCCCTTTAGCGACAGTTTTATTTATAATTTTCGAAAATTAATAAAAAAAATTGATAAAAAGGGTTTTTAATTATTAAAAATACAAATAAATTATTAAAAATTATTTAAAGTCCGAAAATTATATTTTAATTATTTTTATAATATTTCATAAATATTTAATATTTTTGGAATATTAAAAGTATTTAATTTATTTAATTATAATATTAAATAAATTATTTAAAAATGATTTAAATACATGAAAAATCAATTAAAAAATTATATTATGATATATGAAAATATTTTAAGTTATCTACAATGACTTTTAATATTTTATGATAATTTTCATTAATAAATTAATATTAATGATAGTTAAGTTATTTAGTAAATGAATTAAATAAAAAATTAAAAATGATTTTATTATATTAAAATCATTTTAAATAATAATAAGGTATTTAAGAATATTTTAAGTTATAAAATATAACTTTTAATATTTAATGGTTAATTTCATTAAGTAATGATTAATAATGTTATTAAAAATTATTTAATTATATTAAATAAATTAGTTTAAAAATGATTTTATTATTTTAAAAATCATTTTAAATGAAAATAAAGTGTTTAAAAATATTTTAAGTTATAAAATATAACTTTTAATATTTAAAAGAATAATTTCATTAATAATTTAATATTAATGATATTTAATGATGAATGATATTAAATTTATTTAATAATTATATTAAATAAATAGTTTTAAAATGGTTTTATTAATTTAAAAATTATTTAAAAGGGATAAAATGAATTAAAAGTTATAATTAATGACTTTTAATATTTAGATAAATAGTTCATTAATATTTAAATATTAATGGTAATTATTTAAAATGATTTTAAATGTTTTAAAAATCATTTAAAGGTAATATAAATGTTTTAAAAATAGTTTAAGTTATTTTAAATAACTTAATATTTTAGCAATGGTTTCATTAATAGTTTATTATTAATTAAATATTAATGATAATAGAATTGTTTATTATTTTAATCATTTAATAATGATTACGATATTTCAAAATTATGATAAATGGTAATAATTGTTTAAAAATTATTATAAGGCAATGAAAAATAGTCGTGCGGTGGTGTTTAAAATATCCAAATGAATATTGAACAACCTGTTTAGAGTCTTAGACTCGATAATTACTCGATAAGGTTGTTTGTAGAGGCCAAGCATATTTCGTAAATTGATCCGGATTTAGATAGATTGACTTGATAAGTGAATTATTTGTGATTGATGGTGTCAAAATTATGTGACAATGTGATTAGGAATGTCTTTGACTACAATGATCGCAGTATTATATGATATATTATTCTAATCAGACAATGATCTATTTAATGATAGGACTTGATAGAAAAGATATATCTAAGTTGTGTAAGCGTGCAGATGAGGAAAGTATCTAAACCTTTGCATTTACTTTATGCTAAGGACATGCGTAAGATAATATCTAAACTATTCATTTCAATTGTTCAAATATTTCAACTTTTGTATATACTTATACAGTGATTCTGTATAAGTAAGCTATTAAACAATAATTGTTGTACAATTTCCTTTATTCTGTTAATAGTGATCAAGTTATTTATTCTATTCGTTAATTTCTATAACATGGTTATACAAGTGTCCCCACTTGGATAATCATTATATTTTAACACATGTTGATACATACTTATAGTTGCTTAGTATGTATACCTTGAAATAAATGTCGTCTAAGCTATTTGATCCAGCTAGACATATATTTAAAGTTGTTGTTCAACAAGATAAAACTTATCCAACCGAATTGTTTTGGTATGGATTCAAGACTGTTATGAACATCCCAATCATGGGAAATTTTTATGCGCTACGGCGGACAAAGGATGAACGATAATATCGTTCTAGCAATGTAGTATTGATCAATCTGAGGGCATAAGCAATTTGATCACCCCGTGCGCGTAAGTAATGACGGTTTCTGAGATGAAATTACATTTAAACCTTTTCAAAAATATAAAACAATATTCATAGTCATCAAATGATCATCATTTATAATCAGACGTAGTTTCAAAAATTTGAAATTTAAATGACATGTTATTGATTATTGGTCCAGTTTACTTCACAACTATTGATCCGTTGTAGAAGTTTCGTTTAAAGAAAACATTTAATTCTTCAACTAAACTGTTATTGTTGATATTACTTGCTGGGCACTCAAATGCTCATTCTTGCTTAATTTAAATGTTTTCGACTAAGTGTGAACAACCAGAAGGATCCGCCGAGAACAAGGGAAAGGAAAGTTCTTTGAATGAATGTTTAAGCTATTCTATGTAATAGTCTAACTTTATGATAAGGATGATAAGTATTATTATTATTATCATGTAACAAATGTTTAAAGATTTCGTACTTGGGAACTAAACTCTGATAATATGTAAATTAATTTGAAAATCTATATTATTGTTAATATTATTAGTATTATTCCGCTCATAGAAATGGTATCGTGAAGTACCAAGTTCGGGTTTCAAGTATCCGGATTGGGGGACTTTACAACCAACTTCCTTTACCGGTTAACGACTTCATGACATACGGAGACGTCTTACTCAATACATTCATCATCTTTGATGATTTACATTCTTATCTTCGTCTTATAACTCTCATAGGACTCAGAACACATCGTGTCTCTGCTAGTAGCCCATATGGTACTCTGAGTGGTTTCCCACAAATAACTAACAAACAAGTTCCCGTCTCATCTACAGTGCCCATACAATGAGTTAGATTGGTTGCCAGTTTTGTATATACCTTCGCTCTCTGAAGGAATTGTTTAGCCCATATCCCATATATCAACCATCAAAGGTTACGATTGTACTACAACCTAACTTATCTTAACTTATCCAAACTATCAACTATAATGTTCGTTAAGTCAAATTCTTATTCCTTATGGCTTTCTGGCAACTAAATGCCATACCTTAGGATTTATTCATCATCGTCTAAGTCATACAGTCTTTTGTATACTCAGGACGATCATTTCATATTCATTCTACGCATTTATAGCGTTAAACATTTTATGTTACCTTATTCTTAACTTAAAACGTCCGATTAATTTGACTCGGAACGTCATCCAAGTTATAAACATTAACTCGGCTGCTTTTACGTTATATGTAATTGTCTTTAATTCAGCTTCTTCATTATCCTACGGTCAAACCATACACGGGGTGTAGGTTCTACCCGTTTAATATTTGCGTACACTTAACCTTCACATTGGTTAAAGTGTTCAACGCTTACATTTCATTCTAACATTCTCCTCCATTCGGCTTTCGCTAAACTTCTTACCGTTCTCTACAGCTTTCTAGATACCAATCGTATCTTACTTACTACCTTCGACAACGTCTAAGTCATATAACAAATGTATACTTAGAATGTTCACTCGACGTGAATACGATTCACAAGAATCATTTATGTATTCAACGTTTACGTTGTTCCTCTCTTACTCTTTCATTCAACCTTTACCTAAGGTTTTAATCACTTTCATTCATTACTATCTTCTGAATTCCATGTTCAAAATTCTTTCTTAATGTAAAAGCTATACGGTTTACTTGTATGCTAAGACTAATAGTCCATCGCAACAACATTGCATTCACAGTGTTTAAACGCTTCACATTCTTCTCTCATTACCATGTCATAACATCGAAATGTTATACATTACCTTCGTCACTCAACGTCTAAGGAATCACAACCATAGTAATCCCCCAAGTTCGTTTATCGCGACTACGGTCCCCGGATATTAGTTCCGTAACCCGCATTCACATTCTTTATCTTTTAGTATCGTTTAATCTTTTCATTCAACCTTCATTAAAGGTTTAATACACTTGATTAAGTGTTACAGTAACTGAGCAGTAAAAATCTCATTTCTGGGTATTGCCCTGCACTGGCGATGTGGCGCCGTGCCCTTCCCTTTCCTTCACGCTGCAATGCCATTTAGCAGTAGCTGATGGCCCGAGCTCGCGTTGTGGCACTGGACCCGAAGGCACGACTCGCGATGCGGCGCCAAGCATGAAACCTAGAAAAATTTTCTAAGTCTTTTACAAGCTTGAGACGCTGATTTTGAAATCTCATATCTTATTTGTTATAACTCAGAACAAGGTCATTCCAAGACATTATCTTCCTTATCTTACGTACTTTGATTACCCATGGACATAACTTTGTTCTGAATCTGTTAACATGCCATTCAATTGGCTTAATCTTCGCTCTTCATTCATTTTACGTTTTTAACGTTCTTCATTTGTTTGTCCGTAATTCGGTCATCCGAACTCGAAATTCGTTCGTTCTTGAGTCCACGACTCACGTTTTCTACATTCTCTTACATTCTTATGAAACCCTACACGTTCGGGTTCATTTACTAACTATTTAATTCTCGTTCGTCTTTTACAAAAATTTCGCCATAACTTCATTATAGCTTAGTTTTAATCAGTTCTACATGAACGTTTCTAACTTTCCTAACCAAGCAATAAGTAACTAACTTATACGCGATGGTTTTAAACTTGTCCATCAACAACAATTATCCTACGATGGTTTTAAATTTGTCCATAAACAACGTTCTTCGTGTTCTTCGCGTTCTTCATTCGTTCTTCTTTTTAATAGATATTTTGGATTACGATTATACTTTTTCTTGGAATTTGATGTTATAGAACATCATTCCTTACTTATTTGACCTACTCATTCATAAGATTCATTCGGATCACTCAAAATCCTTACGAATCTTATACTTCCTTAAGAAATTTATAAAATAAATTCCAAATTCTTATTTCTTCATTTTCTGATGATTTCAACCATATGAAATCATTCTTAACTTCATCTAATTCTTATCTTCATTAAGTTATGTTTTTGAACATATTAAACTTAAAGAAAATTAGAAGAAACTAGGGTTCGGATTACCGTTCTTCTTTAATCTCCTTCCACGAACAAAACGCGTGCTTTTCGGGCTAGCTTTTCCTCATTCTCTCCTCTTCTTCTCCCATCCGAACTCTCTCTCTCTATCTCTCAAGTGATGGTTGAAATTTCAAACCAAACAAATGAGCTTAAGGCTTGTTTATATAGAAAACCAAAGCTTAGGGCAAATTGGTCATTTTGCCCATAACCTCCTTACTATTCAAAGCTTAGCCACCAAGTTTACTTGGTCACCACCCTTACTTGGTGGCCAAGTGGCCACCCCACATGCCCATGGGTCTCCCCCATGGGTTTTATCCATCCGGTGACCCATCGGTTCGATCCGCGATTATTTTCTTGGATCGGGCTTAATTAAATCTAACATTGGGCCTTACATTAATTCTTACTGGGCCTACCCTGGGCTTGATTACACATTCCATTGGGCTTGATATAATCCAAGTCTAATTGGATTCATCAAAGTCTATGAAATCAAAGTCCATTTAGACTAATCGTATTCTACGCATTCCATTCTCGTATTCTCTTCAGATATTGTTAAATGACGATATTCAGTATTATCGTCAGATTAATCTTTCGTACTATACTCGTATAATAACTAGTATTATACTCGTATTTCTCACGCATAATAACTCTAATTGTTATACGAAATCATAAAATTCTCGGAACTCACTTTTCCTAACCCTTAGATTTTAAGTCCGCAGGCGAAAACTTCATGTTTGCCATAACTGAAATATTATTGAATATTCCATCTCATCTCAGAATTCTATCATTACGCGTTTCTTGTAAATTCAAAATAAATCTCCGAGCATAAACGGACGAATAGTGCTTATTTTGTCTTTTTCCCCGAAAAATATTTTGTTCCCAGAAAACTTTCATTTTCGTCTTGAAAATTCTTACTCGTTCAGTCTAGCTCGTAGCCAGAATCCTCCCGATTAATAATCATCCTAGGTTATAGAATGATTAATAAACACATAGCACATAATATTATTAATAAAAATTCATTTTATTAATAACTAATTCTTTAAACTTAAATTCTAGACAATCCGATTTTCGGGGTTGTCACATTCACTCTGCCCATCCGTCTGAGGATGATACGACGTACTCAATCTTAACTGCATTCCCATTTGCTCTTCCAAACTCCTCCAAAAGTTCGATGTGAATCGTGGATCACGATCTGACACAATCGAAACTGGTACTCCATGTCTGGAAATAATTTCCTTGACATACAGCTTAGCTAACTGTTCTAGGTTATACCTAACTCCTATTGGTAGAAAATGAGCCAATTTCATCAATCGTTCCACTATCACCTAAATAGCATCGTACCCTTTCCTTGTTGTTGGAAGTCCCACCACAAAATCCAATGTGATGTGCTCCCATTTCCACTATGGAATTTCTAATTGTTGCAACAACCCTCTAGGTCGTTGGTGTTCAGCCTTAACTTTTTGAGAAGTTAAGCACCTACTAACATATTCTGCTATCTCCCTTTTCATGTTCGGCCACCAAAAGTTCCGATGAAGGTCTTGATACATCTTCGTACTACCGAGATGTATCGAGTACCTCGAACTATGAGCCTCCATCATTATCTCCTCCTTTAATTCGGAATCATTTGGAACCCAAATTCTTCCTTCAAAATGAAGTAATCCCTCCTTATCGAGGTTATACTTAGTCTTTTCTTCATCTTCTATCTTTTTCTTCATCTGCTCGCATTCCTCGTTACACAATTGTACTCCCTTAACCCGTTCCACTATGGTCGGTTGGGTTTCCATGGAAAATTACATTTCCACTACTTCCTCCGGTAACTTAACTTCTACCTCCATTCTTGCCATCGCTGTTATCAACTCATTCTGAGTTGTTAACATTGACAGTTTCTCTCTACCCTTCCTACTTAGCGCATCGGCTACTACATTCGCTTTACTCGGATGATATAAAATATCACAGTCGGAATCTTTTATTAGCTCCAACTACCTTCTCTTCCTCATGTTGAACTCCTTCTGTGTGAAGATATATTTCAGACTTTTGTGGTCCGTATATATCTCACACTTCTCACCATATAAATAATGCCTCCATATCTTTAAGGCAAAAACTACAGCTGCCAATTCTAAATCATGAGTATGATAAGCCTTCTCATAATCCTTTAATTGACATGACGCATACGCAATAACCTTGCCATGCTGCATGAGCACGCAACCCAGTCCTCTATGCGAAGCATTGCTATACATTACAAAATTTCCCGTATCATCTGGTAAAGACAATACAGGTCCCTCACTCAACTTTTTCTTCAGTTCCTGAAAATTGTTCTCACACTTTTCAGTCCAAACATACTTCACCAACTTCCTCGTCAGATTTGTCAATAGAGTAGATATTTTAGAAAAGTCCTGGATGAACCTTCTATAGTATCCCGCTAACCCCAGAAAACTCTGAACCTCAGTTGGTATTTTTGGTTGCTCCCACTCATTAACTGCTTCTACTTTTGCTGGATCCACAGAAATGCCATCTTTATCAATAACATGTTGTGATGCCCCCAAAACAGGTATACATCACCCATCTTGGGTCGCCAGATACATGGTACTGAATACAAATACAAATTAATTATACAACAGTCGTGTAAAATATGACAAAACATATGTTGTGAGTTTTAATACAAATATTGACATCTAGACAATATTCAGACTCAATGGAGTCCTCATTACATTTATTATTACACTATTTCACAGAATAGTGAGGACTACTAGTGCACCATCTAGGACCATCACTCTGTTCCCCGACTAGTCCCAGCTACGTTCTCATTTCCTGAAGAGAATAATGAAATCAAAAGGGTGAGCTCAACTAGCCCAGTAAGAAATATTATGACTAAGATAATGCATAATAAATTATCGTTAGCCTTTAATAGTGTTAAACTGATACAATATAACAAACATCAAGTTTAACTGCAGCGGAACAAGCAATCCATTAGAAGAGTCAAGTAGAGAATAAAATCTGCTATCTTCTATGATTTAAAAGGTTTTTCATCACTTTTATCGCTGAGACTAAGCTTAATAAATAATCCACATCATCAAATAACCCCTGCACTACAGCCAAGGATATTCTTTAGTATCACGACCACAAATTATCCATGCACTACGGGCCAAGGATATTCGTGTATTTATTAATGGTTATGATCATGCCAACAACTATCCATCAATGCACTACGGGCTAATGAGGACTTTTACCGCATCATTTATAACATTACGGTCATGATTATACCGAATGATCCCTGGTCATAATCATACCAAGTCCATTTATGCACTACAGGCCATAGATGACTTTCAACAGAATATAAACATGAGGATTGTGAGAGCCCAAAATTCGGGTCCCAAATCACCGCGAATTCGGTTCAATCATTCTATACTATTTGCGAAAGATATAAACATAAATTGTTTATACAATACACTTTACATACATTTCCGCAAAATCGAGTAACCTTAACTTATACACAAATCATAAACTATCTAACACATGACATTATTATCAAACTATACTATTACAATCTAGTCAAGACATTTTATCCCAATGAGAACTTGGTATTATCCTTTTTCACGTATCAAGAATGCATCCGCTTTATCTCGCAATGTTTATCATGATATAGCAAGGGTGAGCATGAAAGTTGCCCAGCAAGTTTAAATACAATTTAAGGATATATCATGATTGAAAGAGTCTGAATAATAGGCTGGTTATAATTCATCAATATAATTGAGAACTAGCACGAACAAACTTTTGACTAAACAAGTATTGAACATGAACAAATATATCTGGACCAACTGGTAATGAAGGTGATCAGCCTTTCATACCTGACTTATACATGCAATATGTACGTAGTAAAATTTCACATGGCAATCAGCAATGATTAACCATAAGCATATTTGAATAAAACAACTCTTAGTAGAGTTAAGTAAAACTTGCTTGAACCGTTTATTACCGCTACGCAATTTATAACGCTTTATCTGAAAACCTAATATTAGTAATATAGATCTCTAATATTAGAATAATATCATCACAATATAATACTACTATATATATATATACACATAGATTAACCTAAACACATAGCACATAATCCTATCAGTCTACAATACACATAAGACTTAGCATCAAGTCAGACTATTTAAGTCCGAGTTGAATTTGACAAAATTCTAACATCCTGACGGTCTAGTCGGGTAATCATCGAGTTTAAGTTCAATTAAACTATGCCTAAACACTTAACAATTATCTTTAAAAAAATTCTTATCAGTCAAAACAATTTTCATAGACTTGAAATAATTTTAGATAACAACTACCTTTAACTCACTTAATATTATTACTCTTGATAATATTTAATTCTCCTCTTAGTATTACTAGTTCACTAATAATACTTTTATCCGCTTACTAATATTAATAACATCTTAATAATATTTTAATAATTTACTAATATTATTAATCCTCTTTAATAATATTTTAATCATGTATTAATATTATTACCTTAATAATATCTTACTTATGCTTTAGTATCATTAATAAATTAATAATACTTTTAATCATTTATTAATTTTTATTCATTTACTAATATTATTAATCATTTAATAATACTTTAATCATTTATTAATGCTTAAATCAAATATTATTAGTTATTTAATAATATTTTATAGAAAATTTAATCTTAATATTTTTATTTACTTAACAATATCATATTCTAATATTATTAATATCATAATAATATTTTAATAATTTAATGGATTAATAAACAATTTATTCTAATTGTTCACCCTTTATTAAACCTCTTATTTAATATCCATAAAAGGTCATAAATGATATTTCTTATCATAAATTACCAAAATGCCCTAAGATAGTCATGATATAACATATTATGAGTATTCAAGCATAAAAATCATATTTTTATTATTAAAGACATCATTTAGCTAATTATTTGCTTTTATTCATAACTTAATCATTTTTAGGAAAAATAGCAAACTGATTCCAAAAATTCTCATCTTTTGGATTTTGACCGAATATGAACCTACAAGGATCCCCAAATTTTCTTGGAATTTTAGAAAATGATTTACTATTTTTAAAATGCCTAAAACACTAGGATCTTGCTCTATTTTTCATAAATTGAGTTTTGCTCAGAAAAATATGAAAATTTCAAGTTATGCTCTCCTAACATACATGAACCTACTGTAAATATTTCGGAATTTTCCAGTGTATACACAGTGAGATATTCGAAGGTTAATATTTCAGAGTCCTTTACGGAAATAGTCATTACGCACAACATATAACTCGAAACGCGTCCGTTCTTTTTCCTACACGTAGATAATTTCTTAAGGTACCTCTATGATTCTTCCCAGATTTTTAAAAGACTAGCAACTAACCGAAACAGCACAAGAAAAATGGAACAGTAACTATTTTAGGGTTTTGAACCCTTAACATTCAAAATGGACTGTTTTGGGGAAAACAGTCCCAAAGCTTTCAAAACTAACTAGATCTGTGTTCTATCACTTGGGTTTACTAGGTAACTCATGTATCTAGCACCCCCCTTTGACGGATCACAAATTCAAATTGTAAAACTTGAGTTACACAAGATTTAGTGGAAGAAAAACAAGAGTTTTCACCCTTGGAGAACATATGCTCATTTTCTTCCTCTAAGCCTTAGATCCAACACTCAAGATACTTAGTTCCATACATGATGATATGTAGAACTAGGGTATCTTGAGTATTTTTTCATAACCCCAACAAAACTCAAGCTATAAAACAAAGTAGAAGAAGAAAATGAAAGTTAGGTTATACCTTGATTTAATGACTACCTTCCTTGATTTACCAAAGTAAGTAATGAACTTAGGATGCATCAATTAACCTAGCACACCTCTCCCTCCCTTGCTCTCTCTCTCAAAACCTAACCTCTCTCTCTTTTCTCTCTCTTGAAGTTGCTAGCTTGGGAGAAAAAGTTAGAAGAAGAAGAATGAGAGAAAGTGGAGTATTCTAGCAAATGAAATGCAAATGAAATGGTTGATTCATTATTATCCCCCATACATTCCTTGTCCCATGGATAAAAGGCTTCACCTTATCCCTTTCAATTAAGCTTAATCATGTGGTTAAGAGTGCTTAATAGATTTGCAACCAATGAGAGCTTGACAACCATGTACTTGTGTGTAAGAGTTACTAATTATGGACATTGTTTAGCTTAATTAGTTGCCTTAAAAGGCCTAATAGGGCCAGCTATATATATACCCACTAATTCCATCATTTAGCCTTTATTTTAATGCATAAATTAGACAAATCAAATGTCTAAAATACCCTTAATCAAGCAGACTAAGTTTGGGCTTGCATTTTATTTCTTTTGGGCTTCCCCTTTAATTGTTTTGGGCCATGTAATGAACATAGTCTAACAATTTTAATATATGCTACCCAAATTATTTATTTAGGGTTTCCATTCCCAATTTTATAAAATTTAATTACTTATACATGTGACTTTAGCTCATAACCTAATTAGGTTTACTAGAAATAGGTTTAAAATTATTAGTCACTTGAAATAACAAAATTATCCACTTAATTTAGTATACATATTAAATACTAACCTTTCCTTATTACCATAACCTTAGGTTATTTAATTGTCTCACCTAATGTATAATTAGGCTACGAAGCTTTCATTTTTAATAAAATCTATAAATCTATATATCCATAACTATAGAATATGTGTTTATTGATCCATGCACCACTTCACATATGTTGTCACATATTAAATCCCTGTATAACACAAAGTTTTAAATATCAATAATGTACATACATATATAGTGACTTAAAATTCATGGTTATTAACCCTTAGGGTTTTCAAAAATAGAAAATTAATATTTCTAAATTGTAATTAGGATTCTCGAAATAAATTAAACATTCCCATTCATAAATCAATCTTGTTAATTAGGACTATTTTATCCCAATTTAAATTGCTAATTTAGCAATTGAGTCCATAACTGTACATTAGGGTTTCTAACGGAATAATTAGGGTTTAAAAATTTAAAATTAGGGTTTGCTAATTAATTAAGCTTTACCCTATTTACTATTATAATTAATATCACTTAAGCATTATTATTATCATTTAAATTCCCAGATTAGGGTTTCCAATTTCCGAATTAGGGTTTCAGATTCCTGAAACTGAAATTAGGGTTTCAGAACTAGTTTTAGGGTTTCTTATCAGTCATTAGGGTTTTCTAACTGAACGTTGTCGTTCTTAATATATACTTAGGGTTTGACACTGATATAATTTATCTGGTCAACCCTTGACCCGTAATTCACATTACGAACACATACATAACCATATACATGTAACATATTCACATATACACTTAAATCTCGAATAATTCACCTAAATCCTTCGAGAATTTTGAAATCCTCAAAATTCCTTCCCAAAAATATCAAACGATACACTCATTTTTACATCAGGTTCATCATTTGACCTTAAATCCATCATTTAAGATTTTAATAAATTGTCTAATTTCTTGGGTTATCACAAGGATGATGACAATGATATAGGAATTCAATAAAACAAGTTCAAGAATAAATTTTTAAAGATTTATAATCTAATTTATCCAGAAATCAATAAAGTCCAAATTATCAACATGATACTTCTTTGTAGAGTAAAATTCAAGAATGCTCAGAAGAATATTTCCATGAAAAGATAATGGATGAAGCGCAAATATCAAGGATATTCCACTAATTTCATGGAGTATAGAGGCCAAAACTTTAACCAACTAAGTATAATAGAATATATGAAACTGCAAATAGATTTTCGCCCGCCATGCGGTAATCCACGTAGACATATCATTTCCATAATTTAATAAGGAATGAATACGAAGGATCATTCACCATGAATGTGATAATCCACATAGACAGGTTATTCCAACAGAATAATAAAGAATGGAACCAGGTCATGCGTAATCCGTATGCATGAGGATATTCCAGCGTAATAATAAAGAATTGAATAATGAATAATTCACCATGCATGCGATAGATAAAGATAGACAAAGTTATTCCAACAAAATAATAAATAATGGAACTGGTCATGCGTAATACGCATGCATGTGATATTCCAACAGAATAATAAAGAATGGAATAACAGAAGACTTCACCAGGCATGCGATAGACCGCACAGACAGGTTATTCCAATAGAATAATAAATAATGGAACCAGGTCATGCGTAATACACACAGATAGGATATTCCAACAGAATAATAAAGAATGGAATAACAGAAGACTTCACCAGGCATGCGATAGACCGCACAGACAGGTTATTCCAACAAAATAATAAAGAATAGAATAATAAAAGACTTCATCAGGCATGTGATAGACCGCACAGACAGGTTATTCCAACAGAATAATAAATAATGGAACTAGGTCATGCGTAATACGCACAGATAAGATATTCCAACAGAATAATAAAGAATGGAATAATAGAAGAATTTCACCATGTATGCAGATTGCGATAGATAGGAGTTATTCAACATAATAATAAAGAATGAAATAATAGAAGAATTTCACCATGTATGTGATAATTCGCATAGACAGGTTATTCCAACATAATAATAGAGAATGGAATAACAGAAGAATTTCACCATGTATGTGGTACTTCGCATAGACAAGTTATTCCAACATAATAATAAAGAATGGAATAACAGAAGAATTTCACCATGTATACGGTGAGTCACAGTATCAAAAGTTATTCAAATGTAATAATAAGGAATGAAATAATAATAGCTCTCTTCATGAATACGAAAGAAATAATACCCCTTACCTCAAAAAAAGACTAGATACTGGAATAGTGAGGTAGCAGACTTCTCTTCTTCTTTCTCTCTATAATTTCTCTCTATAATAATTGCTCTATATCTTTAGTGAATTAGTGAAAAATAATGAAGGAATGAGCTTCTATTTATAGAAAAATATAGTTTCGATAATTGCACGTTTTGGGGCTCGAAATATTACAGTATAATACCTTCCTCTTTCCTTCATTTTTAATTTAGTCTGCAAGTATTATCAAACTTTCACCACCTCCCCTAATAGTAAATCATGTGAATCAATAGTTCTAGACATGTGAAAAAATGAATTACAGTATAGTACCTCCATCTATACTTGCACCAACTCCCCTAATAGTAACAAGAATGTGAATCAATAGTACACACATGTGAACAAATAGTTATAATCATGTGAATCAATAGCAATTAATTGCTCATTTATCCGGTTAATTACCCTATTGGTTAATATAACCTCTAGACATCAATTATTATCGAAATAAATGTCGATTTCCACTAACACTAATAATCCCAACACAATGGAACTATTTTTATCAAGATAAATTTTGAAATTTCGAAGTTTGACTTTTCTCGAAAAAGTTAACTATTAACTTTTTGACCAAAAAGTCAACCCCGAAAAATTTTGTGTTTATAGTCTACTTTTACTAATTTCATCGTTCCGGACTCAAATATCACGTCCGTGTCTCCAAATTTAACTCCGAACTCAAATTTGATTTTTAATAATATTTATTCATTATTGTTATAATTAACAATATTTAACAACCAGGTCGTTCCTAGGAAAGAGAAGGCTTTCCGATAAGGATTTCTCCCAATTGGCGCACAATTAGATTATCTAACCTCTCCTTGACGGAACTTCTAGACATTGTCAATATTGCAAATAATAATATGAATAACTTTGTCATCTCAATTATGGATTTAATAATATAACATATAATGCAGATGATACTGTGACAATAATTGAATCAATAATATGAGAGATATGATGCAGCAATTGCTGTAGCAATAATTGAGTATAAGTGAGTGACTTCTTACGTAAGCATCAATAATCAATACCATGTGCTACTATGCAACCACGCGTATTACTGTACTTTTACTATCGAGTAGTTCAACAGTTTAAACGGTAACACTTCCGTCGTTATAAAAAGATAATTCTGTCGTTTTCTAAATATGACAATACTTCTGTTGTGGGGTCCACCAATGATTGTGTCATCGTACGGATATTCTCTAACAAAAAGAATATTCCCCGAATATTTTATAACAACTTGCATACTTTGCAAAATTTATAAATACTACCCACAACTATAACATTATATCAAATTCACACCAAAATATTAAAAAAAATTATTTTGAGAAATTTAAATCTTTATTCATAAAATCTGGGGTCTCACACATGTCCTCGGAACTACACCCGCTCAAGCCAAAATTCACATTTTATGAATTTCGCATACAACTTCTCCTTACGTAGTGTTTCCAACACTATCCTTAAATGTTCCGTATGATCTTATGACGTCTTAGAATAGACTAGAATATCATCAATGAACACCACGACGAACTTGTCCAAATACTGTTTCAACACTCTATTCATCATGTCCATAAATGCAGTTGGCGCATTTGTCAACCCAAACGACATAACCAGAAACTCGTAATGACCATAACGAGTTCTGAACGCCGTCTTAGGTACATCCTCCTTCCTCACTTTCAACTGGTGATACCCCGTACACAAATCTATTTTAGAAAAATACTTTGCCCCTTTTAATTGATCAAATAGATAATCGATCCTAGGCAACGGGTATTTATTCTTAATCGTTAACTTGTTCAACTCCCGATAATCGATACAAAGTCATAACGACCCATCCTTTTTCTTTACAAACAACACCGATGCTCCCCAAGGAGACACACTCGGTTGAATGTATTTCTTGTCTAATAGTTCTTGTAATTGAACCATTAACTCCTTCATCTCAACTGGCGCCATCCGATATGGTGCCCTTGAAACTGGTGCCATACCCGGTAACAGATCAATCAAAAATTCGACTTCCCTATCCGGTGGAATACCCGGTAACTCCTCCGGATATACATCCACGAACTCTTGAACTATAGGTATTGTTGCCCCTTTTATAGTTCTAATAAAAGAGCTCTAACTCATGCAAGCATACATGTGTCAACAAGTAATACAGAGCAAGTAAAGTATCGATCCCACAGAGAAAGTTGTTAATCTTAAATTCTTATGCATTAATTAACTCACTATACTTATATGCTTAGACTGATGACTAAATTATTGAATTAAACTAATTATGATTACCAACTGAAAATAAGAATAAAAATGGAATAAATATAATATGGAAACAATAGGACCCTAACTTCATTTAATAGTTCATCTAATCGCCACGATCATGCAAGAAGTGTTCACATATCACGGGAAAATAGCCAAGAGCACGAAGAGAGTTATAACCATTTTTCAATGCACTATAACCTACTTACACAACATCTACAGATGTTAGACTCTATGTAATCACCAATACAATTACAATCACCATATGTCTATGCGTAATTGCAATTCTATTGATTTTAAGCACAAGCCCTTACTCTAGCTCATACGGTGAAATAGTATATGTCTATTTGGTTCACAAAATACGCAAGCCATACACGATAGCCCCATATTCACATGCTATCATGATTACAATCCATATTTATATGTTCATTGTCAATTCCATACAAATACTGAAACGAATGGTGATCAAGCATTCATACATGTAAAACAACCATGACAGATATCCCATATGATATGCAAAACAATCCTAGCATTTAGTGTACAACCAAACTACATATTAAAATCCGTTAGAATCCCATAATGGAGTTTCGTTCATGACTGAACCAAAAGCCATTATGGGATCAATGCTAAACATAATCAATAAACAAACAATTGAAGTAAGAGAGATAGAACGATCAAACCCAATCACTGAATAGAAATAAATGATTCGCTATTAAATCCTCATAGAAATCCAATAGATAATAATCACAATCCACGATGACAGAGAATTCCAAGAAGAAGTAGAGAAGTAGACGTTATGGCTTCCGTTCTACGTTGGAATCTCTCCCAAGGTGAAAACCCTAGTTTCTTTATGATGAGAAATACGTAAAAGTTATCAAGTGTATGTCTGACACCAGTCAGAATCATTTTAAAAACCATTACACATCATTTAATTATGAATTAAAAATAAAACAAAATTACAGCATCAGCATCGCGCGCGGCCGCGCGCCTCTATAGCTTCTCTGTCTCGCGACCGTGAGACTTGCAGTGTGTATATCCAGTCCAGCCGACCTCTCACGCGAGCGCGCGTTCATCCCTCACGGTCGCGCATCTCTTCCCTCATGATCATGCGCTGACTTCTGAAAGGTTCTCATTGTTTAGCCATGTTCTTTTGCGGCTGTAGCGCGAGTCTAAGCTTGTCTGCGCTGCGTGCCGCTGCAGACTTGTCCTCCGCAGAGTTACGGTTCGTTCTGCTTCTGCTTTGCTACTCATCATGCTTGATCCTCTTGCTTGCTTGGTGTCCATGCGTCATTGTCCATCCATGCCATGCACATCCTCGCCTTGTGACTAGCCTTCACGTATCCATTAGCCTCGTGCCTCTAATACCACCAAAATTAAGCCAATTCCTGCACTTATTCACCAAAAGGAGTTTTAAGTAAATGCAATGAAAAATAACGTGAATTTCAACTAAAACACAATGAAATGTACTTGAGATGGGCACAGTTCGCATGAATTGGTATGCAATAAGTAGGTAAAAATATCACTTATCAAATACCCCCAAACTTAAATTGTTGCTTGCCCTCAAGCAATGCATACTTATGAATAATGAAAATACAACTACCAAACTATGCAACTACTCTATGATGCATACTAGTCTCACACAATCTCAGCCATAATAGAATTTCAGCCCACATTACCTCAGTGAATTATCCAGATTCATAAATACAGTTTCAAACCAAACTATAGACATAATATCCTACGCTCAAATAATTCATGAATGCTATAGAGATGTTGTGTGTGTGTGATGTTCACAAAAACTTGATCTAAGCAAAGAATATATATGCTACACTGCTCCAAACAGAAAATTATAGTCTAAAGGAAGACTCATGTATAATCATGTAACGCAGACTGTTTCAGCATATCAACACAAACTAAGGTTCAACAATAGGTTTATTGCTTTATTGCTGCTCACGAGGGCGATTTCGCACTTTCCTGCGGTGTTTATTGCTATTTTTCTTTTCTTTTTCACTTTTTTTTCACATGACTGTGCAATGTCTCAACCCATTAGGCACATCACGCCCTTAGCGAGCTTTCAACCAACGACTCTAGACCATGAAAGACCTTAGGCGCTAGGTGTAGAGACAATCCCCCAAGCGCATTTTACTCAAGCGACCGGGTATTCCAATTAAGACTAGCCACGTTAATGCTATTTGATTATTTTTTTTTATACATAGCATACCCATGTTTTCCCAAAATTTGCACGTCAATGATTCATACAGTCTACAACACTTTCCTCACGTTTCTCTTTTTAAAAATACATGTTCTGTCAAGCAATGCAGCATACACATCTTAAACCTACAAGTGATTGTGAACAAGTTTGTGCATATCGAAAGCATTTAAACAACAACATGAATCTCCTCGTGTAAAACATTATATCACAGCCCATGTTATCCCAAATATTCTCAAATCTTTCACAATTCACTATCATCATTGGTTAGGCAAAAATTTCTATAAAGCAAGAATTTGTGTAAGACATGCAACTAAATTAAAACAATCAACAAAGAATAAAAATTAAAAATTTTCTACAAAAATTTAACTAACTAAACAATTAAACATGCAAAAATTAAACTAAACATGCACCAATTAAATAAAACTAAACTACTAAACTACTATGCTATGATCCCCAATACCCCCAAAATTAAAATATTCAATGTCCCCATTGAATGAAGGTAAAGGGTATAGAAAACTCCCCTAATGATCGGCTTGACAACCCTCTTCGGGTGGTGAATCTGGTGGTGGATACGGCACGGCTATTCCAAACTGTGGCCATTTTAGCATTGATCTTCGCTGCGCGAAGGCTTCGACCAAAGAGCACGTGAGGTCCGGCGCAAACGTTCCCAAATGGACATACATGGCGTCAACTTTGCGCGTCAACCGTCGGAGCTGGGAATTGCGAGGAACGGTGGGTGTTCGGGTGTAGGGAACTGCATCATCTGTCTGAGGGTGCTGCATGGACGGCTCGGTAATTGTAAGTCGGAGAATAAATCCTCGTCCGCACGGGTGTGGTTCTCCACCCGTCCACTCCTTGAACGTGGCAATTATGGCCGTAGTGATGTCGGGTCTTGGTTTCTGCAGTTGCTTGTCATTCCGTGGGATTCCCTGTTGGATACAAAGTATGGCTGCTATAGATGCGTGCGGGATACTTCCAGTCATACCCCCCTGCCAATAACGCTGCATGTTCTGATGAATTAGGTAACTGACGTCAATATATTTGCCTGTGATGATGCCCTATAAGATGATAGCTCGCTCGGTGGGTACTTCGAGCTTGTGAGCGGATGGGATTAATTTTGTGCATATGAACAGGTTCCATGCTTGGGCATAACGATTCAAGGTGGACGCTGGGAAGGATTTTGGTTCGATCGTCCCTGGTTTAAAATTCCATGTGGTTCCCAGGATGTATAAATTCAAAATAACTACATCAAAGTCTATCATCAAATGTGCACCTGTGACCCAATTCACAGACCCAGTCGGTGGTGTAACAGTTATGCCAAACACTGCTCTTATGGCTGAGGGACGAAAATCCACTGGTACTCCCCGAACCAGTGTTATCCCTCCTTTACTTTCCTTAGCGTTTGCGTAGAACTCACGAACAACTTCCGTAGGAATAGGTATTGAAGTTGCAGCCAGTGCAGTCCAGTTTCTTTCACGTATCATATTCCGTAAGTGGCCATCGTGCTTTGCAGGCTTAAACCCCCGTTCCTTTATGAAAGAATTGGCGACTATTTGATAGTACTCCTGATGAGCTTCCCAACTAATAAATTTTCTGCTTTCCATGACATCGTCATTGTGATCACTTGATGAGGAATCAGAGGAGGAAGAGATGGAGATTGAATGTCTTCTTTTTGGACCTATGAGCAACTGATAGGTAGAGAATGTGGAAGTTTTACGACAGCGGAGAATACTCCCAACTTATTTGTGCACAACCCAGCAAAATAAACCCTAAAGTGAAGCTAATGAAGAGGGTTATGATATGGGCAGTGATGGGTGGTGAGGAGGCTTCTTATTATGGAAGAGGAGAGAAGGACGCTTATAATAGGTCACGTAAGAGGCCGAGTGGACCACGGATCAAATTTTAACTTAAAAAGAAGTTTCCCTGCTTGGCGTAGTGCGTGGTCGCGCGGCTCTGTATAGACTTTCTTGCGCGGGTACGCGAGGTTGCTAAAAGGTAATGACATTCACGCGGCCGCGCGATGCACTCCCTGAGCTGCGGTACCTGAACTTCTAATCAGCAGATTATGATGAGGGTAATCCAAAGAACTACAAGAAGATGAATGCACCACCGATTATGTATCAGGCAAAAATATAATTGATCTAACTACTATTCTACTAAAATATTGAAAAGAAATTAGAGGTGAAATTAATGGGTTGCCTCCCATCCAGCGCTAAGTTATAGTCAATTAGCTTGACTGTCTCGGAGTCTCATGTTGATGAGAGAATTGCGGTGACGTTCTGTCTGTCCACCTCGCCACCAAAGTAATGCTTCAACCGCTGGCCATTTACCTTAAAGGGCTTGTTCGGGAACTGATCATATACTTCAATTGCACCATGCAGAAAGATCGTCTTTACTGTAAATGGACCCGACCATCGTGATTTCAGCTTTCCAGGAAAGAGTTTAAGTCTGGAATTGTAGAGCAAAACTCTTTGCCCCCATTCAAATGTCCTTTCCATTATCTTACGGTCATGCCATTTCTTCACTTTATCCTTGTACAACTTCGCATTATCATATGCCTGTAATCTAAACTTATCTAACTCATTGAGCTAAAGTAGCCATTTCTCCCCTACAGATGTCAAATCAAGGTTGAGCTTTCGTATTGCCCAATATGCCTTATGCTCTAGTTCCATCGAGAGGTGACAGGCTTTGCCATATACAAGTTGAAAGGGTGACATGCCCAAAGGGGTTTTGTATGCGGTGCGATAGGCCTATACAGCCTCGTCTAACTTTAATGAATAGTCCTGCCGTGTTGGAATCACAACTCTTTCCAGGATTCTTTTTACTTCTCGATTTGATACTTCGACTTGGCCATTTGTTTGTGGGTGATAAGCGGTGGCGATGCGATGATTCACCCCATACTTAGCCAGCAAGGCTGTAAACTGCCTGTTGCAGAAATGACTGCCTTCGTCACTAATGATAGCCCTTGGAGTTCTAAACCTCGTGAAAATTCTTTTGTGTAGAAATTTGAGGATGACCTTGGCATCATTAGTCGGAAGAGCTGCAGCTTCAACCCATTATGAAACGTAATCCACTGCAAACAAGATGTAGAGATTTCCACAGGAAGAAATGAAAGGTCCCATGAAATCAATGTCCCATACATCGAAAATTTCTACTTCTAGGATGGTATTCAATGGCATTTCATTCCTTTTAGAGATATTACCCACTCGCTGACATCTGTCACATCACTGGACAAAACTGTATGCGTCCTTGAAGATAGTTGGCCAGTAGAACCCTACTTGTAGTACTCTTGCTGCTATCCATTCACCACCATAGTGACCTCCATACACCGTGGAGTGACACTCTTGCAGAATCCCCTCGGTCTCGCTATATGGAATACACCTTCTTGTCACTTGATCAGAACACTATTTAAACAAGTAAGGCTCATCCCATATATACCATTTGACATCATGCAGAAATTTCTTCTTTTGATATCCCACCAAGTCAGAAGGTACCATCTTACTTACTAGATAATTCGCAAAGTCTGCAAACCATGGCACTTCTCCTTTCACCACAAACAACTGCTCATCCAGAAAGGATTCATTGCTCATAACATTATTGTTTACTTCCCTTTCCGGATTCTCGAGTTGAGATAAGTGGTCCGCCACTTGATTTTCAGTTCCCTTTTTGTCCTTGATTTCCAAGTCAAACTCCTGCAGTAATAAAATCCATCTAATCAGCTAAGGTTTTGTATCCTTCTTTTCCATTAAATATCGAATCGCCGCATGATCCGTATACACTATCACCTTTGTGCCAATCAAATACGCTCAGAACTTATCAAAGGCATATACCACTGCTAATAACTCTTTTTCTATGGTGGTATAGTTCAATTGTGCATCCGTTAAGGTCTTGCTGGCGTAATAGATCACATGAAATATCTTTTCTTTTTGCTGCCCCAAAACAGCCCCTACGGCGTAATCACTAGCGTCACACATCAATTCAAACGGTAAAGTCCAATGCAGTGCAAGAATCACCGGGTCTTTGAAATCGCTTTTCTCTTCAAGTGTTCAAACGCTGACATGCAGGCGTCATAGAAGCTGAACTGTGCATCCTTCTCCAATAGACTGCATAGTGGTTTAGTTATTTTGGAGAAATCCTTCATGAATCTGCAGTAGAAACATGCATGCCCCAGAAAACTGCGAACTCCTTTTACTGAAGTGGGTGGTGGAAAGTGCTCAATAGTCTCCAGTTTCGCACTATCCACCTTAAGTCCCGTCTTTGAAACTTTGTGTCCTAATATGATCCCTTCTTGTACCATGAAGTGACATTTTTCCCAGTTTAGCACTAAATTTGTTTCAACACATCTCTTCAAGACCATAACTAGATTCTCAAGGCATAGATCAAATGAATCCCTGAAGACTGAGAAATCGTCCATAAATACCTCCACATTATGTTCCACCATATCTGAGAATATGGCCATCATACATCTCTGAAACGTGGCTAGAGCATTGCACAACCCGAAAGACATCCTTCTAAAATCAAAAGTGCCGTAGGGACATGTGAAAGTAGTCTTTTCCTGATCCTCCGGCGCTATCATAATTTGATTGTAACCCGAATATCGATCCAGAAAGCAATAGTACTCATGCCCTGCTAGTCTGTCCAACATTTGATCAATGAATGGGAGTGGGAAATGATCTTTCCTTGTAGCTTTGTTGAGCTTGTGGTAGTCCATGCAAACTCTCCACCCTGTTACTGTTCGTGTCGGAATTAACTCATTATTCTCGTTAGTCACGACTGTTATGCCACCTTTTTTGGAACACACTGTACTGGGCTCACCCATGAGCTGTCTGAGATCGGATAAATTATTCCTGCATCTAGCAATTTTAGCACCTCTTTCTTGACCACTGCTTTCATTATGGGATTAAGCCTCCTTTGTTGCTCAATTGTTGGCTTGCTACCATCTTCCATCAGGATCTTGTGCGTACAATATGATGGGCTGATTCCTTTGATATCTGCTATGGTCCATCCAATAGCTAATTTGAACTCTCGAAGCACTCGTAGCAGTTTTTCTTCCTGACAAGATGTTAATGCAGAAGCAATAATTACTGGTAATTTTGAATCCAAATTTAAAAATGCATACCTGAGATCCGAAAGTGGCTTTAATTCCAGGTCTGGTGGTGTCTCAAGAGATGGTTTTAGCTTTATTGATGCATCTCCAGCTATCGTCAATGGCTCTGCAAGTGGTCTAAATCTCCTGAATTGGGGATTGGTATCCAGATATTGCACGAATTCGTCAAATTCATCATCCTCCTCATCTGAGTTCTCATCAGTGATATTCCTCAAAGGTTCATAGTCCGCTAGACTCTGTATGTCATCATCTAGAATCTTATTCACCCAATCAACAAAGAAACAGTCCTCTTCATCTGTTGGGAATTTCATGGCCCTGAAGACATTAAAAATGACCTCTTGATTTTGAACGCGCATCGTGAGTTCCCCTTTTTGTACATCTATCAGAGTTCTGCCTGTGGCTAAAAATGGTCTCCCTAGTATGATTGGTATATTCTTGTCTTCTTCGAAATCCAGGATGATAAAGTCAGCCAGAAAAATGAACTTTTCCACTTTAACCAACACATCTTCGACAATTCCCCGTGGATACGTGATTGACCTGTCAGCTAACTGTAATGATATGTTTGTCGGCCTTGGAGCTGGCAGTCCCAGGATTCTAGGCTATTTCGCTCAATCGCGTAGCATTTTTATTCCTAATTTGGCCTTCTCAGCTTGTGAGACCTCCTTTGCAACTCTAACTGGAGCGAGTCAGAGGTGTGGGACCCACGTATGAGTGCCGCAGGTACACCTACAGTAGCCACAGGTGGACCTGCAGCCAACCGTGGCTATGTAAAGCCCACAGTTTGCTTTCATAAGTCATTTTTCAAGTTGCGCTGCAAAGGAAATCTGAGAGCTCTTCTTCAGATCTGCTGAGTTTGGGTAACTTACTGCATATTCTTCCACCGTACAAGCGTTCTTCACTGTCCTGGCAAAATATGCAAGTATTTTTTCCAATTTCTATCCGTTGGAAAATGACTTATCACATGAAATGCATTTATACACATAGTAGTGAATATGCATGCTTCTATGACTTGATAAAAAATATTCAACATAGAAAATGTTAGTATTAAACCATGCTGAACATAATAATGTGAAAAAATTTGACTTTTGAAACAGTTAAATTAGCACCTTTTACTGTCATTTCTTATCCTATCTGAGGATAAATGAGTAAAGGTATAAAAGTAAAATAATCCTGGTAATTAGACTACACTTATGGATTTTTTACTGTGATGTATTAATGCATGTAGGATGTATATGACTATGTATAGGTGTGCCACTGAATAACCACCTAGTCATGCCTATGTGCATGTGGATAGTCCCATTTACAAAGGGTGCTATGGCAAAATTTTCCAAAAGTTAGGCATTGGGTAGTCATTCATTTTTAACTCTACTGTAGATGTATGTTAAAATAATGCATGCATGCATGTAATCATAAAATGCATTTTGAAAAGCTCCAGGTAAGAATTTACCACACCCTTTCTGAGGTGATTTGGAGACTTGTTGTCCAGATATTATGGATCCGGATCAGCCGAGTAGTTCCTGTAATGATCCGAAAGTTAAAATTGTAATTTAAATATTTATTGAGTTATATAAATATTATTTGAGATGTTTTATTGTTGAATAAATATTTTATTGATGTGATGGTTGATGAATCTAAATGTATTATAGAATTTACTAAATTAAATCAATTTATAATTTAGAGATGAGTATTATAACATTGGGTGTTATATTGTGATTAATAATTTAATATGGTATGATATATTAAATTATCAAATAAAATTATAATATGAAATTATAATTTTGTGGTATTTGGGAAATATTTATTTAAAATATAGTGTGTGATTATTGTAATGGGTTAGTGTTGGATATGGAAATTCAAATAAATAATATGTGATTATAATTTATAAACTAAAGTGTTTATTAAAATAAATTAAAAAGGGTTTAATTTAGTTTTTGCCAAACAAGGCTTAATATATTAATTCTTTAAAATTTAAAGGGTTTTTGCCAAACAAGCCTTATGGCTTTCGAAATTTCTAGTTTTTGAAATAAAATAAAATAAATAAAATAAATAGAATAATAAATATAATATATTTATAATATGGGCGTTTGTTTTGTAACTGCCATTTTATTAAGTTGGCGTATTAAGGTCTGGCAGTTTTATTTGTGCGCATTGTTATCAGTTGGTTCTATACCTTATTTGTTAAGCCTAGAGAATACTGAGTTGTGAGAGTTGAGAGAATTTGAGAGAGAAGGATTTCAGAGTATTTGCAGTGTCTAACAAAAAGGATTTCAAGCACTTGAAGGTATTTATACAATCTTAATATATATATATATATATATATATGTATATGTCTACATATGTGAACTACGGCAAAGTTTTGCTATGCTCTGTGAATTCTATTTCTTCTATGCTCTGTGAATTCTAGTTTTTTCCGAATTGTTGTTATATAACTAAGTTATGGTGGTTATACATGCTTATAATGTTAGAGTTTATGTTTAAACCAAAATTTCATGTTAATTTCGGATATTAGTAGACATTTTTGACAGTATATGTATTTTTCCATATGTTCATGAAAAGTATCAATTTTAGTGGCCAATTCGTATGAGAAATTGTAAATTGAAGTTTGTATATGGTAGTTTATTGAAATATGAACGTAACGTAGTTTAAATGGAGTAATTTGGTCAAGTAATGAAATCACAGTGATGATTTTTGGGGATGAATATCAAAAATGGAGTTTTTATGAAAAACATGAAGATTGAGAAATTAAAATAGCTTTAGTTGTTGTTAAAATTTTCTAAGTGATTGAATAGGTGAGCATTCATATTTATGATAGATGTATAATTATTTTACGTGTTATTATCATTGTTTGGTGGGTGAAAATTGTGTTTGTTGGGCTAAAGTTGGCTAAAGCCAAGGCAAAAAGAGGCGCAGCTGCGCCGGTCCCAAGCCTTTGTATGGCACAGCTGCGCCATACCCTGGTTTGTGATTCTGGCTTCTGCTATTACTGCAGACTTGGGATAGCATCATAGTATGGTCTGAAATTATGTTAGCATGTTAAATGGGTAATGTTAAGGTTAACATAACATAGTGAAATGTGGTTAGTAATTCGAACGTTGTAAAAGTTGGTAAACTATAAAAGGGACGTGTTTTGATTTATTAAGAATGACAAATAGTGTATAGGTGTTGCGAAGTAAAACTCTTAGAGTATCTGAAATGTGAATGGTAATGAACATGTTATGATATGTTAGCATGTCTAATAGGTGTAGTGGTTCTAAAATTATGTGTAGGTGATCGTGAGTTTAACTTTATAGCTTACGCTCAAGGCAAGTTTTCTAACTCTATATTACCATTGAGCAAGTTTCTAAATTTCTCTTTTTACATTGAGCAAGCCTTTTATCCTTACATTTATGTTAAGCTAGTTCTTACTTTAAAGTTTCGTTAAACAAACTATTGTATTCTTAATCATGATTTGAACAATCTAGCTATGACATTATTTTATTCAAACAAGTTTGAATTCTAATACTTATTGATGCATTCTAACTTGTTTATTATTAGACAAGTTTCATTATTGTTATTTGGATATTATGAATGCAGATTTCTTGAATTCTAATTCCAAATGTTGAATTATTATAGTTCATGTACTTGACACAATTCATTCTCATGATAAATAAGCTTTATTTTTAGCTTGCTATTACTTAATGTTTATTCAATAATTCATAGTCCTAGCTTAATTTTATTCAAGCAAGGTTTATTATTGTCATTCAATACTTATGCTTTGTAGTTGATTCTAAGCATGAGATCAAGTATAGCCAGTTCGCTTACACTTATTCATTGTTTCATATTATGTTATTATTGATTCAACTAGTCCACTAGTTGATGTTCATTGAACTTAAAATTACCCTTGATAGCTTATCCAAACCAAACTTTCTTTGGTGCGGACTTGTACTCTAAATACTGAGATGAACAACCCTATTATTATTAGGGGATAACTTACGCGTAGCGTTAAAATGTTTGTGCACAATACATTGTACGAAGGGATGATCCCCCTAAGTACGAGGAGTCCTTATAGTCTTATGACTGTTAAAGTTGGAGTTGAAAGATTACTCGCAACTGTGGACATAGTTCATGGTCTTATGACCCTTAGTTAGATGTATTCCATATTTTGGATTCCAGTTTCTGATTATCATTATTAGAGTACTATCAAGTTTTGATGAGCCTATTTGTTGGCAGATATTATTGTTATTCTCCTGTTGACTCATTATTATAGCCAGTGAGCAATTGTTTTGCTCACTCTTGCATATTTATATACTCATTGTAGCTAAAGTTGAGAAGGTAGATGAACCTTCAACTAGCAAAGGAAAGGGAAAATTGTACAAGTGATGATGATTTGTACTTTTATTTATTATGATGATCTTAGACTTTATTTTAATGATGTAATGTAATAAATTAATTCCGATTTTGAATGATGTTTAAAGGTTAGATAACCTGGGATGTTTTTGAACTTAATGATGTAACCCTATTTTAAAGGGAGGTTTTATGATTCAAATATTAATTTATTTTGGTAGATAGTATGAATGTTTGAATAGTGAGCACAAAATCTTGTGGGAATGAAGTACCTAGATTTGGGGGTGTCACAGTTCCCACAGGACCACTTCTGGTGTATGGAGGAGGGCTTCCGAAGTTCCTCGACCCCATTCTATTAGGCAGCCTCGTCGTTTGGTGGAGGCGGTGATACGTCTTATTCGGGTTGAAGTGCCGGATGTCGAGGATGAGGAGGAGGAGGAGGATGTACCAATTGAGGTTCCTACTCCTGCTGTACGTGTTCCCCGTAGGGATTTTCCAGGTATTCAAGTGGTGAACCCAGATCTTCTGGGTGACTTGAGTCGGTATCCTTCAATCTACCTGCACGCAAACGAGGTATGATGTTAGATCTTTAATCTTCCTTTTTCCTATTGATGAGGAGTCAAACATTCTGATGTTGATCTGCATTTGATGTAGGTTCCCGGCTTCACTGACCTCGAGGAATGGTTCAAAGATCCACTCTATGTATCAGGCTTTGCATGATGACTACAGAGTGATTGTACATGGCTGGGGATTTGGGATGTTCTTTTCCATTCTTCCTTGTCATTGTCCCTAGGGTTACTTCAGGGCATTGTTTGAGCGCTGGTTTCACCAGACTCAGTCACTCCATTTGCTAGACTGTGAGGTGATGTTGATGCCGATGGATTGGCAGTTTATCATAGTTATGGAGTTTGGAGGGTATCCAGTGCCTTGCACGGCGGATATTACCCCTACTGCCGTCAGATCTTTGTTGGGAGTTCAAGTGAGGCGCTTAAGGGCGGGGACTGTTCAGACATGTGTCCTTTGAGCGTAGATGCTATGAGCGGGCTATTGAGTGAGCCTATACTCGATGATGTGAGAGTCAGGGATCGCATTCTTCGGCAATTGTTCCTGATTATCATTAAGGGTTGCTTCATAGCATATAACTCTTCTATGGTGTCCTTCGCTTTGATTAGTGCCACTCGACATGTGGACCATATAGGAAACTATGATTAGGGTTCCTACACCTTTGCCTACTTCCTCAGGGGAATGCGCATGCGATCGCAGGGCTTGACCGAGGCTTGGTTAGGATTCAATTCGTTTTTGCTGGTGAGTATTTCTCTTGTCTTTTCCTATGTACATGTTAAGAGTGTTGACTGACAGCAGATGTTGCCTTTGTGTTGGCAGTTTTGGGCCTATGAGAGGCTTCCATGTTTGCGTCATGTGAGCGTGCTAGGTTTAGACACCTATCCACGAGGACAGAGATGGCATCATTCCATACTGGCGGAGGTCCCTATTGCTGAGGGTTTCACTCATTGCCGCCTACAGTTGGAGTTGTTGACAGCGAATGTCATCACATGGGTTCCCTACTCTAGGAGCATTTGAGCGTTGGATTTGAGGATGGATACCCGACTGGAGTTGAGTACTTTATTTCCACCCGCAGGATTCCTCTCTTTACAGATGGAGGATGGTAGCTCTGTAAGACCCCAACTTATTATTAATGAAATTTAATTTTCTCTATTTATTATTTTGAAATAGTAAGGGTTGATTTGATTAATGTGGATAGTTATGGGTAAAAATACATAAATATTTCAAAATAAGCAAGTGGTTATAAAATATTCATTATTATTGGGGAATATTCGTTTGGTCGTGGAATATTCAGATGCTTCTGGGGAATATTAGATGACGACAAGCATAAACCATGTGTGGGCCCTATAATGAAAAAGCGATTGGAGGAAGAAACGACAAGAATAAGTTGTTTAAAAATAACGGCGTAGTTGTTACCGTTAATACTGTTAAATTACTCGGAGGTTAAAACACGAAGACACCGGTATTGCACCAATTATTGATTCTTACGTAAGAAGGCACTACTCAATAATGGTTATCTGAATTATTGTTCAAGATTTTATTTTATTGATTCAATAATTGTTGTGTTGATATTTTATATTACTGTTGTTTCAATAATTGTCACTACACAGTATTTTTCATTATCAAAGCAATAATTCATATTATCTGAATAATATTATTGGATAACATTATTGGCAATGTGTAGAAAGTTCTATCTAAGGAGAGGTTTGGTCACCTAATTGCGCGCCAGTAAGGAGAAATTCTTATTGGAAAGCCCCTCTTCCTAGAAGGCGCACGGTTGTCAATATTGTGATTCTGTAATCTTATTCGTGAATAATTAATTATTGATTTATATGATGAGGAAAATATTTATTTTATGTGGATATAGATGGAGAAAATTTGTAATGTGACAATTGTTGAAAATTAAAATTTTATCTTTTTCTGATAAAATAATTCATTTTTAATAATATAATAATGGTGATATTTTTACAATGAATGTGTGATATATGAGTATACGAGGAGAAAGAGTATTGTTGTTGCAATAAATGTTTAAAACATGTTAAACATGTCGGTGGACCCCATTTCTTGACTGAAATTTGATTATAGCCTGTAAAATCGCCCATTTATGCATTTCGGTCAATTTATGTTTGGAATTTGGAAAACATTTCTTCTGTAAAGTTGTAGAGAATTAAATTTCCTATAAAAACTCGCTAGATTTGAATTTTCTGACAAAAGGGCTATTTATTGTGAATTATTGAAGTTCTGAAGCTCCGAAATAATTGATTTTTGGAAGTTTAAATTATTTTAAATTAGGAAAACATTTTTGGAATGTTTGGGGACATCATTAACATGTGCTTGGTGGCTGAAATCAGATGGTCAAGAGGTGCGTAGGAAATTTTGATATATATATTAATATTATATTAAATTTTCTACTTTGGTGTTCTAAGCATTTTCCTATAAATAGGGTGCTTAGGTTAGAATTGAAAATCACACGTAGCTCAAGTTTTTCTCTCTCTATATTATCGAGCATATTCTTGTGAGTATTTTGAGTATATTTAGAGTATTGCTATACGGTGCAAGTTCAAGTCATAGCCTATATCCGGTGTTTCAGCTAGAAGTACTGATCTTTCGAGGTAAGGGATATTAATTTTTTTGTAATGATATTATTTTTTTAATATCATTATGCCGAAGTATTGATCTGAACTTTTTAATCAAATTTAGAACTTTTGGTGTCGGGGTTACTATTCACGTATACGACACTATTCACGTATAATGTATTATTCACGAATACGACACTATTCATTGAAAAATGAAAATTTTCTTTTTCGTCCAAAATATCTATTCTGGATACTAGCTTTGATTGTATCCATGTTTTGATCATTCTTGAATTTTACACCACTATGATTATTTTTGAGGTATTTTTGGACATGGATAAAACAAAGTACGTATCCTTAATCCTTAATCCTTGTCATTTTGTTTCATTGGATTCGTTTCTTTAAAAATATTTTTCATCATCATCGGTCTTAAATGATGATATTATTGAATATCTTTGGCCTCAGAGTGCAAAGATGAATGATTTTCGATGAATATCTTTGCCCGTAGTGCAAAGATGAAGCAGTGTTTAGATGAACATGACCAACCGATGAATATCTTTGGCCTGTAGTGCAAAGATGAATATTTGATTCCAGATATTTATTGATTGATGTTACAGGAATAAAAGATAGACAATGAACTTTTAAATTCATACATAGAAGATAATAGTTTGCATTATCTACTTAACTCTTCTAATGAATTATTATTTCTACTGCGAATATTGATTTAAAACTTGTTGTCTATTGTATTCTATTAGATTTTTTTCCCTGTTGAAGACTAATGATAATTTGTTGTATATTGTCTTAGTCATAATATTCTTTACTGGGCTAGTTGAGCTTAACCTTTTCCTTTTTGTACCATTTTTCTTCTCAGGAGGCGAGAATATAGCGAGTACGAGTCGGGGTATGGAATGAAGGTTCTAGAGAGAGTTGTTTAGTAGTCCTCACCATTTTTGTAAAATAATGTACCAATAAATGTGATGAGGATTTATTTGAGTATAGATATTGTCTAGAAGATAATATTTGTATTCAAACTCACAGTTTTACTATTGTAATAATAAAGTTGTAGTTATTTCTGTACCATGTATTGACAACTCAGAATGGGTGATGTATACCTATTTTGGGGGCGTCACAGTTGGTATCAGAGCTTAGGGATATGATCTCTGGCGGAGATCGTGGAATAGAACTAGGAGGGGAGAGATGAGTAAATCCTTCGCTAGTGTGTCCTACCTAAGCTTATTTGTTAGTTGGTCAGTATATAGGGATATTATGTGATATATTGATTTCCTTAATTAACCCTTGTTTTATGACAGTATTTGAGAATGTCAACTGAGAATATTAACAGTGGAAATGAGACCGTGGAGACGCCTGTACTAACCAACGAGGAGAACATGCAACAAGCTGGCAATGTTCCTCCTGTGAACAACACCACTGAGCAGATGATGAACGAGGGATGTTTAGAAGCTTTTTTGCAGTTCATGCAAAATCGACGAGGAGACTCGTGTTCAAAATATGAGGAGGAAATGATAGCAATTCACGGGTTGTCACAATGCAAGCAGTTCAAAGAGTTGGGACCACCAGAATTTAACGGAAAGCCAGATCCGATCATGGCAGAAACATGGGTCAAGCAAATTACCAAGATATTCGATTTCTTGGGATGCACGGAGGAACAGAAGGTTCCATTCGCCACCTTTATGTTCCGTGGCGCGAGGCGGACTCTTTGGTGGGAGTCATGAAGCGCACTCCATCCAACGCTTTTCGGCATGTCTTGGGAGACATTTCAGAACTATTTAATGACAAATACTTTCCGAAAGTGTGTTCGTATATGAAGGAAGTGGAGTTCATCGATTAGAGCAAAACAACATGGCGGTGTCTCAAAGACGAGGCAAAGTTTGCGAGTTATCGAGTTTGCACCTCATTTGGTGGAGAATGAGGAACGATGACGCGGATGTTTCTTAGAGGTTTGAAACCCTAAGATACGCCAAGATCTCATTTCTCATAAATTTTCTCTATTCAGATGTTGTAGCGAGTGGCTCAATTATTAGAGCGAGATAACGAGTACGGTCAACTGAGGACCACAACCGAGGATCATAATTGGGGATGGCGAACAACAAAACAACGATAACGGTACGGAGAAAGAAAAAGACGGACAAAAATGGTAACCACTCTAGTGGTAATCATGGCCATGAGAATAGAAGAAGTGAATCGGGAGGAGATTTTAAAAGAGGAGATTCAACAACGAATAATGTGAAAATGGCAAAGACCAAAGAAGAATCGGTTCCAAGGAGGAACGACCACCGTCAGATGCTACAAATGCGAAAAGAGGGACATATCGGTCAAAGCGCCCACAACAGATTCAAGGTATGCTATAATTGTGGAAAGGAAGGACATATCGCCGGATTGATTGCAGATGGCGAAACCTAGTTCAATGGGGACGGTGACTCAAAAGATTGTCCCAAAAAAGTCAAAGTCAATGGTTCCTGGAAGAACGTTTGTTGTGACTGGTCAAAATGCGAGGAACCCAAACGAGGTGATCACGGGTAAGCTAATCATAAATTCTTGTGAAGTTTATACTTTACTAGATACCGGTGCTACCCATTCATTTATCTCTCCTACTTGTGCTCAACGTTTAAATTTGACTCCGAAAAAATTAGACTTTGACCTATCTGTTGAAACTCCGTTAGGAGAAACTTTCATCACATCCACTATTTATAAATCTTGTTTGATTCAAGTTGGCATCATCACCTTACCTGTTGACCTTATCTCTTTAAAGATACTTGCTTTTGATGTGATTTTAGGGATTGATTGGTTAACTACTCATCATGCCAAAATTTATTGTTTTCGTAAGGTTGTTAGTTTTCATATTCCTAACCAACCTGTTGTTCGAATTTAAGCAACTAAACCATTAAAATCAATCACTGTCATATCTAATCATAAAGCTATCCGTTTATTGAAAAACGGATGTCAAGCTTTCTTAGCCCATGTTATGGATTTGAATAAAGACACGTCAAATTTGAATAATATTCTTGTTGTTATTGACTTTCCTGACGTATTTCCTGAAGAACTTCGCGGTCTACCCCCAGAACGTGAAGTTGAATTCTTTATTGATCTTGAACTTGGTACAAAGCCCATTTCTAAAACCCCATATCGAATGGCTCCTATTGAACTTCAGGAGTTAAAGGTCCAACTACAGGAGTTGTTGGACATCGGTTTCATCTGATCTAGTACATCTCCTTGGGGTGCTCCTGTTTTATTCAGTAAAGAAGAAAGCGGAGTATGCGACTTTGTATTGACTATCGGGAATTGAACTATGTCACCATCAAGAATAGGTATCATCTACCTCGTATTGATGACCTGTTTGACCAGTTGCAAGGAGCACAATTCTTTTCAAAATTCGATCTTCGTTCTGGATATCATCAGCTGAAGATTAGAACTGAGGATATTCCAAAGACTGCCTTTAGAACTCGGTACGGGCATTATAAATTCCTAGTCATGTCTTTTGGATTGACTAATGCTCCTGCGGCTTTCATGGATATGATGAACCGAGTATTCAAGGAATATTTGGATCAGTTCGTTATTGTCTTTATTGATGACATCCTCATATTTTCCAAAAGCCGTGAAGATCATGAGCACCATTTGAAGCTGGTACTCCAAAGGCTTCGTGAAAAAAAGCTTTATGCCAAGTTAAAGATAATGCGAGTTCTGTCTTGAGGAAGTAGCATTCCTTGGGCACGTGGTGTCGAAACATGGAGTATCTATTGATCCGGCGAAGATTGAAGCAATACAAAGTTGGGAGCAACCGAAGTCGGTGGATCAAGCACGTGACTTTATGGGCTTAATTTGGTTATTATCGGAGATTCATGGAAGGATTTTCTCGAATCGCTACTCCATTAACTCAGCTGACTCGAAAAGATATAAAATTTGTATGGAGCGAGGAATGCGAGAAGAGTTTCCAAGAGCTTAAGAGGAGACTTATTTCGCACTGCGTTTCTAACAATACCATCGGTACGGATGGATTTGTTATCTCTACGATGCTTCGTGCAAAGGGTTAGGATGTGTTCTCATGCAATATGGGAAAGTCATAGCCTATGCCTCGCGACAACTTAAAGAATATGAGAGGAATTATCCTACTCATGATCTAGAGTCGACAAATGATCGTTTAAGCGCTTAAAGATCTGGAGGCAATATCTATATGGGGAGAAAGTGGAGATATATTTAGACCATAAAAGCCTTAAATATTTCTTCACTCAAAAAAGAACTCAACATGGCGGCAATGACGTTGGCTCGAGCTATTGAAAGACTACGACCACGCTTATTCAATATCATCCCGAAAAGCGAACGTGATAGTCGACGCGTTGAGTAGAAGATCATATGCGGGGAATGAGTGCGATGATGTCAAGTATACGCGATAGAGCCAACTTTAATAGAAAAAGTTAAGGTTGCTCAAGCCACCCAGGCCGGGATGCGTATGAAGAAGAAAGTACAAGAAGGTGCTATTCCTAAGCGAGAATTGATGAAGAAGGAATACTTGAGTCCACTCCGCACTTTGTGTCCCTAACAACTCGATTTGAAGTACAAGATTATGATGGAGGCGATAATACACCATTTGCAATCCATCACAGGAAGTACCAAAATGTATCGTGATCTTCGACATACATTTTGGTGGAACAATATGAAGAGAGAGATTGCAAAGTTTATCTCAATGTGTTTAACTTGTCAACGTGTAAAGGTAGAGCATCTAGTACCTAAGGGTCCATTGCAACCACTTGAGATTCCGAAATGGAAGTGGGAACACATTACCATGGATTTCATACGGGTCTTCCTACGATTTCTCAAGGCATCAATGCCATTTTTTGGTTATTGTTGATAGATTAACCAAGTTCCGCTCATTTCTTGCCGACACGGAGACTTATTCCCTTGAACGTCTTGCTAGTATATATGTAAATGAGATTGTGAGGTTGCATGGCATGCCAGTATCCATAGTTTAGGATCGTGACCCAAGATTCATTTCAAGATTTTGGGTTAGCTTGCAAAAAGCTATGGGAACGGATTTACGATTCAGTTCAGCATACCATCCTCAAACGAACGGACAATCAGAGAGGACTATTCAAACTCTTGAAGATCTATTAAGACTCTGTGTCCTAGACTTCAAGGGTAGTTGGGATAAGTATTTACCATTGGTGGAATTCTCCTACAACAACAGTTATCAGGCAAGTATAGGTGTGGCTCCATTTGAAGCATTATATGGACGAAAGTGTCGCTCTCAAGTATGTTGAGATGAGGTGGGTGAAGCAACATTGTTGGGACCCGAGTTGGTACGTATGACTACGGAAAAGATCCAAATGATTCGACAACGTATACAAATGGCACAAGATCGACAAAAGAGTTATGCGGATCTTCATCGAAAGGACGTGGAATTTAGTATAGGGGATCATGTATTGTTGCGAGTTGCTCCATGGAAGGGAGTTACAAGATTTGGGAAGAGTGGAAAGCTGAATCCACGATTTATTGGTCCATTTCAAATTCTTGACCGAGTAGGAAATGTAGCCTATAGACTCGCGTTACCTCCGAGTATGTCTCGTGTTCATAATGTGTTTCACATATCTGTACTTCGTAAATATGTGAAAGACCCGAACCACGTTATAGAGTTAGAACCGGACGAGATAGCCGAAGACTTAACGTACGAAGAGGTACCTGTCAAGATTTTGGATAAGAAGGAGCATGTCCTACGCACAAAGGTCATACCACAGGTTAAAGTTTTGTGGAGGAACCATGCTATAGAGGAAATGACCTGGAAATAGGAAACAGAAATGAAAGCGAGGTATCCTCACCTTTTCGAAAAACCAGGTACGTACGTCAATTTCGAGGACGAAATTTCATAAGGAGGGGAGGTTGTAAGACCCCAACTTATTATTAATGAAATTTAATTTTCTCTATTTATTATTTTGAAATAGTAAGGGTTGATTTGATTAATGTAGATAGTTATGGGTAAAATACGCAAATATTTCAAAATAAGCAAGTGGTTATAAAATATTCATTATTGTTGGGGAATATTCGTTTGGTCGTGGAATATTAAATGCTGTCGGGAAATATTAAATTACTGCATGGCATGACCATGTGTGGGCCCCATAACTGGAAAAAGCGATTGGAGGAAGAAAACGACAAGAATAAGTTGTTTAAAAATAACGACGTAGTTATTACCGTTAATACTGTTAAAATACTCGGAGGTTAAAACACAGTAGCACACGGTATTGCACCAATTATTGATTCTTACGTAAGAAGGCACTACTCAATAATGGTTACGTGAATTAATCGCTCAATATTTTATTTTATTGATTCAATAATTCTTTGTGTTGATATTTTATATTACCGTTGTTTCAATAATTGTCACTACACAAAGTATTTTTATTATCGAAGCAATAATTCATATTATCCGAATAATATTATTGGATAACATTATTGGCAATGTCTAGAAAGTTCGTCTAAGGAGAGGTTTGGTCACCTAATTGCTGGCCAAGAAGGAGAAATTCTTATTGAAAGCCCCTCTTTCTCAGGAACCGCACGGTTGTCAATATTGTGATTCGTAATATTATTCGTGAATAATTAATTTTTGAGTTATATGATGAGGAAAATATTGATTTTATGTGGATATAGATGGAGAAAATTTTTTAATGTGACATTTTTAATAATATAATAATGGTGATATTTTTACAATGAATGTGTGATATATGAGTATACAAGGAGAAAGAGTATTTTTGTTGCAATAAATGTTTAAAACATGTTAAACATGTCGGTGGACCCCATTTCTATTTGAAATTTGATTATAGCCTGTAAAATCGCCCGTTTATGGATTTCGGTCAATTTCTGTTTGGAATTTGGAAAACCTTTCTTCTGCAAAGTTGTAGAGAATTGAATTCCTATAAAAACTCGCTAGATTTGAATTTTCTAACAAAAGGGCTATTTATTGTGAATTATTGAAGTTCTAAACCTCCGAAATAATTGATTTTTGGAAGTTTAAATTATTTTAAATTAGGAAAACATTTTTGGAATGTTTGGGGACATCATTAATATGTGCTTGGTGGCTGAAATCAGATGATCAAGAGGTGCGTAGGAAATTTTGATATATATATTAATATTATATTAAATTTTCTACTTTGGTGTTCTACGCATTTTCCTATAAATAGGGTGCTTAGGTTAGAATTGAAAATCATACCAGAAACTGAAGTTTTCTCTCTCTATATTATCGAGCGTATTCTTGTGAGTATTTTGAGTATATTTAGAGTATTGCTATACGGTGCAAGTTCAAGTCATAGCCTATATCCGGTGTTCCAGCTAGAAGTACTGATCTTTCGAGGTAAGGAATATTATTTTTTTCGTAATGATATTATTTTTTTGTTATCATTATGCCGAAGTATTGATATGAACTTTTTAATCAAATTTGGAACTTTTGGTGTCGGGGTTACTATTCACGTATACGACACTATTCACGTATACGGTACTATTCACGAATACAGACTATTCATCGAAAAATGAAAATGTTCTTTTTCGTCCAAAATATCTATTATGGGTACTAGCTTTGATTGTATCCATGTTTTGATCATTCTTGAATTTTACACCACTATGATTATTTTTGAGGTATTTTTGGACATGGATAAAACAAAGTACGAATCCTTAATCCTTAATCCTTGTCGTTTTGTTTCATTGGATTCGTTTCTTTAAAAATATTTTTCATCATCCTCAGTCTTAAATGATGATATTATTGAATATCTTTGGCCTGTAGTGCAAAGATGAATAATTTTTGATGAATATCTTTGGCCCGTAGTGCAAAGATGAACAAGTGTTTAGATGAACATGACCAACCGATGAATATCTTTGGCCTGTAGTGCAAAGATGAATATTTGATTTCAGATATATATTGATTGATGTTACAGGAATAAAAGATAGATAATGAACTTTTAAATTCATACATAGAAGATAGTAGTTTGCATTCTCTACTTAACTCTTCTAATGAATTATTATTTCTGCTGCGAATATTGATTTAAAACTTGTTGTCTATTGTATTCTATTAGATTTTTTTTCCTGTTAAAGACTAATGATAATTTGTTGTATATTATCTTAGTTATAATATTCTTTACTGGGCTAGTTGAGCTCACCCTTTTCCTTTTTGTTCCATTTTTCTTCTCGGGAGGCGAGAATATAATGAAGTATTTAGTCTGGGGTATGGAATGAAGGTTCTAGAGAGAGTTGTTTAGTAGTCCTCACCATTTTGTAAAATAATGTACCAATAAATGTAATGAGGATTTATTTGAGTATAGATATTGTCTAGAAGATAATATTTGTATTCAAACTCACATTTCTTGTTGTAATAATAAAGTTGTAGTTGTTTACGTGCATCATGTATTGACAACTCGAGAATGGGTGATGTATACCTATTTTGGGGGCGTCACAAGTTCTATTTAGGAGAGCGTGCTATCAGGAGCACTACAGGAGAGATTCGCATACCGATCTTGCCTCTTGCCAGGCGTTATTGGTTTGTTTTGTAGTCACCCGTCATTGACATCCCATTGTTGGGGGTTGACAGTTTTGCATTATTAGAGGGTTCCTGCACTCAGGAGATGTTCCAACATTGGTGGATCCCTCGTACCATTGGATCTCAGACTCGTGCCACACAATTTATAGGGGATATGGTTCCAGGATCCGTGATGATGACAGATTGGCTAGCCTGTGTCGGAGATCCGACTCATGTGACACAGATTAACAGGTTGACCTGGCAGTTGGACTGGACACATCTTTTCATCCGCCATTTAGGCATAGATCCTTCAGAGGTAGATACTTTTGATGCTTCCAGCTCTGGCGCTGGCCCCTCAAGTGACCCATATGGCTTTTCCGGTGCAAATCCTCCCTTGTATAGGCCTAACATCCCTGTAGATAGAGATCTAGTGACTCAGGAGGAGTTACATCAGGTGGAAAGGATTGATGATGTAGACATCGACACCATTGACTTCTTCTGATGTATATTTCTCATTATCTCTTTTAATAGGCCTCTGTTAGACATTGGGTAGCTTCGCCCCATTCTCGCTATATCTTTTGATAGGCCTCTGTTAGTTGTTGGGTAGCTTCGCCCCATTTCCCTATATTTTAGCTGTACAAAGATGTATTAGATGATGATATACTTAGGAATGTATGTACAATTTTCCATTCCCTATATCATATTGCCATCTATTGTATCATACATGTTATTATGTTATGCATATGTATGTATGTCCAGAGATATTCAGCATTGACCCCTGGACGGTCTTATGACACGGCCCGTACAGATGTCTTCTTCGACAATTAACCGTATTGATCATACCCCACCATTTTTGGTGGCATCTAGTATGCATTCATGGTATGATAACATGTCACCACCAGACAGGGGTGACTGTAGATGATTTGCTGCAGCACACTATGATCTTATTGATGTTTCAAGTTCTTACAGCATGGTCTGTCCAGCGGCAGCATCATCAACCTAGATTCCGAATCGGAAAACATGAGTAGGCAGTTCATGACCCTTATCGGATTAAGGCGTAGAGTGGTACAGGACGAGATTACATCCAGCCACGTGATATCCCAGCATTTTCTGTTTGACAAATTTGGTTCTGAGGATAGTTATGCATAGCATTCCAGGGATTTCACCACACCAGAGGACCATTGGCGTTCAGCCAGAGTGGATGTACTACTATTGTGCGTATTATCATACGTCTTCATGCCACGGTACATGGATGAGTTGGATATCGGCGTTATTATGGCAGTGAGAGCTCTCAGGGAGGGTCATACCATTATACTGATGATCATTGCAGAGACTCTAAGATCAGCTACATACTGCTGCACTTATCCGGCAGGAGTGTTCACAGGTAGCTCGGTCATACTGTATGTGTGTTTTATGTCACACTTGAGACCGATGGTCACATTCAGACGGCATGGGTATTGCTTCACCCATGATATAGCCATGTCATTCTCCTTTCAGCATGCGGAGTGTATAGACTCTGCATCTTGGTCAGCTTTCCTGGAAGAGATTGGAGATCCATTTGTTATACTACCATGTACAGGGCTTAGCTCACACTACATCTTCATTACTCATGCTCCGGGCATGGATTATATACCTCTAGCTGGTTTGAGAGGCATGACCACCTACCACCCACTGGTCGTGATGTGTCGGGTTTGACCGGCCAGATTTCCATCCATTTAAGGGTAAGTGAGAGTCGCTTCGCTTCACATCGCTTATCGCCAGAGGATGATCCAAGTTGTATACTGTTGGGATCGGCGAGAGTCGGCCGAAGTTTTGTCGTCACCATCCAAAGTTATTCTCAGAGAATTCAAAGATAGATGGAGATAGAGACTTCATTGACTATGGTAGTATCCATAGTGCATGATATTGATTCTGACGATGAGGAGCCTATAGAGGAGGCTGATATTCCCACCGAGGAGGATTTGACTACTGGGCTGCCACCAAAAAGGTTTGCACCAACGCAACCCAGTGATATGACACTACTAAATGGGTCTGTGAAACCGAGATTCATTTGGGTTCGGGGGCTTGATTATGCGGAGGGAAGGTGTTAGGCACCCACCGACATCCGTGTTGCCACGGTGACCGCCACTTTTCAAAAAACTATTATATGAATGTGTGTGTGTGTGTGGATCAATGTGCAATTATTTGAAAGTAGTGCGAGGCCTCGTTCGCACCTATATACAAAGGGTTTTAATTTTATAGAAAAATTCAGTTTTAAACAGGATATAGCAATGAAGTTTTGTAAAAAAGAGGTTTTTCAAACCCTGTGCTCAATAAGAATTGAGACCTTTTCATACTTCCATTTTATTATTAAATGTTTGGCTTGTTTGCTTTTGTTTTCGAGATGTGAATCATCCTCGAGAAAACAATATACATCAGTGCCGAATTCCTCATGGGCATGACAGCCATCCAAGGAAATTCAAACACTGTAAATAATGTACAAGCTGCTTACAGCTGAAAAAATGTCCATCACGGGAATCGAATCTAGATTCAGTAGACTAAATCTGTGATCACATGATTCATAGGCTCCCATGATACTACAGTTTATATGAAAATCAGTAAGCAGTTATATATATAAAAGCTGTAAATATATATATACAGACATGATCAACCACCACGAAGCAACTCCATGGGGGATCAGAAATGTAAATATATAAAAGCAGCAAATATATATATGGACATGATCAACCACCACGAAGTGACTCCATGGAGGATCAGAAAAGTAAATAAAGCAGTAAATGTGATCAACCGCCATGAAGTAAACTCCAAGGATTAAAATATATATATATATATATATATATATATATATATATATATATATATATACACTTATATATATTTAATTATTGTCGGACATATCCGATGACCCTGGATTTTACATCTGGAGCATTTACCTACTTTTATATATATATATATTTAAGCAAGTAAACGCTCCGGATATAAAAGCCAAGCTCATCGGATATGTCTGACAATAATTATATATATATATATAAGCCAGTAAACGCTCTAGACATAAGTCTAGGCTCAATCGAGGCATAACTAGATAATGTTAGTCCATATATAAATATATACATATATAAGTATATATATACAGACATAAATGAAAATCACGGACTGAAGTCCGGGCATACGCACACAACACGACTCACAATATGTATAACAGTGTGTGAAAATATGAATAGAAGGCTTTATAGAGTGTGAGAAGGCTTACAGTGGGCTGCCAATGCAGGCTTCTATGACTCTATATGGATAAACACTCAGCTCCCACTGATAAAAATATAGCTATATGTGAGCTAACAGATGTTTAAAATGAGAAAACACTCAATATGGGGTGTGTACAGAGCAAATTGGACTGGGCTTCCTCGCCTCTCTTTTTTTCAAAATGGCTAGCCCAAGCTCTATATTTATATAGCTGGTGGCCGCAGTGTACTGCTGCATGGCAATGCAGATGCACTCATGGCTACACAGGGTTCCATGGTTTCGCTGTCTCAAGTACATGCACTGCAGAATCGTAATGTCCGCTCGAACTTGCAGAACTTCAATCTGAGCATCTGAACGAGGTATATATGACGCCCCCAAAATAGGTATACATCACCCATCTTGAGTCGCCAAATACATGGTACAAAATATAAAAACAAACTTAATTATACAACTATCGTGTAAAATACGACAAAATATATGTTATGAGTTGTAATACAAATATTTTCATCTAGACAATATCCACACTCAATAGAGTCCTCATTACATTTATTATCACACTATTTTATAGAATAGTGAGGACTACTATGACACCATCTCAAACCATTACTCCATTCCCCGACTAATCCTGGCTACGTTCTCATTTCCTGAAGAGAACAATGAAAGAAAAAGGGTGAGCTCAACTACCCCAGTAAGAAATTTTATGACTAAGATAATGCAGAATAAATTATCATTAGCCCTCAACAATGTTAAATTGATAGAATATAATAGACAACAAGTTTAACTGTAGCGGAACAAGCAATCCATTAAAAGAGTCAAGTAGAGCATAAAATCTACTATCTTCTATGATTTAAAAAGTTTTTCATCAACTTTATCAACCGAGACAAATTTTAATAAATAAAATCAAATCATCCTCGCACTACTACCAAGGATATTCATGTAATCATTAATGGTCATGATTATACCGAATAATCTCGGTCATAATCATACCAACAATCGTCCATCAATGAAGTATGTGCCAATGAGGACTTTTACCACATCATTCGTCACATTACGGTCATGATTATACCGAATAATCCCTGGTCATAATCATACCAAGTCCATCTATGCACGTAAGCCAAAGATGACTTTCATCACAATATAAGCATAAGGATGATGACAATGATATAATAATTCAATAAAACAAGTTCAAGGATAAATTTTAAAGATTTATAAATTAATTTATCCAGGAACCAATAACGTCCAAATTGTCAACATGATACTGCTTTGTGGGGTAAAATTCAAGTATGCTTAGAAGAATATTTTCATGAAAGGATACTGGATGAAGCGCAAATATCAAGGATATTCCACTAATTTCATGGAGTATAAAAGCTAAAACTTTAACTAACTGAGTATAATAGAATATATGAAACTGTAAATGAATTTTTCGCCCGCCATACAGTAATCCACATAGACAGATCAATTCCACAATTTAATAAGGAATGAATACGAAGGATCATTCACCATGCATGCTATGAGTCCATACAGCATAAAAGTTATTCCAATGTAATAATAAAGAATGGAATAACAAAAGAATTCATCGTGCATGCGATAGATCGCATAGACATGTTATTCCAATGTAATAATAAAGAATGGAACCAGTCATGCGTAATCCGCATGCATGATGTGATATTCTAATAGAATAATAAAGAAGGAACCAGGTCATGCGAATCGCATGTATAGGATATTGTAATGTAATAATAAAGAATGGAATAACAACAGAATTCACTGTGCATGCGATAGATCGCATGCACAAGTTATTCCAATGTAATAATAAAGAATGGAATAACAAAAGAATTTCACCATGTATGTGGTACTTCAGCATAGATAAAAGTTATTCTAACATAATAATAATGAATGGAATAACAACCCTTACGAGTATTGAAAGAAAATAACTCTCTTCATAAATACAAAGGAATAATACCCCTTACCTTAGAAAAAATCGGATACTTCTAAAATAGTGAGATAGCAGACTTCTCTTCTTCTTTTCTCTATAATAATTTCTCTATAGCTTTTGTGAATTGGTGAGAAATGAAGGAAGAATGAGCTTCTATTTATGGGAAAATATAGTTTCGATAATTGCACGTTTTGGGGCTCGAAATATTACAGTATAATACCTTCCTCTTTTTCTTCATTTTTAATTTAGTCTTGCAAGTATTATCAATCTTGCACCACCACCCCTAATAGTATAAGAATGTGAATCAATAGTACACATATGTGAACAAATAGTTATAATTATATGAATTAATAGCTATTAATTGCTCATTTATCCGATTAATTACTCGATTGGTCAGTATAACTTCTAGACATCAATTAATATCGAAATAAATGTCGATTTCCACTAAAACCAATAATTCCAACACAATGGAACTATCAATTTCATCTTTAATCAACACGAACTTATTCATCATTAATATTATAACCCACAAAATTTAACAAACAAGTCATTCCCAAGAAAGAGGGGGCTTTCTGATAATGATTTCTTCTTATTGGCGCACAATTAGATGACCAAACCTCTCCTTGATAGAACTTCTAGACATTGTCAATATTAAAATTTAATAATATGAATAACTTTGTCGTCTCAATTATTGATTTAATAATATATCATATTATGCAGATGATACTGTGACAATAAATGAATCAATAATATGAGAGATATGCTACAGCAATTACTGTAGCAATAATTAAGTATAATTGAGTGACTTCTCACGTAAGCATAAATAACCAATATTGTGTGCTACTATGCAACCACGCATATTACTGTACTTTTACTACCGGGTAGTTCAACAGTTTTAATGGTAACACTTTCACCGTTATTTTTATAAAAAGATAATTATGTTGTTTTCTTACTACGACAATACTTCCGGTGTGGGGTCCACCAATGATTGTGCCGTAGTACGAATATTCACCGTTAAAACAAATATTCCCCGACCAATCGAATATTATATAACCACTTTGCAAAATTTGTAAATATTACCCACAACTATAACATTATATCAAATCCACACCATAATATTCAAAAATATATTTCGAGAAAATTATTCTTTATTCATAAAAGTTGGGGTCTTACAACCTCCCCTTCTTATGAAATTTCATCCTCAAAATTAGGGTACGTACCTGGTATATCGAAGAGGTGAGGATATCTTGACTTCATCTCAGATTCTAACTCTCAGGTCATTTCTTCCACATCGTGGTTTCTCCACAAAACTTTGACTTGAGGTATAACCTTGGAGCGTAGAATATGATCCTTCTTATCCAAGATTTTAATAGGTAACTCTTCATATGTTAAATCTACCTCTATCTCGTCTAGTTCTAATTCAATAATATGGTTTGGGTCTTTCACATATTTATATAACATAGATATGTGAAAAACATTATGAACACGAGACATACTTGGCGGTAAGGCGAGTCTATAGGCCACAGTTCCTACTCGATTGAGGATTAAAAATGGGCCAATGGATCGAGGATTGAGCTTTCCTCTCTTTCCAAATCTCGTAACTCCTTTCCATGGAGCAACACGTAACAACACATGATCTCTAATATTGAATTCCACGTCCTTTCGATGAAGATCAGCATAACTCTTTTGTCGATCTTGTAAGTTTTTTATACGTTGTCGATCGTTTGAATCTTTTTCAGTAGTCATCACGCATTCAAATTCGATCCCAACAACGTTGCTTCACCCACCTCATCCCAAAGATACCGAGAACGACACTTTCTTCCATACAACGCCTCAAATGGAGCCATGCCAATACTTGCTTGATAAATATTACTGTAGGAAAACTCCACCAATAATAAGAACTTGTCCCAACTTCCCTTGAAGTCAAGGACATGAAGTCTTAATAAATCTTCAAGAGTTTGAATAGTCCTTTTCGACTGCCCATCCGTTTGAGGATGATATGCCAAACTGAATCGTAAATCTGTGCCCATAGCTTTTTGCAACTAACCCAAAATCTTGAAGTGAATCTTGAGTCTCGATCAGAAACTATGGATACTGGCATACCATGCAATCTTATAATCTCATTTATGTACATACTAGCAAGACATTCAAGTGTATAAGTTTTCGTATCAGAAGAAATGAGCGAGACTTGGTCAATCTATCAACAATGACCCAAATCGCATCTATGCCTTGAGAAACCTTGGGAAGACCAGTAACGAAATCCATGGTAATGTGCTCCCACTTCCATTCTGGAATTTCAAGTGGTTGCAATAGACCTTTTGGCACTTGATGCTCCGCCTTGACTTGTTGACAAGTTAGACACCTTGAGATAAACCCCGCTATCTCTCTCTTTATATTGCTCCACTAAAAAGTATGTCAAAGATCACGATACATTTTGGTACTCCCAGGATGGATTGCAAATGGTGTGTTGTGCGCCTCCATCATGATTTTATACTTCAAGTCAGAATCGTTAGGAACACAAAGTCTGGAGTTGACTCAAAGTATTCCTTCTTCATCGATTCTTGCTTCCGGAATAGCACCTTCTTGTACTTTCTTCCTTATACGTATCAACTCTAGGTCTATAGCTTGAGCAGCTTTAACTTTATCAATTAAAGTCGGTTTCACTCGTATATTTGCCATCATTACATGGGTCTCTTGAGTCTTTAACTTTATTTCCATCCTTTCCAAGTCATACAAAATGGGCCTTTGCGTTGACAATATTACACTCGTGCCCGCATATGATCTTCTACTCAATACGTCAGTTACTACGTTCACTTTTCCTGGATGGTATTGGATGGTATGATCATAATCTTTCAACAACTCAAGCCATCTTCGTTGCCGCATGTTGAGTTCCTTTTGAGTGAAGAAATATTTGAGGCTTTTATGATCCGTATAAATCTCCACCTTCTCTCCATAAAGGTAATGCCTCCAAATCTTAAGCGCAAAAATGACTGATGCCAACTCTATATCATGAGTAGGATAATTTTTCTCATATTCTTTGAGTTATCGTGAGGCATAGGCTATGACTTTCCCATGTTGCATGAGAACACATCCTAATCCTTTACCTGAAGCATCACTGTAGATGACAAATCCCTACGAGCCAGATGGTATTGTAAGAACAGGTGCTGAAATGAGTCTTCTCTTGAGTTCTTGAAAACTCTTCTCACATTCCTCGCTCCAACCGAACTTTGTATCTTTTCGAGTCAGCTGAGTTAATGGAGTAGCGATTCTAGAAAATCCTTCCACGAATCTCCGATAATAACCAGCTAAGCCGAGAAAGCTACGTACTTCGGTCACTGATTTTTGTTGCTCCCAACTTTGAATTGCTTCAATCTTCGTTGGGTTAACAGATATTCCATGATTTGATATCACGTGCCCAAGGAATGTAACTTCCTCAAGCCAGAACTCAAATTTCTTTAACTTGGAATATAACTTGTTTTCATGAAGCTTTTGGAGTATCAGCCTCAAGTGTTGCTTATGGTCTTCACGGGTTTTGGAGTATATGAGGATTTCATCAATAAAGACGACCACAAAGTGATCCAAATATTCCTTGAATACTCAGTTCATCATGCCCATGAAAGCAGCAAGAGCATTAGTCAATCCAAAAGACATGACTATGAATTCATAATGCTCGTACCGAGTTCTAAAAGAAGTCTTTGGAATGTCATCAGTTTTAATCTTCAACTGATGATATCCGGAACGAAGATCAATCTTTGAAAAGAATTTGGCTCCTTGCAACCGGTCAAATAGGTCATCAATGCGAGGCAATGGGTACCTATTTTTGATGGTGACATGATTCAACTCCTGATAATCAATACAAAGTTGCATACTTCCATCTTTCTTTTTCACGAATAGAACAGGAGCACCCCAAGGAGACGTACTAAGACGAATGAAACCGATGTCTAACAATTCCTATAATTGGGTTTTTAACTCTTGAAGTTCAATAGGAGCCATTCGATATGGGGCTTTGGAAATGGGTTTTGTACCGAATTCAAGGTCGATAAAAAATTCAATTTCACGCTCTGGGGGTAGGCCAGGAAGTTATTCAGGAAATACATCAGGAAATTTATTAACAATAGAAATATCATTCAAAAACTGACGTATTTTTATTTAAATTCGTGACATGGGCTAAGAAAGCTTGACATCCATTTTTCAATAAACGAATAGCTTTATGGCTTGATATGACAGTGATTGATTTTAGTGGTTTGGTTGCTTGAATTCGCATAATAGGTTGGTTAGGAATATGAAAGCTACCAAGCTTACGAAAATAATCAATTCTAGCATGATGAGTAGTTAACCAATCAATCCCTAAAATAACATCAAATGCAAGTATTTTCAAAGAAATAAGATCGACAAGTAACGTGCGGTTACCGATTTGAATAAAATAAGACTTATAAACAGTGTATGTGATGAAGGTTTCTCCTAACGGAGTTTCAATAGATAAATCAAAGTCTAATTTCTCTGGAGTTAAATTTAAACGTTGAGCGCAAGTAGGAGAATTGAAAGAATGGGTAGAACTGGTATCAAATAAAGTATAAACTTCGCTACAGTTTATGATTAGCTTACCCATGATCACCTCGTTCGGATTCCTCACTTTTTGGGAGGTTACGACAAATGCTCTCCCTTGAACTACTGGTTTTGTCTTGTCTGGGACACCCTTTGATGCCTCCAACCCAGCTGGACTTGACTTTGGTGCATGACAAAATCGGACTAGGTGACCTTCTTTTCCATAATTGTAACACGCTTTGGACTGCATCACGCAGTTTGGACTGATATGTCCCTCCCCTCTGCATTTGAAACATACGACCGGTGGTCGTTCTCCTTCCTTAACAACAGGTGCTAGTGCTGACGTCTTTCCATCAATGTTAAATCTCCTCTTCTTGAAATGTCCACTCTTATTGTCATGGCCATGATTACCACCGAAGTGATTACCATTTCTGGCATGTTGATTCCCTCCACGCTTGTTGTCACCACTTCGATGACTGTTACCACTAGTATTATCGACTTGTCGGCTACTCTCTCTTTGTTGGGTTGACTCATTATCGCGCTCTAATAACTGAGCCCTATTCACAACATCTGATTACAAACACAGTTTATGAGAAATTATGTATTGACATATCTCGGGTTTCAAACCGCTCAGAAAAATCCGCGTCATTCTCTCCTCATTATCAACCAAGTGGGATGCAAACTAAGACAACTCAGCAAACTTAGCTTCGTACTATGCCACGGTCATATTGTTTTGCTCAAGCTTGATAAACTCTACCTCCTTCATGTGACGAATACTTTTAAGAAAGTACTTGTCGTTAAACAGTTCTTGGAACTTCAACCAAGATATCTTTAGTACAGCAGGTTGAGTATGCTTTACAGATTCTCACCAGTAACCTGCCTCTGCTCGCAACATGAAGGTGGCAAAGGGAACCTTTTGCTCCTCAAAGCATCCCAAGACATCAAATATCTTGTTGATCTGCTTTATCCGCGTCTCTGGCTTAAGTAGTTTTGGCTCTCAAAAAAATTCTGTTGGTCCCAGCTCATTGAACTTCTTAGCGGTGACCGTCCGAGAGTTGTCAGTGTTTCCACTTGCATTTTGGACAGGAGCTCTAAGACCACGAATTTTATGAAATGAAAGTATTCAATTTTCTTATAATTATTCTATTTAGTAAATGGTTAAATTGATAAAAGGTTAAAGTTAAGGGTGATATGTGAAATTTTTTGCAAAGTAAGCAAGTTGTTATTCGATTCACAGTTAGGAATATTTGATTGGTCGGGAATATTCATTTTCACAGGAATATTCAGATGACGCAAACAATCATTGGTGAACCCCCAACCAAGTATTGTCGTAGTTAGAAAATGATGTAAATATCTTTTATAAAAATAATAAATGAAAGTTTTACCGTTAAACTATTGAACTATCCCAGAGTAAAAAAGTACAAAGAATGTCTGGCGTGGTTGCATAATAGCACACACGGTATTGATTATTGATGCTTACGTGAGAAGTCACTCGATTATACTCAATTATTGCTACGATAAGAATTGTCGATCATAGCTCTCATATTGTTAATTCAATTATTGTCATAGTATCATCTGTATAATATGTTATATTATTAAATCAATAATTGAGACGACAAAGTTGTTGATATTATTATTTGCAATTTTGACAATGTCTAGAAGTTCTGTCAAGGAGAGGTTTGGTCATCTAATTGTGCGCTAATAGGGAGAAATCCTTATCGGAAAGCCCCCTCTTTCCTGGGAACGACCTGGTAGTTAAATATTGAGAGTTATAATATTAGTGATGAATAAGTTCGTGTTGATTAAAGATGAATTTGATAGTTCCATTGTGTTAGAATTATTAGTGTTAGTGAAAATCGACATTTATTTCGATAATAATTGACGTCTAGAGTTATATTGACCAATCGGGTAATTAACCAGATATATGAGCAATTAATTGTTATTGATTCACATGATTATAACTATTTTTTCACATGTGTGTACTATTGATTCACATTCATTTACTATTAGGGGAGTTGGTGCAAGATTGATAATACTTGCATGACTAAGTTAAAAATTGAGGTATAGATGGAGGTACTATACTGTAATTCATATTTTCACATGTCTAGAACTATTGATTCACATGATTTGCTATTGATTCACATGATTATAACTATTTGTTCACATGTGTGTACTATTGATTCAAATGATTTAATATTAGGGGAGTTGGTGCAAGTTTGATAATACTTGCATGACTAAGTTAAAAATGGAGGTATAGTTGAAGGTATTATACTATAATTAATTTTTTTTCACATGTTTAGAACTATTGAGTCACATGATTTACTATTGATTCACATGATTTACTATTAGGGGAGGTGGTGCAAGTTTGATAATACTTGCATGACTAAAGTAAAAATGAAGGAAAAGATGAAGGTATTATGCTGTAATATTTTGCGCCCCAAAATGTGCAATTATGGAAACTATCTTGTCCTATAAATAGAAGCTCATTCCTTCATTATTTTTCACCAATTCACTAAAGCTATAGAACAATTACTATAGAGAGAAATTATAGAGAGAAAGAAGAAGTGAAGTTTGCTACCTCACTATTCCAGTATCCAGTTTTCTTCTAAGGTAAGGGATATTAATATTATAGTAAGGGGTGTATTTCTTTCGTATTCATGAAGAGAGCTATTGTTACTCCATTCCTTATTATTCTGTTGAATAACCTGTATACGCGGACTACCGTATACATGGTGAAATTCCTCTTTTATTCTATTCTTTATTATTATGTTAGAATAACCTGTCTATGCGAAGTACCGTATACATAGTGAAATTCTTCTGTTATTCCATTCTTTATTATTCTGTTGGAATATCCTGTATGTGCGGATTACGCATAACCTGGTTCCATTCTTTATTATTCTGTTGGAATATCCTGTCTGTGCGGATTACACATGACCTGGTTCTATTCTTTATTATTATGTTGGAATATCCTGTCTATGCGGATTACGCATGACCTGGTTCCATTATTTATTATTCTGTTGGAATAACCTGTCTGTGCGGTCTATCGCATGCCTGGTGAATTCTTCTTTATTCCATTCTTTATTATTCTGTTAGAATAACCTGTCTACGCAGACTACCGCATGCATGGTGAATTCTTTTGTTATTCCATTCTTTATTATTCTGTTAGAATAACCCTTCTATGTGGATTACCACATGCATAGTGAATGATCCTTCGCATTTATTCTTTATTAAATTGTGGAAATGATCTGTCTACGTGGATTACCGCATGGCGGGTGAAAATCCATTTGTAGTTTCGTATATTCTATTATACTCGTATGAGATATCATTTCTTTTGTACTCGTCATGGAAAATCATTTTCTTTGGTATTTTTTATGAGTTACTATTCACGGGTTACTATTCACCCAGTTACTATACACTCTAGTATTATTCACTCGGGTATTCGAGGCACTTTTTGTGTCGGAGTACAATTCACGGGTAGTAATTCACCCAAATTACTATTCACCCGAATATTATTCACTTGGGTATTTGGGGTACTTATCATGTCGGTGTACTATTCACGAGGTACTATTCTCGAAGTACTATTCATAAGGTACTATTCACGGGATACTATTCACCCGAAAAATATATTTCTTTTCAGTCCAAATTATTTTTGGTACATAAATATTATTCTTGAATTTTACTCCACAAAGCAGTATTATGTTGACAATTTGGACGTTATTGATTTCTGGATAAATTAAATTATAAATCTTTAAAATTTATCCTTGAACTTGTTTTATTGAATTATTATGTTGTTGTCATCATCCTCATGCTTATATTGTGATGAAAGTCATCTTTAGCTTACGTGCGTAGATGGACTGTTGGTTGGTATGATTATGGCCAAGGATTATTCGGTATAATCATTACCCGTAATGTTAAAGATGATATGTTGTTTGATAGCTTTGGCCTGTAGTGCAAAGATGGACTGGTGTATGACATGATCATGACTACTGGTGATACTAAGGAGTATCCTTAATTGGTCGTAGTCCAGGGATAATTCGATGATGTGATTAACAAGATCATGACCATTAGTTAACAGTTTAATGTCTTTGGCCGTAGTGCACTAACATGCAATTGATTGGTATGATCATGACCATTGGTTTTATAGTTGAATATCTTTAGCCAGTAGTGCAAAGATAGATAACTGATTGGTATGATCATTGTTATTACATTTGAATATCTTTAGCCTTTGGGGTAAGAATATTGAGTAAACGTTATATTAAGCCTTTGTGGCAAGGAGAAACTATTGATTTACATGATTATAAATATGAATTGTGGATTTAACTATAATCTTTGGTGGTTTAGGTGAAGATAGGTGATGATAGTTCTTTTTATCTTGGGTATAACAAAGAATTGTTGTTGAGTATTACAGGAATGAAATATTAATGATGGACTTTTAATCTAGAAGAGATAGTAGACTTTATGTTCCACTTGACTCTTCTAATGGATTGCTTATTCCGCTGCAGTTAAACTTGATGTTTATTGTATTTTATTAGTTTAACACTGTTGAAGGCTAAGGATAATTTATTCTGCATTATCTTAGTCATAATATTTCTTACTGGGCTAGTTGAGCTCACCCTTTCTCTCACTGTTCTCTTCAGGAAATGAGAATATAGGTGGGACGAGCCTGGGAAACAGATTGATTTCATCCAGATGGTTGTTTTAGTAGTCCTCACTATTCTGTGAAATAGTGTGACAATAATTGTAATGAGGACTCCATTGAGAGTGGATATTGTCTAAGAAGCAAATATTCTTGTTTAAACTCTCAGCTATGTTTTGTGGTATATTACCCGACAGTTGTATAATTAAGTTTGTATTTGGATTATGTACCATTTATCTGGCGACCCAAGATGGGTGATGTATACCTGTTTTAGGGGTGTCACAGTTTGTATTAAAGCTTAGGGATATGATCCCTGGCTGAGATGTGAGACAAGAACTAAGAGGGGAGAGACGGGGAATTCCTTCGCTAGTATGACCTACCTAAGTTTATTTGGTATTTAATTGGTCAGTCAGAATATAGGGATAATATGTGGCATGTCAATTAACCTTTGTTTTGAAGATGTATTCTAGAATGATATCTAAAATACAGGAGATGAGCAATGGGAAAATCATGATACAGAGAAAATAACCGGGGAGGTACAATCCGAAAAGAAAGCAAGGTATTCTCATCTCTTCGAACTACCAGGTACGTAAATTTCGAGGGAGAAATTTCATAAGGAGGGGAGATTGTGAGACACCAAATTTTATGAAATGAAAGTATTCGATTTTCTTATAATTATTCTATTTAGTAAATGGTTAAATTGATAAAAGGTTAAAGTTAAGGGTGACATGTGAAACTTTTTGCAAAGTAAGCAAGTTGTTATTCGTTGTGCCGGGAAAGATTCGATTGGTCGGGGAATATTCATTTTCACAGGGAATATTCGTATGATGGCACAATCATTGGTGAACCCCCCAACGGAAGTATTGTCGTAGTTAAAAAACGACAGAAATATCTTTTTATAAAAATAATGGCAAAAGTTTTACCGTTAAACTGTTGAACTACCCGGTAGTAAAAGTACAGTAATACGTGTGGTTTCATAGTAGCACATGGTATTGATTATTGATGCTTACATAAGAAGTCACTCAGTTATACTCAATTATTGTTATAGTAATTGATGCATCATATCTCTCATATTATTAATTCAATTATTGTCACAGTATCATCTGTATAATATGTTATATTATTAAATCAATAATTGAGACGACAAAGTTATTCATATTATTATTTGCAATATTGACAATGTCTAGAAGTTCTATCAAGGAGAGGTTTGGTCATCTAATTGCGCGACAATAGGGAGAAATCCTTATCGGAAAGCCCCCTCTTTCCCGGGAACGACCTGGTTGTTAAATATTGAGAGTTATAATATTAATGATGAATAAGTTCGTGTTGATTAAAGATGAATTTAATAGTTCCATTGTGTTAGAATTATTAGTGTTAGTGAAAATCAACATTTATTTCGATAATAATTGATGTATGGAGGTTATATTGACCAATCATGTAATTAACCAGATAAATGAGCAATTAATTGCTATTGATTCACATGATTATAACTATTTGTTCACATATGTATACTATTGATTCACATTCATTTACTATTAGGGGAGTTGGTGCAAGATTGATAATAGTTGCATGACTAAGTTAAAAATGGAGCTATAGATGGAGATACTATACTGTAATTCATAATTTCACATGTCTAGAACTATTGATTCACATGATTTGCTATTGATTCACATGATTATAACTATTTGTTCACATGTGTGTATTATTGATTCACATGATTTACTATTAGGGGAGTTGGTGCAAGTTTGATAATACTTGCATAACTAAGTTAAAAATGGAGGTATAGTTGAAGGTACTATACTATAATTAATTTTTTTCACATGTTTAGAACTATTGATTCACATGATTTACTAATAGGGGAGGTGGTGCAAGTTTGATAATACTTGCATAACTAAATTAAAAATGAAGGAAAAGATGAAGGTATTATACTGTAATATTTTGAGGCCCAAAATGTGCAATTATGAAAACTATATTTTTCTATAAATAGAAGCTCACTCCTTCATTATTTTTCACCAATTCACTAAAGCTATAGAATAATTATTATAGAAAGAAATTATAGAGAGAAAGAAGAAGAGAAGTCTGTTACCTCACTATTCCAGTATCCAGTTTTGTTCTAAGGTAAGGGATATTATTATTATAGTAAGGGGTATATTTCTTTCGTATTCATGAAGAGAGCTATTGTTACTCCATTCCTTATTATTCAATTGGAATAATCTGTATACGCGGACTACCGTATACATGGTAAAATTCTTTTGTTATTCTATTTTTTATTATTATATTGGAATAACCTGTCTATGTGAAGTACCGCATATGGTGAAATTCTTCTGTTATTCCATTCTTTATTATTCTGTTGTAATATCCTATCTATGCGGATTACGCATGACCTGGTTCCATTCTATATTATTCTGTTGGAATATCCTGTCTATGTGGATTACGAATGACCTGGTTCCATTATTTATTATTCTGTTGGAATAACCTGTCTGTGCGGTCTATCGTATGCCTGGTGAATTTTTCTGTTATTCCATTCTTTATTATTCTATTGGAATAACATGTCTACGCGGACTACCGTATTTATGGTGAATTCTTCTGTTATTCCATTCTTTATTATTCTGTTGGAATAACCTGTTTATGTGGATTACCACATGCATGGTGAATGATCCTCCGTATTCATTCTTTATTAAATTGTGGAAATGATCTGTCTACGTGGATTACCGCATGGCGGGTGAAAATCCATTTGCAGTTTCGTATATTCTATTATACTCGTATGAGATATCATTTCTTTTATACTCGTCAAGGAATATCATTTTCTTTGGTATTTTTTTATGAGTTACTATTCACGGGTTACTATTCACCCAATTACTATTCACTCTAGTATTATTCACTCGGGTATTCGAGGCACTTTTCGTGTCGAAGTACTATTCATGAGTTACTATTCATAGGTTACTATTCACCCAAATTACTATTCACCCGAATATTATTCACTCGGGTATTTGGGGTACTTTTCATGTCAGGGTACTATTCACGAGGTACTATTCCCGAAGTACTATTCACGGGGTACTATTCACCCGAAAAATATATCTCTTTTCTGTCCAAATTATTTTTGGTACATAAATATTATTCTTGAATTTTACTCCACAAAGCAGTATCATGTTGACAATTTGGACGTTATTGATTTCTGGATAAATTAAATTATAAATCTTTAAAATTTATCCTTGAACTTGTTTTATTGAATTATTATGTTGTTGTCATCATCCTCATGCTTATATTGTGATGAAAGTCATCTTTGGCTTACGTGCGTAGATGGACTGTTGGTTGGTATGATTATGGCCAAGGATTATTCGGTATAATCATGACCCGTAATGTTAAAGATGATATGTTGTTTGATAGCTTTGGCATGTAGTGCAAAGATGGACTGGTGTATGACATGATCATGACCACTGGTGATACTAACGAGTATCCTTAATTGGTCGTAGTCCAGGGATAATTCGATGATGTGATTGACAAGATCATGACCATTAGTTAACAGTTTAATATCTTTGGCCGTAGTGCACTGACATGCAATTGATTGGTATGTTCATGACCATTGGTTTTATAGTTGAATATCTTTGGCCAGTAGTGCAAAGAAAGACAACTGATTGGTATGATCATTGTTATTACATTGAATATCTTTAGCCTTTGGGGTAAGGATATTGAGTAAACGTTCTAATAAGCCTTTGTGGCTATGAGAAACTATTAATTTACATGATTATAAATATGAATTGTGGATTTAACTACAATCTTTGGTGGTTTAGGTGAAGACAGGTGATGATAGTTCTTTTTGTCTTGGGTATAACAAAGAACTGTTGTTGAGTATTACAGGAATGAAATATTAACGATGGACTTTTAATCTAGAAGAGATAGTAGACATTATGTTCCACTTGACTCTTCTAATGGATTGTTTATTCCACTGCAGTTAAACTTGATGTTTATTGTATTTTATCAGTTTAACACTGTTGAAGGCTAAGGATAATTTATTCTGCATTATCTTAGTCATAATATTTCTTACCGGGCTAGTTGAGCTCACCCTTTCTTTCACTGTTCTCTTCAGAAAATGAGACTATAGCTTGGACGAGTCGGGGAAAGGATTTACAGTTCAGATGGTTGTTTTAGTAGTCCTCACTATTCTGTGAAATAGTGTGACAATAATTGTAATGAGGACTCCATTGAGAGTGGATATTGTCTAAGAAGGCAATATTCTTGTTTAAACTCTCAGATATGTTTTGTCATATATTACCCGACTTTTGTATAATTAAGTTTGTATTTGGATTATGTACCATTTATCTGGCGACCCAAGATGGGTGATGTATACCTGTTTTTGGGGCATCACAGGAGCCCCTCTCGCCTAATGTTGCATGAATTGCATAAAGCCTCTGAACATCCCATCGTTCACCATTTCATCGGTGTTATTATTTACATGAGGATTATTGTCTTCCTGTTGCACATTACCCTGGGTATTGATCATTGGTGACTCGACGGTCTCATGTGCTTCATTGCTTATCACAACATTTTTGGATGCCATTTTCAAATACTGCCACAAAACAAGGGTTAATTAACATATCACATATTATCCCTATACTCTGACCGACCAGCTTGATAAATGGCATCTCTTCTAAATAATGATCAGCTTGATCTTTACAGGATCCTTAAGTTCTTTCTAACATCGTTCGCTGAAAATGTTTTTATTTAAAGCAAGTGTGAGCATTCAATTTCCCAGCAAGTCATAACAGTTGAACAAATAACTTCAAGAATTCAAACATTCTTTTAAGACCTCAATAACCGAATAAAGGTTATGAAGCAGCTTGAATAATAGGAATAGTCTTGATTCCTATCATCTTAAAACATCAATTACATGTACTTTGAAATACTTTCATTCTCTACTCTCTTTCATGCACATTCTGCCTGGCTAGAATCAATAGCACAGACTTAACAATAACGGTTCATGTGTAAACAGAACATACTCATATTGAACAGTTCATATCATAAAAACATCGAAGTGTTCACATTGTGGCACAAGGCCTCATACATTCTAACACGTTGGTGCACCTTCGAAACCATGGTGCGATGAGCTGGAGAAGATAGAAGAAGAAACGGTTGTGTCTGACAAGCTTCAATACCAGAATATATTCGCAGACACAATGGAGAAACCACCTAGATGCTGGACGTTCTTGAATGTGATCTTATCTAAAGAAAGCATGCTAGGTGACTTTAATACAATGGCTATCGTAAATGGGAACCTACCAAAAGCTATATTATTTCCGATGGATGGAGGGTTCCTCAAATTTCGTAGGGGAATTGGATAGAGAATTGAAGAAGTCGGTGAGACTATAAAACAAGCGCTTATTGGGAGGCAAACCCAAGTTTAATTTTTATTTTTAGTTTTTATTAAGTTTTATATTAGTAGTTTTGAATTTGCATTTATTTAGGATTTAATAAAATTGCTTCTATCATGGTTTTCTGTGTTATTCAAGTCAAATTCAAGTGTGGTGCCCAATTTGTTCCATGTGCTTGCTTTATTCTCCAAACTTAGCGGACAAGGAGGAAGATTGCTATATTTTCAGGGAAGTCCTCTGCTTTAATTTTTTTCTATTGTAGCCATTGAGGACAATGTCTAGTTTAAGTTTGGGGGCATTTTAGTGTCGTATTGCATATAGTTAGTTATTTACATTGTAGTTCGTTATGTTTTCGGGTTATTTACATTTAGTTTTTGCATTCAGTTTTTTTTGTTTAACAAAAAAAAAAATTTAAAAATCGCAAAAATAGTAGTTAGTTTACTGTGTTTGTTGCGTTTAGTTTATATTTGCATGATTCCAACTGTTAGATAGTAAAAGTCTATTTTGGCCAATGATGAGACTGGAATTAAGTAGATAAGTATAGTATTGAATATTAAGGCTTATGTGATTTCTTGTTATGAATTGAATCTTTTCTGTTTGGCTGGTATAATCAAGGTTATCACGTTAATAATGACTATGTTAATCGATTAAGTTTAAATTGATACATAATGGATTTCTTAAGTATAATACTAGTGTGAAGGAATGAAAGACATGAATAGGCGGAGATGGCTAAATTTTGATAAAAACTTAAGTTTGGGGGGAAATTTTGGGGTATATAAGCTTTAAAAAAAACATGTTGAGTCTTGTGGTGGGTTGAGGAGAAACACTCCCTATAAACACAAACGTGAGATGGAGCGTAAAACGCACTCACCAACCATCTAAAAAAAAGAAAAAGAAAAAAAAATTACCGTGGCTAGTTTTGTTTCGGGGCCTTTGTTACTTGAGTAAATGCGCTCAAGGGGTATCTTAAAACCTAAGCGCCCTAAGGTCTTATATGGTCCAGGAGTCGTTGGTCTAAAGCTTCGCTAAGGGTGACATCATTAGCCTAATGGAATGAGACATTGCACAGTTATGGTTAAAAAAAATGATAATAAAACGGGAAAAGAGCAAAAAGCCCCCGTAATGAAAAGTAAAGCATAAGTATCCTAGATTGGACTCTTGAACTTGGTGGATGTTTGACTTTAGTTGGATCTAGCTTGTTCGTTAATTTTGTGAATTTGCACGGTATGATGCCTTCGAAGATATCTATTATGTCTTAAATTTGATTTTATATCAGTTAACATTGTTGTGGAGCACACACGCACTATATCGTTGATAATGATCTAAGATTTGATGATTGATTGAGAAATTACTTGATTTGTTTTAATATGATGTATTATCATGTTTACTTGATTTCTCTAAGGTAGGTTGAATAGACTTGTTTCGCATCATTCTTGTTGGATTCAGTGAGGCATATAGATTAGTTTCATTACATTGCATTGCATAACATTTTTGTGTGTTTTGCTTGAGGACAAGCAAAGATGTAAGTTTGGGGGTATTTGATGAGTGAGTTTTATACCCATGAATTGGATACATTCGGGCTTAATTTATTGTTGTTCTTAAGTCTTTTAGGATGTTTTTATGTGTTTGTGTCTATTCATGCATGTTTTATGTTATTTTATAGGAATTGGGACAAAAGTTACATGGATCGATGTTTGGGGTGGCTAGATTCGTGTTTTCGGCTTGCCATTTACACAGCAGTCACTTCGGAGCCAATTTGACTATAGCTACTGACATTATTTCGACAAACTTCAAGAATGAAAGTTGTAGATCTACTTCTCCTCTTTCCGGAACATCTTCAATCATCAAAATCGAAGTTTGGACGAAGAAGTTATGGCCATTTTCCCAAAGGACGTCGGAGCAGAAAAAGTCAGATTTTGGGCCAACGTCGGGGACGCGATTTTTAGTATATTTTCCAGCGCCGGGGCGCTATTTCTAGTTCATTTTCCACCGGCGCTTATAAGGTATTATTAAGGCAATTGCGCAGTGCCCGGTATTTGGCGCTTTTGAGAAGAGACTGGGAAGGTTTGGACGCGTTTTTGGGCGAATTTTGACACCTTTTTGACTCCAAATAGGATAGGGGTTGTTCCAAAACTAAAAATTGTACTTATAACCTATAAATACATGATGTAAGGCATAAAATAAGGGGAGATTACATAGCTTAGCCTAGATTAAACACTCCTTTAGATTAGAAAATAACCCTAGTTCTTATTAGTTTTGGAGATTGAAGCAACTTGGAGACCATTGAAGATCAAGAGCAAGAGCAAGAGGGGAGCATCAGATTTGCTGACAACAGATTCTATTCTCTTCTCTCATCCTACTTTTATCTTTTAATGTCTATTCAATTGTGGATTCTTGGTTTTAATTCATTAATTATGAACTAACTCTTTTATTAAGATTTCAATTGAACTTTTTATGGCTATGAATTAGTTATTCATTATATTCCAATTATTTGTGTCAAAGTGAGTTGTTTATCTTGCCTTATGCTTATTGATTAATTATCTGATCAGTAATTACTTTGTTACTCTAGAAGGAATTGGAAGAGGAATTCTAGGGTTAGAACTGGGCATGGTGACATGTGACTTAGTTATTTGCACAGTGAATAATTAGGTTTGTGAATAGAATGGAAATATCTTTTCGCCGCATGTAACACATAAGGAATTGGGATTGTGTGAGTTTAATTCAATTGTTTTGCATAGGAATATAGCAAAATTAATCTGGATTAAATAGAAGGCAATTGATCACTTGGAAAAGGCTTTTGGCATTTGAGAGTTCCTGTTAACAATTCAGTAGGCATAATAATTGGGATAATTGGATAATTGATTTATATTTCATAATTGGGGATATTGGAGTCTTAATCCTTATTTACCTGAATTCAATCAAATCTTAGTTTTTTTTATTTGCTTTCTTTTAGACTAATCTCTTTTAATTGTTTAATTTAGTTTTCGTAATTAGAAAAAACACGATTTGAGATTGTTTAAATAAAATTAGTTTAGTTAAGAATTAGTACTTGGTGATTTTTATTAAATAATTCCTCGTGGGAACGATACTCTACTTTCACTTTATTACTTGTTGACCGTGTATACTTGCACGTATTCATTGATTGCGAAATCGATCAACAACAGGTTTAATCATTATCTTCATTATCCTACGATCAAACTATACATGGGGTGTAGGTTCTACCCGTTTAATATTCACGTACACTTAACCTTCACGTCGATTAAAGTGTTCAACGCTTACATTTCATTCTAGCATTCTCATCCGACTCACATTCGAATTTCATTAATCTTATTACCGTTCGCTACGGCTTTCATGATAATTCATATCTTACTTACTACCTTCGTCAACGTCTAAGTTATACAATCACTGTACACTTAGAATGTTCGCTCGACGTGAATACGATTCACGAGAATCATTTGTGGATTCAATGTTTACGTTGTTCATCCCTTAATCTCACATTCAACCTTTACTTAAGGTTTTAATCATTTTCCATCGTTAACTAGCCTATGAACCCCATGTTCAATATTCTTTCTTAATGTCAAAGTCATACGGTTCGTTGTATGCTAAGACTGATCACTCATCGCAATAGCGTTGCGTTCACAATGTCTAAACGCTTTAAATTCATCTCTCATTACCATTTCATAACATCAAAATGTTATACATTACCATCGTCAATCAACATCTAAGGAATCACCATTATAGCAATCCCTCAATTTCAATTATCGCGACTACGATCCCCAGATATCGGTTATTGTAAGACCCCAAATAATTAATAAATGAAATTTAATTTCCTCTAATTATTATTTTGAAATAGTAAGGGTTGATGTGATTAATGTGGATAGTTATGGGTAAAATACGCAAATATTTCAAAATAAGCAAGTGGTTATAAAATATTCATTGTTGTGCTGGGAATATTCGTTTGGTCGTGGAATATTCAGATCTTTGTCGAGAATATTAAATGACGATGGCGCTTAAACCATGTGTGGGCCCCATAACGGAAAGCGATTGGAGGAAGAAAACGACAAATATAAGTTGTTTAAAAATAATTCACGTAGTTGTTATTCGCTTTAATCGTTGGAATACTCGTGGTTAAAACACATGAATACGCGTTGTTGCACAAGAAGCATTACATGGTATTGCACCAATTATTGACTCTTACGTAAGAAGGCACTACTCAATAATGGTTATGATAATTATCGCATTCAGAGATTTTATTTTATTGGTTCAATAATTGTTCGTTGATATTTTATATTGTTGTTGTTTAAATAATTGTCATTACACGTATTTTTCATTATCGAAGCAATAATTCATATTATCTGAATAATATTATTAGATAACATTATTGGCAATGTCTAGAAAGTTCGCATCTAAGGAGATGTTTTGTCACCTAATTGCGCTTGAAGAAGGAGAAATTCTTATTCGAAAGCCCCTCTTCTCCAGGAACCCGCACGGTTGTCAATATTGTGATTCGTAATATTATTTGTGAATAATTAATTATTGATTCATATGATGAGGAAAATATTGATTTTATGTGGATATAGATGGAGAAAATTTTAATGTGACAATTGTTGAAAATTGAAATTTTATCTTTTCTAATAAAATAATTCATTTAAATATATATATTATTATATTTTAATAATATAATAATGGTGATATTTTTACAACGAATGTGGGATATATGAGTATACGAGGAGGAAGAGTATTTTTATTGCAATAAATGTTTAAAACATGTTAAACATGTCGGTGGACCCCATTTATTATTTGAAATTTGATTATAGCCTCTAAAATCACCCGTTTGTGGATTTGGTCAATTTCTGTTTAGAAATTGGAAAACTTTCTTACGTAAAGTTGTAGAGAATTGAATTTCCTATAAAATCTCGCGAGATTCGAATTTTTCGACAAAAGGGCTATTTATTGTGAATTATTGAAGTTCAAGAAACTACTGAAATAATTGATTTTTGGAAGTTTAAAATATTTAAAGAATGAAAAACGTTTTTTTTTTTGTTTGTGGGCGACCTAGCATGTGATGTAAATCTTTGAATTCAAAATCTAAAAAGTGTGCGAGAGAATTTGTTATATATATTATTATTATATTAAATTTTCTCGCTTTGGTGTTCTAAGCATTTTCCTATAAATAGGTGCTTAGGTTTAATTGAAAATTACACCGTAAATCAAGTTTTCTCTCTATATTATCGAGCGTATTCTTGTGAGTATTTTGAGTATACTTTGAGTATTTCTATACGGTGAAAGTTCAAGTTATAGCCTATATCCAATATTCCAGCTTAGAAGTCTTGTCTTTCCGAGGTAAAGGGATATTATTTTTTTTTCAGTAATGATATTATTTCTTCAATATCATTATTTGAAATATTGATCTCAAGTTTTATCAAATTTGGAACTTTTGGTGTCTGAGTTACTATTCACGATACCTTTACTATCCATGTATAATTATACTATTCACTTAATTAAAGACTATTCATCGAAAAATGAAAATTTTTCTTTTTCGTCTAAAATATCTATTGTGGATACTAGCTTTGATTGTATCCATGTTTTGATCATTCTTGAATTTTACACCACTATGATTATTTTTGAGGTATTTTGGACGTGGATAAAACAAAGTACTAATCCTTAATCCTTAATCCTTGTCATTTTGTTTCACCGGATTCGTTTCTCAAAAAAAAAAATATTTTCATCATCCCTCGCCTTAAATGATGATATTATTGAATATCTTTGGCCCGTAAGTGCAAAGATGAATGATTTCGATGAATATCTTTGGCCGTAGAAAGCAAAAGATGAGCAGTGTTTAGATGAACATGACCAATTGATGAATATCATTGGCACTGTAGTGCAAGGATGAATATATGATTCGGATATATATTGATTGATGTTACAGGATAAAAATATTGATGATGGATTGTTAAATTCATAGATATTAGTAGATTTCATCCTCTATGTAACTCTTCTATGAATTAATATTTTCCGCTGCGAGTATTAATTTAAAACTTGTTGTCTATTGTATTCTATTAGATTTTTCCTGTTGAAGACTAACGATAATTTGTTCTGTATTATCTTAGTCATAATATTCCTTTACTGGGCTAGTTGAGCTCACCCTTTTCCTTTTTGTTCCATTTTTCTTCTCGGAGGCTAGAATGTAAGCGAGTACTTAGCCTGGGTATGGAATGATGATTTTAGAGAGTTGTTTAGTAGTCCTCACCATTTTTGTAAAATAATGTATTAATAATTATGATGAGGATTTATTTGTATGTGGATATTGTCTAGATGGCAATATCTGTATTTAAACTCACAGTTTATATGTTGTAACAATAAAGTTGTAGTTATTTTTGTACCTTGTTTTTGACAACTCAGAATGGGTGATGTATACCTGTTTTGGGGGTGTCATAGTTATGTAACCCGCGTTTACATTCTTTGTATTTTACTATCTTTAATCTTTTCGTTCAACCTTCATTAAAGGTTTAATACACTTGATTAAGTGTTACATTAGTTGAACTACATCTTCATTTTTCTTTCTTGCACATCCCCCAGTAATTGAGCAGTAAAAATCTCATTTCTGGGCATTGCCCTGCACTGGCGTTGTGGCGTCGTGCCCTTCCCTTTCCTTCATGTCCATGCGCGCTTAATTAGTAGTAGTGATGGTTCTAGCTTTGCGCTTATGGCGCCCAATTTCAAGGCACGACTTCATATTTGGGGCGCCAAGCATGAAACCTAGAAAAATTTTCTAAGTCTTTTACAAGCTTGAGACACTGATTTTGAAATATCATAACTTCTTTGTTATAACTCAAAACGAGATCGTTCCAAATCCATTTTCTTCCTTATCTCATGTACTTCGCTTACCCATTGATAGAAGTTCGTTCTGAATCCATTAACATGCCATTCAATTGACTTAATCTTCATTCTTCGTTTATTTTACGTTATTAACGTTCTTCGTTCGTTCGTCTGTAATTCGGTCATCCAAACTCGGAATTCGTTCTTTCTTGAGTCCACGACTCACGTTTTCTACTTTCTCTTACATTCTTATGAAACCCTACATGTTCAGGTTCATTTACTAACTTTCTAATTCTCGTTCGTCTTTTACGCAAATTTTGCCATAACTTCGTTATAGCTAAGTTTTAATCCGTTCTTCATGAACGTTTCTAACGTTCCTAACCAAGAAATAAGCAACTGACTTATACGCGATGGTTTTAAACTTGTCCATCAACAATAATTATCCTACGATGGTTTTCAATTTGTCCATCAACAACGTTCTTCATGTTCTTCGCGTGTTCTCCACGTTCTTCATTTTTAATCGATATTTTGGATTACGATTTTACTTTTTCTTGGAATTTGATGTTATAGACCATCATTCCATATTTATTTGACCTACTCATTCATAAGATTCATTCGGATCGCTTAAAATCCTTACGAATCTTATACTTCCTTAAGAAATTTATAAACTAAATTCATAATTCTTATTTCTTTGTTTTCTCATGATTTCAACCATATGAATTCATTCTTAAATTCATCTACTTCTTATCATCATTAAGTTATGTTTTTGAACATATTAAACTTAAAGCAAATTAAAAGAAACTAGGGTTCGGATTACCGTTCTTCTTTAATCTCCTTCCGTCAGACAAAGCGTGCATTCAAGCTAGCTTTTCCTCTTCCTTTTCCTCTCTTCCCCCATCCGAACTCTTTCTCTTTCTCTCTCAAAGTTGTAGGATTTTTTAAAATCCCAAAACAATGAAGTTAGCTTCATATTTATAGATTTTCAAAGTTAGGGGTATTTTAGTCAATTCGGCCCCCTTAACCTCCTTACTATTCAAAGCTTAAGGACCAAGTTTACTTGGCCTCCACATTTACTTAGCCATTAAGTATTCTTAACTCTTAAGTTTACTTAACTCTTAAGTAACTAATCCTTACTATTCACGTAGCTTCCCTTGGAAGCTTCGTGGTTCCATCTTTCGGGTTTCGTCTGATAGTATTAAAAACTGAGAATCTCGGAATCCAACTATTTTTGGATATTTCGTCTTTCCTTTACCGATTAACTTTTACGTATTCTTCGGATTTTCAAAAAACTGAAAAACACTTTTCCACGATAAGCGTTTTCCTTCACGTTTTCCCCTAACGTAACTAAACGAGTGAAAAGTACATAACAGTACTTTCGTCATTTTTATTTTATCCGATTTCTGCACATTTTTCGAGAAAAACTTTTATCGGCTTACTTAACTTTTCACGATATACTATCGTCAAATCTTTCGACGAAATGTCATTTCGACATACCGAACTCTCGGAAAGGCTTAGTTATTCAAACCCTAACCCTTAGGTTTCGTCAGGTGAATAATGTCTATTTCTTCTTTTTCCCCAGAAATATTTTGTTTCCGGAAAAAATTTATTTTTCGTGTTGAAAATTCTTACTCGCTCAGTCTAGCTCGTAGCCAGAATCCTCCCGATTAATAATCATTCTAGGTTATAGAACGATTAATAAACACATAACATAGAATAGTATTAATAAAAATTCATTTTATTAATAACTAATTATTTAAACTTAAATTCTGGACAATCCGATTTTTCGGGTTATCACATTCTTCCCTCATTATAAAAATTCCGTCCTTGGAATTTCTAAAACCACACCCATACCCGGGTCATCACATTCTCCCCTTCTTCAAAGAATTTCGTCCCCGAAATTTTAGCTTATCCTTCTTCTCAACTTCTCTTCAAAGAAGTTATTATCTTTCAAACATTCCCTACCCTTCATAACTTATCAAGAATCATGAAGTGAAAGGAATAAATAGCAATATAAAGATTCCTTTAAAACATTTCATACTTTTGCTGAGGGGTCAAATTGACCATGAAGTCTTACTAGGTTAAACAACCTTTTACCGTAAACCTTTCTTACACGGTAAGTTTACAATCACAAAGAAGGTAAACTACCTCTTCCATACATAGGTGATCAACCTATCTTATAACCCCATTTCAGGGTATGTTCACCTCAGACTTAAACATTAGATTCCGTACCAAAATAATTTGGTTCGGCATAGCTCTTCAAAGAAAGCTCGATTTTCTTTTAATCATGACATACCATTTGTCTTAGCCAAATCAAATAGCCTCGACCATACCAATAAATTGGACATCAACTTGAAACATTCGTCTAGTCAACTCACTTGACATCGACTACATCTTTAAATTTTTTCACAATACATCAAAACATTTTATGACGTCATGATACCGCACTTTTCACAATACGTTGAGGACTTTGTCAATTTATGACTTCGTCATTATACATCATACCATAGCAGGTTGTTGATCCTAAGATCAAATCCAACACCAGGTTCAATTGCATTAATAACTCCATCATTTTACCATCCTTGCATCAAATGCACTGATGATATAAAATTCATTTTGATATTTCAAATCAATTTCTATCTAGCCGAAACAATTAGCATAGACATATCAAGAATAGTTCTTTTAAAATCCATTGATTCCAAAAACTGAACCAATTCTTTCATTTTCAAAATGCGCACATCAGCACGATTTCAAGAAACTTCAAAATCTAGCATAGCTAGATGACTTGGAATATCCTATTCTCTATCTTCCTTCATTTTCTTACTTACGACAATACTTAATCTTCTCTAGCACCTTCAATGCTAAGTCTACTAAAAATAACTCGTTTTCAGTCTACACATTCCTATATCTTAGTACAGTCCATCAACTTACCATACATTATGAGTTCAGAAACTTTCCACAATAATATGCGTTTAAAAACTATCTCAGTCAAACCATAGGCGTCCATTCGCTGAGAAGTTCAAAAACATACCATATAATTATGAGTCACGAACTTGCCATAAGTATGAGTTTCAAGAACTCGCACCTAATCTTATCGTTCTCTACCTACCAAGTATATACATGAGAAAAGATTCACCTTCTCGTCATATACATCTTGATAGAGCGATCAATTTCAATGATTATCACCGTAATAAACTGAGTGGTTGTTACACCAAGCACAAACCTCTGCTCATACAAAGGTTCATACAACTCAGCTATCACATGAGTCCTCAATTGAAATCTTACAACTTCTAACTTTCTCTTTAGCTAATACGAATTTTCTTTAATTCGTATGTTATCCTTTACAACTCAATTTGAGTTCTTCTTCCCGTACTACTACGTAGTACCATTCATTTATAGCATTGGCTATAAATCATTCATCGTTTAACAGCTCATCTGTTACAACGATTTACTATGATCACGTGTTGATCTTCTTATCCTTCTCTCTACGATTATAGTCTTAGGTACTCATACCTAAGGTTTATAAACTATCATCTTTGATACCAACTTGTAACGCCCCAAAATCCGGTCTATTTTCACATCCGGATTCCGTACGTCACGATCCCATCTTCTTCCAAACATACATCATTATATAGCTAAATATAACAACATACATCCTCAAATCCCAGGTTCTAAAATCTTCAAACCTCCTTCATTACAAATAATGATAATTACATTATTCTTTACATCTTGTACAAGTGACTTTTATCCGCCACCAAGGATACATAAACATTTATTAAACTATTCTATAGTTTAATTCTATCATTCTATATTACAAGTCTTCGCTTGATCTTCATGCTCATTTATATAATGAATGGCATCTCTTCTAGATACCGATCAACTTGATCTTTACGGGATCCTTAAGTTCTTTCTAACATCGTTCGCTGACAATGTTTTTATTTAAAGTAAGTGTGAGCATTCAATTGCCCAGCAAGTCATAATAGTTGAACAAACAACTTCAAGAATTCAAACATTCTTTTAAGACCTCAATAACCAAACAAAGGTTATGAAGCAGCTTGAATAATAGGAATTGTCTTGATTCCTATCATCTTAAAACATCAGTTACATGTACTTTGAAATACTTTCATTCTCTACTCTCTTTCATGCACATTCTATCTGGCTAGAATCAATAGCACAGACTTAACAATAACGGTTCATGTATAAACAGAACATACTCATATTGAATAGTTCATATCATAAAAACACCGAAGTGTTCACATTGTGGCACAAGGCCTCAAACATTCTAACACCTTGTACAAATATCACACATTCGCACATAGACAGAACTTCTCAAGTTCAACATCTGAGAAGTTTTAGAAACTAACATTCATTTAAAAATATGAATGAAGTTAGGAAACTTGCCTTACGCACAGCTACAGCTTATAGTTTACGCTGAACTGCTCATCTCATGTACCAATTAGTCATATACTTGACTTACGCATTGGTTTACTTTACTTTATGATGAGTGAGTTTTATACCCATGAATTGGATACATTCGGGCTTAATTTATTGTTGTTCTTAAGTCTTTTAGGATGTTTTTATGTGTTTGTGTCTATTCATGCATGTTTTATATTATTTTGTAGGGGGACAAAAGTTAAATGGATCGACGTTCGGGGTGGCTAGATTCGCTTTAAACTTGCCATTTTTACAAAGAGTCACTTCAGAGCCAATTTGACTATAGCTCCTGACATTATTTCGAAAAACTCAAAGAATGAAAGTTGTAGATCTACTTCTCCTCTTTCCGAAAAATCTAGAATCATCAAAATCGGAGTTCGGACGAAGACGTTATGGACATTTTCCCAAAGAACGTCGGAGAGAAAATGTCGATTTTGGGCGGCGCTGGGCGCCCATTTTTGGCCTATGCCCAAAGGTCTTGGCGCTAGGGGCGAACTCGATCTTGTTGCCCAAAGACTGGGGCCTTTGGGGAAGGGTTTGGTGCGCACCGGGACGCGTTTTGGTAATTTTGACACCTTTTGACTCCAAATAGGATTGGGTTTGTTCCTAAGCTAAAAATTGGACTTGTAACCTATAAATACATGATGTAAGGCATAAAATAAAGGGAGATTACATAGCTTAGCCTAGAGAAAACACTCCTTTAGATTAGAAAATAACCTTAATTCTTATTAGTTTTGGAGATTGAAGCAACTTGGAGACCATTGAAGATCAAAAGCAAGAGCGAGAGGGGCATCGAGTTCTTCGACAACAGATTCTATTCTCTTCTCTCATCTTACTTTTTATCTTTTGATGTCTATTCGGTTGTAGATTCTTGGTTTTAATTCATTAATTATGAACTAACTATTTTTGAGATTTCAATTGAACTTTTTATGGCTATGAATTAGTTATTCATTATATTCTAATTATTTATGTTAAAGTGAGTTGTTTATCTTGTCTTGTGCTTATTGCTTAATTATTTGATCAAGAATTACTATGTTACTCTAGAAGGAATTGGAAGAGGAATTCTAGGGTTAGAATCGGGCATGATATCATGTGACTTAGTTATTTGCATGGTGAAAAATTAGGTTTGTGAATTGAATGGAAATATCTTTCACGCATGTAACACGTAAGGAATTGGGATTGGAAAGAGTTTAATTCAATTGTTTTGCATAGGAATATAGCAAGATTAATCTGGATTAAATAGAAGGCAATTGATCACTTGAAAAGGACTTTTGGCATTTCGTAATTTCTGTTAACAATTCAAGAGGGCATAATAATTGGGATAATTGGATAATTGATTTATAATTCATAATTGGGGATATTGAAGTCTTAATCTTTATTTATTTGAATTCATTCGTTAAAATCTTAGTTTTAATTAGTTAATTTAGTTTTCTTAATTAGAAAAAACACGATTTGAGATTGTTTAAATAAAATTAGTTAGGTTAAGAATTAGTACTTTGTGATTTTTATTAAATAATTCCTCGTGGGAACGATACTCTACTTTCACTTTATTACTTGTTGTTGACCGTGTATACTTGCACGTATTCATTGATTGCGTAAATCGATCAACAAGTTTTTTAGGCGCGCAATTCTTGGGAATTAATTTAATAATTATTTACCAATATTAATTTCAATCAAATTAGTCTTAATTTAAACATTTTATTTTTATTTTAATTCTCTTTCTATATTTCTCTCTTTTCGTGTACCATGGATGACTTTGTGTATCAAGGGCCATACGAACATGACTCAACCAAGGGGAGTGGAGATTGAAAGACTCGAGAAACTTTTTGCATTGTCAAAGACTGATTGAGACACTTTCGAGGATGTTTGAAGCTTTTGAAGCTCAAATACGTCAAAGTATGGTGGTTACTTGTGATTATTGTCTTTGGAAATCATATGAGTCATCAATGCACCATCGGCTTTCGAGTTTAAGATAAGATATAGTGGTGATTACCCCAATAATTATGTCTATCCCAACAACTATCATCGTGGATTGGGGGTATCACCCGGATTTTCATGGAGTAACAATCAAGATCAATTTTATGCTCTAAGTCCAACATACCCACAGGATTTCTTGTGTCCACCTCCACTACAACAGAAGAACATTCAAATTGGGAGGAAGCCTTGGAAAAATTTATTAAAGCTTCAAAAAAGGAATGAGGAACAAGACAAGAAAATGAATCAAGTAGAGTTGAATTTGCAAAGCCAAGGGCGTTGATTAAGAATTTGGAAAATCAAGTGGAACAGAGATAGCACATTCGTTGAACAACCGTCCTCAATACACCTGGACCTATGACATGATTTTCGAGACTGATGGAGAGCCCGAGCCAAATCTACAACTGGATGAGCCACGAGATGAAAAAGAGGAGACAAGTGGGGATAATGACAACAAGGTCGGTGAAGAACTAATTGTGAGAACCAATGATGATGAGCCAATGTTATTTATGCCTCAAGTGCCTTCTCCTCCACAGTTCAAGAGTCCAGTTAGATTTGCAAAACCTTGTCCGATTGGTAGTCATGTCGTCGGCAATACTCTCTGTGATGTAAAAGCAAGTACACCTTCGAAACCATGGTGCGATGAGCTGGAGAAGATAGAAGAAGAAACTGTTGTGTCTGACAAGCTTCAATACCAGAATATATTCGCAGACACAATGGAGAAACCACCTAGATGCTGGACGTTCTTGAATGTGATCTTATCTAAAGAAAGCATGCTAGGTGACTTTAATACAATGGCTATATCGTAAATGGGAACCTACCAAAAGCTATATTATTTCCGATGGATGGAGGGTTCCTCAACTTTCGAGTAGGGAATTGGATAGAGAATTGAAGAAGTCATTTGAGACTATAAAACAAGCGCTTATTCGGGAGGCAACCCAAGTTTAATTTTTATTTTTAGTTTTATTAAGTTTTATATTAGTAGTTTTGAATTTGCATTTATTTAGGATTTAATAAAATTGCTTCTATCATGGTTTTCTGGTGTTATTCAAGTCAAATTCAAGTGTGGTGCCCAATTTGCTCCATGTGCTTAGCCTATTCTCCAAACTTATGACAAGGAGGAAGATTGCTATATTTTCGTGGAAGTCCTCTCGCTTTAAATTTTTTTTTTCTATCAGTAGCTATTGAGGACAATGTCTAGTTTAAGTTTGGGGGCATTTTAGTGTCGTATTGCATATAGTTAGTTATTTACATTGTAGTTCGTTATGTTTTTAAGTTATTTACATGTAGTTTTTGCATTCGCTTTTTTGTTTAAAAAAAAAAAAAATTTAAAAATCATAAAAATAGTAGTTAGTTTCTTGTGTTTGTTGCGTTTAGTTTATATTTGCATGATTCCAAATCGTTAGATAGTAAAAGTCTATTTTGGCCAATGATGAGACTAGAATTAAGTAGATAAGTATAGTATTGAATATTAAGGCTTTGATGTGATTTCTTGTTATGAATTGAATCTTTTCCTATTTGAAACCTCGGTATAATCAAGGTTATCACGTTAATAATGACTATGTTAATCGATTAAGTTTAAATTGATACATAATGGATTTCTTAAGTATAATACTAGTGTGAAGGAATGAAAGACATGAATAAAGTGAGATGGCTAAATTTTGATAAAAACTTAAGTTTGGGGGAAATTTTGGGGTATATAAGCTTTAAAAAAAACATGTTGAGTCTTGTGGTGGGTTGAGGAGAAACACTCCCTATAAACACAAGCGTGAGATGGAGCGAAAAACGACTCACCAACCACCATCTAAAAAAAAAAAAAAAAAAAAATTATTATAGTAGCTAGTTTTGTTTGGGGCCTTTGTTACTTGAGTAGAAATGCACGCTCAAGGGGTATCTTAAAACCTAAGCGCCCTAAGGTCTTATATGGTCCGGGAGTCGTTGGTGAAAACTCACTAAGGGGTGACATCGTTAGCCTAATGGAATGAGACATTGCACGATTATGGTTAAAAAAAAAAACAATAAAGCGGAAAAGAGCAAAAATCCCCGTAATGAAAAGTAAAGCATAAGTATCCCAGATTGGACTCTTGAACTTGGTGGATGTTTGACTTTAGTTGGATCTAGCTTGTTCGTGAATTTTGTGAATTTGCGGTATGATGCCTTCAAGATATCTATTATGTCTTAAATTTGATTTTATATCGCTTAACATTGTTGTGGAGCACACACGCACTATATCGATGATATGATCTAAGATTTGATGATTGATTGAGAAATTACCGATTTGTTTTAATATGATGTATTATCATGTTTACTTGATTTCTCTAAAAGTAGGTTGAATAGACTTGTTTCATCATTCTTTGTTGGATTCAGTAGGCATATAGATTAGTTTCATTACATTGCATTGCATAACATTTTTGTGTTTTTGCTTGAGGACAAGCAAAGATTTAAGTTTGGGGGTATTTGATGAGTGAGTTTTATACCCATGAATTGGATACATTCGGGCTTAATTTATTGTTGTTCTTAAGTCTTTTAGGATGTTTTATATGTTTGTGTCTATTCATGCATGTTTTATATTGTTTTGTAGGAATTGGGACAAAAGTTACATGGATCGACGTTCGGGTGGCTAGATTCGCGTTTTCTACTTGCCATTTACAGCAGTCACTTCAGAGCCAATTTGACTATAGCTCCTGACATTATTTCGAAAAACTCAAAGAATGAAAGTTGTAGATCTACTTCTCCTCTTCCGTAAAATCCTGAATCATCAAAATCGGAGTTCGGACGAAGAAGTTATGGCCATTTTCCCAAAGGACGTCGGAGCAGAAAATGTCGATTTTGGGCCAAATGCCGGGCGCCATTTTTGCCTATGCCCGGTAGCATGGCGCTAGAAGCGACTCAACTCACTGTTTCTCAAAGATTGGCCGATGGGGAAGGGTTTGGTGCAGGACTGACGCTGCTTTTGGGTAATTTTGACACCTTTTGACTCCAAATAGGATTGGGTTTGTTCCTAAGCTAAAAATTGGACTTGTAACCTATAAATACATGATGTAAGGCATAAAATAAAGGGAGATTACATAGCTTAGCCTAGAGAAAACACTCCTTTAGATTAGAAAATAACCCTAATTCTTATTAGTTTTGGAGATTGAAGCAACTTGGAGACCATTGAAGATCAAGAGCAAGAAGCAAAGAGGGAGCATCGAGTTCGACAACAGATTCTATTCTCTTCTCTCATCTTACTTTTATCTTTTGATGTCTATTCAGTTGTGGATTCTTGGTTTTAATTCATTAATTATGAACTAACTATTTTTGAGATTTCAATTGAACTTTTTATGGCTATGAATTAGTTATTCATTATATTCTAATTATTTATGTTAAAGTGAGTTGTTTATCTTGTCTTGTGCTTATTGCTTAATTATTTGATCAAGAATTACTATGTTACTCTAGAAGGAATTGGAAGAGGAATTCTAGGGTTAGAATCGGGCATGATATCATGTGACTTAGTTATTTGCATGGTGAAAAATTAGGTTTGTGAATTGAATGGAAATATACATTCACGCATGTAACACGTAAGGAATTGGGATTGGAAAGAGTTTAATTCAATTGTTTTGCATAGGAATATAGCAAGATTAATCTGGATTAAATAGAAGGCAATTGATCACTTGGAAAAGGACTTTTGGCATTTCGTAATTCCTCTGTTAACAATTCAAGAGGGCATAATAATTGGGATAATTGGATAATTGATTTATAATTCATAATTGGGGATATTGAAGTCTTAATCTTTATTTATTTGAATTCATTCGTTAAAATCTTAGTTTTAATTAGTTAATTTAGTTTTCTTAATTAGAAAAAACACGATTTGAGATTGTTTAAATAAAATTAGTTTGGTTAAGAATTAGTACTTGGTGATTTTTATTAAATAATTCCTCGTGGGAACGATACTCTACTTTCACTTTATTACTTGTTGACCGTGTATACTTGCACGTATTCATTGATTGCGAAATCGATCAACACTTTACTTCTTAGGGTTCGCGTTCCTACAATCCAAGTTTACCCGACCAACTTCCTTCACCGGTTAACGACTTCATGACATACGGAGATGTCTTACTCAATACGTTCATCATCTTTGATGATTTACATTCTTATCTTCTTCTTATAACTCTCCTAGGACTCAGCACACATCGTGTCTCTGCTAGTAGTCCATTTGGTACTCTGAGTGATTTCCCACAAACAACCAACAAACAAGTTCCCATCTCATCTACATTGTCCATAACAGTGAGTTAGATCGGTTGCCAGTTTTGTATATACCTTCGCTCTCTGAAGGAATTGTTTAGCCCAGCTCCCATATGTCAACCATCAAAGGTTACAATTGTACTACAACCTAAATTCATCTTAACTTATCTGAACTATTAAACTATAATGCTCGTTAAGTTAATTTCTTATTCCTTATGGCTTTCTGGAAACTAAATGCCATACCTCAAGATTCATTCATCATCATCTAAGTCATACAGTCTTTTGTATACTCAGAACGATCATTTCGCATTCATTCTAGACATTAATAGCGTTAACTATTTTACATTACCTTATTCTTATCTTACAACGTCTGGTTCATTCGACTCGGAACGTCTTCCAAGTTATAAGCATTAACTCGTCTTCTTTACGTTATACTTCCTTGAATTTAATTCAGCTTCTTCACCATTCACAGGTTTAATCATTGTCTTCATTATCCTACGGTCAAACCATACATGGGGTGTAAGTTCTACCCGTTTAATATTCGCGTACACTTAACCTTCACGTCGGTTAAAGTGTTCAACGCTTACATTTCATTCTAGCATTCTCATCCGACTCACATTCAACTTTCATTAATCTTATTACCGTTCGCTACGGCTTTCATGATAATTCATAACTTACTTACTACCTTCGTCAACGTCTAAGTTATACAACCACTGTACACTTAGAATGTTTGCTCGACGTGAATACGATTCACGAGAATCATTTATGGATTCAATGTTTACGTTGTTCATCCCTTAATCTCACATTCAACCTTTACTTAAGGTTTTAATCGTTTTCCATCGTTAACTAGCCCATGAACCCCATGTTCAATATTCTTTCTTAATGTCAAAGTCATACGGTTCGTTGTATGCTAAGATTGATCAATCATCGCAATAGCATTACGTTCACAGCATCTAAACTCTTTACATTCATCTCTCATTACCATGTCATAACATCAAAATGTTATACATTACCATCGTCAATCAACGTCTAAGGAATCACCATTATAGCAATCCCTCACGTTCAATTATCGCGACTACGATCCCCAGATATCGGTTACGTAATCCAAGTTTACATTCTTTGTCTTTTACTATATTTAATCTTTTTGTTCAACCTTCATTAAAGGTTTAATACACTTGATTAAGTGTTACATTAGTTGAACTACATCTTCATTTTTCTTTCTTGCACATCCCCCAGTAATTGAGTAGTAAAAATCTCATTTCTGGGCATTGTCCTGCAATGGCGTTGCGGCGCCGTGCCCTTCCCTTTCTTTCGCGTTGCGGCACCAATTAGTAGTAGCTGATGGCCCGAGCTCGCACTGTGGTGCCGGCCCCCAAGGCACGACTCGCGCTGCGGCGCCAAGCATTAAACCTAGAAAAATTTTCTATGTCTTTTACAAGCTTGAGACACTGATTTTGAAATCTCATAACTTCTTCGTTATAACTCAAAACGAGATCGTTCCAAAGCCATTTTCTTCCTTATCTTATGTACTTCGATTACCAATGGACTGAACTTCATTCTGAATCCATTAATATGCCATTCAATTGGCTTAATCTTCACTCTTCGTTAATTTTACGTTATTAACGTTCTTCGTTCTTTCGTCCGTAATTCGGTCATCCGAACTCGGAATTCGTTCTTTCTTGAGTCCACGACTCATGTTTTCTACATTCTCTTACATTCTTATGAAACCCTACATGATCGGGTTCATTTACTAACTTTCTAATTCTCATTCGTCTTTTACGAAAATTTTGCCATAACTTCGTTATAGCTAAGTTTTAATCCGTTCTTCATAAATGTTTCTAACTTTCCTAACCAAGCAATAAGCAACTAACTTATACACAATGGTTTTAAACTTGTCCATCAACAACAATTATCCTACGATGGTTTTTAATTTGTCCATCAACAACGTTCTTCGTGTTCTTCGCGTGTTCTTCGCGTTCTTCATTTTTAATCGATATTTTGGATTACGATTTTACTATTTCTTGGAATTTGATGTTATAGAACATCATTCCTTATTTATTTGACCTACTCATTCATAAGATTCATTCGGATCGCTCAAAATCCTTACGAATCTTATACTTCCTTAAGAAATTAATAAACTAAATTCCTAATTCTTATTTCTTTGTTTTCTCATGATTTCAACCATATGAATTCATTCTTAACTTCATCTACTTCTTATCTTCATTAAGTTATGTTTTTGAACATATTAAACTTAAAGCAAATTAAAAGAAACTAGGGTTCGGATTACCGTTCTTCTTTAATCTCCTTCCGTCGGATAAAGTGTGCATTCAAGCTAGCTTTTCCTCTTCCTTTTCCTCTCTTCCCCCATCCGAACTCTTCCTCTCTCTCTCTCAAAGTTGTAGGATTTTTCAAAATCCCAAAACAATGAAGTTAGCTTCATATTTATAGATTTTCAAAGCTAGGGGTATTTTAGTCATTTCGCCCCCCTTAAACTCCTTACTATTCAAAGCTTAAGGACCAAGTTTACTTGGCCTCCACAATTACATAGCCATTAAGTCTTCTTAACTCTTAAGTCTACTTAACTCTTAAGTTTACTTAACTCTTAAGTAACTTATCCTTACTATTCACGTAGCTTCCCTTGGAAGCTTCGTGGTTCCATCTTTCGGGTTTCGTCTGATAGTATTAAAAACTGAGATTCTCGGAATCCAAATATTTTTGGATATTTCACTTTTCCTTTACCGATTAACTTTTACGTATTCTTCGAATTTCTGAAAAACTGAAAAACACTTTTCCACGATAAGTGTTTTCCTTCACGTTTTCCCCTAACGTAGCTAAACGAGTGAAAAGTACATAACAATATTTTTTGTCATTTTTATTTTATCCGATTTCTGCACGTTTTTCGAGAAAAACTTTTATCGGCTTACTTAACTTTTCACGATATATTATCATCAAATCTTTCGACGGAATGTCATTTCGACATACCGAACTCTCAGAAAGGCTTAGGTTATTCAAACCCTAACCCTTAGGTTTCGTTGGATGAATAGTGCCTATTTCGTCTTTTTCCCTAGAAATATTTTGTTCCCGAAAAATTTTTATTTTCGTCTTGAAAATTCTTACTCGCTCAGTCTAGCTCGTAGCCAGAATCCTCCCGATTAATAATCATTCTAGGTTATAGAATGATTAATAAACACATAACACATAATAGTATTAATAAAAATTCATTTTATTAATAACTAATTCTTTAAACTTAAATTTCGGACAATCCGATTTTTCGGGTTGTCACAATCTATGCACGTAAGCCAAAGATGACTTTCATCACAATATAAGCATGAGGATGATGACAATGACATAATAATTCAATAAAACAAGTTCAAGGATAAATTTTAAAGATTTATAAATTAATTTATCCAAGAACCAATAACGTCCAAAGTGTCAACATGATACTGCTTTATGGGGTAAAATTCAAGTATGCTCAGAAGAATATTTCCATGAAAGGATACTGGATGAAGTACAAATATCAAGGATATTCCACTAATTTCATGGAGTATAAAAGCCAAAACTTTAACCAACTAAGTATAATAGAATATATGAAACTGTAAATGGATTTTCACCCGCCATGCGGTAATCCACGTAAACAGATCATTTCCATAATTTAATAAGGAATGAATACGAAGGATCATTCACCATGCATGCGTTAGTCCATTACACATGAGTTATTCCAATGAGAATAATAAAGAATGGAATAACAAAAGAAATCATCGTGCATGCGATAGAGCCAGACAAACAAAGTTATTCCAATGAATAATAAAGAATGGAACCGTGTCATGCGAATCCGCACGCATGTGGTATTCCAATGAGAATAATAAAGAAGGGAACCAGGTCATGCGTAATCCGCACATACAGGATATTACAACAGAATAATAAAGAACGGAACCAGGTCATGCGCAATCCGCACAGACAGGATATTCCAATAGAATAATAAAGAATGGAATAACAACAGAATTCACCAGGCATGCAATAGATCGCACAGACAGGTTATTCCAACAGAATAATAAAGAATGGAATAGCATAAGAATTTCACCATGTATGTGGTACTTCACATAGACAGGTTATTCCAACATAATAATAACGAATGGAATAACAACCCTTACGAGTATTGAAAGAAAATAACTCTCTTCATAAATACAAAGGAATAATACCCCTTACCTTAGAAAAAACTGGATACTGAAATAGTGAGGTAGCAGACTTCTCTTCTTCTTTCTCTCTATAATAATTTCTCTATAGCTTTTGTGAATTGGTGAGAAATGAAGGAAGAATGAGCTTCTATTTATGGGAAAATATAGTTTTGATAATTGCACGTTTTGGGGCTCGAAATATTACAGTATAATACCTTCCTCTTTTTCTTCATTTTTAATTTAGTCTTGCAAGTATTATCAATCTTGCACCACCACCCCTAATAGTATAAGAATGTGAATCAATAGTACACATATGTGAACAAATAGTTATAATTATATGAATTAATAGCTATTAATTGCTCATTTATCCGATTAATTACTCGATTGGTCAGTATAACTTCCAGACATCAATTAATATCAAAATAAATATCGATTTCCACTAACACTAATAATTCCAACACAATGGAACTATCAATTTCATCTTTAATCAACACGAACTTATTCATCATTAATATTATAATTCACAGTATTTAACAACCAGGTCGTTCCCAGGAAAGAGGGGACATTCCGTTAAGGTTTTCTCCATATTAGCGCACAATTAGATGACCAAACCTCTCCTTGACAGAACTTCTAGACATTGTCAATATTGAAATTTAATAATATGAATAACTTTGTCGTCCCAATTATTGATTTAATAATATATCATATTATGCAGATGATACTGTGACAATAAATGAATCAATAATATGAGAGATATGCTACACCAATTACTGTAGCAATAATTAAGTATAATTGAGTGACTTCTCACGTAAGCATAAATAACCAATATTGTGTGCTACTATGCAACCACGCGTATTACTGTACTTTTACTACCGCGTAGTTCAACAGTTTTAATGGTAACACTTTCACCATTATTTTTATAAAAAGATAATTATGTCATTTTCTTACTACGATAATACTTCGGTTGTGGGGTCCACCAATGATTGTGCCATCGTACGAATATTTCCTGTTAAAACGAATATTTTCCGACCAATCGAATATTATATAACCACTTGCTTACTTTGCAAAATATATAAATATTGCCCACAACTATAACATTATATCAAATCCACACCATAATATTCAAAAATATATTTCGAGAAAATTATTCTTTATTCATAAAAGTTGGGGTCTTACAACCATGCCCATGGTCTTCAAGCTTCAAATTCTATCCGGTGTGCTGCCACGCGTAATAGTCACTCAGGATTGTAACTCCTCGGTTCTTGTAGGACATTGTTTTATGTATATATGTATGAAGTGTTGAGATGACGCGCAGGTGTTGAGGTAGCAAGATGACTTTTGACTCCTAACCGGGGTTATCGCCAGTTTGAGTTGAAAGCAGACGTTGCTCAGGGATACATCTGAGATTGGACTACTTGTTTGAATGTCGCAATGTCATCTGTGAGGTGTCTGTCTGCCCGGTGTTAGCTCTGGGTCTGAGGTATAAGTGCCTCGGCAGGAGGTCTGAGATTGAAGCTGATTATGACACCCCCAAAATAGGTATACATCACCTATTTTGAGTCGCCAAATACATGGTACAGAATACAAATACAATCTTAAATATACAATATGAGCTGTGAGTTTTAATACAAATGTTGTCTTCTAGACAGTAATCAAACTTAAAATAAGTCCTCAATACGTTTATTATCACACTATTTCATAGAATAGTGAGGACTACTAATACTATCATCTGGACAGTCACTCCGTTCCCCGACTAGTCCCTGCTACATTCTCATTCCCTGAAGAGAACAATGAAAGCAAAAGGGTGAGCTCAACTAGCCCAGTTAGAAATATTATGACTAAGATAATGCAGAATAAATTATTGTTAGCCTTCAATAGTGTTAAACTGATACAATATAACAAACATCAAGTTTAACTGCAGCGGAACAAGCAATCCATTAAAAGAGTCAAGTAGAGAATAAAATCTACTATCTTCTATGATTTAAAAGGTTTTTCATCACTTTTATCGTTGAGACTCAGCTTAATAAATGATCCACATCATCCCTATACTACGGCCAAGGATATTCATTAGAATCACAGCCACAAATTATCCATGCACTACGGGCCAAGGATATTCGTGTATTCATCAATGGTCATGATCATGCCAACAACTGTCCATCAGTGCACTACAGGCCAATAAGGACTTTTACCACATCATTTGTAACATTACGGTCATGATTATACCAAATGATCCCTGGTCATAATCATACCAAGTCCATTTATGCACTACAGGCCACAGATGACTTTCAACATAATATAAACATGAGGATGATGACAATGATATAAGAATTCAATAAAACAAGTTCAAGAATAAATTTTAATGATTTATAAATTAATTTATCTAGAAACCAATAACGTCCAAATTGTCAACATGATACTTCTTTGTGGAGTTAAATTCAATAATGCTCAGAAGAATATTTTCATGAAAAGATCCTGGATGAAGCACAAATTTCAAGGATATTCCACTAATTTCATGGAGTATAGAAGCCAAAATTTTAACCAAATGAGTATCATAAAATATATGAAACTGCAATGGATTATCACCCGTCATGCGGTAAACCACGTAGACAGATCATTTCCATAATTTAATAAGAAATGAATACGAAGGGTCATTCACCATACATGTGGTAATCCACATAGACAGGTTATTCCAACAGAATAATAAAGAATGGAATAATAGAAGAATTCACCATGCATGCGATAGATCGCATGCATGAGTTATTCCAGCGAGAATAATAAATAATGGAACCAGGTCATGCGTAAACGCACAGACAAGATATTTCAACAGAATAATAAATAATGGAACCAGGTCATGCGTAAACGCACAGACAGGATATTCCAACAGAATAATAAATAATGGAACCAGGTCATGCGTAAACGCACAGACAGGATATTCCAACAGAATAATAAAGAATGGAATAACAAAAGACTTCACCATGCAATACGATAGACCGCACAGACAGGTTATTCCAACAGAATCATAAAGAATGGAATAACAGAAGAATTTCACCATGTATGCGGTACTTCGCATAGAAAGGTTATTCTAAAATAATAATGAAGAATGGAAAAATAGAAGAATTTCACCAAGTATAGGGTAGTCCGCGTATATAGGTTATTCCAACCGAATAATAAAGAATGGAATAACAGAAGTTCTCTTCATGAATACGAAAGAAAATAATACCCCTTACGAGTACAACAAATAATATCTCTTACCTGAAATAGAAGAGTATTCCGACGGGTAGGGCGGGGATATACTTGAAGAAAACTTACAACTATTTTCTACGCTCAAAGCTTTCTTAAACTCTAAAGAAATACGCTCAAGATTATAGCAGAAGAATTCTCTGAATTTCTGGTGTGGTTTTTCAATTCAACTAACCATCCTATTTATAGGAGAATGGAAAGGATACTAGGCAATAAAATATAATATACTCTATTTATAATATATATATATATATTTAAAATCAAATAAAACAAATAATTTTATAAAAGTATTCTGTTTTATATAAAAAGATTTAATATACAAACACTATGCAGGCACTATGCAAACACTATGCATAATAAAATATAATATATTTTAATTAAAATCTAATAAAACAAATAACTTTATAAAAATATTATGTTTTATATAAAAAGATTTTACTATGCAAACACTATATGCGAGCCTTATGAAAATACTATGCAATATAATATATTCTATTTATAATCAAATAAAACAAACTTTATAAAAAGTTTTCATTTTATATAAAAGTTTTCGTTTTATTACATTTATAATAATAATAAAACAAAACTTATCACCTTTATTATAATTCACAATATTAATCGACCATGTCGCTCCTGGAAAGAATGGGCTTTCCAATAAGGATTTCTCCCTATTGGCGCGCAATTAGGTGACCAAACCTCTCCTTTGCAGAACTTCTAGACATCGGTAATATTGCAAATAATAATATTAATAACTTTGTCGTCTCAATTATTGATTTAATAATATATAAATATTAACAATAATTGAATCAAATAACGTAAGATACTATGCATCAATAGCAATAATTGAACAAAACTGAGTGACTTCTCACGTAAGCATCAATAATCAAAATCGTGTGCTACTATGCAACCACACGTATTACTGTACTTTTAACACTGGGTGTTTCAACAGTTAACGGTAAAACTTCCGCCGTTATTTTCATAAAATATTTTTGTCGTTTTTTCAATCCAAACAATAATTTTAATTCTGAGGTCCCCCGTTGATTGTCTTGGTTATGCGAATATTCCCTGTTAAAACGAATATTCCCCGACCAATCGAATATTATATAACAACTTGCGTACTTTGCAAAATTTATAAATATTACCCATAACTATACATTATATCAAATCCACGCCATAATATTCAAAAAAATATTTCGAGAAATTTAAATCTTTATTCATAAATCTGGGGTCTCACACTGATAGCATGCATTTGAAACAAGCATTTCTGGAGTTATCGCCGAAACTGCAACAACACTCCTTGGGGTTATCTTCAAGGACAAAACTCGGGGTTATCTCCGAGGTTGGAAATGATATCCTCGGGGTGTGCTCCGGGTTTGGAAATGATGTTCCCGGTGTGTGTTCCGGGGTTGGAACTGAACTTCCGATAGTATCCGGAATGGATGTGAGCTGTCTTCCAGGGTTATCTCCAAAAGACGAATCTGCCTTCCTACAATGTCAGTAAGAGGTGTGCAAAAAATTTCGAGTGTCTACACTATCCATGCCATTGTATTGCATGAATATGATAAAGAGGGGCATCTGTAGAGACTCAAATTTTTTTGTATACCTGTTACTAACAATGTAGGAAGGCAAAATCATCTTTTAAAGATAACCCTGGAGGACAGCTTAGCTCAATACCGGAAATCACACCGTAGAAGGCCGTTTCATCTCAGAGATAACCCCGAGATACTTAGTCTCAGTCCCAGAAATAACACCAGGAAAGACAATATCAACCTCGGAGATAACCCTAAGGAATGCAGTTATAGTTCCGGAGATAACCCCGGAGATGCTCATCTCAACCTATGCAGCCAGCTTCAACCTCGCAAACCACACCGAGGCACTCCGCTCCAGTCCTGCAGATAATCCCGGGAGGTCAGACATACCTCATAGACAACCCTGAGGACATTAAGTACTTGCAGCAGCCCAATATAAGAGATAACCCTGAGCAACGACTGCTTTATCAACCCAAACCGGAGATAACCCTGGTGAGGGGAAAAATCATTATTTTTCCACCTCGATTCCACATTGCGCCGTCTCAACAATAGTTTAGCATACATTCTATACAGCAATGTCCCAAGTGACTACTACACAGGACAGCACACCAAATGGAATTTGAAGCTTGAAGACCAAGGGCATGGTCCCATCTTCCTGACTTCTTACAACCTCTAATCCCATGTCATTTGTGTAGCTCTCGACAACAGAACTCTGTAAAAGGTCTTATACACCTCAATCAGAGACTCAGATTGATGTTCTGTAAGTTCGAGCAGACATCACATTGTACGTGTGCACGTACTTCGAGATGGCAAGACCCGCAGAGCCCGGGGCACCCCGGGCAGCCGCAGGTACATCTGCGACTGCCGCAGGTGTACCTACGGCTCCCCCCTCTATAAATAGAGGGATTGGGGTGGCCATTTTTTAAGAGAAAATGGCGATGAAAATACATCCAATTTGCTCTGTACACACCCTAAATTGAGTGTTTTCTCAATTTAAACACTTGTGAGCTTATATTCAGTCATATTTTTACCAGCGGGAGCCAAGTGTTCATTCATTTAAAGCTATAGAAGTCTTCTTTGGCATTCCACTGTAAGCCTTCTTACACCCTTTAAAGCATTTCTTCTACTTTGCATTACATCGTTCTTCACATTGAAAGTCGTGTTGCATGTGTATGCCCTAATTTTGGTCATGGCTTTTATTTCTTTTTTTTTTATATATATATATATATATATATATATATATATATATATATATATATATATATATATATATATATATGGACTAACATTATCGAGTAATGCCTCGATTGAGCCTAAACTCACGTTCAAGCGTTTATTGGCTTTTGTATATATATATATACTTATATATATAAAGCTGTTGTCCAACTATATTTGATGAGCCTAGATTTTACATCAGGAGCGTTTATTTGCTTTTATATATATACTAATATATAAACTATTTTCTAACTCTATTCAATGAGCCTAGATTTTACATCTGATGCATTTACTACTTTTATATATTTATATATCGACAAATCGCTGAACTGATAAACCAAGCCAGGATCGATATATATCTTGTGCGTTTACAGCCTTTTTATATATATATATATATATATATATATATATATACATTTCTCTCAAGCCTGGAGTTTACTTCGTGGCGTTTGATCATCTTTACCGCTTTATTTACATTTCTGATCCCCCATGGAGGTGCTTCGTGGTGGTTGATCATGTCTTTATATATATATTTACCACTTTTATATATTTATATTTCCGATCCCCATGGAGGTGCTTCGTGGTGGGTGATCATGTATCGTATATATATATATATATATATATATATATATATATATATATATATATATATATATATATATATATATATTTACAACTTTTATATATATAACTGCTTACTGTTTTCATATAAATTGCGGCATCATGTGAACCTAGGAATCATGTGATCACAAATTAAGTCTACTGAATCTAGATTCGGTTCCCGTGATGGACATTTTTAGCTGTAAGCAGCTTGTAAATTATTCACGGTGTTTGAATTTCTGTAGATGGCTTTCATTCCAATAAGGAATTCGGTACTGTTATATATATTATTTTCTCGAAGATGCTTCGCATCTCGAAAATAAAAGCAATCAAACCGAACATTTAATAAAAATGGAAGTATGAAAGGCCTCAATTACTATTGAGCACAGGGTTTGAAAAACCTCATTTACAAAACATCACTTCTATATCTTGTTTAAAACTGAATTTTTTCACAAATTCAAACCTTCTCTATATAGGTGCGAATGAGGCATAGCACTACTTCCAAGTAAATTGCACATTAATCCACACACACACATTTATATAACAGTTTAATTGAAAAGTGGCGGTCACCGTGGTAACACGGATGTCAGGGGGTGCCTAACACCTTCCCTCCGCATAAGGAAGTCCCCATACCCTAATGAATCTCTGTTTTACAGACTCATTTAGCAATGTCACATCACTGGGTCAATGTGCAAACCTTTTCTCGGTTGCGTTGGTGCAACTATTTAAAAACACCAACTGGCGACTTTTACAGTCAAATCGTCGACATATAAATGTCAGACCTTTTCACAACTTATTTTTTTAAACAAATCTCACCTAACATGAGAACACCAAAAGACAAGAACAGAAGAGGGACAATAGAAATCCTGACGTCGACAACTGGGAATAGGGAACATAGTTTTAAAATGAGAGAGATTACTAGATGTACCTGTCATGTGATCAGATGCTCCTGAATCTATTATCCAAGGATGAGAGGTAGTGAGGCAAGCACTAACATTACCTATTTGAACATCATACCAAGTCCATCTATGCACTACAGGCCACAGATGACTTTCAACATAATATAAACATGAGGATGATGACAATGATATAAGAATTCAATAAAACAAGTTCAAGAATTAATTTAACCAAGAACTAATAACGTCCAAATTGTCAACATGATACTTCTTTGTAGAGTAAAATTAAAGAATTCTCAGAAGAATATTTCCATGAAAAGATACTGGATGAAGCGCAAATATCAAGGATATTCCACTAATTTTATGGAGTATAGAAGTCAAAACTTTAACCAACTGAGTATAATAAAGAATGGAATAACAAAAGAAATCATCAGGCATGCGATAGACCGCACAAGCAGGTTATTCTAACAGAATAATAAAGACGGAACCAGGTCCGACGTATAATGTACAGACAGGATATTCCAACAGAATAATAAAGATGGAAACCGTGTCCCGGCCAGAAAGCGCATACGCGAGGATATTCCAAATGTAATAATAAAGATGAGAACTGTGTCCCAAGATAAAATGCACAAAGCAGGATATTCCAGCGTAATAATAAAGATGTAACCAAGTCCGGCGTAGAAACACATGCATGGGATATTCCAATGTAACAATAAAGAATGTAATAATGTAAGAATTTCACCAAGTATAAGGTAGTCCAGATATACTGAGTTATTCTAACAGAATAATAAAGAATGGAATAAAGAAGTTCTCTTCATGAATACAAAAGGAATAATACCCTTATCTCTCAAGAAAAAGGATATTCTGGAATAGTGAGATAACAGGCTTCTCTTCTTCTATAGATTTTCTCTCTATAGCTTCTCTCTACAATTTCTCTCTATAATAATTGCTCTATAGCTTTAGTGAATTGGTGAGAAATGAAGGAAAAATGAGTTTCTATTTATAGAAAAATATAGTTTTGATAATTGCATGTTTTGGGGCTTGAAAAATTACAGTACAATACCTCTAACTTTTCTTTCATTTTTAATTTAGTCATGCAAGTATTATCAAACTTGCACCAACTCCCCTAATAGTAAATAATGTGAATCAATAGTTCAATAATGTGAATCAATAGTTATAATCATGTGAAAATACAAATTACGGTATAGTACCTCCATCTTTAATTTAATCATGCGAGTATTATCAATCTTGCACCAACTCCCCTAATAGTATAAGAATGTGATTCAATAGTACACACATGTGAACAAATAGTTATATAAGCATGTGAATTAGTAGCAATTAATTGCTCATTTATCTGATTAATTCCCCGATTTATCAATATAACCCTTAGACATCAATTATCATCGAAAAAGATGTCGATTTCCACTAACACTAATAATTCCAACACAATGGAACTATCAAATTCATCTTTAATCAACACGAACTTATTCATCATTAATATTATAACTCACAATATTTAACAACCAGGTCATTCCCAGGAAAGAGGGGGCTTTCCAATAAGGATTTTTCCCTATTGGCGCGCAATTAGGTGACCAAACCTCTCATTGGCAGAACTTCTAGATATTGTAAATATTGCAATTTAATAATATGAATAACTTTGTCGTCTCAATTTATTGATTTAATAATATACCATATAATGCAGATGATACTGTGACAATAATCGAATCAATAATATGAGAGATATGATGCAACAATTACTATAGCAATTATTGAGTACAACTGAGTGACTTCTCACGTAAGCATCAATAATCAATACCGTGTGCTACTATGCAACTATTATTGTACTTTTACTACCGAGTAGTTCAAGAGTATTAATGGTAAAACTTCCGCCATTATTTTTATAAAAACATTTTTGTCCTTTTCTCAATCCGACAATAATTCTGTTATGGGGTCCACCAATGATTGCATCATTGTACGAATATTCCCTGCTAAAACGAATATTCCCCGACCAATCGAATATAATATAACAACTTGCATACTTTGTAGAATTTATAAATACTACCCACAACTATAACATTATAAAAAATTTATTCCATAATATTCAAAAATGATAATTATAGAAAAATCATCTTTACTCATAAAAGTTGGTGTCTTACAACCTCCCCTTCTTATGAAATTTCGCCCTCAAAATTAGGCTACGTACCTGGTATGTCAAAGAGGTAAGGATACCTTGATTTCATTTCAGATTCTAACTCTCAGGTCATTTCCTCAATATCGTGGTTTCTCCACAAAACTTTGACTTGAGGTATAACCTTGGAGCGTAGAATATGTTCCTTCTTATCCAACATTTGAACAAGAACATCTTCATACGTCAAATCTTCTGTTTTTTCATCCGGTTCTAACTCAATAATGTGGTTCGGGTCTTCCACATATTTATATAACATGGATATGTGAAAAACATTATGAACACAAGACATACTTGGCAGTAAAGCGAGTCTATACGCCACAGTTCCTACTCGATCGAGGATTAAAAATGGGCCAATGAATCGAGGATTGAGCTTTCCTCTCTTTCCAAATCTCGTAACTCCTTTCCATGGAGCAACACGTAATAACACATGATCTCCAATATCGAATTCTACGTCTTTTCGATGAAGATCAGCATAACTCTTTTGTCGATCTTGTGAGGTTTTTATACGTTGCTGGATCGTTTAAATCTTTTCCGTAGTCATACGTAACAACTACGGTCCCAACAACGTTGCTTCACCCACCTCATCCCAGTATACTGGGGAATGACACTTTCTTCCATACAACGCTTCGAATGGAGCCATGCCAATACTTGCTTGATAACCGTTGTTGTATGAAAACTCCACCAACGGTAAGAACTTGTCCCAACTTCCCTTGAAGTCAAGGACACATAGTCTTAATAAATCTTCAAGAGTTTGAATAGTCCTCTCTGATTGTCCGTCCGTCTGATGATGATATGCCGAACTTGTAACGTCCACAAATTTTTAAACTCCTTATTAATTAAATATGTAATTTAATTTTAATGAGTTAGTTTTGTGAGTATATTTAAACCTTAAGTGGTTATGTGAATTTACGAGAGGATTAAAGGGAGTCACTAATAGTTTATTTGAATTAGTGGACTAAACCTAAGAATTTAATATCAAGGAATTGATAAGATTTTATAATTAAATATTCAATTTATTTGAATATAGTAGCAAGAGTTTATTTATATTGATTAATTGCAACTATGAGTAATTAATTGATAGTGTGTTATTTAATAATTATCATTTGATAAATAATAATTAATGTGTAATAGATTATGATTATATGTTTACTTGATTTATTGGTGCAAAGCATGCAATATAGTAATCCTTTATTATATGGTAGCTAATTGTATATTTTATATTATTCATAGTGGCACATTAATATGTTTATATATTATATATATATAGACTATATAGTAAGAGTTATTTGCATTCATGTGAGTTGCATAATAACAGTCATGGTAATTGAAAATGTACATGAATTATATGTATGTGCACTACTTGTTACCTTGTAATTAGGAGGTACATTGTATGCTCTTTAAATCTTTATAACCTATGTTATAATAAATAAATTGTGTAGTAGTAGTAGTTACACATTTATGTTGCATTATGGGAATTATAGTACCCAAACCAAGCCTTAGTTAATCAAGTATGGTGAGATTTCTTCCTTGTCCCAAAATGAGTGTCTCATTAGTACATGAACAGTGGACAAAAGCTAGTGTACGTGACTTTCATTTGGCTAAATATAGGTAATGATTTCTAGGCCAATGGCTGATGGGTGGGTTGCTCAACCACTCTTTAATAACCATTGTTTTTCTCCATTACACCTTGTACTCAACCTTAGTGCAATGGGATAATCTAGTCCATGTCCCTTCTATAAATACAAGCTCCAGATTTAGTTTGTGTTGTTTGTTAAGTCTGATATTGGAGGTTTTATGTTACTGAGCAATTGTAAGAGTATACTCAGTGTGTGAGGGGTTCATTTCAAGCCTAACAAGGTATAAATTCTAATTGTGTTCTTAGTTGAGTTTTGTCAAATTCTTAAGAATTACTTGAAATTCCTTGTTAATCAAAGTGATTTAGTATGCTATAATGTGTTTAGGAAGTAGCCTTACATGTTTGAATGCTTAAATGTTGGTATGAAGCATGTTTAATTCAAAGAGAATGGTTGATGGTTGATGCTCTGTAAAAACAGAGCAAGTTACTATCTCGATGCAGTACTGCAGTGCAACATTGCGCCCTATTTGTACTAAGTGAAAAGACAATTTGCCAGAATAACGAACTCGATTTTTTCAGTCGGGCGTAAGCAAGGCTTGATCTGCACTGACTCTGATATTTTTTGTTTTGATCTGTTTCATGCTAACTTGTTAGTACATGGTAGAGCAAGCTTGTAAACTGTTTTAACATGCACACGTAGGCACATGCATGTAGTATGAACAAGTATAACAATAATGGACACAATACTTGTGGTCTTAAAAGGAGATTTATGCTTTCAAAAGTGAACTTTGTCACGAATACATCATGTGAACATTCTGACTTTATGAACATGATAATATGGTTTATATTGACATGAAACGTAGGACTAAAGTGATTAAAAACACTAGCATACGTGATTAAAAGATTGGACTAGTTCAAAGATAAGAAACTTAAGACTTTTAAAAATGAACTTGATCAAGACTTTGTCTTATAAGATCTGACCATTTGAGCATGCATATGTGACTTTAATATGTGTTATATATGCATGAGAGTTACATGTTAAGATGTCTTGTATATGCTAAGTTAACTTAGTGTTAGATTCAAAGGATGTTAGAATAAGGGAGCTAATGTCATCAAGTAATAAGCATAGTATGTCACCATTCAAGCATGTGTATTAGGATTCATTATACCTATAGACATATTGACATGATCATAGTTTGATTAATGTATGGTTTTCACTTATGCACACATAGTCATAAAGAAAAGGAAATTTCTAGAACATAAACTATGTGAAGTAAAGTATACATGTGTTGTCTATATACGAGCATGACTACTAAGTATTGTATTGCCAAGATTGTATTAAGTATGATGATTACATGACCTTTTATGTTTTAATGACATATAAAACGTAAGTTAAATTTTTTGGTAATGAATTCAAGTATGGTCATGTGTTATATGTAAAAATCTAGCATGTATGTATGTTAATATGTATGTATAGGTGTATGTTAGAGTTCGACTGAAGTCAGGAAGTGTAGAAGCTCAACCTTGGTTCGGCTAAGGGACAGTAAGAATCTACGGCCGATCCATAAGCCTAGACCAAGCCAATTCTTGCTTATCCTGCGATCTTGCCATGATGAGCTATTTTTGGTTCTGAAAGTTAAGGCATGCTTATATGATTACTTTACTTTGTAATGTGTGACCAATATGTTATGTAATATGTTGAGAAGCATGCTATGTGATTACTTGATTCTTTTAAGTGTAGACTCGTATTAGTTTACACATGCTAATTGAAAGACCGACTTGTTAATGCTAGGTCGTTTCAACGCAAGTTAATTAAAGCTAGAATTATATTTTAGCTGAGCAAACAGGAAAGTATCTAAACCTTACACACTACCTTTATTTTGTGCAAACAAGTATATGTTTATGCAAGTTCCTTGAACCCTACTTTTGTTAAGCAAGTTTCCCTAAACTTACTTTATATTATATTGAGCAAGTATCCGAATTTATTGTGTTGCAAGTTTCCTAACTTACACAACTTTGAGTTTGTGAAAGTTTCTTATCCTTCTCATATTGCCATGAGTAGGATATTGTTGAATTGAAAGTTTATTCATTTAAGCTTGAAATCTTATTTCCAAGCATGCTATTAAGTGGTTTAATTACTTTACAGTTATTCCACATCGATATCCTTGAAATTCGCACTTAGTGCACTTCAGTTCGTACAGTCTTGGACTTGTACATCATTTAAAGAACAATAATTCTTGAACTGTGTTAAATAGTGTCTGAACCTTTGTTCAGTCAGACAAGCATATGAAGTTTTAAAAGTTATCCAAACCAATTGATGGAGAGGATGCTTAGACTGAAAGAACACCCCTTTCTATGATAGGGGAGTGCAGGTATCTAATAAAGATACAATGAACAGATTTAAATGTTATGCATATACATAGAGTACGTGAGGTCGATCCCCTCAAGTACTTGATTCGTAAGCCGATAACCAAAGGGTCAATTAGCTATTGATTCCATTGGAGTGTTATAGTTCGAAGTCTATTTGACTAGCAGTTATTCTAAAAGCAATCATTATCTTTGCTTATGATATTCATATTGTTAAATCCTTCAGATATTATACTGCTGAACCCTTTGCCAGACATTTTTTTCATTCATCATTATATATCCTTATTGTTGTACTTAAACTTGTTGAGCAAACTTGTTGCTCATCCTTGCTATATCATGAATATATTGCAGCTAAGCCCAAGACCTCGGGAAAGGACAAGGGTAAAGGGAAGATGTAGGGTTATTACGAGAAGCAGAATTTATCTTATGCTTAGTTTAAATTACGATTATGTAATGTGAACCCTAATATTTATTATAGGGTATGATTGTAAGATGATATTAAGGTTATCGTATCTTGGGACTAATAACACCTTTTGAATGAATGACGTACATTTATTATATTCCGCATTTTAGTTATCGTATGTTGTTTAGTGGTGGATGTTAGTTTATAAACGTTAGGAATGTGAAACCTAGGTTATAACCTTAGTAGAAAACTCAAGTAGAGTATGTAAGTGATGGGTTGAGGAAATCCATCGAGTTTTATTGTGATACTGAAGTTGTTTATTTAAATCAAGAATGATTGATAGACGTCTTAAACTTATTAATGCTAACATAAATAGCATATGAAATAAAACCTAATAATTTTCTTCCTTTCCTCAGATCATACCGCCTAGGAGAGTTCAGTGGAATCAGAGGGAGGAAGGATCCGTTAATAATGGTGGATGGGCAAATGTTGATCCAATGCAGAACTTCGTTAACCTATTAACTGAGGCAATGCAAAACTGACCCCCGCCAGCAGCAGGGAAACCAGGACAATACTTGGCTAGCTTTAAGGACTTTAAATTAGTAGGACCACCAGAATTCCGGGGGACCTTGGATCCAATTGAAGCCCAGACATGGATAGAAGAAATGGAGAAGGTGTTTGAAGCCGCACGTGTGGCCGAAGCACAGAAGACGAGTTTTGCCACATTCATGATGAAGGGCGAAGCTAACTATTGGTGGAAAGCCAATAAGGGCCGAGCAAACGAATGAGTTATTCCTTGGGAGAGATTTAAGGAGCTATTCCTCGAGAATTACTTCTCGGAGAATACACAACAGGATATGGAAGTTATGTTTCTGGAACTGAAACAAGGTAGTATGTCTGTCGCAGAGTACGCAGCGTGATTTAACGAGTTAGCCCGATTCGCGCCACATCAGGTTGACAAAGAGGCTAGAAAAGCAAGAAGGTTCGAATTAGGACTGAAACCATGGGTGCAGAAGGCAGTGGTTGTGTTGAAGATCAAGACTTACTTTGATCTTTTGGAAAGGGCTATCATTGTCGAAGGAGGCAATGAAGCCATCGCTCGATTCAAACAAGAAAAGAAGACCAGTTAGGAAGGTCAGAAAGGGGGAAGCAGTGGAGGCAGCAACCCCAATAAGCGTAAATGGACAGAGAGCTAAGAAAAGTGTGAAGTGCAACAACTGTGGGAGGAATCACTCGGGGGAGTGCATGAAAGGAAAGAGTGTTTGTTAACGTTGTGGACAACCGGGGCACATGGCTCCTCAGTGTCCGAATAAGCAAAAGGGAGGATGTTTCTCATGTGGAGCCACGGACCATCAAATTAAGGATTGCCTAAAGAAAAAGGGCGATGTAGCTAGCGACAACTGCAACAACAATGGGCTGAACATTAGAGGGCCATCCAGTCAAGCTAATAGACCAACGGTACGAACATTCAACATGACCGTACAGGATGTGGTGGAGTCTAAGGACGTAGTGTCAAGTATCATTCTGATCAATGATATAGATGCATACGTATTATTTGATTCGGGTGCTACCTGCTCTTTTGTTTCTGAAGAATTCGCTAAACGGTTAGAATTACCCTATGAGAAATTAGAACATCCTATGAACGTAGAAGTAGCAAACAAGGAAATTATTCCCGTAGAATACATTCATAGGAATTGTTATACCGAATTGCGAGGATTTAAGCTCAAAGTAGATTTGATACCGATTCGTTTGGGGGAGTTCGATGTAATCCTTGGAATGGATTGGTTATCGATTCACGGAGTAGTTATAGACTGTAAGAAGAAGTGTGTACACCTTAAGACTCCGAATAAGTCAAAGGTGGTATTTTATGGTAGTAAATCGCCGAGACAATCTCATTGTCTGACGATGGTGCAAGCGCAAAGATTGCTTAGGAAGGGTTGTATAGGTTATTTGGCTCACGTGGTTGATACTCGATAAGTTGAGGGTGAACTAAGTCAGATACCTATTGTAAGGGATTTCATTGATGTCTTCCCAGATGAGATTTTGGGATTGCCACCGGATAGAGAGATTGTGTTTGTCATTGATTTGGCACCAGGGACAGCACCGGTTTACAAAGCGTCGTATCGTATGGCACCGGTAGAGATGAAAGAACTGATGACTCAATTACAAGAGTTGTTAGATAAGAGATACATTCAACCGAGCGTATCACCGTGGGGAGCACTAGTCTTATTCGTAAAGAAAAAAGATGGGTCGCTAAGACTTTATATCGACTACCTAGAGTTGAACAAGGTAACCATTAAGAACAAGTACCCTTTGCCCAGGATAGACGATTTGTTTGATCAGTTGAAGGGGGCAAAGTACTTTTCGAAGATAGACTTAAGGACCGGTTATCACCAACTGAAAGTGAGGCCGGAGGATATTCCAAAGATGGCATTCAGAACTCGATATGAACACTTTGAGTTTCTGGTAATGCTATTTGGTTTGACGAACGCGCCAGTAGCCTTTATGGATTTAATGAACAGAGTGTTCAAGCAGTATTTGGATAAGTTTATTGTCGTATTCATCGATGACATTGTAGTATATTCAGAGACGGAGGAAGAACACGCCGAACATCTTCGGATAATGTTGGAGACATTAAGGAGGGAGAAGTTGTATGCAAAATTCTCCAAGTGTGAGTTTTGGTTGCAAAGAGTGCAGTTTTTAGGACACGTTATCGACAAGAATGGTGTTTTGGTAGATCCTGCGAAGGTAGAAGCCGTTATCAATTGGGAGCAGCCGAAGACGCCGAAAGAAATTAGGAGTTTCTTAGGATTGGCGGGATACTATCGAAGATTCATTCGGGATTTTTTGAAGTTAGCATCACCGTTGACCAATCTTACGAGAAAGACAGTTAAGTTCAATTGGACAGAGAAGTGTGAAGAAAGTTATGCCTATAGACATGTTTACATGATCATAGTTTGATTAATGTATGGTTTTCACTTATGCACACATAGTCATAAAGAAAAGGAAATTTCTAGAACATAAACTATATGAAGTAAAGTATACATGTGTTGTCTATATACGAGCATGACTACTAAGTATTGTATTGCCAAGATTGTATTAAGCATGATGATTACATGACCTTTTATGTTTTAATGACATATAAATCGTAAGTTAAACTTGTGGTAATGAATTCAAGTATGGTCATGTGTTATATGTGAAACTCTAGTAGGTATGTATGTTAATATGTATGTATAGGTGTATGTTAGAGTTCGACTGATGTCAGGAAGTGCAGAAGCTCAACCTTGGTCTGGCCAAGGGACAGCGCAGCTGCGCCATCCCTAAGCCTAGACCAGGCACAGCTGCGTTATCCTGCAGTCTTGCTAAGATGAGCTATTTTTGGTTCTGATAGTTAAGGCATGCTTATATGATTACTTTACTTTGTAATGTATGACCAATATGTCATGTAATATGTTGAGAAGCATGTTATGTGATGACTTGATTCATTTAAGTGTAGACTCGTATTAGTTTACACATGCTAATTGAAAGACCGACTTGTTAATGTTAGGTCATTTCAACGCAAGTTAATTAAAGCTAGAATTATATTGTAGCTGAGCAAACAAGCAAGTATCTAAACCTTACGCACTACCTTTATTTTGTGCAAACGGGTATATGTTTATGCAAGTTTCTTGAACCCTACTTTTGTTAAGCAAGTTTCCCTAAACTTACTCTATATTATATTGAGCAAGTATCCGAATTTATTGTGTTGCAAGTTTCCTAACTTACACAACTTTGAGTTTGTAAAAGTTTTTTTATCCTTCTCATATTGCCATGAGTAAGATATTGTTGAATTGAAAGTATATTCATTTAAGCTTGAAATCTTATTTCCAAGCATGCTATTAAGTGGTTTAATTACTTTACAGTTATTCCACATCGATATCATTGACATTTCACACTTAGTGAACTTGAGTTCGTACAGTCTTGGACTTGTACATCATTTAAAGAACAATAATTCTTGAACTGTGTTAAATAGTGTCTGAACCTTTGTTCAGTCAAACAAGCATATGAAGTTTTAAAAGTTATCCAAACCAATTGATGGAGAGGATTCTTAGACTGAAAGAACACCCCTTTCTATGATAGGGGAGTGCAGGTATCTAATAAAGATACAATGAACAGATTTAAATGTTATGCATATACATAGAGTACGTGAGGCTGATCCCCTCAAGTACTTATTCTGTAGCCAGTAACCAAAGGGTCAATTAGCTATTGATTCCATTGGAGTGTTATAGTTCGAAGTCTATTTGACTAGCAGTTATTCTAAAAGCAATCATTATCTTTGCTTATGATTTCATATTGTAAAATCCTTCAGATATTATACTGTTGAACCATTTGCCAGACATTTTTTTCATTCATCATGATATATCCTTATTGTTGTACTTAAACTTGTTGAGCAAACTTGTTGCTCATCCTTGCTATATCATGAATATATTGCAGCTAAGCCCGAGACCTCAGGAAAGGACAAGGGTAAAGGGAAGATTTAGGGTTATTACAAGAAGCAAAATTTATCTTATGCTTAGTTTAAATTATGATTATGTAATGTGAACCCTAATATTTATTTTAGGGTATGATTGTAAGATGATATTAAGGTTATCGTATCTTGGGACTAGTAACACCTTTTGAATGAACGACGTACGTTTATTATATTCTGCATTTTAGTTATCTTATGTTGTTTAGAGGTGGATGTTAGTATTTTAACATAATGACCGGACCGGGGTCAGAGGACCCGGATTCGGGGGCATCACAGAACTAAATCGTAAATTCGTGCCCATAGCTTTTTGAAAACTACCCCAAAATCTTGAAGTGAATCTTGGGTCTCGATCAGAAACTATGGATATTGGTGTTGGTTGATTTCGCAATCAATGAATACGTGCAAGTATACACGATCAACAAGTAATAAAGTGAAAGTAGAGTATCGTTCCCGCAAGGAATTATTTAATAAAAATTACCAAATACTAACTCTTAACCAAATCAATTTTATTTAAACAATTGTAAATTGTGATTTTTCTAATTAAGAAAACTAAATTAACAATTAAAAGAAATTATTCTAAAATAAATCAAATAAACAAAACTAAGATTTGAATGAATTCGGATAAATAAAGATTAAGACTTCAATATCCCAAATTATGAACACTAAATCAATTATCCAATTATCCCAATATTTATGCCTACTGAATTGTTAACAGGAATTCTCAAATGCCAAAATTCCATTTCCAAGTGATCAATTGCCTTCTATTTAATCCAGATTAATCTTGTTATATTCCTATGCAAAACAATTGAATTAAACTCTTTTCAAACCCAATTCCTTATGTGTTACATGCGGTGAACAGATATTTTCATTCAATTCACAAACCTAATTATTCACTTTGCAAATAACTAAGTCACATGATATCCTGCCCAGTTCTAACCCTATAATTCCTCTTTCAATTCCTTCTAGAGTAACAACGTAATTACTGATCAGATAATTAATCAATAAGCATAAGGCAAGATAAACAACTCACTTTGACACAAATAATTGGAATAAATCAAATAACTAATTTATAGCCATAAAAGGTTCACTTGAAATCTTAATAAAAGAGTTAGTTCATAATTAATGAATTAAAACCAAGAATCCACAACTGAATAGACATTAAAAGATAAAAGTATGATAAGAGAAGAGAATAGAATCTGTTGTCAGCAAATCTGATGCTCCCCTCTTGCTCTTGCTTTTGATCTCCAGTGTTCTTCAATTTGCTTCAATCTCCAATGGCTAATTAAGAACTAGGGTTTATATTCTAATCTAATGAAGTGTTTTATCTAAGCTAATCTATGTAATCTCTCTTTATTTTATGCCTTACATCATGTATTTATAGGTTACAAGTCCAATTTTTAGCTTAGGAACAAACCCAATCCAATTTGGAGTCAAAAAGGTGTCAAAATTAAAAACGCGGCCCGGGCCCAACTAACCTCTTCCCCAGCGCCCGGTGCTAGGCACGACGCAACAAACATCGCTTCCTCCCAGGCCCGCCCACAAACATTGGTTAGGCTAAAATGGGCGCCCGGTATTTGCCCCCATTTTCTAACATTTTCTACTCCGACGTCCTTTGGGGAAATGGCCATAATGTCTTAGTCCAAATTCCAATTTCGATGATTCAAGATATTCCGGAAAGAGGAGACGTAGATCTACAACTTTCATTCTTTAAGTGTTTCGAAATAAGGTCCGGAGAAATACTCAAATTGGCTCTGAAGTGACTGTTGTGTAAATGGCAAGCCGAAAACACGAATCTAACCACCCCAAATGTCGATCCAAGTAACTTTTGTCCCAATTCCTACAAAACAACCTAAAACATGCATGCATAGACACAAACACTTAAAAATTATTCTAAAAGACTTGAGAACAACAATAAATTAAGCCCGAATGTATCCAATTCATGGGTATAAAACTCACTCATCAAATACCCCCAAACTTAAACATTTGTTTGTCTTCAAGCAAAAACACAAAAGAACTAAAAATAAACAACCTAACTCAACTAAATGAATGCATATGCATGATCTACTTTCTAATATACCTACGAACCTAGTAATAAATCAGTATGATATATAGCAACAGGCCTCAAAGATACCATTGGTACTCAAATAATATATCCAATCAAGTCAAAATCCATAACTCTAACCAATTAGTCAATCCAAACCTGTCATCACCCATGTTGTGTGTGTGTGCTTGTTAACCATTCTAACCAACCACAATTCAAGATAATCACATAACAAACTTCTTAAAAGGAAAATTTCAGTTCCAATTCAATTACTTTTGTGAACATGACAACTCCGGTTAAAACTAAGCAATTACCAAGTCTTAAGCTAAATACAGGATTTATTTATACTCTTATTCAATCACGAGGGCATTTTTGCTCTTTTTCGTGTTTTATTCATTTTTTTTTCTCATGGCTATGCAATGTCTTATTCCCTTAGGCTTTTCAGTGCTACCTTAACGAGCTTTCGACCAACGACTCCCAAGCCATTAAGACCTTAGGGCGCTAGGTGTAAAGACAATCCCCTCGGGCTTACTTACTCAAGTAACAAAGGCCACAAAACTAGACAAGCATGCCACGATGTTTATTCTCTTCTTTTTTTTTGGATTTTTTTTCTCTTTTTTTTTTCTTTTCATCATTCCTTTTTTTCTTTTTTTTTTCTTTTTGTAATATATATATCCCATAGATTCCCCCAAACTTAAGCTTTTACGTCATTCCAACCTTTACCGCCAGTTCACTAATTTCCTTAAATTTTAACAAAGATTTTCCCTCATAAATAAATTATGAAACCCTTGAACCAAATGGATTAAAACAGTTAAACTTTAAGTGCTAACTTAGATTTACATAAGTTTCGAGATGAGCTCAGATTATCATCATAATTAAAATTAGAACTCATCATCAATTATCAACAACATTCAAGTTAACATTTAATATCAATCTTATCATAAGTAGAAAGCTAAGACCACACCAACCGATCACATGATTCATGCAAAAATAAAAAAATGCAATTATACTACATGAACACATACTAATGCAACACATAAATGAATATGCAAATAACTACCATGTATTATATGCAACCCAAAAAAAAACAATGCTAACACAAAAAAAATGAACTACTATGCAGATAACTAACTATATGCAATACGACACTAAAATGCCCCCAAACTTAAACTAGACATTGTCCTCAATGGCTAAAATATAAAAAATTAAAGTAGAGGACTTCCCTGAAAATATAGCAATCTTCCTCCTTGTCCGCTACGTTTGGAGAATATGCTAGCCACATGGAACAAATTGGGCAACTGTAAACCATGATAGAAACATATTTATTAAATTCTAAATAAATGTAAATTCAAAACTACTAATATAAAACCTAATAAAAAATAAAAATTAAACTTGGGTTGCCTCCCAATAAGCGCTTGTTTTATAGTCTCAGCCTGACTTCTTCAATTCTCTATCCAATTCCCCTTCGAAAATTGAGGAATCCTCCATCCATTAGTAGCAATGTCTCTTTTGGGAGGTTCCCATTAGTAAAAACCCTTGAATTGAAGTCACCTAGCATGATCTTTGGAGATAGGTTCCCTATTAAGAACGTCCAACAACTAGGTGTTTTCTCCATTATGTCTATGATCAGATTGGGGCATTGAAGCTTAATAAACATAATGAAATCTTCCTCTATCTTCTCCTTTTCATCCCACCATGACTCCACAACTGTACTAGCTCTTAAGTCACAAAGAGCTTTGCCGACGACATGACTTCCAATTGAGCATGGTTTTGTAAAACTGCCCGGACTATTGAACTTTGGTGGAGGAGGCACATGGGATACTAATGAAATTGGTTCATCTTCGTTGAATCTTACAGTTAAATCTTCGTCGATCTCATTTTCCTGATTCCCAATTATTTCCTCTCTTTCAACATCTTGTGGCTCATCTAGTTGCAGATTTTGTTCGGGCTCTCCATCAGTCTCGGAATCCATGTCATAGGTCCAAGTGTATTGAGGATGGTTGTTCAACGCATGTGCTATCTGCCCCAATTGATTTTCCAGATTCTTGATCGATGCACCTAGGCTTTGCATATTCAGCTCTATTTGATTAAATTTTTTTTCATTTTCCTCTTTCTTTTTTGCAGAAGTTGTAATAAATCTCTCCAAGGCTTCTTCAAAACTTAATTTCCGATCTGGTTGTTGTGTCTGATTTTGAAATTCAAATGTATTTTGTTGTCTCGGCGCTTGAGCTTGATTGTTACTCCATGAAAAATCCGTGTGATACCCCCAATCCTGGTGATAGTTGTTGGGATAGACATAATTGTTGGGGTAATCACCACTATACTGTACCGGCTCGAAACTAATGGTGCATTGATGACTCATATGATTTCTAGCACAATAATCACAAGTAACCGCCATACTTTGATGACGTTGAGCTTCAATAGCTTCTACCATCCTCGAAAGTGTCTCAATCTGTGCTGACAATGCAGAAAGTGCCGCGAGTCTGTCAATCTCTGCTCCCCTTGGCTGAGTCATTCTTGCCATCCTTCGACTCTATTGGGCTGCGATAACCTCCAACGTCTTCGAAGTTGCCTCAATTTGTATTGGCTCTTTAGAAGATGTATTAGGTCCATCAATCCCTGTTTCCCTTGGTTGATCCATGAACGTGTATGGCCATTGAAACTCAAAGTCATCCATGGTACCTGAAAATAAAGAAATATAGGAAGAGAATTAAAAATAGAAATAAAAATGTTTACATTAAGACTAATTTGATTGAAATTAATATTGGTAAAAAATTATTAAATTAATTCCCCGACAACGGCGCCAAAAACTTGTTGGTTGTTTTCGCAATCAATGAATACATGCAAGTATACACGGTCAACAAGTAATAAAGTGAAAGTAGAGTATCGTTCCCACGAGGAATTATTTAATAAAAATTACCAAATACTAACTCTTAACCAAATCAATTTTATTTAAACAATGTGTAAATTGTGATTTTCTAATTAAGAAAACTAAATTAACAATTAAAAGAAATTATTCTAAAATAAATCAAATAAACAAAACTAAGATTTGAATGAATTAGGATAAATAAAGATTAAGACTTCAATATCCCAAATTATGAACACTAAATCAATTATCCAATTATCCCAATATTTATGCCTACTGAATTGTTAACAGGAATTCTCAAATGCCAAAATTCCATTTCCAAGTGATCAATTGCCTTCTATTTAATCCAGATTAATCTTGTTATATTCCTATGCAAAACAATTGAATTAAACTCTTTTCAAACCCAATTCCTTATGTGTTACATGCGGTGAACAGATATTTTCATTCAATTCACAAACCTAATTATTCACTTTGCAAATAACTAAGTCACATGATATCCTGCCCAGTTCTAACCCTATAATTCCTCTTTCAATTCCTTCTAGAGTAACAACGTAATTACTGATCAGATAATTAATCAATAAGCATAAGGCAAGATAAACAACTCACTTTGACACAAATAATTGGAATAAATCAAATAACTAATTTATAGCCATAAAAGGTTCACTTGAAATCTTAATAAAAGAGTTAGTTCATAATTAATGAATTAAAACCAAGAATCCACAACTGAATAGACATTAAAAGATAAAAGTATGATAAGAGAAGAGAATAGAAGAACATTGTGTCAAGCCAAATCGATGCTCCCCTCTTGCTCTTGCTTTTGATCTCCAGTGTTCTTCAATTTGCTTCAATCTCCAATGGCTAATTAAGAACTAGGGCTTATATTCTAATCTAATGAAGTGTTTTATCTAAGCTAATCTATGTAATCTCTCTTTATTTTATGCCTTACATCATGTATTTATAGGTTACAAGTCCAATTTTTAGCTTAGGAACAAACCCAATCCAATTTGGAGTCAAAAAGGTGTCAAAATTCGCCCAAAAACGCGTCCAGGCCCAACCAACCTCTTCCCCAGCGCCCCAGTGCTAGGCACGACGCTCAAACACTGCTCCCTAGTGCCCCGGCACTGGGCATAGGCCTAAAATGGGCGCCCCGGCGCTGGCCCCATTTTCTGACATTTTCTACTCCGATGTACTTTGGGAAAATGACCATAACTTCTTTGTCCAAACTCTGATTTTGATGATTAAAGATGTTCCGGAAAGAGGAGACGTAGGTCTACAACTTTCATTCTTTAAGTGTTTCGAAATAAGGTCCGGAGAAATACTCAAATTGGCTCTGAATTAACTGTTGTGTAAATGGCAAGCTGAAAACGCGAATCTAACCACCCCAAACGTCGATCCAAGTAACTTTTGTCCCAATTCCTACAAAACAACATAAAACATGCATGAATAGACACAAACACTTAAAAACTATTCTAAAAGACTTGAGAACAACAATTAATTAAGCCCGAATGTATCCAATTCATGGGTATAAAACTCACTCATCAACTGGCATACCATGCAATCTTACAATCTAGATTATGTACATACGAGCAAGATGTTCAAGTGTATAAGTTTCTTGTATAGGTAAGAAATGAGCAGACTTGGTCAATCTATCAACAATGACCCAAATTGCATCTATACCCTGAGAAACCTTGGGAAGACCAGTAACGAAATCTATGGTAATGTGCTCCCACTTCCATTCTGGAATTTCAAGTGGTTGCAATGGACCTTTTGGTACTTGATGCTCTGCCTTGACTCGTTGACACGTTAGACACCTTGAGATAAACAGTGATATCTCTCTCTTCATATTGCCCCACCAAAATGTATGCCGAAGATCATGATACATTTTAGTACTCCCAGGATGGATTGCAAATGGTGTGTTGTGCGCCTCCATCATGATTTTATACTTTAAATCAGGATCGTTAGGAACACAAAGTCTGGAGTTGACTCTAAGTATTCCTTTTTCATCAATTCTTGCTTCCGGCATAGCACCTTCTTGTACTTTCTTCCTCTTACTTATCAGCTCCAGGTCTGTAGCTTGAGCAGCTTTAACTTTATCGATTAAAGTCGGTTCTACTCGTATATTTGCCATCAACACGTGGGTCCCTGGAGTCTTTATCTCTATCTTCGTCCTTTGCAAGTCATACAAAATGGGCCTTTGCATTGACAATATCGTACTCGTACCCGCATATGATCTTCTACTTAATACGGCAGCTACCACGTTCACTTTTTCGGGATGGTATTGGATGGTATGATCATAATCTTTCAATAGTTAAAGCCAATGTCTATGTCGCATGTTGAGTTCCTTTTGAGTGAAGAAATATTTGAGGCTTTTATGATCCATAAAGATCTCCACTTTCTCCCCATACAAGTAATGCCTCCAAATCTTTAGTGCAAAAACGACAGCTGCCAACTCTAGATCATGAGTAGGATAATTCCTCTCATATTCTTTGAGTTGTCGTGAGGCATAGGCTATGACTTTCCCATGTTGCATGAGAACACAACCTAACCCTTTGCCCGAAGCATCATTGTAGATGACAAATCCCTCCGAGCCAGATGGTATTGTCAGAACAGGTGCTAAAATGAGTCTCCTCTTGAGTTCTTGAAAACTCTTCTGACATTCCTCACTCCAATCGAATTTTTTATATTTCCGAGTCAGCTGAGTTAATGGAGTAGCGATTCGAGAAAATCCTTCCACGAATCTCCGATAATAACCAGTTAAGCCGAGAAAGCTACGTACTTCGGTCACTAATTTGGGTTGCTCCCAGCTTTGAATAGCTTCAATCTTTGCTGGGTCAACAGATATTCCATGACTTGATACTACGTGCCCAAGGAATGCTACTTCCTCAAGCCAAAACTCGCATTTCTTCAACTTGGCATAAAGCTTATATTCACGAAGCTTTTAGAGTATCAGCCTCAAGTGTTGCTCATGATCTTCACGGCTTTTGGAATAAATAAGGATGTCATCAATAAAGACGAGCACAAAGTGATTCAAATATTCCTTGAATACTCGGTTCATCATATCCAAGAAGGCAGCAGGAGCATTAGTCAATCCAAAAGACATGACTAGGAATTCATAATACCCGTACCGAGTTTTGAAAGCCGTCTTTGGAATGTCATCAGTTCTAATCTTCAATTGGTGATATCAGGAACGAAGATCAATCTTTGAAAAGAATTTGGCTCCTTGTAACTGGTCAAACAGGTCATCAATACGTGGCAATGGGTACTTATTTTTGATGGTGACATGGTTCAACTCCCGATAATCAATACAAATTCGCATACTCCCATCTTTCTTTTTCACGAATAGAACAGGAGCACCCCAAGGAGAAGTACTAGGACGAATGAAACCGATGTCTAACAATTCCTACAGTTGGGTCTTTAACTCCTGAAGTTCAATAGGAGCCATTCGATATGGGTCTTTGGAAATAGGTTTTGTACCAGGTTCAAGGTCGATACAAAATTCAATTTCACGCTCTGGGGGTAGGCCAGGAATTTCTTCAGGGAATACGTCAGGAAATTCATTAACAATAGAAATATCATTCAAAACTGACGTATTTTTATTTAGATTCGTGACATGAGCTAAGAAAGCTTGACATCCGTTTTTCAATAAACGAATAGCTTTATGGCTTGAGATGATAGTGATTGATTTTAATGGTTTGGTTGCTTGAATTCGCATAATAGGTTGGTTAGGAATATGAAAGATAACAACCTTACGAAAATAATTACTTTTTGCATGATGAGTAATTAACCAATCAATCTCTAGAATTACGTCAAATGCAAGTATTTTCAATGAAATAAGATCAACAGGTAATGTGAGGGTACCGATTTGAACTAAACAAGACTTATAAACAGTGGATGTAATGAATGTTTCTCCCAATGGAGTTTCAACAGATAAGTTAAAGTCCAATTTCTCCGGAGTCAAATTTAAACGTTGAGCGCAAGTAGGAGAAATAAAAGAATGGGTAGAACCGGTATCAAATAAGGTATATACTTCGCTAGAGTTTATGATAAGCTTACATGTGATGACCTCGTTCGGGTTCCTTGCTTTTTGGGAGGTCATAACAAACGCTCTCCCTTGAACTATCGGTTTTATCTTGTCTGGGACGGCCTTTGATGCCTGCATCCCAACTGGACTTGTCTTCGGTGCACGACAAAATCTGGCCAGGTGACCTTCTCTTCTATAATTATAACATGCTTTGGAGGGCATCGCGCAATTTGGACTGATGTGTCTCTCCCCTCCACATTTGAAGCATATGATAGGTGGTCGTTCTCCTTCCATAATGACAAGTGATGATGCTGACGTCTTTCCATCATTGCTGAATCTCCTCTTCTTGAAATGTCCATTCTTATTGTTTTGGCCATGATTACCACCGAAGTGGTTACCATTTCGCATGTTGATTCCTCCACGCTTATTGTCACCACTTGATGTTGTTATCTTTGGTATTATCATTTTGTCAGCTGCTCTCTTTTGGTTGGGTTGACTAATTATCGCGCTCCAATAACTAAGCCTTATTAACAACATTTGAATACAAACACAGTTTATGAGAGATAAGATATTGACGTATCTCGGGTTATAAACCTCTTAGAAACATTCACATCATTCTCTCCTCATTATCAACCAAATGGGACGCAAACTGGGATAGCTCGGCAAACTTGGCTTCGTACTGAGACACGGTCATGTTATTTTGCTCCAGTTTAATGAACTCTACCTCTTTCATGTGACGAATACTTTCAGGAAAGTACTTGTCGTTGAACAGTTCTTGAAACTTCTCCCAAGACATCTTCAGTGTGGCAGGTTGAGTACGCTTTACAGATTTCCACCAGTAATCTACTTATGCCCGCAACATGAAGGTGGAAAAGGGAACCTTTTGCTCCTCGGAGTAACCCAAGACATCAAATATCTTGTTGATCTATTTTATCCACGTCTCCGCCTTAAGTGGTTTTGGCTTTCCAAAAAACTCCAGTGGTCCCAGCTCCTTGAACTGTTTGGCAGTGACCGTTCGAGAGTTTCCAATGTTTCCACCTGTATTTTGGACAGGAGCCGCTCTCGCCTGATGTTCCATAAATTGTATGAAGCCTCGGAACATTCTATCGTTCATCATTTGGTCAATGTTGTTGTTTGCATGAGGATTGTCGCCTTCCTGATGCACATTATCTTGGTTATTGATCTGTGGAGACTCAATAGTCTCCTGTGCTCCATTGATGTTCTCAACATTCTCGGATGCCATTTTCAAATACTGCAACAAAACAAGGGTTAATTAACATATCACATATTATCCCTATACTCTAACCGACCAATTAAATATCAAATAAACTTAGGTAGGTCATACTAGCGAAGGAATTCCCCATCTCTCCCCTCCTAGTTTTTGTCTCACATCTTAGCTAGGGATCATATCCCTAAGCTTTGATACCAACTCTGATGCCCCCAAAATAGGTATACAACACCTATTCTGAGTCGTCAAATACATGGTACAAAATTCAGATACAAACTTAAATATACAATATGAGCTGTGAGTTTTAATACAATCATTGTCTTCTAGATAGTACACAAACTCAAAATAAGTCCTCAATACATTTATTATCACACTATTTCACAGAATAGTGAGGACTACTAATACTATCATCATCGGATAGTCACTCCGCTCCCCCCAGGCTCCGTTCATTTATATTCTCATTTCCTAAAGAAAACAGTGAAAGAAAGGGTGAGCTCAACTAGCCTAGTAAGAAATATTATGACTAAGATAATGCAGAATAAATTATCATTAGCCTTCAACAATGTTAAAATAGACATCAAGTTTAACCGCAACGGAACAAGCAATCCATTAAAAGAGTCAAGTAGAGAATAAATTCTACTATCTTTTATGATTTAAAAAGGGTTTTTCTTCACTTTTTATCGCTGAGACTCAGCTTAATAAATAATTCACATCATCCCTGCACTATGGCCAAGGATATTCATTAGGGTCACAACCACAAATTATCCATGCACTATGAGCCAAGGATATTCGTGTATTCATCAATGTTCATGATCATGCCAACAACTGTCCATCAATGCACTACGGGCCAATGAGGACTTTTACCACATCATTTGTAACATTACGGTCATGATTACATCGAATAATCCCTGGTTATAATCATACCAAGTCCATCTATGCACTACAGGCCACAAATGACTTTCAGCATAATATAAACATGAGGATGATGACAATGATATAAGAATTCAATAAAAAAAAGTTCAAGAATTAATTTAACCAAGAACTAATAACGTCCAAATTGTCAACATGATACTTCTTTGTAAAGTAAAATTCAAGAATGCTCAGAAGAATATTTCCATGAAAAGATACTGGATGAAGCGCAAATATCAAGGATATTCCACTAATTTCATGGAGTATAGAAGTTAAAACATTAACCAACTGAGTATAATAAAGAATAGAATAACAAAAGAAATCACCAGGCATGCGATAGACCGCACAGGCTGGTTATTCCAATAGAATAATAAAGATGGAACCAGGTCCGACGTAAAATGCACAGACATGATATTCAAACAAAATAATAAAGAAGCGGTGAGAACCGTGTATGGCATAAAAGCGCATGAGCGGGATATTCCAATGTAATAATAAAATGAGAACCGGTCCCACGTAAAAACGCATGCAGACAGGATATTTCAACAGAATAATAAAGACGGAACCAAGTCCGGCGTAAAACGCACAGACAGGATATTCTAACAGAACAATAAAGAATGGAATAACAGAAGAATTTCACCAAGTATAGGGTAGTCCACGTATACAGGTTATTCCAACAGAATAATAAAGAATGGAATAATAGAAGTTCTCTTCATAAATACAAAAGGAATAATACCCCTTACCTCAGAAGAAACTGGATACTGGAATGGTGAGGTAGCAGGCTTCTCTTCTTCTATAGATTTTCTCTTTGTAGCTTCTCTCTATAATAATTGCTCTATAGCTTTAGTGAATTGGTGAGAAATGAAGGAATAATGAGCTTCTATTTATAGAAAAATATAGTTTCGATAATTGCACATTTTGGGGCTCAAAAAATTACAGTACAATACCTCCAACTTTTCTTTCATTTTTAATTTAGTCCTGCAAGTATTATCAAACTTGCACCACCTCCCCTAATAGTAAATAATGTGAATCAATAGTTCAATCATGTGAATCAATAGTTATAATAATGTGAAAATACGAATTACGGTAAAGTACCTCCATCTTTAATTTAATCATGCAAGTATTATCAATCTTTCACCAACTCCCCTAATAGTATAAGAATGTGATTCAATAGTACACACATGTGAACAAATAGTTATATAAGCATGTGAATTAGTAGCAATTAATTGCTCATTTATCTGATAAATTCCCCGATTTATCAATATAACCCTCAGACATCAATTATCATCGGAAAAGATGTCGATTTCAACTAACACTAATAATCACAACACAATGGAACTATCAAATTCATCTTTAATCAACACGAACTTATTCATCATTAATATTATAACTCACAATATTTAACAACCAGGTGGTTTCCAGGAAAGAGAGGGCTTTCCAATAAGGATTTCTCCCTATTGGCGCGCAATTAGGTGACCAAACCTCTCCTTGGCAGAACTTCTAGACATTGTAAATATTGCAATTTAATAATATGAATAACTTTGTCATCTCAATTTATTGATTTAATAATATATCATATAATGCAGATGATACTATGACAATAATCGAATCAATAATATGAGAGATATGATGCAACAATTACTATAGCAATAATTGAGTATAACTGAGTGACTTCTCACGTAAGCATCAATAATCAACACCGTGTGCTACTATGCAACCATGCGTATTACTGTACTTTTACTACCGAGTAGTTCAACTGTATTAACGGTAAAACTTCCGTCGTTATTTTCATAAAAATAGTTTTGTAGTTTTCTCAATCCGACAATAATTCTATTGTGGGGTCTACCAATGATCATGTACATTATATTTAATATTCCTCGCTAAAATGAATATTCCCCGACCAATCGAATATAATATAACAACTTGCATACTTTGCAGAATTTATAAATACTACCCACAAATATAACGTTATAACAAATTCATTCCATAATATTCAAATATAATAATTATAGAAAAATCATCTTTATTCATAAAAGTTGGGGTCTTACATTTGTCCTTCGTTGCTGATTGTGTCAGGCTTTCACTTTTTGCAACAAAATTCATAAGTCGTTTCAAAATTTCGTTGCTAATTCATTGGCGGGAAAAAATTTCATTAGAAATTCATTGCAAAATTTTCGACCACTTGATTTTCCGTCATCGTGGGCAACGAAAGTTTTTTTATTACTAAAAATGGGGGTTTAGCAATGATTTTTCAGGCAACGACTTTATAAGTCATTGCTAAAAGTGTATGTTTAGCAATGAAACTTGTCCTTCGTTGCGACTTTGTGTAGAAGCTTTCACTTTTTTTGCAACGAAATTCATAAGTCCTTGCAAAATTTGAAACAAATTTCGTTAGAAATTCGTTGTAAAATTTCAAACCACTTGATTTCCCCTCATCGTGGCAACCGAAAGTTTTTTGTTGCTATATTTCGTTGCCCAATATGGACCACATTCATTGGCAAAAAATTTTATTTTCGTTGCATATTTTATAAAAATTTTTGCAACAACTATTAAAATATTGCCTTAAATTAAGATAATCCCAATAAGCATGTTTTTGTAAGACCATATTCGGTATTCGAAGAATTGTCAAAAAATATTCGTATTTAGTATTTAAAAATTATGTCCAAATGTGGAACATATTCGCTTCCATTTTTTATTCGAATAAACAAATTATTCAAATATCCGAATTAGAATGTCAATCACCTAATAAACAATTTATTCAATTTATTTATAAAAATTAAAATAAAAAAATATTGACCAATTACTAACAAATCACAACCATTTAAAGTTGTAAAAATACATATCATAAATGGGAGAGATATCAAATACATCATCATTCATAATTAATCATAAAAAGTCAATTAAAATTTACTAATATAAATTGTACATATAAGCTGTAAAAATTGTACTTATAAGTTGTTCCATATTATTTAATTTATTTTTTGCTAAATTAAATGTATGTAAAAGAAAAGAGATACATATACTTAGTGGCATTCTCCAGATCGATACAAAATGTCAAGAAAGGGAACTCAACATGACAAACAGTGAAACTCATATTCTAAGACAATACAAGAGCATAAGGCCAAAACAGATCAAATAAGCACTGCATTGGAATTCAAGAACACTGCAGATCATCCGACCAACAAAACAATAAACGGACGGAATGCTGACTGTGCATATTGGCCCGTTATTTTTGCTGATGTGGTCCGTTATTGCTGACGTGGAGGATAGAAATGACTGGCTTAACAATTTTCTTAAAGAAAATGTTGCTCACAAGTATCGAACTCTAGACCTCTCCAAACTAGAAACCTTATATTCCAACAAAAGCCACTAGACCAACTATCTATTATAATAAAATTTATGTAACATTAATATTTAAACCACCTAACATCGTTTCTATGCATGTGAAGGTGAGATAATACACTTTTTGGTCACTGTACTAGGAATTGTAATAATAATAATAATTGTAATAATTATTATAATAATAATAATAACAAATTTTAAATAATTAAAATAATAATAATTATAATTAAAATTTAAAATAATAATAAAATTATTATAATTATTATTATGGTACTAATCCTACAAAGACCGTCAGTATTAAGACTGGAACAAAATACAAAAGATGATATATTGAGAATTAAATTTCAACATAGATTTGTCACCATAAAATAAGTCAAATCATTGCATTTGCGTACTGCATTTACCAATGTTAGAAACTAAAAAGTGTTCACAAGACAAAAGTGTTTACCAATGCGATAATTAAAATTTTAAATAATAAAATAATAATAAATTTATTATTTTAATTATTATTATTTAAAAATTATTATTATTATTGTTATTATTATTTTAATTATAATAATAATAATAATTATTATTATTATTATTTTAATTATTACAATTATTATTATTATTACAATTATTAGTATTATTATTATATTAATAAATGTAATAATAATAATAATTATTACAATTATTATTATTATTATTATTATAATTGTAATAATTTTAATAATAATAATTTTAAATAATAATAATAATTATTATTATTATTATTATTATTATTGTAATAATAATAATTGTAATAATTGTAATAAAATAATAATTATTATTATTATTATAATTAAAATAATTATAATAATAATTAAAATAATAATAATAATTAAAATAATAATTAAAATTAAAATAAAAGTGATCCGACATATATTGTTTTTCAAAAAAAAATAATTGTAATTGTAGTGACTATTTTTAATCATTGAACTCTGACAAATCTTTCTATTATAAATATTTGTTATTCGCTAATGTACTCATCTTTGTAATTTATTAGATCTATTCTTATACTTACCCATGGGTTTTTTTTAAATTTAAATTTAATTTGATCGAGTCCTATAACAATAAAAAAAAATCTATCAAAATATTAAATTTTATTCGAAAAACATTGATACCCACGTGACTATTACAAAAAAAACAAAATAAATTTTAATTCAGTTGTTAAAAAAACTTTGAATGTAATTTTATATTTATGGTATTTAATTTGTAACTGCTTTATATTATTTTAGGGTATTTTAATTATTATTATTATTATTATTATTATTATTATTATTATTATTATTATTATTGTAAGTATTTAAAATTTATTATTATTAATACAATAACAATTATTACAATTATTATTATTATTACAATTATTATTATTATTACAATTCCTAGTACAGTAACCAAAAAGTGTATTATCTCATCTTCACATGCATAGAAATGATGCTAAGTGGTTTAAATATTAGTGTTACATAAATTTTAACATGATAGGTAGTTGGTCCAGTGGCTTTTGTTGGAATATAAGATTTCTAGTGTGGAGAGGTTTGGAGTTCAACACTCATGAGCAACATTTTCTTTAAATAATTTTTAAGCATGGCAAGCCCTGCTCACTCAGTTTTGTTTTATTAGTATTATTAATGTAATAAAACAGATAAACTTTTTATATAAAACAGAATACTTTTATAAAGTTATTCGTTTTATTAGACTATAAATAGAATATATTATATTCTATTATGCATAATATTTTGCATAGTAAAATCTTTTTATATAAAATGGAATACTTTTATAAAGTTATTTGTTTTATTAGACAATAATTAGAATATATTATATTTTATTATGCATAGTGTTGCATAGTGCCTGCATAGTAAAATCTTTTTATATAAAACAGAATACTTTTATAAAGTTATTCGTTTTATTAGATTATAAATATAATATATTATATTTTATTCAAAAGATTTTGTTTTATTAGAATATTTTATTAAATCAATCTCGATCGTCCGTTTAAAAGTAAATCAATCTGGACCGTTCATGAATTAGTTACTATGCAGTCCATTCTCCTATAAATAGAAGCTCAATCCTTCATTATTTCTTACGAATTCACTGAAACTCTAGAGAGAAAAACTATAGAGAGAGTTCTTATTCTATAATCTTGAGCGTATTTCTTTAGAGTTTAAGAAAGCTTTGAGCATCGTGCAAGTTTTCTTCGAGTATATCATCGCCCTACCAGTTGGAGTACTCTTCTTTCAAAGGTAAGGGATATTATTTGTTGTACTCGTAAGGGGTATTATTTCTTTTGTATTCATGAATAGAACTTTTGTTATTCCATTCTTTATTATTCTGTTGGAACATCCTATCGGTGCGTTTACGCATGACCTAGTTCTGTTATTTATTATTCTATTGGAATATCCCGTCTGTGCGTTTACGCATGATCTGGTTCCATTTCTTTAAAATTCTATTGGAATAACCTGTATGTACGGTCTCTCGCATGCATGGTGATTTCTTCTGTTATTTCATTCTTTATTATTCTGTTGGAATAACCTATCTATGTGGATTATCACGTGCATGGTGAATGATCCTTTGTATTCATTCCTTATTAAATTGTGGAAATGATCTGTCTAAGTGGATTACCGCATGGCGGCAAAAATCTATATGCAGTTTCATATATTTTATTATACTCAGTTGGTTAAAGTTTTGGCTTCTATACTCCATGAAATTAGTGGAATATCCTTGATATTTGCGCTTCATCCAGTATCTTTTCATGGAAATATTCTTCTGAGCATTCTTGAATTTTACTCTAAAAAGAAGTATCATGTTGACAATTTGGACGTTATTGGTTCCTGGATAAATTAATTCTTGAACTTATTTTATTGAATTATTATGTCATTATCATCATCCTCATGTTTATATTATGTTGAAAGTCATCTATGGCATGTAGTGCATAGATGGACTTGGTATGATTATGACCAGGGATTATTAAGTATAATCATGACCGTAATGTTACAAATGATGTGGAAAAAGTCCTCATTGGTCCGTAATGTATTGATGGACAATTTTTGGTATGATTATGGCTGTGGATTCTCTTCGGCCAAGGGTGCAAAGATGAATTATTTTATGGCATGATCAAGACCGTTGATGAAAACACGATTATCTTTGGCCCGTAATGCATGGACAATTCATGGTCGTGATACTAAAGAATATCCTTGACCTGTAGTGCAGGGATGATTTGATGATGTGGATTATTTATTGAGCTGAGTCTCAGCGATAAAAGTGATGAAAAACCTTTTAAATCATAGAAGATAGTATACTTTATTCTCTACTTGACTCTTCTAATAGATTGCTTGTTCCGCTGCAGTTAAACTTGATGTTTGTTAGATTGTATCAGTTTAACACTGTTGAAGGCTAATGATAATTTATTCTGCATTATCTTAGTCATAATATTACTTACTGAGCTAGTTGAGCTCACTCTTTTATTTTCATTGTTCTCTTCAAGAAATGAGAACGTAGCAGGAACTAGTCGGAGAACGGAGTGATGGTCCAGATAATAGCATTAGTAGTCCTCACTATTCTGTTAAATAGTGTGATAATAAATGTAATGAGGACTCAACTGAGTGTGGATATTGTCTAGATGACAATATTTGTATTAAAACTCACAGCATATATTTTGTCGTATTTTACACGACTGTTGTATAATTAAGTTGTATTTGAATTTTGTACCATGTATTTGGCGACTCAAGATGGGTAATGTATACCTATTTTGGGGCGTCATGATTAGTATCAAAGCTTAGGGATATGATCCCGGGTGAGATGTGATACAAGAACTAGGGAGGGAGAGCGGGAATTCTTCGCTAGTATGACCCACCTAAGTTTATTTGGTATTTAATTGGTCGGTCAGAGTATAGGGATAATATGTGATATGTCAATTAACCCTTGTTTTGTGATAGTGTTTGAAAATGGCATCTGAAAATGTTGAGATAAGAAATGGAGCAAAATAATATGACCGTATCGCAGTACGAGGCTAAGTTTGCGGAGTTATCCCGGTTTGCATCCCATTTAGTCGATAATGAGGAACGAATGACGCAAATGTTTCTAAGAGGTTTGAAACCCGATATACGTCAATACCTCATTTCTCATAAACTTTGTTTATATTCAGATGTTGTGAATAGGGCTCAGTTATTGGAGTGCGATAATGAGGTAGCACAACCAAAAGGTAACGACCAACAACACGATAATAATCATACCGGTGGCAACGGCCATCGAAACAATGATAACCATCGTGGGGGAAATTATCATGCCAAGAATGGTAACCACTTTGGTGGTAATCTTGGCCAAGATAATAGAAGTGGAAATTTTAAGAAGAGGAGGTCATTTAGCTCGATTTTGTCGGCACCAGTCAAGTCCAACTGGGACGGTGGCACCAAAGGTGGATACGGACAAAACAAAGTCGATGGTTTCAGGAAGAGCATTTTTCATGACTTCTCAAAAAGCGAGTGACCCGAACGAAGTTAGCACGGGTTAGTTAATTATAAATTCTTGCAAAGTCTATACCTTATTAGATACCGGTTCTACCCATTCTTTTATCTCTCTTTCTTGCGCTCAACATTTAAATTTGACCCTAGAGAAGTTAGACTTTGACTTATTGGTTGAAACTTCATTAGTTGAAACCTTCGTTACCTCCACTGTTTATAAATTTTGTTGATTTAAATCGACACTTTCACGTTACCTGTCGATCTTATCTCTTTGAAAATACTTGCCCTTGATGTGATTTTAGGAATCGATTGGTTAACTACTCATCATGCTTTTCGTAAGGTTGTTAGCTTTCATATTCCTAACAAACCTGTTATGTGAATTTAAGCAACCAAACCATTAAAGTCAATCATTGTCATATCAAGCCATAAGTAAAGAGCCTCGATCCTTTCGCTGGTGACTTCTAAGTCTTGGAATACACCAAAGCCAGACTTTCTATAGGCGACGTCATGAATGACGATGGCAAGTTGATGGGTATCAATGTGACGTACTATCCAAGTCTTGGATGAGAGTCACAGTTTTTAAATGATATTTCTATCGTTAATAAATTTCCTGACGTATTCTTGAAGACTTCTTAGCCTACCCCTAGAGCGTAAAATCGAATTTTGTATTGACCCCAGTACAAAACCCATTTCTAAAACCCTCAAGTATCTCTTCACCCAAAACGAACATATAATGCGCCAAAGAAGTTGGTTCGAGCTGTTGAAGGGTACGACCATTCAATATCATCGTGGAAGAGTGAACGTGGTAGCTGACACATTGAGTAGAAGATCGTATGTGTTTACGAGTGTGATGTTGTTAACACAAAGACCCATTTCGTATAACTTACAAATGATGAAGATAGAGTTAAAGACTCCAGGGACCCACGTGAAGATAATAAATATACAAGTAGAATCGACTTTAATCGATAAAGTTAAATCTGTGCAAGCTACATACTCGAAGTTGATGAATGTGAAGAAGAAGGTTCAAGAGGGCGTTATTCTAGAAGCAAGAATCGATGAAGAGAGGAAATCTCAACCCTCGATTTTAATTGGCCCATTTGAAATCCTCGATCGAGTAGGAATTGTGTCCTATAGACTCGTTTTACCGCCAAGTATGTTACGTATTCATAACTTTTTTTTCGTATCGATGTTACGTAAATATGTGGACGACCCGAACCACATTATTGATTTAGAACCGGACGAGATAGCAGAAGACTTAACGTATGAGGAGATACATGTTAAAATCTTGGATAAGAAGGATCATATTCGACACACAGAGGTTATACCTTAAGAGTTAGAATCAAACGAAGTGTCCTCATTTGTTCGGCATACCAGGTACGTACGTAAATTTCGAGGGTGAAATTTCATAAGGAGGGGAGATTGTAAAATCCCAAATTTTACGAATAAAGATTAAATTTTTTCGAAATATATTTTTTCAAAATTATGGTGTGGATTTGAGATAATGTTATAGTTGTGGGTAATATTTATAAATTCTGAAAAGTATGCAAGTTGTTGTATAATATTCGATTGGTCGAGGTATATTCTTTTTGTTGGGGAATATCCGTATGACGGTACAATCATTGATGGAACACACAACGGAATTACTGTCGGATTGAGAAAACGACAAAAAAAAATTCTAAAAATAACGGCGGAAGTTTTACTGTTAACTATTGAAACACCTGGTGTTAAAAGTACAGTAATACGCATGGTTGCATAGTAGCACACGGTATTGATTATTGATGCTTACGTGATAAGTCACTCAGTTTTGGTTTATTAGTATTATTAATGTAATAAAACAGAAAAGCTTTTTATATAAAATAGAATACTTTATAAAGTTATTCGTTTTATTAGACTATAAATAGAATATATTATATTCTATTATGCATAGTATTTTGCATAGTAAATTTTTTTTATATAAAACAGAATACTTTTATAAAGTTATTTGTTTTATTAGACAATAATTAGAATATATTATATTTTATTATGCATAATGTTGCATAATGCCTGCATAGAGTTTTGCATAGTAAAATCTTTTTATATAAAACAGAATACTCTTATAAAGTTATTCGTTTTATTAGATTATAAATAGAATATATTATATTTTATTTAAAAGATTTTGTTTTATTAGAATATTTTATTAAATCAATCTGGACCGTCCGTTTAAAAGTAAATCAATCTGGACCGTTCATGAATTAGTTACTATGCAGTCCATTCTCCTATAAATAGAAGCTCAATCCTTCATTATTTCTTACGAATTCACTAAAACTCTAGAGAGAGAAACTATAGAGAGAGTTCTTTTTCTATAATCTTGAGCGTATTTCTTTAGAGTTTAAGAAAGCTTTAAGCATAGTGCAAGTTTTCTTCGAGTATATCCTTGCCCTACCAGTTGGAGTACTTTTCTTTCAAAGATAAGGGATATTATTTGTTGTACTCGTAAGGGGAATTATTTTTTTTGTATTCATGAAGAGAACTTCTGTTATTCCATTCTTTATTATTCTGTTGGAATAACCTGTATACGCGGACTACCCTATACTTGATGAAATTCTTCTGTTATTCCATTCTTTATTATTATGTTGGAATAACCTGTTTATGCGAAGTACCGCATACATGGTGAAATTCTTCTATTATTCCGTTCTTTATTATTCTATCGGAATATCTTGTCGGTGCATTACGCCTGACACGGGTTCCATTATTATTTATTACATTGGAATAACTTTTATGCATAGGATTATCTATCGCATGCACGGTGAAGTCTTTTGTTATTCCATTCTTTATTATTACATTGGAACATCACAGCCGATGCGTTTACGCATATAACAGTTCCATTATTTATTATTCTGTTGGAATATCCTGTCTATACGTTTACACATGACCTGGTTCCATTTCTTTAAAATTTTGTTGGAATAACCTGTTTGTGCGGTCTCTCGCATGCATGGTGATTTCTTCTGTTATTCCATTCTTTATTATTCTGTTGGAATAACCTGTCTATGTGGATTATCACATGCATGGTGAATGATCCTTTGTATTCATTCCTTATTAAATTGTGGAAATGATCTGTCTAAGTGGATTACCGCATGGCGGAGAAAATCCATTGCGATTTCATATATTCTATTATACTCGGTTGGTTAAAGTTTTAGCTTCTATACTCCATGAAATTAGTAGAATATCCTTGATATTTGCGTTTCATCGATATCTTTTCATGAAAATATTCTTACGAGCATTCTTGAATTTTACTTTTAAAGAAGTATCATGTTGACAATTTGGGGCGTTATTGGTTCTGGATAAATTAATTCTTGAACTTGTTTTATTGAATTATTATGTCATTGTCATCATCCTCATGTTTATATTATGTTGAAAGTCATCTGTGGCATGTAGTGCATAGATGGACTTGGTATGATTATGACCAGGGATTATTTGGTATAATCATGACCGTAATGTTACAAATAATGTGAAAAAAGTCCTCATTGGCCCGTAATGCATTGATGGACAGTTTTTGGTATGATTATGGCTATTGATTCTCTTCGGCCAAGGGTGCAAAAATGAATTGTTTTATAGCATGATCAGGACCGTTGATGAAAACACGATTATCTTTGGCCCGTAGTGCATGGATAATTCGTGGTCGTGATACTAAAGAATATCATTGGCCTGTAGTGCAGAGATAATTTGATGATGTGGATTATTTATTAAGCTAAGTCTCAGCGATAAAAGTGATGAAAACCCTTTTAAATCATAGAAGATAGTAGACTTTATTCTCTACTTGACTCTTCTAATGGATTGCTTGTTCCGCTGCAGTTAAACTTGATGTTTGTTATATTGTATCAGTTTAACACTGTTGAAAGCTAACGATAATTTATTCTGCATTATCTTAGTCATAATATTACTTACGGGGCTAGTTGAGCTCACCCTTTTACTTTCATTGTTCTCTTCAGGAAATGAGAACGTAGCAAGGACTAGTCGGAGAACGGAGTGATGGTCCAGATAATAGGATTAGTAGTCCTCACTATTCTGTTAAATAGTGTGATAATAAATGTAATGAGGACTCAATTAAGTGTGGATATTGTCTAGATGACAATATTTGTATTAAAACTCACATCATATGTTTTATCGTATTTTACACGACTGTTGTATAATTAAGTTGTATTTGAATTTTGTACCATGTATTTGGCGACTCAAGATGGGTGATGTATATCTATTTTGGGGGCGTCACAAAAATTATAAATAATGACCATTTTATAATTTTTTAGAGTACAATTATTCGATTGTAACAAAAAAAGTTTCGGTAACCACAAATACTAAAAATACTAATTAAAAAAATACTAAAATACTAATTTAAAAAAAATACTAAAATACTAAAAAAATCAAATTTAAAAAATACTAAAATTCATCATTTAAAAAATACTAATTAATGTAATATCAATTTAATCCCTATTTTATTTAATTTTTTTTAAAAAAAATAAATTTATAAAAAGAAGAGTAAGATGCAACGTCACTTTAATTGGCGTTAAAATTTTAATTTTTATTTTTTTTTAGTTAAAGTCTTATATACTCCTTCATTTCCAACGCCGATGACAGAGAATAAACATAAAAAATATTGATATTTGTAAACAAGTACAAGAGATCAAAGAAATAAAAAAAAAAAAAGAGATTACAACGCCAGTTAAAGTGATATTACATCTTACTCTTTTTTTTTTTTACAAAATTGCTTTATAAAAAAAATTTAAAAAAGTTACAATGCCGGTTAGTTTGGCATTGAATCACATTTTTATTTTTTTTCAAATTTCTTTAAAAAATAAAATCATTTTAAAAAAAATTAGGATAATGTTTTTTAAAATTTGTTTTTTAAAAAAATATTTTTAAAGTGGCGTTGGTTGCCTTTCTGATTTTTAGCCAAAAAAAATATCCAAAAATTCAACGCCATTTCAAATGGCGTTCAGTAGTTTTTCCCAAATTATATGTGAGAGCCTTTACTCCCAACGACAGTCGTTGAAGTTTTTATTTTTAAAAAAATATTTGTTTAAAAATAAAATCTTTTTAACACACCTAGTATTGATCCATCGAATTATTATATTAGGGTTCTATCTATATATTGACTTTATCTAAAGAACCCATTCTTGATAACTCTATAATGCAAACTTCGATTCAACACCATACCAATTTTACAAAAAATAAATTCTAATTTTTAAGTAACTTATTACAATATCGACTATTTTTTTAATCAAAGTAAATAAATTTACAATAATTAAAATTTAAAATTTCATACATTGACCATGAAAAAAAAGATTAGGCTGTGACACCCCCAAAATAGGTATACATCACCTATTCTGAGTGGCCAAATACATGGTACGAATACAAATACAATCTTTAATATACAACAAGAGAGTCATGAGTTTTAATACAAATATTGTCTTCTAGACAATATCCACTCTCGAGAATAAGTCCTCATTACATTTATTGTCACACTATTTAATAGAATAGTGAGGACTACTATACTATCATCACGGGACCGTCACTCCGCTCCCCGACTAGTCCCTTGCCACGTTCTCATTTCAAGAGAACAAAGTGAAAGAAAGGGTGAACTCAACTAGCTCAAGAAGAAATATTATGACTAAGATAATGCGAGAATAAATTATCATTAGTCTTCAACAATGTTAAAGCGATAAAATACAATAGACATCAAGTTTAAGCTGCGGTGAATAAGCAATCCATTAAAAGAGTCAAGTAGAGAATAAAATCTATTATCTTTTATGATTTAAAAGGTTTTTCATCACTTTTATCATTTGGGACTCGACAATAAATAATCCACATCATCCCTACACTACGACCAAGGATATTCATTAGTATCACAACCACAAATTATCCATGCACTACGCGCGCCAAGGATATTCGTGTATTCATCAATGGTCATGATCATGCCAACAACTCGTCCATCAATGCACTACGGGCCAATGAGGACTTTTACCACATCATTTGTAACATTACGGTCATGATTACAATCGAATAATCCACGGTCATAATCATACCAAGTCCATCTATGCTTTACTGGCCACGAGATGACTTTCAAAGATAATATAAACATGAGGATGATGACAATGATATAAGAATTCAATAAAAAAAAGTTCAAGAATTAATTTATTCAGGAGCTAATAAGTCCAAATTGTCAACATGATACTTCTTTATAGAGTAAAATTCAAGAATGCTCAGAAGAATATTTTCATGAAAAGATACTGGTTGAAGCGCAAATATCAAGCATATTCCACTAATTTCATGGAGTATAGAAGTCAAAACTTTAACCAACTGAGTATAATAAAGAATGGAATAACAAAAGAAATCACCATGCATGCGTGTACGCGCAGACAAAGTTATTCAACGTAATAATAAATAACGGAACCAGGTCAGGCGAAATTTGCATCGACAGGATGTTCCAACAGAACTCTAAAGAATTGAATAATAATAGAAATCACAATGCATGCGGTACTTCGCATAGACAGGTTATTCCAACAGAATACTAAATAACGGAACCATGTCAAAGAAATTTTTGCAACCGCAGGATGTTCCAATGAGAATAATAAAAAGGCGGAATCAGTCCCACAAAACGCATGAGTGAGGATATTCTAACAGAATAAATAAAGGCGAAACCCGAGTCCGGCGTAAAAAACGCATGCATGACGAGGATATTCCAATGAGAATAATAAAGAATGGAACAACATAAGTTCTCTTCATGAATACAAAAGAAATAATACCCCTTACCGTAAAAAAAGAAGAGTATTTCAATTTGGTAGGGCGAGGATATTCTTGAAAAAACTTGCACTACGCTCAAATCTTCTTAAAAACTCTAAAGAAATACGCTCAAGATTATAGAAGAGAATTTCTCTGAATTTCTGGTGTGTTTTCAATTCTAACTAAGCTTCCTATTTATAGGAGAATAGAAGGGTTACTGTTTGCTCACGGGTGCACCGAATGATAATTATCACAGATGAAGTTTTTGCATTCACGGGTGTCAAGCAATTGATTTTCAAAGTAATATCAATTAAAAACAAAAGCTCAAATATTATATATATATATATATATATATATTACCTGCTATTTACGGCAACGAGGAATTGGTATCTTACCAAGTTTAGTTTCTATATATCATAGGTCAAGTTTATAATATTCAAGGAAAGCAACTTTCAAAGAAAAAGTAAATGTAAAGCAATTATACCAATAATATAATATATATCTATATAATACACCCGTGAAAACCAAAATCCCCCACTAATATTAACTAACACACACACACACACCTAGACACACACACACACGCCACACACACACACACACACACATATATATATAAATAAAACGGGATAACTTTCACCAAAGCGGTTTTGAAAAATGGTTAAGTGGGGTCCAATTAATAAGAAAATTTACAACAAATACTTCATAAAAATCTCCTCAATATTTTTAACAACATTTATCATCATTATTATAATTTGCAATATTAATCGACCAGGTCGTTCCCAGGAAATAGGGGGCTTTCCAATAAGAATTTCTCTCTATCATGTAGCAATTAGGTTACCAAACTGTGAGATCCCCAAATCCGGATACTTGAAACCCGAACTTCGGTACATCACGATACCATTTCTATAAGCGGAATAATACTAATAATAATAACAATAATATAAAACTTAACTTAAGTTTACATATACATCGTAGTCATTCTCCCAAGCACGTAACCTTTAAACATTCATTACATGTCATATATATATATATATATATATATATATATATATATATATCATAGTCTTCATAATCTAATAAAACTATTACAAATATCGCCGCAATTCTTATTTGGTTAGCTTTCCTTTTCCTTTGTCTCGGCTACCGAACTTTACGGTCCTTCACACTTAGTGAAAATATTTAAATTAAGCAAGGATGAGCATTTGAGTGCCCAAAGAAGTATTATATATATATAGTGAAAGAATTTAAATGTTTTCTTTATAATATCTTCTACAAACTAGTCAAGAGTTGTGAAGTAATCTGTACCAATAATAATTCATAACAACCCTCTTTCAAACTTTTGAAACTACGTATTATTTGTATATGGGGTTTCATGACATACCATGAACATTGTTTTCATTTTCAAAAGGTTTAAATGAAGTTCATCATAAACCGTCATGACTTACAGGCACGGAGGGTGATCGTACTGTTGTACTACTGTATTGATCAATACTACATTTACATGAACGATGTTATCGTTCATTTCTGTCGCTTTTGGGCGCATAAAATTTTCCCATTTTGGGATGTTCATATATCGTGGGGTTTTCATAACAAAGGTCTTATATAATTCAACATATATTTATATCAAAGGGGTATCAATATGCGATTAAATACAATGATTATCCAAGTGGGGACACTTGTATAATCATTTCTAGAAATTAACGAACAGAATATAGAAATTAAGAGGAACTCTTGGTTGAGTTTTATGCAAAATAGCTATCCAAAATGGATTTTTCTCTTTCTAATCCTTTATATAGACATGCTAGATTCATGAATGAAATTTGGAAAAATAAATCGATTCTTTGTCATCTTAGAGTCAATGGAGTTGTTAGTTTTGGTGAACAACTTCACCAATTTGTCAAAACCTATGGCTAGCTTCTTTAATGCTAAGAAGGGTATAATGGTCATTTGATAAATCAATTTTAAATGGCAAAATGAACTTACCAAACCCTTAGGGTTAGGGTTTGATTTAGGATTTAGGGTTTGAGCCAATTTGGATAAACAAAAATCTAGAATTTCCAATTTAGGGTTTTACACACAAAATTAAATAAATAAAATTAATTAAATAATTAAAATTAAATAACTTTTAGTTTCTAAAATTTTACAAAATTAATATTGTTAATTAAATTAAGTTTGTAATTACATGAACATTAGGGTTTATTACCTTAATCATAATGAACTTGGCTAATAAAGCAATTAGGGTTTAAAATATTGATAATTACGGTTTCTAGAAATACAATTAGGGTTTCTAGAAATATAATTAGGGTTCTAGGTTTTAGGGTTTTAATTTACTAATTACATTTATTTTAATTAGCAATTAAAGTCCAACACACGTGTTATTAATCACTGTAACACAACTCTTTCTGCATCAAACCTCCATTTTAGGTTTTTTTGGACTAGGGTTTCTAATATTGGAAATTAGGGTTTAACATTATTAGGGTTTCGAATTTTAATTAGGGTTTACCTAATTAATACATTTAATACTACGACATAAATGGTATTACATGCTTATAAAACAATCTCACACTCTAATTTGGATCTCAAATTAGGGTTTAACATTATTACTAGGGTTTGGTCAAAATACAATCGTAATTGACCAACCTGATTATCAATACTGGACATACCGTATATATTCATAGTAATTTGAAAAATCAAAATATATGTAATATTATATTATTATTCTCATACCTTGACAATAATCCAAAATTAGGATTTGGATTCCATATCGATTATTCTTTCATATTTAACCTTAATAATTAAGGTAAAATAATTAACTTAATAATCAGTACAAAAATTCATATAATAAAATAATTATTATATTTATTCTAAAATCACTTCAGTATATTATTTAAATAATATACGATTATATATTCATGGAAAATAATTAATAAAATATTTCTATCTTAAAATTAATTATTATAAAAATATACTTTCTAATAATCAATATTTCTAAAATAAATTTACTTGTAAATATTCATGTAATAAATATATTTTATTTACCACATAAATACATATACACATAATCTTGTACAAATCCTCATCCTTAAAATAAATAAATAAATAAAAAAAAAAATTTATACATAAAATTTATGATTTATTTATATAGAAAATATCGGTCATCACATTCACCTCCTCCTTATAAGGATTCCGTCCCCGGAATCACCACTTAAAAACCTACACATAATCGGGTACATAGCATACACAATCTTGTGAAATAGATCTCGATTAACTTTAATCGAACCGATCTTTAATTAATCACATTAAGCTTGTTTTTCGATAAACGGAAATTTGATTTCTAAAAGAACTCAAATTTCTCCCTCAAAATTTCTTTATAAAATAATTTACTATAAATAGAAAAATTCTAATTATGCAAATAAAAGTTATTGAATATTACAGGCGAATCTGCATTGCCACCGCCACCGTGTCTTGGACCGTCATGTTGAAGACCCTTGATGTTGACTTTGTTGGTTCAGGACGATGATGTCGGTCCGTGATTGCTAATGTTCCACTACCCTTACCAATATTCACACTACCGGCCTCTACCCTCCTGTTTTCGGACAATCCTTAACCCCGCGTGCTCCAGTTGATCCACAAATAAAATAACCACTTTGTTCATTCTAGGATTGGGGGTTGGGAGAGAAGTGACCCCTGCGCCCGCACTTATAACACACAAATTTTCCTTTCAAACATTCTCCGGAGTGGTTCTTTCCACATGTCTTACCTTCGAATCGCCGCTTTTTCACTCCTTCTTGCTTCACCCGAACATTACCAAAGTAGTTTCCTTTTCTTTTTCCATCAAGACTCGCCCACTATTAATTCTCACCTTCTCGGCTCCCTCGACCTTGCCCTTGTTTTTCTTCTCCTTATTGTAGAGGCTCATAGCCTCACTTCCTCCCTCTCTGCAATTATCGCTTTCTCCATGAGTCTTCGCAAATATTGGGATCTGCAATACCGCCACCTTATTATAGAGCCAAGGTTTTAATCCTAGCTCAAATCTCCTAGCCTCCGTATCGACTTGATGCGGAGCAAACCTAGCTAACTCATTGAATTTTTTATGCATATTCCGCCACCGACATATCCCCTTGCTTCAACTCCGTAAATTTTACCTCCATTCTAGCTCACTGCGTCTTAGTGAAAAATAATTCTCGAAAAATAAGGTCTTAAATCTATCCCATGTTACCACACACCGCCTCGCCTCATCGATTCGCTTCCCACCGTAAATTTGCCTCACCCTTCATCGTGTAGGTGGCAAAAGAGGTCTTTTGCCCTCACCTACCCTAGCTATTACAAACGCCTTCTCAATTTCTTTAACCCAAGTTTGGGCTTCTACAGGTCGGTTGTACCTTTGAATTTCAAGCGGTTCTGACCTTAAAGTCTTTGAAATTCGCCAAATAATTATCCTATTTGGTTCCCTTATTGCATGGCTCGAGCTACCATATTCATGAATCTTTGATTGGGTCCGCTTGTTGTTGTCCTTCAACGTTGTTGATGTGACTCTTCCGCCCTCGATTTGAGTTTGACGTCTTGGCGGCATTATCAAGTTAAGTAAAACCATACATTAACTTACATTCTAAACCTTATCATATAAGTTTAAACTTATTAAACTTGTTTCATAACTCAAACTTTGATTCATATTCATTCATTGCTTTCAAAATACTTTATATATCACAAAGACATAGTGCTTTAAACATCATCATCCCATTGTGACTACAAAAGTCTGGATTTACTTCACCGCTTGTATAAAAGTTTTATAATAATGCATTACATGAGACAAACTAAACACACATATTATATTAAACATGCTTTACGACATAACCTATACTACCTATTTACTAAGTCTTCTTTCTTGGGATGAACTTTTGCTCGATGATCTTCTTTTCCACAAACAAAACATGCTCCCGCTTATAGTCGGGACAATACAGAGTGGTATGCCCTTCATAACCGCAAAGATAACATATTCTTTTCCATTTCTTCTTCCTGTGTTTTCCTAAATCATGGTCTTCTACCTTCCTTTTTCCTTATCTCTCTGAGTCGCATTACTAAGTGTTGCTTGAGGCTCCCATCCGATTGATTTGGATTTGAAGCTTATCCTGTTCTTCCATTGTTTCTATTAACGCTTGACGAATTGATCATTAGCGCTTTTTCTATCTTCCACAACCCTTCTAGAGAAGATACCTTGTTCCTCAATTCTTGCATCTCCAATGATGCTTGATCACTTCAATTTTTAGGGTCTGCGAATCATTATCCATCGGATCCACTATTTCCTGATCTGGTACTATGTTTTCCACGATAACCACCTAAATGCGAGTTTGTTTCATCGTGAGCTTCTATTTCCGCTTATTGGCTTCGATAGTAGCTCCTTCTTTATGATCTCGGGGTATCCTAATCCTTTTTCACCTGACATCTACACACATCAATTATCCTGATTAGCATATATTATATACACATAGTCAAATAATAGTTTTGTATGAATTATCTTTTATTTTGTTTGACGATGAATTGATTCAATTCATCTCTTTTTAAACTCTATATGAGTTATTTATATTTTCAACGTTTCCCTCTGTTCTAAGGTTATAGCCTAAGGTCTAACCTACCTAAGGTTTCTAACCCTATAGCTCTGATACCATTCTGTGAGATCCCCAAATCCGGATACTTGAAACCCGAACTCGGTACATCACGATACCATTTCTATGAGCGGAATAATACTAATAATAATAACAATAATATAAAACTTAACTTAAGTTTACATATACATCAGAGTCATTCTCCCAAGTACGTAACCTTTAAACATTCATTACATGTCATATATATATATATATATATATATCATAGTCTTCATAATCTAATAAAACTATTACAAATACTGCCGCAATTCTTATTTGGTTAGCTTTCCTTTCCTTTGTCTCTACCGAACTTTTCGGTCCTTCACACTTAAAAGTGAAAACATTTAAATTAAGCAAGGATGAGCATTTGAGTGCCCAACAAGTATTATATATATATAGGTGAAAGAATTTAAATGTTTTCTTTATAATATCTTCTACAACTAGTCAAGAGTTGTGAAGTAATCTGCACTCAATAATAATTCATAACAACCCTCTTTCAAACTTTTGAAACTACGTATTCGATCAGATATATGGGGTTTCGTGACATACCATGAACATTGTTTTCATTTTCAAAAGGTTTAAGCGAAGTTCATCTCAGAAACAAACGTGACTTACTTACAGCACGGAGGGTGATCTACTGTTGTACTTCTCAGATTGATCAATACTACATTTACATGAACGATGTTATCGTTCATTCTCGTCCACCTTGGAAGCATAAAATTTTCCCATTTTCGGGATGTTCATATCGCTTCGGGTTTTCATAACAAAGGTCTTATATAATTCAACATATATTTATATCAAAGGGTATCAACATGCGATTAAATATAATGATTATCCAAGTGGGGACACTTGTATAATCATTTCTAGAAATTAACGAATGTAATATATATAATCAATTATCATATACTAACATGTTGATAATCAATGGGCATATATAATATAAAGCTTAATAACTCATATAATAATAACAATAATTTCGAACTTCTCATACGTCCATTGCATAAAGAAAATACAAAGTTAGGATATTTTCGATCATACCGCTTACTATTCTCAACTTAGTTTTATCTTTTATGAAATCACCTATCATTAATCGGATCATTTTATCGATTAGTATATCATAACGTAACACATAACAACGCCTATTGCAACAAAGACATTCCTAATCACATTGCCACACAATCTTTAACAACCATTGAATCACAAATAAACATTTATCTAGCCAATTATCTAAGTCCGGATCAATTTAAAATATGTTTATTTCACTAAATGACTTTTTTCGGTAATAATCGAGTCTAAGACTCCATTCTCGTATCACAATATCCGATTAGATAACTTAAATATTAGTCACACTATTTTTCATGGCCTTATAATAATTATTAAATAATTATTATCATTTATCATAATTTTTGAAATATCGTAATCATTATTAAATGATTTAAGTATTACATAATTCTATTATCATTAACATTTAATCAATATTAAATTATTAATGAAACCATTGCCAAAATATTAAAGTATGTATAATAACTCAAAGTATTAATTATTACCCTTAAATGATTTTTAAAACATTTAAAATCATTTTTAAATAATTACCATTAATATTTAAATATTAATGAACTATTTATCCAAATATTAAAAGTCAATAATTATAACTTAAAATATTTTTAAATCATTAATATTTTTTTTTAAATGATTTTAAATAAATAAAACCATTTTAAACTATTTATTTAATATAATTATTAAATAAATTTAATATCATTAATCATTAAATAAATATCATTAATATTAAATTATTAATGAAATTATTCTTTAAATATTAAAAGTTATATTTTATAACTTAAAATATCTCTAAACACTTTATTTTTATTTAAAATGATTATTATAATAATAAAATCATTTTTAAACTAAATTATTTAATATAAGTGTTAAATAACTTTATTATCATTAATCATAATTAATTAATGAAATTTATCTTTAAATATTAAAAGTTATATTTTATAACTTAAAACATTTTAAATACCTTTTATTGTTTAAAATGATTTTTAATATAATAAAATTATTTTTAATTCATTTATTTAATTCATTTAATAAATAACTTAATTATCATTAATATTAATTTATTAATGAAAATTATCACATAATATTAAAAGTTATTAAAATAACTTAAAATATTTTTCTTATATCATAATATAATTTTAAATGATTTTTCATGAATTAAAATTATTTTTAAATAATTTATTTAATATTATCATTAAATAAATTAATTTCTTTTGATATTCTAAAATATTAAATATTTATGAAATATATTTAAAATAATTAAAATATATTTTTGAATATTAAAATAATTTTTAATAATTTATTTTGTATTTTTCGTAATTTAAAACTAATTTCCTATAATTATTAATTAATTTTGGGAAAATAATTTATTTTCTGTCATTAAAGATTCACCTATAGCTTAGGCGTAACCGTCGCTATAGGTGTTCTTCATGTTCATCATTGAAACCCGAGATCTTCATACACCGCTTCGAGTACGCTTTACTTTTGTGAGTTTAGTTTTCTTTCTATTCCGCTTACGGACAAAACTATGATTTAGATCTTGTAGTACTAGTGTACATCTACAAGATCCAAAGAATAAAATGGCAATCAAGCATGAAACAAACAAGATCTAAGCCTCTAAAGATAAAGATGTTGTCAGATCGTTTCTTCATTTTCCGGGTTGCCCGTAAATGAAGAAACGATCGATTTATCCCTTTGGCTCCCACAACTTGCTAACTTTGTTAATGTTTAAGTGATATTAAGCATCCAAGATATATACCTAACATGATAAGGAAGAGATCTAACACAAACAATCATTAAATCATCAACACAATCATAAAATCTAGCTTTGGTCAAACTATGTCGAAAACGTGTTCTTCACGTTTTGGAAATTCGTAAACACCAAAGCAAAGGTAAAGTGGCCTACTTTGACCGCTTCTAAATGTTGATCCGTTGAATGTTTATGGTATATTAAGACATTAATCTATAGTACACTTTACCAAACCTACAACATGAATACTACATATTATCAAAACATTAAAAGATCCGACAGATCCGATCGTTATAAAACATCACGATATTTGAAAAAGCTTTCGGGTTACCCAGATTTCTTCTCACGGTCACGGTTTGGGTCAACGACCTTTGACCATTAATAACTTCATATTCAAAACAGTCTAGCTTTAATTCTTGTTACGGATGAAAGATCTCATACAAAGCTACAACATTAAACACTTAAACAACAAAAATATTAAACACATAACAATCCACTGCTGGCGTCGACATTTGATGTCGAACACAAAAAATAATTTTCCAAATTTTGAAAATCTTTAATTTGAGCACTTTAATGTTATGGATTTGATAAATACCAACCTGGATCATCACTAGAGACTAAATACAACATATTCTAACAACAAAAACTAACATCTAACATCAAATTTTGGATGTAAATTAAAGCTCGAGTTTCATACCTTTCTTGATTAATTCTCGATTTTGTGTTCTGTTGTTTTGGTATGGGATTTCGTGGGGCTTGAATAATGGGTCCGATATACTCAACAAATTTCGGAGGTTTTAGTAAGAGGAACTCTTGGTTGAGTTTTATGCAAAATAGCTATCCAAAATGGATTTTTCTCTTTCTAATCCCTTTATATGTACATGCTAGATTCATGAATGAAATTTGGAAAAGTAAATCGATCTTTGTCATCTTAGAGTCAATGGAGTTGTTAGTTTTGGTGAACAACTTCACCAATTTGTCAAAACCTATGGCTAGCTTCTTTAATGCTAAGAGGGGTATAATGGTCATTTGATAAATCAATTTTAAATGGCAAAAATGAACTTACCAAACCCTTAGGGTTAGGGTTTGATTTAGGATTTAGGGTTTGAGCCAATTTGGATAAACAAAAATCTAGAATTTCCAATTTAGGGTTTGCACACAAAAATTAAATAAATAAAATTAATTAAATAATTAAAATTAAATAACTTTTAGTTTCTAAAATTTTACAAAATTAATATTGTTAATTAAATTAAGTTTGTAATTACATGAACATTAGGGTTTATTACCCTTAATCATAATGAACTTGGCTAATAAAGCAATTAGGGTTTAAAATATTGATAATTACGGTTTCTAGAAATACAATTAGGGTTTCTAGAAATATAATTAGGGTTCTAGGTTTTAGGGTTTTAATTTACTAATTACATTTATTTTAATTAGCAATTAAAGTCCAACACACGTGTTATTAATCAACGTAACACAACTCTTTCTGCATCAAACCTCCATTTTAGGTTTTTTTGGACTAGGGTTTCTAATATTGGAAATTAGGGTTTAACATTATTAGGGTTTCCGAATTTTAATTAGGGTTTACCTAATTAATACATTTAATATACTACATAAATGGTATTACATGCTTATAAAACAATCTCACACTCTAATTTGGATCTCAAATTAGGGTTTAACATTATTACTAGGGTTTGGTCAAAATACAACCGTAATTGACCAACCAATTATCAATACTTTACATACCGTATATATTCATAAAGATTGAAAAATCAAAATATATGTAATATTATATTATTATTCTCATACCTTGACAATAATCCAAAATTAGGATTTGGATTCCATATCCGATTATTCTTTCATATTTAACCTTAATAATTAAGGTAAAATAATTAACTTAATAATAATGTACAAAAATTCATATAATAAAATAATTATTATATTTATTCTAAAATCACTTCAGTATATTATTTAAATAATATACGATTATATATTCATGGAAAATAATTAATAAAAATATTTCTATCTTAAAATTAATTATTATAAAAATATACTTTCTAATAATCAATATTTCTAAAATAAATTTACTTGTAAATATTCATGTAATAAATATATTTTATTTACCACATAAATACATATACACATAATCTTGTATAAATCCTCATCCTTAAAATAAATAAATAAATAAATAAAAAATTTATACATAAAATTTATGATTTATTTATATAGAAAATATCTAGTCATCACAAAACTCTCCTTCATAACTTTAGCAGCGTTAATATTGCAAATAATAATATTAATAACTCTGTCATCTCAATTATTGATTTAATAATATATAAAATATCGACAATAATTGAATCAAATAACGTGAGATACTATGCAACATTTACTGAAGCAATAATTGAATAAAACTGAGTGACTTCTCACGTAAGCATCAATAATCAATACCGTGTGTTACTATGCAACCACGCCGTATTTCGCATTACTTTACTCATGGGTAGTTCAACGGTTTTTAACGGTAAAACTTTCGCCGTTATTTTCAATAAAATATATTTTGTCGCTTTCTCAATCCAAATAATAATTCCGTTGTGGGTCCACCAATGATTGTCTTGCGTCGTATGAATATTCCCCTGTTAAAACGAATATTCTCACCAATTGAATTTTATATAATAACTTGCGTACTTTGCAAAATTTATAAATATTACCGTAACTATAGCATTATATCAAATTCATTCCATAATATTCAAAATGATAATTATAGAAAATTCATTTCTATTCATAAAAGTTGGGGTCTTACATACGCTCTTTTGTGGAGTAGACCACAAATGTTAAACTCATTTATTCTACAAAAAGAGTTAACTTTGAGTTTATTTTTTGTTAATTTATGGTATCCAACAACTCAAATTATAATGTAATTAAAATTTTAAAATATGATTTTTTTAATAATATTTTTTAAATAATTTATAATATTAAATGTTTTATTTATTAAAATATTAAGTTGCAATAATTTAAATTGACAATAAAAATTATAATAATTAAGACTCTTTTTGTAGAACAAATCATAAATCTATTAAATTATTACTATTCATTTTACAAAAAGTTATATTTTAGTTTGTTATTAACTAATTTATGACATCCTAAAATTAAAATTAAAATTTAAATCAATTTAAGTTTTTGAAATAATAATTTTATTTATAATATTACTTTTTCAAGAGTTTATTATTATTATTTTTTTATAAGTAAAATGGAACTCTCTTTTTTGAAACAAGTCCTTAATTTAGGAGCCAAAATTCATGTATGAGATGTTTTAATCAGAGAGAGCTACATGAACGTAAATGGGTCTGCATAAGCAGATGGTTCAATCAGAGGCCAGCTGTGTAGCTAGCTCTCTCACTCTCTCTCTATACCAATTCCATTGAATATAATTAAAGAGAATTTGTAACAGAGGTTACCCAAATCCAAAAAAAATACAAAAACCAAAGGAGTATTAATGTATTATCTTACGTGAAAAAATGTTTACCAAATAGCTCTTACATGCGTGCTATATTACTATTTTACTCCTTTGATAAAAAAAAAGTACTATCTAGTTTAGGGTTTCTGTTGCCTGAGACTAAGCAAAAAACGGGTATAACCGAATAACCAAACCAAATCAAAATAATTTAACCAAAATTTTTTGATAATTCGATTATTTTTAATAATTCAATTATATTCAAAATTATTTACAGTTTTCGGTTAGTTAATTCGGATTTTAATTTTGATTATTCGATTAAACCGAATAACCGAATAACGCCTCACTTAAAATAATAATCAACTCATTTCTCAGGCCACTAGGCACTACCGCACTAGCCCAGCCCAGATCTCAAACTCTCTACCTCTCTTCGCCTCATCGGTCATCAGTCATCACTTCCCTCTCATCTCGAACTCTCGATCTCTCATCTGACATCTCTCATCCCTCTCGTCTCTCGATCTCTCATCCCTCAAATCTCGATCTCGATCTCTCATCTCTGTTTTTACCCTAACTCCCTAACCTAAAAGCTAAAACCCCAGTCCCCAAATTCCACGTCGGACGTCGCGACTCCACTCCGCCTCCGAACGACAGAACCTCATCTCTGACTTCGAGCCTAAACGAAATCTTATCTTTACTACTTGTTATTCCTTCAATTGTGAGTTCTAAAGTATTAATACTGATATTTACGATTTCCCATCTACTTATTTTGGATGAACTACTATGTAATCAATATTTTAGAGGTTATTTATTTGTTTGATTCAATAGTATTGTGATGTTTCTGCTTGTATCTTTATTTAAGGTTGATGAGATTATACAATTTCTACATTATTCCTCCCCATATCATCCTTGTTTGGACGATTTGGGAACAGTGCAAATGAGAGATTTATAGAACGTAAGTGAACAGGTTAAAAGAACTAAACAGAAAATGCTGAAGTAAAAAGAATCATGTTTATGGAGTAGAATGGCTCACAATTATTTGGTTAGAATGTTCAATGTGTCATGTCTGTGATAATTGAGTGATATACAAGCTGTTACTATCTTAGTATTAAGGTGAAGGTCCACCAAGATGAGGAATGTAGAAAATAAGCTTGTCCTGCCTGTAATTCTAGACTTTTAGACAGTTAGAAAGATGGTGAGGTTAAATTGAAACTTCAATCTTAGATGAGACCTTATTTTGGGGAAACTTTCAATATAAAGCCTATTTAAATTTTCTCAAGTTTGTCCTTTGAAGATCTTCTTGCAATAAGTTGTTGTCATTGGTTTAAATTCCGAGCATATACTCAATGTAATTTGATAAGCCATAGACAAGTATGGTCTGTCCCCATATATATTCCTTATTGTTTGATTACCTTGAGTTGATACTGTAATTAAGCTGTTGTACTAGTAACATTTCAAGAGGAAGAAAGAAGGCCACTGAGAGTGAAAGAGAACAGAAGCCTATAGGATTTGAGCAAAAGAAGATGGGCTGAAAAAATATAGATCAATTAAATTGGCTGTGGCGCTGGTTGGATGAACGCAACTGGCAGTTAAGTTTGACGATATGATTTAATTTGAATGTTTGAAGCTACTTTAGATAAGAAGATGTAATATTTTGTAGAACAAGTCGTGAATATACGATATACAATTTCTGCATTATTCCTCCCTAGATCACGTACATATATGGTGTGCATTATTAAACCATGGCAGCGTTATAAATTTCAGTTACGACAAAAGAAAGGCAGAACATATTGATGAGCATCATCTTTGACCAATTATACAGGTAAAATGGAACAGATTCTTACAACAGTTGTGTGCAATTTCTTCCTATTCCATTCCACCTATTTATATACTAAAATTTCTAATAGCTACATATTTCAACATGTGCTATATAATGCTATAAATGTGTGTTGATGGATCATTGTTGACATTGTAGGCTAATGCTTTTATTGGGGGCTCTGTTGCACAATGCTTGACCTGCATGTTGGCATGTTGCTGTACTGCCTACTGCCCTGTTGTGCATGTTGAGTGTTGACTCATTCGAAATCAGTGCTTAAGTTTTTGACTCCATGCTGTTGATGTTTGGTCTTAGACAGTTAGACTCTTATGGATTATTAATTTATTATGGACTAATTAGTCTTTGTGAAATTATGGATTATATATTGCTGAGTTTACCATTGTACACGTGCTCTATGTTATCTGGTTTACTGTTTTATGATTGTGGCACTTGTATGTTTTTTTCCTCTGATGACCATAAATTTGTGACAATGTGATTGGATTATCAGGCTTACCTCCCCCTCCACCTTCCCCCCAATATTCAAGTTGAATTTCTTGACATACTAGATCCGGCCCCGGATGTTCTTTTCCGTCCCTAAAAATGAAGCTGCAAAAATAGTGCTACCAGATTCGTTTTATAAGCTCTCACTTGATGAATTGAAAAGAGAAGCTGATATGAAGCGGAAAATGATTGCAGAATTCCAGCTTTTGGTTCCCAAATCATACAAGGAAAAGCAAGCAAAAGCCACTCTATGAGGTAAGTTGTTAAAGCTGCTCTTGTTTTTTCGTTTTTTTTATTAATTGCTTTTAATACTTTGGTGTTCATTGTAAATTTTAACGTACAAAATAAAACTTAGGCCTAAGATTATTCAAAATTCTGATATTGGCATCTGTAATAACTACGTGTTGCAGCATGACATCTATTTGCTTTCATGACAAATAATACCATCTTTAAGTTAATAATGAAGGCTAGCACTCCTTTAGAGTCGCAAACACTTGTTATCATATTGAATATTAATTGAATACAACTGCAAAGATGGAAGAATCAATGGAAGAAAGATGACTTTTCTTCTTAATTCCTTATACAGACTTGGTACAGTGATGTGTATGGGAGTAACAGCTGGTGCGCGCTTACATCCTTACTCTGTTTGCTGTAAGTTTTGTCCGTTGTATAGTATGCCTGATCTTTTTTCTAAAAGACTTGCTTTTTGTCTTGAACAAATGAGGTTTTACTGAGCTGGTTTTGTACTCACTTGGCAACAAATAAAATATTCACGTCGTGTACTTGGTTTGATACTTGTTTCCCCTCTATGCCAAAGACCATGCTGGACAGAGTAGTTGTATAATAAGGTTAACTTTCTCAACCTTTTGTTAATTCTTGGAGAGTGCAAAATTGAGACTAATTTATTTATTTTTGTGTGGGTGGTAGGTATGGGTTTCTTTTTTTTCTTTTCTTTTTTTTTTGGGGGGTGGGGGGGGGGGGGGAGGAGGGTTATATCTTGTTCTTGTCTAACACAGTCAACTATTTTTAGGTTATGTCAAATTTACTTTACTTTTACGGCATGTGCGGATTAGTGAAGGAGTTGTTGCTTATGCGTTACTTTAATAAGGTATCTTTTTGCTTCCAATTTATGAAATTTGGTATCTTGTTCTTAAGATATGATGGGTTAATTGGTATACCAAATGAAATTATAGGATGTTCGTGACAATGTCCAACTGGAAAATTTTGAAGTATCAGTATGTATTCTAACATTTTAGTTTTGTGTTTGTATCTGCAGAAGCAATGTTGTTCCTTCACTTATTGTTAATAACCTTTGTGGTAGCCTTTTTATTTTGATTTTAAGTTACTTGTTTGACATAATATTTCGCTCGTGTTTTTTGTTCCAATTGATACTTTTTGCTACTTCCAATGATTATCAGAAGTTAATACCTAAATTCCAAGAGGCAGCAAAAGCTTTCAGGGGAAAGGTGATTCACTATAGCTTAATTCTTATGAAATTATGAAGACAAGGGACGTAATTATGAAGTGTACTCTCTCTATATATGTAGATATACATTTTGATTGAAGAAATGTGATAGCTTTAGATGGTTAATTGTAAAGATAATGAATGATTATGTAATGGATGATTTTATTAAGTTAATAATATTTTAGTTTTTTGTATTTTTGTCATTATTTGCTATTGGGACATTGAGCCAGCCAGGTACACAAAAAGAATGTCAAATTTTGATTTGGCAACAATATAATTTGTTACCAAAGCATTGAAAAAGTTTTAATATAGCAACAATTTTTTATACATTCAGCAACAAATTTTCGTTGCTAATGGCATTAAAAATATAATATTTGGCAATGAAAAATTAACCTAATAACAACGGAGAGGATATTATTGCTAATACTAAAATAAAAGGCAATATTTTTTATCGTTGCAAATCATATTAACCTTTATTGCATATATAAAAAGCTAAGAACATATAATGTCGTCATTGCTAATCGAATGAGTTTCGTTATTATTGAAAATAAGCAAAGAACAAACATTTTTTGTTCTTCGATTCAAAGATAATATCGTTGCTAAATAATATAATCAGCAACAAAAATCGTTGCTAAAAAGTTTACATTCCGCAACGAAAGCAAACTTACGAAAAATGTCGTTGCAAAATGGTGTCAATTGCAACGAAAATGCATAGTCGTTGCAAAAAAAAAGAGAGTTCATTTCGTTGCCAATTAGCAGGCTTTTGCAACGAAATGGGATTTTTAGCAACGAAATTTTAATTATTCTACAACAATACATTTTGTTATTAAAGGATTGATGACTCTATACGAAAGTCAAATTTCATTGCAAAATGTATTACTTTTGGCAATGAAAAAAATAGGTTCGTTGCGGAACAATTAGCAACGCTCATTGTGCAACGAAAGACGCAGCGACAATAAAGTCGTTGCCAAAACCCTTTTGCAACCAAATTTGGCACCTTTAGCAATGAAAATCGGTTGTTGCTGAAGCCCCATTTTTTTGTAGTGTAGGGTCATAATCACTGTCTTTTCCTCAGATGATGTATGAACAGAAGATTGTCCTCTACTTTCCAAACCAGCAACCACATTTTCAAATCGTGGTTGTCCCTGATTATGAAGATGTCTACAAAAGCGTTAAACATGACCAAACTCTCCACAATGATAAAAAAACATTGCCTAGTCTTATCCATCCATTGTTGTCTAAACTCTTAACTCCTACTAATCCCTCTGCCTCCAAAACCACCTTAACCTCGTCCTCCAGAATGACCGTCAAATCTACCACCACGAGCATTTGCAGAGCCACTATGACATGTACCTCTCCCATAGGAAACAAGTAAAGCAGACTTATCAGAAGAATCAATTATAGGGGTAACATCACGGGAGACACGTAAAACTCGGGCAAAAGTATCTGTAAGAGATAGTAACATTGGGCTGCAAAGAATTTGGGAGTGAACAGTTTCAAATTCTAATCCAAGAGCACCTAGGAAACCAATAACTGCCAACTGGTCACGTTGGGCTTGTATATGTGTCACATATGCGGTAATAGGGAGCAATGAATTTAATCCCTCGTACATCTTCTTAAAATTAGCAAAACACTGTGCAAGTAGGCGTCCATCTCGATGAATCTTATAAAAGTCCTGAGAGACCTCATAGATACGAGCAAGATTATTTTATCCCGAGTACAACACTACCAACAATTCTTTGACGGTATCAATATGAGTAACTAAATCAACAACTTTCCTTAATTGTCAAAACCTATACTAGCCAAAATAATGTAACTAGGGGCAAAATGGTTAATTGGTAAATCATTTTAATGGCATTTAAGTAATTTTCCAAACCCTTAGGGTTTAACCCTAAGGTTTAGCACAGAGTAATTTTTAGAATTTTAGCAACTAGGGTTTGTAAAATAAAATTTTAGTTTTTAAAATTTGTAATTAGAGTTTCGTTAATTAAGTTTCTAATTACGTTATACATGAATATTAGGGTTTAATATCCCCAATTATAATTAACCTTGCTAATAAAGCAATTAGGGTTTAGTATTTTGATATTAGGGTTACTAATACGCAATTAGGGTTTCTAATAATTAACTTAGGGTTCTAATCATTAGGGTTTTAATTTACTAATTAGGTTTACCTTAATTAGCAATTAAAGTCTATCATACATGTTATTAATCACAGTAACACAATTTTTGACTGATCACAAATTCCAGTTTAGGTTTCAAAGTAGGGTTATAATTATTAGAAATTCAAATATAAATTAGGGTTTTAAATTTACAATTAGGGTTTCCTAATTAGCATATTGTTATGTAACACTTAACATAAATCATATAACACAATTATATAACAGTCTTAAATTTCCCATTTAAATTGAAAAACAGGGTCAAACCAATTAATGCTAGGGTTTGGTCAATATACACCATAATTGACCAACCATCAATAGTACGTATATACAATACATATTTATAGCACTAAAAAATCAAAATATTATAATATTATAATATTATTATCATTTTTTGATCAAAACCCAAAATTAGGGTTTGGATTCCATATCTGATTTATCTGTCGTAATTAACCTTATTAATTAAGTTAAAATAATTAACTTAATAACCTGAACAAAATTCATATAATAAAATAATTATTATAATTATTCTAAAAATCATATCATATATTATTTAAATAATATAAGATTATATTTTCATGAAAAAGAATTGATAAAAACATTTCCAATATGGAATTAATTATTATAAGCATATAATTGATAATAATCAATAATTCTAAAATAAAATTATCTGTAATAATTAATGTAATAAATAAATTTTTATTTATCACACCCATAAATATATACATATTATCTTGGCACATATCACCCATATTTATTTTAATAAATAAATAAAAAAATTATACGCAAAATTTATGATTTATTTATATAGAAAATATCGGGTTGTCACATTCACCCTCCCTTATAAAAATTCTATCCCCGGAATCACCGTTATAAAACCTATACATACCAGGGTACATAGCATACACAATCATTGCAGGTAGATCTCGATCACTTTGATCGGACTAATCTTTAACTATTCACATAAAGCTTGTCTTTTTGATTAAATCGGAAATTTGATTTCTAGAAGAACTCAAATTCCTCCTTCAAAATTTCTTTATAAAATAATTTATTATTTATAGGAAAATCATATATAAGAAAATAAAAGTTATACGAAAAGTACCTGGAGTTCCATTGCCAGCCGCCACCGTGTCCTGAACTGTCATGTTGAAGACCCGTGCAGTAGATTTTGTCGGCTTGCTGGATGAAGTTGATCCTGTGATTGCCAAAGTTCCGCCGCTTTTTCCCATGTTCACACTTTCTACCTCCGTTCTCCTTTTCGGACAGTCCTTCACCTTATGTTCCTTCGATCCGCTTAGAAAACACCCACTAATCGTTCTAGGATTTGGGCAGTTGGGAGAGATATGGCCCTCCTGCCCGCACTTGAAACATGCAAATTTACCTTTCAGACATTCCCCCAAATGGTTCTTTCCATAATTCCCACATTGCATCACCGACTTCTTCTTTACATCTTCTTGCTTCACCTGCACACCCCTAAAGTTGTTCCCCTTCCTCTTTTCACTCCTATTCCCCTTGTTTGTTTCCACCTTCCCAGCTCCCTCAACTTTACCCTTGTTCCTTCTTTCCTTGTTGTAGAGGCTCATGGCCTCACTCCCCTCCTCAGCAATAATCGCTTTCTCCATGAGTGCTGCAAATGTAGGGATCTGCAACACTGCCACCTTGTTGTAGAGCCAGGGTTTTAATCCCAGCTCAACACTGCCAACTGGTCACGTTGGGCTTGTATATGTGTCACATATGCGGTAATAGGGAGCAATGAATTTAATCCCTCGTACATCTTCTTAAAATTAGCAAAAGACTGTGCAAGTAGGCGTCCATCTCGATGAATCTTATAAAAGTCCTGAGAGACCTCATAGATACGAGCAAGATTATTTTGTCCCGAGTACAACACTACCAAAAATTCTTTGACAGTATCAATATGAGTAACTAAATCAATAATCTGACTATCCATGGAATTAAGCATCTGATAGAGAATCCTAGCATCGACTGTCTTCCACGCCTCATCGGAAACATTTATTATCGTTAAGTGATTGCCATGTTCTCTGTTAATCAGGGCCAACCTCACAATCTTCCTCCACTGTGAATAATTGGTAACTCCTTCCAATTTCCTATCAGTAAGACGAGTTGATGAAGATATTACTTCTATAACAGTTGTTGACGGTCGAGAGTCAGATGAAGATGTACCAAAATCCTAGCTCATAGTAGGCTCGGATGCTGCTAAAATCCTGCTTGGAATATCTTATATTAAATATTCCCAAGCAACAAAGGATCAAAAGTTTACAACTAAACAGAAACCACATACACCTAACCTAAACAAATATATACTAGTGTGTCGAGCACCTCATATATCTAATCACAAAGTAAATCCCACGAGGAAAAGAAACATCAAAAGGCTACAATTAAATCACCAAAAAATTTCCACGACCCAAATACTTCTCACATGCATCTACCAAAGCAAAGAAGAAAAGTGGCGTTACTGTTCATGATGAATAGTACTGCTACTATTTACGATGAACAGTAACGTCACTATTCACGATGAACAATTTTTTTTTTCTTTTTTCTTTGTTGAAGGAAAAAAAATTAAAGGATGGAGGATGAAGAATTAAAAAGAGACTTGGAGAAAGAACTTAAAAACCATTGCTTTGATACCATGTAAAGTGGAGAGTTTATTCCTCATATTATATTAAGTACAAATAAGAGCTGAGCCTTTTATAGACTAAGACTCATGCTATATAAGGAAAGTAAATCAATGACTAGCACATATTACTCCACACATTATTCATACAATCATGCTCCTACAATCGTGCTCCTGGAATCCTTTAGAATCCCTAATGAAGAGGCAAGAATAAGGCACCGTTTCTGCACCACTACACTAACCTTGCTCCGAACCTAGTCTTGATAATGTTAATGGTGAGAATCCTAATCCTACTTGTTCTTCTGAAGATACTGACATTCCTATTGCTCTTAGAAAAGGGGTTAGATCTTGTACTCAACATCCTATCTCTAACTTCTTAGCCTATAATAAATTTCTGCATCCTACTACTCCTTTATTTCTTCCTTGTCTTCAATATCTGTTCCTCATGGGTGGAGAGAAGCAATTAGTGATGAGAATTGGAAACAGGCTATGATTGAGGAGATGAATGCCCTGAAAAAGAATGATACTTAGGAACTAGTTACTCTTCCTTATGGGAAAAAACTAGTTGGTTGCAAATGAGTATATACAGTAAAATAGAAGCCAGATGGGACAGTTGAGAGACTCAAAGTTAGGCTAGTTGCAAAGGGTATACTCAAACCAATGGAATTGACTATCAGGAAACATTTTCTCCTGTGGCGAAGATGAACTTTGTTAGTACCATAATCTCATGTGCAGCGAACTTCGGCTAGGATATCCAACAATTGGATGCACAAAATGCATTCCTTAATGATGACTTGGAGGAGGAAGTATACAAGAAAATACCCTCCAATTTTGCTTCATTTTCCACCAAGGGTAAGGTTTGTAAACTGCGAAAGGCTTTATATGATTTGAAGCAATCTCCCAGAGCCTGGTTTGGTAGATTCCATAAAGCAATGATAAGATTTGGGTATAAGTAGAGTCAAGTAGATCATACTCTATTTGTCAAACAGATAAAAGGTAATACTACCATTCTTATTATTTATGATGATGATGTGACGCCCCCAAAACAGGTATACATCACCCATCTTGAGTCGCCAAATACATGGTACAAAATACAAATAAAAACTTAATTATACAACAGTCGTGTAAAATACGACAAAACATAGCTGAAAGTTTAAACAAGAATATTGTCAGCTAGACAATATCCACACTCAATGGAGTCCTCATTACAATTATTATCACATTATTCCATAGAATAGTGAGGACTACTAAAGCCACTTATCCTGGACCATCACTCCATTCCCCGACTCAACCCAACTATATTCTCATTTCCTGAAGAGAACAATGTAAGAAAGGGTGAGCTCAACTAGCCTAGTAAGAAATATTATGACTAAGATAATGTAGAATAAATTATCCTTAGCCTTCAACAGTATAACAACTGATAGAATACAATAGACAACAAGTTTTAGATCAACAACTACAGCGGAATAAGCAATCCATTAGAAGAGTTAAGTAGAGCATAAAATCTACTATCTTCTATGATCTAAAAAGTTTTTCATCAACTTTATTGCTGAGACTCAGCTTAATAAATAAAATCGAATCATCCTTGCACCACGACCAAGGATATTCATGTAATCATCAATGGTCATGATTAGACCGAATAATCCCTGGTCATAATCATACCAACAACTGTCCATCAATGAACTACAGGCCAATGAGGACTTTTACCACATCATTCGTTACATTACGGTCATGATTATACCGAATAATCCCTGGTCATAATTATACCAAGTCCATCTATGCACATAAGCCAAAGATGACTTTCATCTCAATATAAGCATGAGGATGATGACAATGACATAATAATTCAATAAAACAAGTTCAAGGATAAATTTTAAAGATTTATAATTTAATTTATCCAGAAATTAATAACGTCCAAATAGTCAACATGATACTGCTTTGTAGAGTAAAATTCAAGAATGCTCAGAAGAATATTTCCATGAAAAGATACTGGATGAAACACAAATATTAAGGATATTTCACTAATTTCATGGAGTATAGAAGCCAAAACTTTAACCAACTGAGTATAATAGAATATATGAAACTACAAATGAATTTTCGTTCGCCATACGGTAATCCACGTAGACAGATCATTTCCACAATATAATAAGGAATGAATACGAAGGATCATTCACCATGCATGTGGTAATCCACATAGACAGGTTATTCCAAAAGAATAATAAAGAATGGAATAACAGAAGAATTCACCATGCATGCGATAGACCACACAGACATGTTATTCCAACAGGATAATAAAGAATGGAACCAGGTCATGCGTAATCCGCACAGACAGGATATTCCAACAGAATATTAAAGAAGGGAACCAGGTCATGCGTAATTCGCATGCAATGGATATTCCAACAGAATAATAAAGAATGGAACCGGTCATGTGTAATCCGTGATAGGCGGGATATTCCAATGAGAATAATAAAGAATGGAATAACAACGAGAATTCACGTGCATGCGATAGACCGCATGAGATAGGTTATTCCAATGAATAATAAAGAATAGAATAATGAGAAGAATTTCACCATGTATACGGTGATTAGATAGACAAAGTTATTCCAACATAATAATAAAGAATGGAATAACAACCCTTACGAGTATTGAAAGAAAATAACTCTCTTCATGAATACGAAAGGATATTACCCCTTACCTCAAAAGAAGACTAGATACTGGAATAGTGAGGTAGCAGACTTCTGTTCTTCTTTCTCTCTATAATTTCTCTCTATAATAATTGCTCTATAGCTTTAGTGAATTAGTGAAAAATAATGAAGGAATGAGCTTCTATTTATAGAAAAATATAGTTTCAATAATTATAGATTTTGGGGCTCGAAATATTACAATATAATACCTTCCTCTTTTCTTTCATTTTTAATTTAGCCCTACAAGTATTATCAAAATTAAACCACCTCCCCTAATAGTAAATCATGTGAATCAATAGTAAATCACGTGACTCAATAGTTCTAATCATGTGAAAAAAACAATTACAGTATAATACCTTCAACTGTACCTCCATTTTTAATTTAGTCATGCAAGTATTATCAATCTTGCACCAACTCCCCTAATAGTAAATCATGTGAATCAATAGTACACACATGTGAACAAATAGTTATAATCATGTGAATGAATAGCAATTAATTGCTCATTTATCCGGTTAATTACCCAATTGGTCAATATAACCTCCAGACATCAATTATTATCGAAATAAATGTCGATTTTCACAAACACTAATAATTCCAACACAATGGAACTATCAATTTCATCTTTAATCAACATGAACTTATTCATCATTAATATTACAATTCATAATATTTAACAACCAGGTCGTTCCCAGGAAAGAGGGGGCTTTCCGATAAGGATTTCTCCTTATTGGAGCGCAATTAGGTGACCAAACCTCTCCTTGTGAACTTCTAGACATTGTCAATATTGCAAATAATAATATGAATAACTTTTATTAGTCTCAATTATTGATTTAATAATATAACATATTATGCGATGATGATCTTGTGACAATAATTGAATCAATAATATGAGAGATATGATGCAACAACTCATCGTAGTAATAATTGAGTATAACCTGAGTGACTTCACGTAAGCATTAATAATCAATACCTGGTGTGCTACTATACAACCATGCATACATCGCATTACTTTTACTACTAGATAGTTCAACAGTTTTAACGGTAACACTTTCACCGTTATTTTTATAAAATGATAATTCTGTCATTTTCTAACTACGACAATACTTCCGTTGTGGGGTTCACCAATAATTGTACCGGCGTACGAATATTCCCCGACAAAAAGAATATACCCCGACCAAACGAATATTTTATAACAACTTACATACTTTGCAAAATTTATAAATATTACCCACAACTATAACATTATATCAAATCCACACCATAATATTCAAAAAAATATTTCGAGAAATTTAAATCTTTATTCATAAAATTTGGGGTCTCACAATCTCCCCTCCTTATGACATTTTGACCTCGAAATTTACGTACGTACCTGGTATGCCGAAGAGGTGAGGATACCTTAACTTCATTTCAGATTCTAACTCTTGTGGTATAACCTTTGAGTATCGAATATGATCCTTCTTATCCAAGATTTTAACACGTATCTTCTCATACGTTAAATCTTCTGCTATATCATCTAATTCCAATTCAATAATGTGGTTCGGGTCGTCCACATATTTACGTAACATCGATACGTAAAAAAAACATTATGAACACGCGACATACTTAGTCGATAAAATGAGTCTATAGGCCACAGTTCCTACTCGATCGAGGATTTCAAATGGGCCAATTAAATCGACGGTTAAGATTTCCTCTCTTCATTGAATCTTGCTTCTAGAATAACGCCCTCTTGAACCTTCTTCTTCACATTCATCAGCTCCGGATGTGTAGCTTGAGCGGCCTTTAACTTTATCTATTAAAGTCGATTCTACTCGTATATTCGTTATCTTTACGTGGGTCCCTAGAGTCTTTAACTCTATCTTCATCATTTGTAAGTTATACGAAATGGGTTTTTATGTTAACAAAATCGCACTCGTAAATGCATAAGATCTTCTACTCAATGCGTCTGCTACCACGTTCGCTCTTCCACAATGATATTGAATGGTATAGTCATAATCTTCAACAGCTCGAGCCAACATCTTTGGCGCATATTACGTTCGTTCTAGGTGAAGAAATATTTGAGGGTTTTAGAAATGGGTTTTGTACTAGGGTCAATACAAAATTCGATTTCACGCTCTAGGGGTAGGCTAAGAAGTCTTCAAGAATACGTCAGGAAATTTATTAACAATTGAAATATCATTCAAAACTATGACTCTCATCCAAGACTTAGATAGCACATAAAATGAAGGTTTTTCCTAACGGAGTTTCAACCAATAAGTCAAAGTCTAATCTCTCCGGAGTCAAATTTAAATGTTGAGCGCAAGCAAGAGAGATAAAAGAATGGGTAGAACCGGTATCTAATAAGGTATAGACTTCACAAGAATTTATAATTAACTAACTCGTGCTAACTTCGTTTGGGTTACTCGCTTTTTGAGAAGTCACAAAAAAAGCTCTCCCTGAAACCACCGACTTTGTTTTGTCCGTATCCGCTTTTGGTGCCACCATCCCAGCTGGACTTGACTTTGGTGCACGACAAAATCGGGCTAGGTGACCTTCTTTTCCACAATTGTAACATGCTTTGGATTGCATCACGCAGTTTGGACTGATATGTCCCTCCCCTCCGCATTTGTAACATACGACCGGTGGTCGTTCTCCTTCCTTAACAACAGGTGCTGGTGCTGACGTCTTTCCATTATTATTGAATCTCCTCTTCTTGAAACTTTCACTTCTATTATCTTGGCCATGATTACCACCGAAGTGGTTACCATTTCTGGTATGATAATTTCCTCCACGATGGTTATCATTGTTCTGATGGCCGTTGCCACCGGTATGATTATTATCGTGTTACTGGTCATTACCTTTTGGTTGTGTTGACTCATTATCGCGCTCCAATAACTGAGGCCTATTCACAACATCTGAATACAAACACAATTTGTGAGAAATGAGGTATTGACGTATTTCAGGTTTCAAACCTCTTAGAAATATTCGCGGCATTCGCTCCTCATTATCAACCAAATGGGATGCAAATCGGGATAACTCCGCAAATTTAGCCTCGTATTGCGACACAGTCATATTATTTTGCTACAACTTGATGAACTTCACCTCCTTCATGTGACGCATACTTTTGGGAAAGTACTTGTCGTTGAACAGCTCTTAGAACTTCTCCCAAGACATCTTGAGTGCGTCAGGCTGAGTACGTGTTACATATTCCCACCAGTAATCTGCTTCTTCATGCAACATAAAGGTGGCAAAGGGAACCTTTTGCTCCTCGGAGCATCCCAAGACATCAAATATCTTGGTGATCTACTTTAACCACGTCTCGCCTTAAGTGGTTCTGGTTTTCCCAAAAACTCTGGCGGTCCTAGCTCCTTGAACTGCTTAGCAGTGACCAACAGTGGGTTGCCATTGTTTCTACCTGCATTTTGAACAGGAGTCTCTCTCGCCTGATGTTGCATGAATTGCACAAAGCCTCTGAACATTTCATCGTTCATTATCTGATCGGTGTTGTTGTTTACCTGAGGATTATTGTCTTCCTGTTGCATATTATCCTGGGTATTGATCGTTGGTGACTCAACGGTCTCATGTGCTTCATTGCTGATCTCAACATTTTCAGATGTCATTTTCAAACACTGTCACAAAACAAGGGTTAATTGACATATCACATATTATCCCTATACTCTGACCGACCAATTAAATACCAAATAAACTTAGGTAGGTCATACTAGCGAAGAAATTTCCCGTCTCTCCCCTCCTAGTTCTTATCTCACATCTCAGCCAGGGATCATATCCCTAAGCTTTGATACCAACTGTGACACCCCCAAAACAGGTATACATCACCCATCTTGAGTCGCCAAATACATGGTACAAAATACAAATAAAAACTTAATTATACAACATTCGTGTAAAATACGACAAAACATAGCTGAGAGTTTAAACAAGAATATTGTCATCTAGACAATATCCACACTCAATGGAGTCCTCATTACAATTATTATCACATTATTCCGTAGAATAGTGAGGACTACTAAAGCCAATTATCCTGGACCATCACTCCATTCCCCACGACTCGCCCTAACTATATTCTCATTTCAAGAGAACAATGAAAAGAAAGGGTGAGCTCAACTAGCCCAGTAAGAAATATTATGACTAAGATAATGCATAATAAATTATCCTTAGCCTTCAACAGTATAAAAACTGATAGAATACAATAGACAACAAGTTTTAGATCAACAACTGTAACGGAATAAGCAATCCATTAGAAGAGTCAAGTAGAGCATAAAATCTACTGTCTTCTATGATTTACAAAGTTTTTCATCAACTTTATCGCTGAGACTCACCTTAATAAATAAAATCGAATCATCCCTGCACCACGACCAAGGATATTCATGTAATCATCAATGGTCATGATTATACCGAATAATCCCTGGTTATAATCATACCAACAACTGTCCATCAATGAATTACAGGCCAATGAGGAATTTTACCACATCATTCGTTACATTACGATCATAATTATACCGAATAATCCCTGGTCATAATCATACCAAGTAAGCCAAAGATGACTTTCATCACAATATAAGCATGAGGATGATGACAATGACATAATAATTTAATAAAACAAGTTCAAGGATAAATTTTATAGATTTATAATTTAATTTATCCAGAAATCAATAACGTCCAAATTGTCAACATGATACTGCTTTGTAGGATAAAATTCAAGAATGCTCAAAAGAATATTTCCATGAAAAGATACTGGATGAAGCACAAATATCAAGGATATTCTACTAATTTCATGGAGTATAGAAGCCAAAACTTTAACCAACTAAGTATAATAGAATATATGAAACTACAAATGGATTTTTATCCACCATGTGGTAATCCACGTAGATAGATTATTTCCACAATTTAATAAGGAATGAATACGAAGGATCATTCACCATGCATGTGGTAATCCATATAGACAGGTTATTCCAACAGAATAATAAATAATGGAATAACAGATGAATTCACCATGCATGCGATAGACCGCACAGACAGGTTATTCCAATAGAATAATAAAGAATGGAACCAGGTCATGCGTAATCCGTACAGACAGGGTATTCCAACAGAATAATAAAGAAGGGAACCAGGTCATGCGTTGTTATGCCCCCAAATTCAGGTACTTGAAACCCGAACTCAGTGCTTCACGATACCATTTCTATGAGCGGAATAATACTAATAATAATAAGAATAATATAGATTATCAAATTTAATTTACATATTATCAGAGTTTAGTTCCCAAGTACGAAACCTTTAAACATTCGTTACATGATAATAATATTATATATCATCCTTAACCTAAAGTCAAACTATAACAATAAGATAGCATAAACTTTTATTCTGCGACCTTCCCTTTTCCCTTATTCTTGGCAGATCCTTCAGGTTGTTCACACTTAGCTTAAAACATTTAAATTAAGCAAGGATGAGCATTTGAGTGCCCAGCAAGTAATAACAAATAATAACAATTAGCTGAAAGGATTAAATGTTTTCTTTGAACGATACTTCTACAACGAATCAACAGTTGTGAAGTAAGTTGAACCATTAATAAATAACATGTCATTTCAATTTCAAACATTTGAAACTACGTATTGACTATATATGAGGATCAGTTGACAGACTATGAACATTATTTTCTATTTTCGAAAAGGTTAAACAGAACTTCATCTCAGAAATGTCATAACTTACGAAGCACGGGGTGATCGTATTGTTATGCCTTGTATTGATCAATAATTAACTTAGGGTTCTAATCATTAGGGTTTTAATTTACTAATTAGGTTTACCTTAATTAGCAATTAAAGTCTATCATACATGTTATTAATCATAGTAACACAATTTTTGACTGATCACAAATTCCAGTTTAGGTTTCAAAATAGGGTTATAATTATTAAAAATTCAAATATAAATTAGGGTTTTAAATTTATAATTAGGGTTTCCTAATTAGCATATTGTTATGTAACACTTAACATAAATCATATAACACAGTTATATAACAGTCTTAAATTTCCCATTTAAATTGAAAAACAGGATCAAACTAATTAATGCTAGGGTTTGGTCAATATACACTATAATTGACCAACCATCAACAGTACGTACGTACAGTACATATTTATAGCACTAAAAAAATCAAAATATTATAATATTATAATATTATTATCATTTCTTGATCAAAACCCAGAATTAGGGTTTGGATTCCATATCTGATTTATCTGTTGTAATTAACCTTATTAATTAAGTTAAAATAATTAACTTAATAACCTGAACAAAATTCATATAATAAAATAATTATTATAATTATTCTAAAAACATATCATATATTATTTAAATAATATAAGATTATATTTTCATGAAAAGAATTGATAAAAACATTTCCAATATGGAATTAATTATTATAAGCATATAATTGATAATAATCAATAATTCTAAAATAAAATTATCTGTAATAAATAAATTTTTATTTATCACACCCATAAATATATACATATTATCTTGGCACATATCACCCATATTTATTTTAATAAATAAATAAATTAATTATACGCAAAATTTATGATTTATTTATATAGAAAATATCGGGTTGTCACATTCACCCTCCCTGATAAAGATTTTGTCCCCGGAATCACCGTTTTAAAACCTATACATGCCAGGATACATAGCATACACAATCATTGCAGGTAGATCTCAATCACTTTGATCAGACTGATCTTTAACTATTCACATAAAGCTTGTCTTTCTAATTAAATCGAAAATTTGATTTCTAGAAGAACTCAAATTCCTCCTTCAAAATTTCTTTATAAAATAATTTATTATTTATAGGAAAATCATATATAAGAAAATAAAAGTTATACGAAAAGTACCTGGAGTTCCATTGCCAGCTGCCACCATGTCCTGAACTGTCATGTTGAAGACCCGTGCAGTAGATTTTGTCGGCTTGCTGGATGAAGTTGGTCCTGGGATTGCCAAAGTTCCGCCGCTTTTTCCCATGTTCACGCTTTCTGCCTTCGTTCTCCTTTTCGCACAGTCCTTCACCTTATGTTCCTTCGATTCGCACAAAAAACACCCACTAATCATTTTAGGATTTGGGTAGTTGGGAGAGATATGGCACTCCTGCCCGCACTTGAAACATGCAAATTTACCTTTCAGACATTCCCCCAAATGGTTCTTCCCACAATTCCCACATTGCACCACCGGCTTCTTCTTTGCACCTTCTTGCTTCACCTGCACACCCCCAAAGTTGTTTCCCTTCCTCTTTTCACTCCTATTCCCCTTATTTATTTCCACCTTCCCAGCTCCCTCAACTTTACCCTTGTTCCTTCTTTCCTTGTTGTAGAGGCTCATGGCCTCACTCCCCTCCTCAGCAATAATCGCTTTCTCCATGATTGCTGCAAATGTAGGGATCTGCAACACTGCCACCTTGTTGTAGAGCCAGGGTTTTAATCCCAGCTCAAACCTTCTTGCTTTTCTAGCCTCCGTATCAACTTGATTAGGGGCGAACCTAGCCAACTCATTATATTTTGCGACATACTCCGCAACAGTCATATTTTCCTGCTTCAACTCCAGAAATGTTACCTCCATCCTAGCCTGCATACTAGATGAAAAATAGTTTTCAAAAAACAGAGTTTTAAACCTATCCCATGTAACTGCACCTGCTCCTGCCATCGCCTGATTCGCTTCCCACCAAAAATTTGCCTCACCCTTCATCATGTAGGTGGCAAAAGCGGTCTTTTGCCCCTCAGCTACCCTAGCTATTACAAACGCCTTCTCAATCTCCCTAACCCAAGTTTGCGCTTCTACAGGGTCAGTTGTCCCTCTGAATTCGGTCGGTCCTACAGCCTTGAAGTCCTTAAAGTTTGCCAAGATGTTGTCCTGCTGGTTCCCTGCTACTGGCATTCCTTGTTGCATTGCCTGAGCTACCATGTTTGAAAATTGTTGCATTGAATTCGGTTGTTGTCCCCCAACATTGTTGACATATTATTTTGCCCTTTGATTTTGAGTTTGTCGTCTCGGCGGCATTATCTGATTAAATAAAACATAATTTAACTTACATTCTAAGCCTTATCACATAAGTTTAATATATTAAACTTATTTCATTACTCAAACATATATTCGTTTTCATTCATCCAAAGTAATTTACATAACATAGCCCATACTGATATCCCTTTGTGTCCACAAAAGTCGGGATTTACAGCCTTGACCCATACAAAAGTTGAGAATACTACATTACACAGTCATACTTTTCACACATATTATATTAAACAGAACTACACCATAGAACCTATACTACCTATTCACTATGCCTTTTTCTTGATCTTGGACAACCGTTCGCCTGATGAACTTCTATCCCACAAATAAAACAGAGACATTGCTTTGGATTGGGACACTGAGGAGAGAAATGTCCCTCATATCTGTAATTATAGCAAACATTCTCCCCTTTCCTGCACACGCCTTCATGCTTCTTATCAAAATTTTCACACCTTTCTATTTGGTTAAAGTTCCCTTGATTATTATCAGGATCACGATCTTTCATTTTTCTTTTACCCTTCTTATTCGGAGCTGCACCCGACTTGTTGCTTTTAGCTCCCATTTGGTCAATTTGGATTTTAAGCTTATCTTGTTCTTCTATTGTTTTAATTAATGCTTTCCGCAATTGACTATTTAATAGTTTTTCTATTTCCCACAACTGTTCCAAAGAGAAAATCTGGTCCCGTAAATTCTGCACTTCGGTTGATGCTTGATCAGCTCCAACTTCAGTGTCTGAATCACTATCGGTTAGTTCCACTATTTTCGGATCTTGTATGACATTTTCCACCATAACCACCTCATCGAGGTTGCTTTCACTTTGAGACTCTACTACAGCTATTGGCTTTGATATCGGCTCCTTCTTTACGATCCGAGGGTATCCTAATCCTTTTTCACCTGACATCTACACACATAAATTATCCTGATTAGCATATAATATATACACATAATAAATAATAATTTTTATAGGTTATCTTTTATTTAATTTGACGATGAATTTATCCGATTCATCTCTTTTTAAACTCTATATGAGTTATTTATATTTTCAACGTTTCCCTCTGTCCTACGGTATAGCCTAAGGTCTATCCCACCTAAGGTTTCTAACCCTATAGCTCTGATACCATGATGTGACGCCCCCAAATTTAGGTACTTAAAAACCCGAACTCAGTGCTTCACGATACCATTTCTATGAGAGGAATAATACTAATAATAATAACAATAATATACATTATCAAATTTAATTTACATATTATTAGAGTTTAGTTCCCAAGTACGAAACCTTTAAACATTCGTTACATGATAATAATATTATATATCATCCTTAACCTAAAGTTAAACTATTACAATAAGATAGCATAAACTTTTATTCTGCGACCTTCCCTTTTCCCTTGTTCTTGGCAGATCCTTCAAGTTGTTCACACTTAGCTGAAAATATTTAAATTAAGCAAGGATGAGAATTTGAGTGCCCAGCAAGTAATAGCAAATAATAACAATTAGCTGAAAGGATTAAATGTTTACTTTGAACTTTACTTCTACAACAAATCAATAGTTGTGAAGTAAGCTGAACCATTAATAAACAACATGTCATTTCGATTTCAAACTTTTGAAACTACGTATTGACTATATATGAGGATCAGTTGACAGACTATGAACATTGTTTTCTATTTTCGTAAAGGTTAAGCAGAACATCATCTCAGAAACCAGTCATAACTTACGACACGCGGGGTGATCGGCCGTTATGCTCAGATTGATCAATACTACATTGCTAGAAACGATATTATCGTTCATCCTTTGTCACTTTTAGCGCATAAAAATTTTCCATATTTGGGATGTTCATAACAGTCTAGAATCCAAACCAAAACAATCCAGTTGGATAACAGTAAAGTTTTATCTTGTTCAACAACAATTTTAAATTTGTGTCTAGCCGGATCAAATAGCTTAGACGGCTTTTAATTCAACATATACATACTGGACACCAATAAGTATGTATCAACATGTGATAAAATATAATGATTATCCAAGTGAGGACACTTGTATAACCATATTTTAGAAATTAACGAACAGAATATATATCTTGATCAATAATAACAGAATAAAGAAACTTGTACAACAATTATAATTTAATAACTTACTTATAGAAAATCATTGCATAAGTATATACAAAGGTTGAAATATTTGAACAATTGAAAAGAATAGTTTAGATATTATCTTACGCATGTCCGTTGCATAAAGTAAATGCAAAGGGTTAGATACTTGCCTTGTCTGTTGCTTACACAACTTAGATTTATCTTTTATATCAAGCCCTATCATTAAATAGATCATTCGTTTGATTAGAATAACATATCATATCATATTGTACTGTTATTTACAGTCAGCACATAACCTAATCACATTGTCATGTAAGTTTAACAACCATTGAATCACAAATAAACATTTATCAAATCAATCTATCTAAGTCCAGATCAATTTCTGAAATATGTCGGTGTATTGACAACTTTATCGGGTATTTATTGAGTCTATGACTCTATCCTGAAGTTCAACATCCATAAATATCAGTTATATTATTTTTAAATGACTTAATATAATTTTTAAACATTTATTATAATTTATCATGAATTTTCAAACACCGGAATCATAATTAAATGATTTAAATATTAAACAATTTTATTATCATTAATATTCAATTAATATTAAACTATTAATGAAATCATTGCCAAAATATTAAAGTTATTTATAATAACTAAAAATATTTTTAACACATTTATATTACCCTTAAATGATTTTTAAAACATTTAAAATCATTTTTAATAATTACCATTAATATTAAAATATTAATGTACTATTTATCTAAATATTAAAAGTCATTAATTATAACTTCAAATATTTTTAATTCATTTATATCCCTTTTAAATAATTTTTAAATTAATAAAACCATTTTTCAACTATTTATTTAATGTAATTATTAAATAAATTTAATATCATTAATATTAAATTATTAATGAAATTATCCTTTAAATATTAAAAATTATATTTTATAACTTAAAATATCTTTAAACACTTTATTTTCATTTAAAATGATTTTTATAATAGTAAAATCATTTTAAAACTAATTTATTTAATATAATTATTAAATAAATTTAATTGTCATTAATATTAATTTATTAATGAAATTTATCACAAAATATTAAAAGTCATTAAAAATAACTTAAAATATTTTCTTATATCATAATATAATTTTAAATGATTTTTCATGTATTAAAATCATTTTTAAATAATTTATTTAATATTATAATTAAACAAATTAAATACTTTTAATATTCCAAAAATATTAAATATTTATGAAATATATTCAAAATAATTAAAATATAATTTTTGTGCACTAAAATAAATTTTAATAATTTAATTTTGTATTTTTAATAATTTAAAACTAATTTTCTATAATTATTTAATAAAAATCTAATTTTTATAATTAATCTGTCGCTAAAGACCACCTATAGCGATAGAACCGTCCGCATTATATAGGTGTTCTTCATGAAACCCGGATCATCAAGCCCGAAAGAAAGTGACCACGTTTGACCAAGATTCCAGATCAGATCGTGATGTTTAAATGAATGTTTCTGGTCCGATCGTGTAGTATAAATGTAACACTACAAGATTCAACAAGAAACATGATCAAACAACATCACAATCAGAAGATATAAGCCTTCAAAGTGGATGTCAGAGTTGTTCTTCATTTCTGGGTTTGCCAAGAAATGAAGAACAGTTCGACTGCCCTACTTTGGGCTTCCACAACTTGTAAGATATTATATGTTTTAGTGATTTAAAAGATGCAGTGTGTAGACCACATGTAAAAGAGTAGATCGATCACAAAACATAACAATAACAACAACAGAATAGCCAGATCCATCTCGGTCAAACCATGTCAGAAATAAGCTTAAAAAATATTTCTGGAAATTTCCCAAAAACCGAAAATATGACCGGATTGTCTACTTTGACCATCCACTACCTTCGATTTGTATACTTTTAAGGAGATTTTAAGGCATAATATTGGAGTTCATATACAAGACTACAATTTAGATGCAACCAACACATCAAACAATTAACAACCAGAAAGATCAAGGGCAAGAACGCGTGTTGTCGTAAGCGATCCGGCATGTTCTCGATCGCCTTGATTTCTTCCTCGATAATCGGTCACAACGGTATTTGACCGTTAATAACTTCTATTCTAGACATCAAATAACCCTGATTCTTTTTGCAGATTAAAGACCACATTACAGGCTACCAATAACAACTTAAAACCAACTAAAACTATAATCGAGCAAGGATCTGTGGTCACTGACATTCGTTGTCAGACCACAGATTCAACTTTTTCCAAATTTTTCAAATCTTAAAATCCGAGCTTCTAAATGTTATGGATCCAACATCTAGCAACCCAGATCATCATTAGACACTACTAACAACACATTTAACACAAAAAAACTAACATCAAACAACAGATTATGGACAGAATTAAAACTAGGGTTTTTATACCTTTCTTTGAAAAATCTTGTTTCTGAGCTACTGATTTATTATATGTATTAGTGGGGCTTGGTTTAGGACTAATATATCTAGATAATTTCGGATGTGTGGGGCTTGAGAGAGTTAGTTTGAGTGTTGTGCAAAAATTGGCTAACAAATGACTTTCTCTCTCCTTCAATCTATAAATAGACATACAAGGTGCATGAATGGTTGATTAAAATGGCTGATGGCTATCATTTAACATTACATGTGGTTGTTGGGTTTGGTCACCGACTTCCCTTAATTGTCAAAACCTATACTAGCCAAAATAATGTAACTAAGGGCAAAATGGTCAATTGGTAAATCATTTTAATGGCATTCAAGTAATTTGCCAAACCCTTAGGGTTTAACCCTAAGGTTTAGCACAGAGCAATTTTTAGAATTTAGCAACTAGGGTTTGTAAAATAAAATTTTAGTTTCTAAAATTTGTAATTAGAGTTTTGTTAATTAAGTTTCTAATTATGTTATACAGGAATATTAGGGTTTAATATCCCTAATTATAATTAACCTTGTTAATAAAGCAATTAGGGTTTAGGATTTTGCTAATTAGGGTTACTAATACGGAATTAGGGTTTCTAATAAATAACTTAGGGTTCTAATCATTAGGGTTTTAATTTACTAATTAGGTTTACCTTAATTAGCAATTAAAGTCTATCATACATGTTATTAATCACAGTAACACAATTTTTGACTGATCACAAATTCCAGTTTAGGTTTCAAAATAGGGTTATAATTATTAGAAATTCAAATATAAATTAGGGTTTTAAATTTATAATTAGGGTTTCCTAATTAGCATATTGTTATGTAACACTTAACATAAATCATATAACACAGTTATATAACAGTCTTAAATTTCCCATTTAAATTGAAAAACAAGATCAAACCAATTAATGCTAGGGTTTGTTCAATATACACCACAATTGACCAACCATCAATAGTACGTACATACAGCACATATTTATAGCACTAAAAAATCAAAATATTATAATATTATTATCATTTCTTGATCAAAACCCAGAATTAGGGTTTGGATTCCATATCTGATTTATCTGTCATAATTAACCTTATTAATTAAGTTAAAATAATTAACTTAATAACCTGAACAAAATTCATATAATAAAATAATTATTATAATTATTCTAAAAATCATATCATATATTATTTAAATAATATAAGATTATATTTTCATGAAAAGAATTGATAAAAACATTTCCAATATGGAATTAATTATTATAACCATATAATTGATAATAATCAATAATTCTAAAATAAAATTATACGTAATAATTAATGTAATAAATAAATTTTTATTTATCACACCCATAAATATATACATATTATCTTGGCACATATCACCCATATTTATTTTAATAAAAAATAAAAAATTATACATAAAATTTATGGTTTATTTATATAGAAAATATCGGGTTGTCACGTGCGTAATCCGCGTATAGGCGGGATATTCTAATAGAATAATAAAGAAACGGAACGGTCATGCGTAATCCGCATGCATGGGATATTCCAATGTAATAATAAAGAATGAAATAACAATGAATTCACTGGCATGCGATAGATCGCTTTGCAGAAAGTTATTCCAATGTAATAATAAAGAATGGAATAATGAGATGAATTTCACCATGAATGCGATTGCCATGTACAAAAGTTATTCCAACATAATAATAAAGAATGGAATAACAACCCTTACGAGTATTGAAAGAAAATAACTCTCTTCATAAATACGAAAGGATAATACCCTTTACCTCAAAAGAAAACTGGATACTGGAATAGTGAGGTATCAGACTTCTCTTCTTCTTTCTCTCTATAATTTCTCTCTATAATAATTGCTCTATAGCTTTCGTGAATTGGTAAAAAATAATGAAGGAATGAGCTTCTATTTAACGGTAACACTTTCGCCGTTATTTTTATAAAATGATAATTCTGTCGTTTTCTAACTACGACAATACTTCTGTTGTGGGGTTCACCAATGATTGTGTCGTCGTACGAATATTCCCCGACCAAACGAATATTTTATAACAACTTGCATACTTTGCAAAATTTATAAATATTACCCACAACTATAACATTATATCAAATTCACGCCATAATATTCAAAAAAATATTTCGAGAAATTTAAATCTTTATTCATAAAATTTGGGGTCTCACAGATGACATTGTGGTGACAGGGGATAATAGAGAAGAGATAGTTAATCTCAAAGCAAGTCTGGTCAAAAAGTTTGAGATAAAAAAAATCTTGGTCCTTTGAAATATTTCCTTGGTATTGAAGTTGCAAGATCTCTCAGTGTGATTTTTCTATCTCAAAGGAAGTATGTTCTTGATCTTTTAACAGAAACTGGCATGTTGGGATGTAAGTCTGTTGATTCTCCTATTAAAGTTAATTATCATCTAGTAGGTGGCACAGAACTTACGGTTGATAGAGGAAGATATCATCATTTTATGGGACGATTGATATATCTTTCTCATACTAGACCTGATATATCTTATGTTGTGGGAATAGTGAGTCATTATATGCATGATCCTCAGCATTATCACATGGAATCTATTTACAAAATTCTGAGGTATCTCATGTCTGCTCCTGGAAAAGGTTTATTGTTCGCACTACATGGTCATATGAGAGTTGAAGCTTTTTTTGACTTAGATTGGGCTGGCTCTATAGAGGATCGTCGTTCTACATCAGGTTACTGTTCATTTGTTGGAGGTAATCCTGTTACTTAGCATAGTAAGCAACAGTCCGTGGTAGCAAGATCTAGTGTTGAGGCTTAATATGGAGCTATCGCCTTGGGTATATGTTAACTAATGTTGCTTCGAACCTTACTAGAAGATTTGAGTGTTATAACTAAAAGGCCTATGAGTGTCATTAGTATTGCAAACGACCCGGTACAACACAATAGAATGAAGCACATTGATATTGATAGACACTTCATCAAAGAAAAATTAAATAGTTGTAAGACCCCAACTTTTATGAATAAAGATGATTTTTCTATAATTATCATTTTTGAATATTATGGAATGAATTTGTTATAATGTTATAGTTGTGGGCAGTATTTATGAATTATGCAAAGTATGCAAGTTGTTATATTATATTCGATTGGTCGGGGAATATTCGTTTTAGTAGGGAATATTCGTACAACGGTGCAATCATTGGTGGACCCCACAACAGAATTATTGTCAGATTGAGAAAACGAAAAAAATATTTTTATGAAAATAACAGCGGAAGTTTTACCGTTAATACTGTTGAACTACTCGGTAGTAAAAGTACAGTAATATTTGTTCACATGTGTGTACTATTGAATCACATTCTTATACTATTAGGGGAGTTGGTGCAAGATTGATAATACTTGCATGATTAAATTAAAGATGGAGGTATAGATGGAGGTACTATATCGTAATTCATATTTTCACATGATTATAACTATTATTTCACATTATTGAACTATTGATTCACATTATTTACTATTAGGAGAGGTGGTGCAAGTTTGATAATACTTACAGGACTAAATTAAAAATGAAAGAAAAGTTGGAGGTATTGTACTGTAATTTTTTGAGCCCCAAAACGTGCAATTATCAAAACTATATTTTTCTATAACTAGAAGCTCATTTTTCCTTCATTTCTCACTAATTCACTAAAGCTATAGAGCAATTATTATAGAGAGAAGCTATAGAGAGCAAATCTATAGAAGAAGAGAAGCCTGCTACCTCACTATTCCAGTATCCAGTTTCTTCTGAGGTAAGGGGTATTATTCCTTTTGTATTTATGAAGAGAACTCCTATTATTCCATTCTTTATTATTCTGTTGGAATAACCTGTATACGTGGACTACCCTATACGTGGTGAAATTCTTCTGTTATTCCATTCTTTATTGTTCTGTTGGAATATCACATGCATAGTTTTTCTATTTGGACTTGGTTTAAATCTTTATTATTCATTGGAATATCCATGTCGCGTGCATTTTACGTCGGACCTGGTTCCATCTTTATTATTCTATTGGAATATCATGTCTGTGTGTTTTACGCTGGACCTGGTTCCGTCTTTATTATTCTGTTGGAATATCATGTTTGTGCGTTTTACGCCGGACCTGGTTCCGTCTTTATTATTCTGTTGGAATAACGTGCCTGTGCGGTCTATCGCATGCCTGGTGATTTCTTTTGTTATTCCATTCTTTATTATACTCAGTTGGTTAAAGTTTTGACTTCTATACTCCATGAAATTAATGGAATATCCTTGATATTTGCGCTTCATCCAGTATCTTTTCATGGAAATATTCTTCTGAGAATTCTTTAATTTTACTCTACAAAGAAGTATCATGTTGACAATTTGGACGTTATTAGTTCTTGGTTAAATTAATTCTTGAACTTGTTTTATTGAATTCTTATATCATTGTCATCATCCTCATGTTTATATTATGTTGAAAGTCATCTGTGGCCTGTAGTGCATAGATGGACTTGGTATGATTATGACCAAGGATTATTCGGTGTAATCATGACCGTAATGTTACAAATGATGTGGTAAAAGTCCTCATTGGCCCGTAGTGCATTGATGGATAGTTGTTGGCATGATCATGACCATTGATGAATACACGAATATCCTTAGCCCGTAGTTCATGGATAATTTTTGGTCGTGACCCTAATGAATATCCTTGGCCGTAGTGCAGGGATGATGTGGATTATTTATTAAGCTGAGTCTCAACGATAAAAAGTGATGAAAAAACCTTTTTAAATCATAAAAGATAGTAGATTTTATTCTCTACTTGACTCTTTTAATGGATTGCTTGTTCCGCTGCAGTTAAACTTGATGTCTATTGTATTTTATCAGTTTAACATTGTTGAAGGCTAATGATAATTTATCCCGCATTATCTTAGTCATAATATTTCTTCTTGGGCTAGTTGAGCTCACCCTTTCTTTTCTTTATTCTCTTCGTGAAATGAGAATATATTTGGAACGAGTCTGGGAGCGGAGTGACGGTCCGGATGATAGTATTAGTAGTCCTCACTATTCTGTGAAATAGTGTGATAATAAATGTATTGAGGACTTATATTGAGTTTGTATACTGTCTAGAAGACAATGATTGTATTAAAACTCACAGCGATCATGTTGTATATTTAAGTTTGTATCTGAATTTTGTACCATGTATTTGACAACTCAAAATAGGTGTTGTATACCTATTTTGGGGGCGTCACAAGCATATGAAGTTTTATAAAAGCTATCCAAACCAATTAATGGTAAGGATTCTTAGACTGAAAGAACACCCCTTTTATGATAGGGGAGTAACCCGGGTATCTAATATAAGATACAAAGAGCAAATTTAAATGTTATGCATATACATAGTGTACGTGAGTCTGATCCCCTCAAGTACTTATTCTGTAGCCAGTAACCAAAGGGTCAATTAGCTATTGATTCCATTGGAGTGTTATAGTTCAAAGTCTACTTCACTAGTAGTTATTCTAAAAGAAATCATTATCTTTGCTTCTAATATTCATATTATTGAATCCTTTAGATATTCATATTGTTGAATCCATTGCTAGATATGTTTTCATTCATCATGATATATCCTTATTATTGTATTTAAACTTGTTGAGCAAACTTGTTGCTCATCCTTGATATATCATGAATTATATTGCAGTTAAGCCCGAGACCTCAGGGAAGGACAAGGGTAAAGGAAGGATGTAGGATAGTGGCAAGGAGCAGACTTTACCTTATGCCGAGTTTAAATTACTATTATATAATATGAACCCTAATGTTTATTTTAGGGTATGTTTGTAAGATGTTAAGGTTATCATATCTTGGGACTAGTAACACCTTTTGAATGAATGACGTACGTTTATATTTTTTCCGCATTTTAGTTATCGTATGTTGTTTAGATGTCTATGTTTGTATTCTATCGTGATGACCGAATCGGGGTCAGAGGACCCAGATTTGGGGGTGTCACACTTCTACTCCAAGAAAATGCTTCATTCTTCCCAGATCAGACATGTCAAATTCCATCATCATTGAGATTTTAAACTCATTACACATGCTCAAATCACTTCCAGTGAAAATTAAATCATCTATATAAAGACTTATTATTAAAATTTTACCTCCAACTAATTTGGTGAACAAAGTATGCTTACTGGGATATTTCTTAAAGCCTTCACACAAAAAATAAGCCTCAATTTCATTGTACCATGCCCTTGGTGCTTACTTGAGGCCATACAGAGCTTTCTTTAATTTGTACACCCTTCATTCGTCTCCCTCCTTAATAAATCCTTTAGGATGTTGCACAAATACTTCCTCCTTGAGCTCACTGTGAAGAAAAGCACTCTTCACGTCAAGCTGAAAAAACTTCCCATCAATACTGTGCTGCTGCTGCAAGTATTACTCGAATGGTGTCGAGTCTTGCAAGTTGTGCAAATACTTCAGTATAATCCACTCCATGGCGCTGTGCATAACCCTTAGCTACCAATATCGCCTTGTATTTCTCCACGTCTCCATTTTCATTAAGTTTGGTCTTGAAAACCCATTTAACTCCAATAGACTTAGCACCCTTGGGCAGATCCATCAACTCCCAAGTCTGGTTCTTCTCTATAGCTTCAATTCCTGCTGCCGTCGCCTCTGTCCACCTCTTGCTCTTGACTGCCTCTTCAAAGCTAAATGGATCATCATCTATGACCATCATCATTTCATGCATATCTTCCTCTTCTGAGAGCCCTTCACCAGTTTCATAATCTGCCATCCAGACCGGTTCTCTTCTGATTCTTTCATCCCTCTTTTCAACTATAACTTCTTGAGTGTTTACTTCATTTGGAAGTAAACTATCTGAACTATTTCTGCCTGAGACATTCTGAATATTTTCCTCCTCAATATGCTCTTCATTACTTTTTTTAGCATCTTCTAGAACATCCAACTTCAATTCTTCATCAGTTATGCCCCAATCCCAACTCTCTTCTTCTTCAAATAAAACATCATTGTTGATGATAATATTCTTAGTGGCTGGATCATATAATTTATAGGCCTTAGATTCATCACTAACACCCAATAATACACACTTCTTACTCTTGGAATCCAACTTGCTTTTCTTCTGGTCTGGAATGTGAGCATGAGCTATACACCCGAAGATCTAAAAATAATCCACCTTTGGTTTCACACCACTCCATGCTTCCTCTGTAGTTTTTCCTTTCACTGCTGTAGTTAGACACCTATTTTAAATGTGCACACACCACATTACAGCTTCGGGCCTGAACATTTTTAGAACTTTCTTGTTAGCTAACATTGAACGCATTGTGTTCATGATTATTCGATTCTTTTGTTTAACAACTTTGTTCTGCTATGGAGTGTATGTTGCTGGCAACTGCATGCTTATACCCTGAGCTTTACAAAATTTTACAAATTTATTGGAGTTGAACTCACCTCCTCTATCTATTCTCAAACAAGTAATATGTGCGCCAATCTCTTTTTTTAACACGCGCTTTGAAGTTTTTGAATGCAACAAAAGCTTCTGACTTCTCATGTAAAAAGTAAACCCAAGTTTTACGTGAAAATCATCAATAAAACTTATGATATACCTTTTATCGCTATTGGAAGCCGGTTTGATAGGTCCGCATAGATCAGAATGCACCAGGTGAAGCTATTTTGATGCTCTCCATGAAGTCTGCTTTGGTATAGATTCTTTGTGTTGTTGTCCAACAAAACAAGCTTCACATAATTTCTCTGGAACTTTGAGTAGAGGCACACCATCTACTATTTTTCTGTATGCAAGTGTTCTCAACCCCTGATAATTCAAATGGCCAAAGTGACGATGCCACAAGTGTGACTCTTTTTCAGCCAAAGCTCCAGCTTGAAGACATATAGGATTTTTTTGTGCCATGGATGCTAGCAGATAGAACATTCTATTTCCACTTATATCAGTTTTCATAATTAACCCTCTTCTAGGGTGATAGATTCTACATGTCCTATGCTGAATAAAATAGCTAAACCCTTCTCCTAAAGTTTTCCTATGCTCAAAAAATTGCTCTTCAATTTAAGTATGTAAAAAACATCTGAAATTACCTAAATGGTACCATTCATTTGAAGTCATACACTTCCTTTAGTCACAACTTTCATCCTGGTGTCATTACCAAGTTTCATCGTTTGACGAAATCCTTCCTCCAACTCTGAGAACCATTTTTTGTTTTCGGTCATATGATTGGAACAACCAGAGTCAAGGAACCAGGCTTCTTCTCTTTTAGTTTCATGAAAGTCGACATAAGACATCAATAAAAGCTCTTCTTCTTCTCCAAGTTTAGCATAATTAGCCTTCTTCTCCCAATCAGGACACTCATATTGATAGTGTCCCAACTGATGGCATTTGAAACATTCAAAAGTAGCTTTGGTTTGAGACATCCTCCTTCGTCTTCTACCTCGACCTCCTCATAATGAGCCTCTGCCCCTTCTTCTCCCTTGCTTATCATCATAAGAGATTCTTAGGGCTTGTTCTTCTTCCTGACTCCCTTGTATTCTCTATTCTTGAACCAGTAGACTTCCATGGAGCTTATCAATGGTCATGGTATCTAAATCATTTAACTCCTCAATTAAACAAAAAATATAATTGAATTTGGGAGTCAAAGATCTCAAAACCTTACCCACCACTACACTTGGCTTCATAGCTTCACCATTCACCTTCATCTTGTTCACAACTGTCAGAGTTCATGCAAAATAGCTATCGATCTTTTCTCCTTCCTTCATAGTCAGCATTTTAAACTCCTTCCTCAGTGACTGCAGCTGTACTCTTTTCACCATGATGGATCCCTGGTATTTCTGCTTCATTGAATCCCAGATTGCCTTCGACGTACTTTTGTCAAAAATGGTTTCAATAATTTCTCTTTCAATTGCTTGAAACAGATAATGCTTTACCTTCAGGTCCTTGAGCTTAGCTTCTTCGACGCTCTTCCTCTGCGTCTCACTTGCTAATGAAGTCCCGATCGCTGGTGACGAAATCCCTTTATCCACCAGATTCCACATCTCTTTGCTCCTCAAGAAATTTTCCATCAACATCGATCAATGATCGTAATATCCATCAAATTTTGGAATCACGAATTTCTCTGAGGTTGTCATGCTTCACTCACTCTCACACTCCTCTTTTAATCAGGCCCCTTTTGCTCTGATACCAATTGTTGGAAATCAGAACTTAGAGAACTTAGAAAAACTGAACAAAGGAATGTGTTATTTTCAATTAAACATACCAGCAGTTATTTATCCCTAAGCTCTGATACCAACTGTGACGCCCCCAAAATAGGTAAACATCACCCATTCTGAGTCGCCAAATACATGGTACAGAAATAACTATAACTTTCATTATTACAATTATCGTGCAAAATACAACAACACACAGGCTGTGAGTTTAAATACAAATATTGTCTTTTAGACAATATCCACACTCAAATAAGTCCTCATTATATTTATTGATACACTATTTTAGAAAAATAGTGAGGACTGTTAAAACAACTGTCTAGGACCATCACTCTTTACCCCGACTGGTTCCTGCTACATTCTCACCTCCTAGGAAGAAAAATTGAACAAAAAGGAAAAGGGTGAGCTCAACTAGCCCAGTAAAGAATATTATGACTAAGATAAAGAATAACAATTTATCGTTAGCCTTCAAAAAATCAGATAAAATATAATGGACAACCAATTTTAGATCAATATTCGCAGCGAAATAACAATTCATTAGAAGAGTTGAGTAGAGAATGAAATCTACTATCATCTATGAATTTAAAAGTCCATCATCAATATTTTATCCCTGTAACATCAATCAATATACATCTTGCATCAATTATTCATCTTTGCACTACGGGCCAAAGATATTCATTTGTATCACCAGTTGATCATGTTCATCTCAACACCTGCTCATCTTTGCACTACGGGCCAAAGATATTCATCAGGTAATCATTCATCTTTGCACTACAGGCCAAAGATATTCATCAAGTATCACCATTAAAGACTAAGGATGATGAAAAACATTTTAGGGAATGAATCCATTGAGACAAAAGGATAAAGATTAGAGATTCGTACTTTAGATAATTCAAGTTAAAAAATACTCCATAATGGACTAAAATTCAAGAATGAAGATCAAAACATGGATTCAATTTCAAGAATAAGGGTCACAACAGATAACTTGAAAGGAGAAAAAAAATATTTTTTTTTCTTTTGTGAACAATGCCGTGAAAAGTAAGCGTGAAGCAAGACCGTGAATGAGCGAATCGCGTGAAAGCATTGACCGTGAACAATACTCAGTCATGAAAAGTTCCAAATTTAATTAAAAGTTCAGACCAATATTCCTGTGAAATAATATTAGATGAAGCGAAATTTTTAATCATTTCAAGAATTATAGAAGCAATACTTACCATAGTAAGTTTGAATTTAAGAATATAAGATGAAATAATATCGCTTACGTAATATGGAGTATGAAAGAAAATAATATTTCTCACGAGTATTGCAATAAAATAATATCCTTTACCTTAGAAGAAACTGGATTTGACTGGAGAAAATCTTGCAGAAAAACTACGCTCAAAGTATTCTTATACTCAAGAAAACTCACAATACTTTAGAATAAAAATTTCTGAATTGAAAGTGGTGTGTTGAGGAAGGAGGGGTTACCCCCTATTTATAGCAACGGAAGGAGAAAAGAAAAGAAGATGTTGGCATACCGACATTTCCTTCTTTTTCTCCTCTGCCTAATATCATGCCTAACACTTTATATTTTCAAATTGGTGGGGCCATCCTTTTGAAGAATGGTTTGCTGGAAAGTTTGAAAAATAATTTGCATGAAGTTTTTTCACCAACCAACTTAGAAAAGAAAACAAGGCATACTGCTTTTGAATAATGAATACGAATACAATTTGCTCACTCCTTCTTTTTTTAATCACATGCTTATATATACACAATAATATTATTATTTAATATAATATATTATTATAATATATTTGAATGAATATTCTATCGGAGAAAATAATTACCAAAGTTCCAACAAATATTTCATACTAATTTCCTTCCTTTATATCCACATAAAATAAATATTTCCTTATCATATAAATCAATAATTAATTATTCATAAATAATATTACAGAATCACAATAATGACAACCAGGACGTTCCCAGGAAAGAGGGGGCTTTCCGATAAGGATTTCTCTTTACTGGCGCGCAATTAGATGACCTAACCTCTCCTTGACAGAACTTTCTAGACATTTCCAATAATGATATCTAATAATATTATTCAAATAATATAAATTATTGATCGGATAATGGTAAATACTGTGCAATGACAATTATTGAAACAACAATAATATAAAATATCAACGCAGTAATTATTGAATCAATAAAATAATATATTGAACTGTAATTACTGTAACAATTATTGAGTAGTGCCTTCTTACGTAAGAATCAATAATTCAAAATTATCGTATAATCTGGCGTCTTCTTGTGCAACCACGCCAGCGTATTACTATATTTTAACCACCAGGTAATCTAACAGTGTTAACGATAACAATTACGTCGTTATTTATAAAAACTCAAATTTGTCATTTTCTTCATCCGACCGTTATTCTGTTATAGGGCCCACAATTGATTGCGCCGTCGTACGAATATTCAAGACAAAAAGAATATTCCACGACCAAAGAAATATTCCTCGACAACAATGATTATTTTATAACCACTTACTTATTTTGTAAAATTTGCACATTTCACCCATAACCTGAGCATTATATCAAATTAATTTCTTATTATTTCAAGATAATGAATAGAGGAAATTTAATTTTATTCATAATAAGTTGGGGTCTTACAACCTCTCATCCTTAAAAAATTTCGTCCTTGAAATTGACGTACGTACCTGGAATGTCAAAAAGGTGAGGGTACCTTGCTTTCATTTTCGATTCCAACTCCCGGGTCATTTCCTCAATAGAATTATTCCTCCACAAAACCTTGACTTGTGGTATAACCTTTGTTCGTAGGACATGCTCTTTCCTATCCAATATCTTGACAGGTACCTCCTCGTACGTTAAATCTTCGGCTATCTCGTCTGGTTCTAACGCAATGATGTGGTTTGGGTCTATCACATATTTACGAAGCATAGATATATGAAATACATTATGAACACGAGACATGCTTGGAGGTAATGCGAGTCTATAGGACACATTTCCTATTCGGTCAAGAATATCAAATGGACCAACAAATCGTGGATTGAGCTTTCCTCTCTTCCCGAATCTTGTAACTCCCTTTCATGGAGCAATACGTAATAACACATGATCTCCAATATTAAATTCCACGTCCTTTCGATGAAGATCAGCATAACTCTTTTGTCGATCTTGTGAGGTCTTTATACGTTGCCGGATCATTTAAATCTTTTCCGTAGTCATGCATACTAATTACGGGTCCCAACAACGTTGCTTCACCCACCTCGTCCCAACATCTTTGGAAGCGACACTTTCATCCATATAATGCTTGAATGGAGCCACGCCTATACTTTCTTGATAATCTGTTGTTGTAGGAGAATTCCACCAATGACAAGTACTTATCCCAACTTCCTTTGAAATCTAGGACACGAGTCTTAATAGATCTTCAAGGGTTTGAATAGTCCTTTCCGATTGCTCGTTCGCTTGAGGATGGTATGCCGAATCAATAAATGAATTGTGCCCATAGCTTTCTGCAAGCTAACCCAAAATTGTGGAGTGAATCTTGGGTCACAATCCGAAACTATGGATACTGGCATGCCATGCAATCTAACAATCTCATTTATGTACATACGAGCAAGACGTTCTAGGGAATAAGTCTCACGTATAGGTAAAAAATGAGCAGACTTGGTTAATCTATCAACAATAACCCAAATCACATCTATGCCTTGAGAAACTTTGGAAAGACCTGTAACGAAATCCATGGTAATGTGTTCCCTCTTCCATTTTGGAATATTAAGTGGTTGCAATGGACCTTTTGGCACCTGATGCTCTGCCTTTACACGTTAACAAGTTAAACACCTCGAGATAAACTCCGCGATCTCTCTCTTCATATTGCTCCACCAAAATGTATGTCAAAGATCGTGATACATTTTGGTACTCCCACGATGGATTGCAAATGGTGTGTTGTGTACCTCCATCATGATTCTATGCTTTAAGTCAGAGTCGTTAGGAACACAAAGTTTGGAGTTGACTCTAAGTATTCCTTCTTCTTTGATTCTTGCTTCTGGAATAACACCTTCTTGCACTTTCTTCTTCATACGCATCAGCTCCAGGTCTATAGCTTGAGCAGCTTTAACTCTATCGATTAAAGTCGGTTCTACTCGTATATTTGATATCATCACGTGGGTACTTAGGGCATTTACCTCTATCTCCATCCTTTGCAAATTAGACAAAATAGGCCTTTGTGTTAACAACATTGCACTCGTACTCGCATATGATCTTCTACTCAATGCGTTAGCTACAACGTTTGCTTTTCCAGGATGATACTAAATTTTATGGTCGTAATCCTTCAATAGCTCGAGCCAACGTCGTTGTCGTATGTTGAGTTCCTTTTGGGTGAAGAAATATTTGAGGCTTTTATGATCCGTATAAATCTCCACTTTCTCCCCATACAGGTAGTGTCTCCAAATTTTCAACGCAAATACGACTGCTGCCAACTCTAGATCATAAGTAGGATAATTTCTCTCATATTCTTTGAGTTGTCGTGAGGCATAGACTATGACTTTCCCATGTTGCATGAGAACACATCCTAACCCTTTGCCTGAAGCATCACTGTAGATAACAAATCCATCCGAACCAGATGGTATTGCGTAGCAAGTCAAGAAATGAGTCTCCTCTTGAGCTCTTGGAAACTCTTCTCGCATTCCTCGCTCCATACAAATTTTGTATCTTTCCGAGTTAGCTGAGTTAAGGGAGTAACGATTCGAGAAAATCCTTCCACGAATCTCGGATAATAACCAGCTAAGCCCCAAAAGCTACGTACTTCGGTCACCAACTTCGGTTGCTCCCAACTTTGTATTGCTTCAATCTTTGTCGGGTCAACAAATACTCCATGTTTTGACACCATGTGCCTAAGCAATGCTACTTCCTTAAGCCAGAACTCGCATTTCTTCAGCTTGGCATATAGCTTGTTGTCATGAAGTCTTTGAAGTACCAGCTTCGAATGGTGCTCATGATCTTCATAGCTTTTGGAATAGATGAGGATGTCATCAATTAAGATAACACAGAACTGACCCAAGTATTCCTTGAATACACGGTTCATCATATCCATAAAAGCAGTAGGAGCATTAGTCAATCCAAAAGACATGACTAAGAATTCATAATGCCCGTACCGAGTTCTAAAGGCAGTCTTTGAAATATCCTCAGTTTTAATCTTCAAATTTGATGATATCCGTAAGCTAAGATCGATCTTTGAAAAGAATTGTGCTCCTTGCAACTGGTCAAACATGTCATCAATGCGAGGTAGCGGATACCTATTCTTGATGGTGACATGGTTCAATTCTCGGTAGTCAATACAGAGTCGCATACTCCCATCTTTCTTCTTTACAAATAAAATAGGAGCACCCCAAGGAGATGTACTAAGACGAATGAAACCAATGTCTAACAATTCCTGTAGTTGTACTTTTAACTCCTGAAGTTCAATAGGAGCCATTCGATATGGGGTTTTAGAAATGGGCTTTGTACCTAGTTCAAGATCAATAAAGAATTCAACTTCTCGTTCTGGGGGTAGACCAGGAAGTTCTTCAGAAAATACGTCAGGAAATTCACTAACAACGAAAATATTATTCAAATCTGACGTGTTTTTGTTCAAGTCCATAACATGGGCTAAGAAAGCTTGACATCCATTTTTCAATAAACGAATAGCTTTATGGCTTGATATGATAGTGACTGATTTTAGTGGTTTAGTTATTTGAATTCGTATGACAGGTTGGTTAGGAATATGAAAACTAACAACCTTACGAAAACAATCAATTTTGGCATGATGAGTAGTTAACTAATCAATCCCTAAAATCACATCAAATGCAAGTATCTTTAAAGAAATAAGATCAACAGGTAATGTGATTATGCCAACTTGGATCAAGCAAGATTTATAAACTGTAGATGCAACGAAGGTTTCACCCAACGGAGTTTCAACAGATAAGTTAAAGTCCAATTTCTCCAAAGTCAAGTTTAAACGTTGAGCACAAGCAGGAGAGATAAAAGAATGGGTAGAACCGGTATCTAGTAAGGTATAAACTTCGCAAGAGTTCAAGATTAGCTTACCCATGATCACCTCATTCGCGTTTCTCGCATTTTGGTCAGTCACGACAAACGCCCTCCCTTGAACCACCGACTTTGTTTTGTTCCGTATTTGCCTTTGGTGTCGCCATCCCAGTTGGACTTGATTTCGCTACCGGACAAAATCAGGCTATATGACCGTCTTTTCCACAATTGAAACACACCTTGGAAGGCTGTGAACAGTTTGAACTCATATGTCCCTCCTCTCCGCATCTGTAGCATCTAACTGGCGGTCGTTCTCCTCCCCTAAAATTTGTTGTTGGTGTTGCTGTTGCTGCTGATGTCTTCCCGTCATTGTTGAATCTCCTCTTTTTGAAATTTCCACTTGACTCACCTCTCCTATTATCATGGCCACGATTACCACCCGAGTAGTTATCACTTTTGCCTGTATTTTTCCCTCCTCGCTGGTTATCATCGCTTCAATGACTTCTGTCATCGGTATTACCCTGGTTGTGGTCCCTTGGTTGAACATACTCATTATCTCGCTCTAATAATTGAGCCATGTTGACAACATCTGAATATAGAGAAAATTTATGAGAGATAAGGTATTGATGAATCTCGGGTTTTAGACCTCTCAAAAACATCTGTGTCATTCGTTCCTTATTCTCTACCAAATGAGATGCAAACCTGGATAACTCTGCGAACTTTGCTTCGTACTGGGACACTGTCATGTAGTTTTGTTCCAGTCTAATAAACTCTACCTCCTTCATATGATGAATACTTTCAGGAAAGTACTTGTCATTGAACAGTTTTTGAAATCTTTCCCAAGATATGTTGAGTGCGGCTGGCTGAGTACGCTTCATAGATTCCCACCAGTAATCTGCCTCACCACGGAACATAAAGGTGGCGAATGGAACCTTCTGTTCTTCTGTGCATCCCAAGACATCAAATATCTTGGTAATTTGCTTAACCCACGTTTCTGCCTTAATCGGATCCGGCTTTCCCCAAAAATCTGGTGGTTCCAACTCCTTGAACTGTTTGGCTGTGACAAATCGTGCGTTGCTATCATTTCCACCCGTATTTTGTACACGAGTCTCCTAAATCGATTTTGCATGAAGCGCAAAAGCTCCTAAACATTCCATCATTCATCGTTTGCTCGGTAGTGTTGTTTACAGGAGGAATATTGCCTTCCTGTTGAACGTTCTCCTGGTTTATGACTAAAGGTTGTTCCACAGTCTCACACACTCCATTGTTAACATTCTCAGTAGCCATTCTTAAAAACTGCCATAAACAAGGGTTAATTAAACAAATTAACATATCACATAATATCCCTATATTATGACCGACCAACAAAATAAGGTTAGGTAGGACACACTAGCGAAGGATTTACTCGTCTCTCCCCTCCTAGTTCTATTCCCCGATCTCCGCCAGAGACCATATCCCTAAGCTCTGATACCAACTGTGAGGGCCCCAAAATAGGTATACATCACCCATTCTGAGTCGCCAAATACATTGTACAGAAACAACTACAACTTTTATTATTATAATTTTCGTGCAAAATACGACAACACACAGGCTGTGAGTTTAAATACAAATATTGTTTTCTAGACAATATCCACACTCAAATAAGTCCTCATTATATTTATTGATACAGTATTTTACAAAAATAGTGAGGACTGCTAAAATAACTGTCTAGGACCATCATTCTTTACCCCGACTGGTTCCTGCTACATTCTCACCTCCTGAGAAGAAAAATAGAACAAAAATGAAAAGGGTGAGCTCAGCTAACCCAGTAAAGAATATTATGACTAAGATAAAGAACAACAATTTATCGTTAGCCTTCAAAAAATCAAATAAAATATAATGGACAACCAGTTTTAGATCAATATTCGCAGCGGAAATAACAATATATTAGAAGAGCTAAGTAGAGAATGAAATCTACTATCATTTATGAATTTAAAAGTCCATCATCAATATTTTATCCTTGTAACATCAATTAATATACATCTTGCATCAATTATTCATCTTTGCACTACGGGCCAAAGATATTCATTTGTATCACCAGTTGATCATGTTCATCTCAACACCTGCTCATCTTTGCACTACGGGTCAAAGATATTCATCAGGTAATCATTCATCTTTGCACTACAGGCCAAAGATATTCATCAAGTATCACCATTAAAGATTGAGGATAATGAAAAACATTTTAGAGAATGAATCCATTGAGACAAAAGGACAAAGATTAGAGATTCGTACTTTAGATAATTCAATTTTAAAAATACTCCATAATGGAGTAAAATTCAAGAATGAAGATCAAAACAAGGATTCAATTTCAAGAATAAGGGTCACAACAGATAACTTGGAAGGAGAAAAAAAATTATTTTTTTTTCTTTTCCGAAAAAGATGTGAAGTAAAGAATCGTGAAGCGATGACCGTGAACGAAGAATCGTGAATAGTACTCAGTCATGAAAAGTTCCAAATTTAAAATTTGATTAAAATTTCAGACCAATATTCCTATGAAATGATATTAGATGAAGCGAAATTTCTAATCATTTCAAGAATTATAGAAGCAATACTTACCACAGTAAGTTTAAATTTAAGAATACGAGATGAAATAATATCGCTTACGTAATATGGAGTATGAAAGAAAATAATATTTCTCACGAGTATTGCAATAAAATAATATCCTTTACCTTAGTAGAAACTGGATTTGACTGAAGAAAATCTTGCAGAAAAACTACGCTCAAAGTATTCTTATACTCAAGAAAACTCACAATACTTTAGAATAAGAATTTCTGAATTGAAAGTGGTGTGTTGAGGAAGGAGGGGTTACCCCCTATTTATAGCAATGTAAGAAAAAAAAGCAGATACAAACAAGACTTTGACATTTCCTTCTTTTTCTCCTCTGCCTAATATCATTCCTAACACTTTATATTTTCAAATGGGTGGAGCCATCCTTTTGAAGAATGGTTTGCAAGAAAGTTTGAAAAATAATTTGCATGAAGTTTCTTCACTAACCAACTTAAAAAGAAAACAAGGCATACTGCTTTTGAATAATGAATACGAATACAATTTGCTCACTCCTTTTTTTAATCACATGCTTATATATACATAATAATATTATTATTTAATATAATATATTATTATAATATATTTGAATGAATATTTTATCAGAGAAAATAATTACCAAACTTCCAACAAATATTTCATACTAATTTCCTTCCTTTATATCCACATAAAATAAATATTTCCTTATCATATAAATCAATAATTAATTATTCACAAATAATATTACAGAATCACAATAATGACAACCAAGCCGTTCTCAGGAAAGAGGGGGCTTTCCGATAAGGATTTCTCCTTACTGGTGCGCAATTAGATGACCTAACCTCTCCTTGACAGAACTTTCTAGACATTGTCAATAATGATATCTAATAATATTATTCAAATAATATGAATTATTGATCGGATAATGGGAAATACTGTGCAATGACAATGATTGAAATAACAATAATATAAAATATCTACGCAGCAATTATTGAATCAATAAAATAAAATATTGAACAGTAATTACTGTAACAATTATTTAGTAGTGCCTTCTTACGTAAGAATCAATAATTCAAAAATAATGTGCAATACCGTGTGCTACTGTGTAACCACGCGTATTACTATATTTTAACCACTGGGTAATCTAATAGTGTTAACGATAATAATTACGTCGTTATTTATAAAAACTCAAATTTGTCATTTTCTTCATCCGGCTGTTATTCTATAATGGGGCCCACAATTGACTGCGACGTCATACGAATATTCCCGACAAAAAGAATATTCCACGACCAAACGAATATTCCCCGACAACAATGATTATTTTATAACCACTTGCTTATTTTGTAAAATTTGCACATTTCACCCATAACCAGAGCATTATATCAAATTAATTCCTTATTATTTCAAGATAATGAATAGAGGAAATTCAATTTTATTCATAATAAGTTGGGGTCTTACAATTGATCCATTACGTTTATTACACCACCAAAAAATATAGACGTTGCTTTAGTACTTTGAAAATCTATACATATACATATGAGACAGGTGTAATATTGAAAATCTATACTGTAATAGATAATCAGGTTGGGGGGAGTTAGGGGAGACTATATCCCGTATTCGGCCCTTATAGGGTGTTTAAAATTAGTCCCAGTTTGGATCTGTTCTAGTGGGTCTCCTTTGCAGTCCGGTAAAATTGCCTGTCATGTTGGGTTAAGGTCTGCACTTTACTGCAGATTATAAATCAACACAAGCAAATATTTATAGGCTAAATTAGAGATAAAAAAAAATTAGCAACAAGACAGGGAGTTTTTACTCTGCTACTACAGAAAAATAGAGTAACAATGGAAGATTTTTATTTTAATAACGAAGGGAATATGAATCTTATACTACTATTAGAGCATACCAGCTACCACATATATATAGTAGAACATAACTGAAATAAACCAGCTACTTGGGCCTAAACAAGTGGAGACTATTCCCACTTTATACTTGTTCCTAAAGAATAGCTAGTTTGGTAAATGAAATCTAGTAACAGCTACTTGACTTATTAAAATAATGAACAGACTCTAGACATGTGCATCATATTTTAATACTCCCCCTTGATGCAAAAACTGGATACACCAAGAAGAGATCTGAACTTCACGAACTTAGAGTAAGGAAGAGCTTTAGTAAAACCATCAGCCACTTGTTCAGTTATAGGACAATACTTCAATTCCATTGCTCCTCCTGCAATTACATCTCTGATAAAATGATGACGAAGTTCGATGTGTTTGGTTCTTCCGTGGAAGATAAGATTCTTCGTCATTGCAATTGTGGACTTATTGTCACAATAAATTTCTGTGGAACCATGCTGAACTTCCGCAAATTTGCAAGAATCCTCCTCATCCAAATACCTTGACAAACAGTTGATATTGCTGCAATGTACTTTGTTTCTGATGAAGATAATGTAGTGGTAGCTTGCTTCTTTGAACTCCATGAAACAGCCCCTGAACCAAGGTTGAATACATAACCACTTGTGCTTTTTCTATCAACTACAAAACCTGCCCAATCACTGTCAGTAATACCAATTAATTGCATCGTGGAGACCGGACTATACCAAATTCCATAGTTGCTAGTTGCTCGAATGTAGCGAAGAATTCACTTGGTTGTTCCAAGATGATGCATTAAAGGAAAATGCATGAACCTTGAGACTAAACTGACAAGAAACATAATATATGGGCGAGTGTGAGTTAAGTACATCAGCCCACCGATAATACTTCTAAACCACCTTTCATTAGTCTTCGATGTTCCATCATTCATAGTCAATTTTTCACAGGTGTTCATGGGAGTAGACACAATTTTACAATTCAGCATATTAAACTTCTTAAGTAAGTCTAGAGTATACTTCTCTTGGGAAACAAAAATACCCTCATTAGTTTGCTGAATTTGAAGACCAAGAAAATAATGTAATAACCCCCAAATCTATCATATCAAACTCACTCATCATGCTTTCTTTAAATTCTCTAACAAGAGCATTAGAGGAGCCCATATATATCATGTCATTCACATAAACATAAACAATAAGCACATCATTACCTTTTACCTTCACATATAAGGTGGGTTCACTTTCACTTTGACGAAAATCATTTTGAAGGAAAGAGGAGTCAAGTCTATTGTACCAAGCTCTCGGTGCTTGTTTGAGACCATAAAGTGCCTTTTTCAACTTTTAAACTTTCTCCTATTGACCACTGATAACAAATCCTTGTGGTTGTTCAACATACACATCCTCGTCCAAAAACCCATTTAGAACAGCAGATTTTACATCAAATTGAAAAACATTCCAATTTTTTTGAGCCGCTAAAGCCAAAAATATTCTTATAGTTTCAAATCTAGCTACGGGTGAAAAAGTTTCAAAATAATCAACTTCATGTTTTTGTAAGTACCCTTTAGCAACAAGCCTCACCTTATGCTTCTGTACACTTCCATCGGGTTAGTACTTTACTTTGTAAACCCATTTCACGCCAATAACTTTTTTTCTGGTTGCAAATCTACAAGCTCCCATGTGTTATTCCTTTCAATGGTGGACATCTCCTCCTTCATTGAATTCTCCCACTCTTCTTTCCCACAAGCTTCATCATAACTTAAAGGTTCTACAACCAAAAGAGCATAAGTGGAAGCATATATATCACTCAAATACCGCATCTTTGTTGGCGGAGATTCACTGTTTTGCGATGATTCACTGCTGCTAGATGGGCTACTTATAGTTTGACTGTTTTGCAATGATTCACTGCTGCTAGATGGGCTACTAGTTGAGCTTCTAGTTGGATTGTGCATAGGAGACATATGAGGTGAATTCATATCCTCTTGTAGCTAAGTTAATTCTGTCACATCATCTACAAAGGATATATTCTGATCTTTATCACCAACTTGCTGCCAAACACTGTTCTCATCGAAAATAAAATCTCGTCGAATGCTTAGCTTTTTAGTAAGAGGATTATACAAACGATAACCTTTAGTTTCAGCACTATACCCAACAAATATGCACTTTTTGCTTTTCTTATCCAACTTAGTACGATCAGTAGAATCAATTAAGGCATATGCAATGGAACCAAAAACTTTTAAATTACTTACATTGGGCTTAACTCCCCACCATGCTTCATAAGGTGTTTGATTTCTTACTGCTTTGTTGGAGATATGTTGAGAAGATGGATTGTGGTAGCTACTGCCTCGGCCCAAAAACTATTCGGAAGCTCCTTCTCATTTAGCATACTCCGTGCTATTTATACAACCGTCTGATTTTTTTTCTCAACAACGCCATTCTGTTTTGGAGTCTTTCTTACTGTTAGTTGCCTCCGAATACCATTCTCTTTGCAAAAGAGAGTAAATTCATCGGATAAGAACTCTCCCATTCTATTAGTTCTGAGAGTTTTGATTGCATAGCCACTTTATTTTTCTACAAAGGCTTTGAACTCCTTAAACTTTTCAAACGCCTCAGATTTCTAGCCAAGAAAAAACACCCAACTCATACGGGAAAAATCATTAGTAAACAATAAAAACTATTTACTATTATTTAAAGATAATGTTTTTATCGGTCCACAAATATCAGCATGAACCAATTCCAAAGGCATCTTCGTTCTCCAAGCTTTACTAACCGAAAAGGGCAGCTTGTGTTTCTTTACGTAAACACAACCTTCACAAACACTATCAACTGAACCAATAAATGGTAATCCCGTCACCATGTTTTTTTGACCCAACAATTTCAGCCCATTAAAATTCAAATGCCCACACCTTAAATGTCAAAGCCTAGACTCGTTACGAACATTAGTAACCATTGCACAATCATCCAAATAAGATAAGTCAAGAGGAAACATTTTATTTTCAGTCATGTGGACTTTAAAAATAGAATTTTTAGATTTTCTATTTTTAATTTCACACATTCCATCATGAAAATGAACTATATATCCCTTTTGAATTAATTGACCCACACTAAGAAGGTTATGTGCCAAACCAGGAATATAGTAAACATCATGAATTAGATTTTTAATACCTGACTTGGTTTTAATTGCAATTGTCCCCTTCCCTTTAATATATACTTGCTTACCATCACCAAGCCCGACTTTTAATTGAACTAATTCATCCATCGTTTGAAATAGTCCCCTTTCTCCGGTCATATGGTTGCTACAGCCACTGTCTAGAAACCAAACATCATTCTTACTTATGTTAGGATTTAAATAAGTAAGAAAAAGGCTACCTTCCTCTTCCTTTTCCTCGATAAAATTGGATTGTTGTTTGTCTTTCTCAATCTTCTCCGGGCAATTTCATGCTATATGACCATAGTTGTTACAATTATAGCACTACCTTCCTTTGTTATACTGTCTGTCAAAATGCCCCATATCAGACCTTCCTCAACCTCTTCCACGACCACAGTAGCCACCTCTTCACCAATTTTTCCTTTATTTGAGAGCTCCACTTTGGTTTGAAAGGCATGCTCAAGATTCTTCTCCTTTGACCTGTTAATTCTCTCTTCATATGCTAAAAGAGAACCCATTAGTTCATTAAGAGAAAATGCAGACAAGTCCTTAGACTCCTCAATGGCTGTAACAACATGATCAAATTTATTCGATAGACTCCTTAATATCTTCTCCATAATTTTCTGATCTAAGATAGTCTGTGACGCCCCCAAATCGGGTATCATCCAACCCGAAAAATGGTGCTACACTGTGCTGCAGTTCACACATACACTCAATCGAAATAACTCAATAGAGTGAATATGTCTTCTATATATTTCAAAACAATATTCTCTTCCCAGGTTCTGTGTAACCATTACATATGTTCTTTGTCATAATATCAAATAATTATAACTTTCAAACTATATTATTACAAAGACAGCTTATTTGTCTGCCTTAGCCTTTCCTTTATCCTTATTGGATCCTTCAGGTCATTCGGTCTTAGCTGCATTCATATGGTTCAAGCAAGAGTGAGCATAACTAGCTCAGCAAGTATGATAATTTCATTTAAACAATAGGCTTGAATCATATGGATCGTATATCTTCTATAACTGAAGCAATAGTTATGAAGTACTATTGATAGTTCAAAACAACACTTCTCTTTTCTTTAAAATATTTCACAATGAACAAGATTCATTGAATATAAATTTTGGTCCAAGACCTTGAGCATTTCATTCATTCTTTGAAAAAGATAACCTGGCACCAAGTCTGTAAGCCTGGTATATCTTACGAGCACGTCTAGGTGATCAGCTTATAGTACTCTATGTTGTACACCACTTCTTCTTTAAATGTATTTACGCTTAAGTTTTGGCAACCTCAGGTGTCTGTCGATTGACAACAAAACGTTTATTTATTCATACTCAGTCTTTCTTTGAAATCCATACCAAAACAATTTGGTAAAAGATAACAACATTGATAACATTTTGATAGATTATAAGGAAATCCACAAAATATATTAAGTCTAGTCGAAGAAATTGGCTTCGACTTCATTATACATCAATTCATGCGTAAGATGCATGAATCACAAAGCTTGTCCAGAATGAACATAGACAAGGGTTAGAACACTTGCCTTCAGCGTCTTCTACAGATTATATATGTAACGACCAAGAAAATTTGTAATTTAATTTAAATATTTATTCAATGAAATAAATATTTTAAATAATTTATTTATTGAGAAAAAAATATAAATAATTGATGGAATTGTGATGTAAGGACTTAGTAACTAAATTGGTTAATGTTAATTAAATTAAATAATGGAGATTTTATTTGAAGATTTAATTTAATGAATTAATTAAATTAAATAAATTTTTTAATATTAAAGAAAATAAGAAAATTAAATAAGGTAATGTTTAAGTTTAATTTATTAATTAAATTAGATATATAATTATTTGTTAATCATAAGTATTATTATAATAAAAATTATAATTATTATAACTAGTATTGTAAGTTATTGAAGTTAACTAAAGTGTGACAAGTGAAAACCATATAATAAAAATAATATAACAATAATCTAGTATAGGAGAATTATGGTTACCAAACAAGGCCCTGTGGCCTTTGGCTTCTTTGAACTGACGCAAACTTTTGGTTTGTGACCTGACGTACGTGGGTGAAAGCCATATCAATTTATTCTTCCCGTTCTATTTTGCCTAAGGCTAAATAATAAAGGGTTAAAGAGAGAGCTTGGTGAGAAGAGAGAAGTGCAGAGATTTTAGAGAAGAAAGAAAACACAGTGGTTTTGAGAGAAGGGTTTTGCTAAATCAAGGTATAAACTATTCCTAATCTTAACTCTTAATGTTGGTAGTATCTATTCTTTATGATTTGATAACTATGTTGGATTTATACATATACATGTATGTTGGGTTTATAATATGTCAATCATTATATGTGAGTGTTATTTGATTTCTAAACAAGTGAAATTAGTTTGTAGGAAGAAAAAAAAATAACAGTGTTTATGTTTGAAAAATGGCTTTAGAAAGTACAAAATTTAATGCTCGATATGTCCTATAATCTGAAATTTGATGTTAGATTGTGTTAGTATGTTAAGAAACGAAAACAACGTAGTTTGAATCATGTCAATTGGTTAAGAAACGATGTTGTGGCGATCGAATTCGCTAAAAGTGTTAAAATTGAAGAACTTTGGAAAATTGAGGTTTTGAATCTTTAAAATTGAGTATATGTAATGTTTATGTAATTGGAATGGTGTATAGCATGCTTAACTATGTTATTACAAAGTTTTAGATGTTGAAGTTTGGTGAATTTCTTTGGAATTGGGATTTTTGGTCTATAACAGAGTCTGATTTCGTGTTTTGCAAAAAATATTTCTGGTGTCGAACGTGGTAGCGCTTGAGATATAAAAGGTCTCATGGCGGCAGTCGCGCCAAATTGGTCGATCGAGACCCAATGTTGAATGTTATTAAGATAACTTTGGAAATGCTAACCTAACTTATTTTAATGACCTTAAAACATGTTATAAGACATAACAACATTTTGTAATCATAACGTTAAAACTATAGATTATGAATTAGTAAGTTGTTAAAGTTCATAATGTGATGTCATTTGAATTGGAATTGGTTTGCAATCACCATGTTGTATACTATGATATAATTGAGAATTCAGTTTCGTGTTACGTGAATGAGTAGGATAATCAAGTTCTAAGTTAAGGATTATAGACTTGATTAAAATGAAAACTAAACTAATGAAATTGATGTTAATATAACTAATTAGTATTGTGATTCTAATGGTATATGTAGGGTAATTGGCGAACATTTATTAAATTTGTGTAGCTTACACCCGAGGCAAGTTTCCTAACTTCATTCTTTTTATAATGAATGCAAGTTCCTTATCCTAAATTTTTATTGAGCAAGTTTCATAGTTATGTTATCTGTTAGGAATAAGCATGTGAATGATATTCCTATTTATGTGTGATGCCCCCAAAATAGGTCCACACGACCCATTCTGAGTCGCCAGATATCACACTATAAAAATAATTTACAAACTTCATTTATACAACTATTGAACTGTCGTGCAGAATACGACCACAGTTAAACTGTGAGTTTTAATACAAATGTATGTAATTCTCATGGTGCCTCGACCACAACCTTCCAATGGTACTTTACATAAAAGTACAGTCAAAAACTATTTTAGAAATTAAAATTTTTGGGAAGTGCTCAAGAAAACCTTCGTACATGGGAGGCCATGCGTCTAGGTTATGATAGATATCATATGTCCACAGAATTATCCTTGGTTGACCCAATAGACCCCAAAGAAAAACGAGAAGATTACTATCATGTTCATTCTTAATGAGGTACACTTTGGACACTTTCAATGTCGGGTTCTCATCACCCTATTGTTGTTCACCAAAATCAATTATTAAGTGACGTATAAAATATGACACACACATCTTAGGTCCTCAATACAATTATATATTTCCTATAATGTCGTCTTATAATGTATTGAGAAACTTCGACAGTCTCGGACCATCATACTATTTCCCTGTTATCCCCGCTCGACCCAGCTACACTCTTATTACCTGAAAGGAATTGTGAAGCAAAAGGGTGAGCACAAATAGCCCAGTAAAGAATATTATGGCTAAGATATTTAATTTATCAACAGCCTTCATCAGAATAAATCAGAGATTTATAACATATGGTAGATAATAAAATTTTTCAACCATAATTGCAGCGGAATCAACAATCCATTAGAAGAGTCAAGTAGAACATAATGTCTACTATCTCCTCCAAATTAAAAGTCCATCGTTAATATTTCATTCCTGTAATACTCATCAACAGTTATTTGTTGTACCCAAGACAAAGAGAACTTTCATCACCAGTCTTCACCTGAACCACTAAAGATTATAATTAAGTTCACAATTCATATTCATAATCATGTAAATCAACAATTCCTCCTTACCACAAAGGCTTAATAGAACATTTACTCAATATCCTTACCCCAAAGACTAAAGATATTCAAATGTAATAACAATGATCATACCAATCAGTTGTCTATCTTTGCACTACTGGCCAAAGATATTCAATTATAAAACCAATGGTCATGATCATACCAATCATCAATTCTGTCGTGCACTACTACCAAAGACATTCAATGTTAACTAATGGTCCTGATCCTGCCAATCACATCATCGAATTATCCCTGCACTACGACCAAGGATATTAGTTAGTATCACCAGTGGTCATGATCATGTCATACACCTGTCCATCTTTGCACTATGGGCCAAAGCTATCAAACAACATATCATCTTTAACATTACGGGTCATGATTATACTGAATGATCCCTGGTCATAATCATACCAACCAACAATCCATCTATGCACGTAAGCCAAAGATGTCTTTCATCACAATATAAGCATGAGGATGATGACAATGATATAAGCATTTATCAAACAAAATTAAGGATAAATATTAAAGACTTTAAATTTATCCAGAGTTTAAAAATATCCCAATTGTCAATATGATACTACTTTGTGGAGTAAAATTCAAGAATAATATTCATGTACCAAAAATAATTTGGACAGAAAAGAAATATATTTTTTGGGTAAATAGTATCCCGTAAATAGTACTTCGGGAATAGTGCCTCATGAATAGTACCCCGACATGAAAAGTACTCCAAATACCCGAGTGAATAATATTCGGGTGAATAGTAACCTATGAATAGTAACTCGTGAATAGTACTCTGATACGAAAAGTGCCCCGAATACCCGAGTGAATAATACTAGAGTGAATAGTAATCGGGTGAATAGTAATCGTGAATAGTAACTCAGTAAAAGAAAAATACCAAATAAAATGATATTTCATGCGAAAGTACAAAAGAAATGATATCTCATACGAGTATAATATAATATATGAAAGCGCAAATGGATTTTCACCGCCATGCAGTAATCCACGTAAAGATGCATCATTTTCACAATTTAATAAAGAATGAAAATGAAGGATCATTCACCATGCATGCGGTAGTTCACACAGACAGGTTATTCCAACAGAATAATAAAGAATGGAATAACAAAAGAATTCACCAGGCATGCGATAGGACAAAGACATGATGAGTTATTCCAACAGAATAATAAATAATGGAACCAGGTCATGCGTAATCCGCATAGACAGGATATTCTAACAAAATAATAAAGAATGGAACCAGGTCATGCGTAATTCGCACAGATAGGATATTCCAACAGAATAATAAAGAATGGAACCAGGTCATGCATAATCCGCACAAACAGGATATTCCAACAGAATAATAAAGAATGGAATAATAGAAGAATATAACCATGCATGCGATAGACCGTACAGACATGTTATTCCAATAGAATAATAAATAATGGAATAACAGAAGAATTTCACCATGTATGCAGTACTTCGCATAGACAGGTTATTCCAACATAATAATAAAGAATGGAATAACAGAAGAATTTCACCATGTATGCGCAGATTGCAGAAAGACAAAGTTATTCCAATGAGAATAATAAGGAATGGAATAACAATAGCTCTCTTCATGAATACGAAAGAAATAATACCCCTTACTATAATAATAATATCCCTTACCATAAAAATAATATCCCTTACCATAATAATAATATCCCTTATCTCAGAAGAAAACTGGATACTAGAATAGTGAGGTAGCAGACTTCTCTTCTTCTTTCTCTCTATAATTTCTCTCTATAATAATTGATCTATAGCTTTAGTGAATTGGTGAGAAATGAAGGAAGAATGAGCTTCTATTTATAGGAAAATATAGTTTCGATAATTGCACGTTTTTGGGCTCGAAATATTACAGTATAATACCTTCCTCTTTTTCTTCATTTTTAATTTAGTCCTTCAAGTATTATCAAACTTGCATCACCTCCCCTAATAGTAAATCATGTGAATCAATAGTAAATCATGTGACTCAATAGCTCTAGACATGTGAAAATATGAATTACAGTATAGTACCTCCATCTATACCTCCAGTTTTAACTTAGCCATGCAAGTATTATCAATCTTGTACCAACTCCCCTAATAGTAAATGAATGTTAATCAATAGTACACACATGTGAACAAATAGTTATAATCATGTGAATCAATAGCAATTAATTACTCATTTATCCGGTTAATTACCCGATTGGTCAATATAACCTCCAGGCATCAATTATTATCGAAATAAATATCGATTTTCACTAACACTAATAATTCCAACACAATGGAACTATCAAATTCATCTTTAATCAACATGAACTTTTTCATCATTAATATTATAACTCACAATATTTAACAACCAGGTCGGTCCCAGGAAAGAGGGGGCTTTTCGAAAGGATTTCTCCTTACAGGCGCGCAATTAGGTGACCAAACCTCTCCTTGACAGAACTTCTGGACATTGTCAATATTGCAAATAATAATATGAATAACTTTGCCATCTCAATTATTGATTTAATAATATAACATATTATGCAGATGATACTGTGACAATAATTGAATCAATAATATGAGAGATATGATGCAGCAATTGAGTATAACTGAGTGACTTCTTAAGTAAGCATCAATAATCAATACCATGTGCTACTATGTAACCACGCGTATTACTGTACTTTTACTACCGGGTAGTTTAACAGTTTAACGGTAAAACTTTCGCCGTTATTTTTATAAAAAGATAATTCTGTCGTTTTCTTACTACGACAATACTTCTGCTGTGGGGTCCACCAATGATTCTGCCATCGTACGAATATTCCCCGACAAAAAGAATATTCCCCGACCAAATAAATATTTTATAACAACTTGCATACTTTGTAAAATTTTCACATATCACCCTAAACTTTAACATTTTATCAATTTAACCATTTACGAAATAAAATAATAATTATAAGAAAATTGAATACTTTCATTTCATAAAATTCGGGGTCTTACATTATGTATGATTTGATTATGATCTATATGAATGAATATGCAAGTATGTTTGCATTAAGAAAAGTTGTAAAGCCCTTTGATAGATAATAGGAACATATGTACAAGGACTTAGAATAAATTGATCAAATATGTTAGGTTTGTGACAACCCGAAAATTTAAACAAATTATTAAAATCTTAAATGATTGAAAGGTCAAATATTAGACCTAGACAGAAAATAAGTGTATGCGTTTGATGTTATTAGGATTGAATTTTGAGGATTTCAAAATTCTGTGAAGGATTTAGGTGAATTATTCAGGATTAAGGATTTATGTGATTAAGTTCTGTGAAATTTGTTATGTATGTGTACAGAATGTGGTTAAGAGTCAAGGGTTGATCCGATAAATTATATCTGTGTCAAACCCTAATATTATTTAGAACGTCAACGTTCAGATAGAAAATTATAACGATTTATAAGAAACCCTAGAAATCGGTTCTGGAAACCCTAGTTTCAGTTCCGGGAATCCGAAACCCTAATTCGGATATTAAAAACCCTAGATTGGGAATGCAATGCTATGTATAAGGTTTAACATTATGAATTATAAGTATAATTAGGGAAAACCCTAATGAATTACTGGAAACCCTATTTGAGTATTAGAAAAAAAAACCTAATACCATATATGAAAATCCTAATTTCAGATTTCGAATATTTGAAACCCTGATCTGGGAATATAACAGAGAATTATAATGCTCAAGTGATTTAGATTATAAGTTTAATAGGGTAAAGCTTAATTATTTAGCAAACCCTAATTTCCAAAAATTTGAACCCTAATTATTTTGTCTGAAACCCTAATCGGGATATTAAAACCCTAAGTGGGAAGCTTGAAGTTAAGTATAGAGTTTCTATGTTATTAATTGTAAGTATAATTAGGGATAACCCTAATTGATTAATTAGAAAGCCCTAATTTCTAATGTTGGAAACCCTAATGTACAATTAGAGAAAATTTAATTATTAATTTATAAAGTTTAATGTTAATTAGGAAGCCTTAACCCTAATTAGCCAGCTTGAACGAATTAGTAAACTTTATTGTAATTAGGAAACCCTAATCTAAATTAGGAAACCTAATTTCTAAATTGAAAGATTATTTTCTATGTAAAATCCTAATTAATGGGTTATAAACTCTAGTGACCAATTATGATCCTAATTGCTAAATTAGCAAATTTAATTAGGAAATAATAATCCTAATTGGCAAGCTTGTTTTATGATTAGGAAATTATAATATAATTATCAAATCCTAATTATAATTTAGAAATATTAAATTTCTATTTTCGAAACCTAATGATTATGGGAAATTACCAAGTTGTCATGCACTTTATGAGCCAAATGACCAAAATGCCCTTTTAGCATTATTTAATAAGATAACTTGTGTAGGTTGCCATAACTTTAGTTGGTGACCAACCTTTGCTAGGCATGTGGTCTATGGGCTAGCCTTTAATCAACCAACATGATCAGCCATTCATTGTATCATACATTATATATAGATTGAGAGAGAGAAACATACACTAATTTGGCTCATTTGTCCAAAAACACCCAACCAAGTCTCTCTCTCTCTATAGAACCACGAAAATATCAAGTATTTCAGTCCCTAGCATGATCTCTATCAAGCCAAGAACAGAATCCAAAGTCAGATTCATGAATCAAAGCTCAAAAAGTGGTATAAAACCCTAACCTTGCAAATCTATGATTCTGATGTTCAATGTTGTTGTTTGTTGGTTAAACATGTGTAATAAGGTGTCAATTAGAGATCTGGGTTGTTGGATCATGGATCCATAACATCTAGATGCTCGATTTTAAAGATTTTTGAAATCTGGAAAAGTGGAAAAAAGTGACCTGACAGTCTAATGTCAGAGGCTTTGGATCCGTGTGTGTTTGATGATTTGTGTTTGTGATGTTATAAATCTGTTCTATGCCATGTGGTCTTTCATTTCCAACTTGAATCAACCCTATAGCATGTCTAGATCGTAAGTTACATGCGGTCAAAGGTCGTTAACTGATCACGTTTTCTAGATTTCTGGGCAAACCCAGAAACCCAGATCGTCTGACATCATTTTTCGAGCCTCAGATCTTGTTATGTGTTAACAGTTTGGCTAAGTTGTTGATTGTTTATTGTAGTCTGGTATATAGACTACATGTTAAAGTAATTAGAACACCTAGATCATAACTGGAATGGCAGGAAATTAAGGTCAAAGTAGCTTTGACCGATCGTTTCGACGAAACTGGAAAAACCAGAAATCGTGAAGAACAAATTATCGACCCATAGTTTGACCGGCCGGATCTTGTTTCATGTTAGGTTTTAGATGGATCTAGTGATAAGATATTGAACTCGTCATGTAGTCTACAATCCAGAACCTTGATATTACACAAATCAAACACGTAACGCAAAACTAAAAGCAATCAAAGTAGGTACCTCGACTCAACTCGATCAACCCAGAATTTTCAAGAACAGTGTTGTCAGAAAGTTTAAGGTCACAGATCTCTTTGTTGAAGTGTTATTTGAACTATATAAAAATTGATAATTGTAGTGTTGCATGTCAGCTACACAATCGATGTCTTAGATTGACCAGAACCCTTGTGATTAATGATTTAGACTTGGTCAAACCTCTTACCTCGAACACTGCCTATGCGTTTCTGGGCAGGCACCAAGAACACCAAGTACACCTATAGCGATGGTTCTGTCGCTATAGGGCCCTTTTAGCGACAGTTTAATTAAGAAATTAATTATTAATTTCTGAAAATGATTTATTTTAATTAATAAATCGAAATAAATAGATTTTAATTATTAAAAATACATAATAAATTATGAAAAATTATTTTAAAGCTTGAAAAATAGTTTTTAACTATTTTGAGTATATTTTGAAAATATTTAATATTTTTGGAATATAAATTGTATTTAATTATTTAATTATAATATTAAATAAATTATTTAAAAATAGTTTTAATTCATGAAAATCATGAAAAATTATATTATGGTGTTAGAAAATATTTTAAGTTATTTTTGATGACTTTTAATATTTTGTGATGAAATTCATTAATAATTTATTATTAATAGTAATTAGTTTATTTAATAAATATATTAAATAAATTGTAGAAAAGTAGATTTAATGCTTTAAAAATCATATAAAATGATTTAAGTGTTATAAAATATTTTTAAGTTATAAAATATAACTTTTGATATTTTGGCATGAAAATATTAATATTTTAATATTTATAGCAATTATCGGATAATAGATTTGATTGTTTAAAAAAATCATAGAATTATGATTTTAAGGTATTAAAATACTTTGATATATTATAAAATTATGTTATGATTTGATATTAAATAAATATTAATGATCAAGGAATAATGTCGTATTTATATTAATATCAGTTATTGATTTATGTTTTTAATTACTTTAAAAACATTTAAAGGAAATAATAAAGTATTGAAAATACTTTGAGATATTATAAATATGATATAATATTATGGCATGTAATTCATTAATGTTTAGCAATAAATTAATATTAATGACTAAGGAATTATGTGGTATTTAATTCATTTAAATACGGTTTTAATGATTGAAAAATGTTGATAAATGATATTAATTATCTGAAAAAATTATTACAAGTTTATGAAAAATGTTTGGACTGATAATATAATTATCTAAGGTTATTGTTAATTGTTTAGGCAGAGTTTAATTGAACTTAAACTCGATATTTGTCCGATTAGACCGTCGGGATGATTGAATTGTGTCGGTTTCAATTTAGACTTAAATAGTCTGGTTTGATGCTAAGTCTATGTTTTGTATAGACTGATAGGATTATGTGGTAATGTGTTTAGGTTATTTTATACTGTGATGATATTATTCTAATAATTGGAGATCGATATTATCTGTATTAGGTCTTCGAATAAAGCTAAGTTATATTTCGTATCGGTAATCAACGGTGCAGGCAAGTTTGTTTTCTTAACTCTACTAAGAGTGTTTCATTCAGATATGCTTATGGTTAATCGTTACTGATTACCATGTAGAATTGTACTCTGTACATCTTGTATGTATAAGTCAGGTATGAAAGGCTGATCACCTTCATTACCAGTTGGTCCAAATATATATTGTTCATGTAATACTTGTTCAGTCAAAACTTTGTTCATGCTAATTCACAACTACATTGTGAATTATAGCCAGCTTATTATTCAGACTCTTTCAATCATGATATATCCTTAAATTGTATTTAAACTTCTTTGGGCAACTTTCATGCTCACCCTTGCATATATCATGATAAAACATTGCGATTAAGGTGAATGCGTTGGATACAAGGAATTTAAAAATAGTTCCGACTTAAAGTTAATGCGCGATTAGTTTTGTAATAGTCTTGTATGATAATGATGTCATATGTTAGATAAGTTATGAATTGTGTATAAGTTATGGTTACTCGACCTTGGGAGAGTAAAATCTAGTTACACACAACACCTTGCAAGTATCTGTGATCGACAAGTAATAAAGTGATAAGTTGAGTATCGTTCCCACGAGGAATTCTAATTAATAAATCGACTACTAATACTATATCAATTCAATTTTATTCAAACAATGATAAATTGTGATTTTACGAATTATTAATCTCAAAATTAAACACGTAAAGAATCTTGTACTAAGATAAGAGAATAACTAAGATAATACTTGGTGAATGACTTAGATAGGTAAATATTAAGACTTGATATCCCCGATTATGAACTATAAATCGGTTATCTAACCATCCCAATTATTATGTCTCTTTGGATTGTTAAGGAATTCTCAAATGCAAAAGCCCTCTTCCAGTGATCAATTGACTTCTATTTAATCCAGATTAATCTTGCTATATTCTATGCAAAACAATTGAATTAAACTCGTTTTGATCCCGATTCCTTATATGTTACATGCGGTGAGCAGATATTTCCATTCAATTCACAAACCTAATTATTTATCATGCAAATAACTAAGTCACATGTTATCATGTATAGTTCTAACCCTAAATTCCTTTCCCGATTCCTTACAGAGTAACCACGGTAATTATTGGCCAAATAATTAATCGATAGAATCAAAACATGATAAACAATCCACTTCCACATAAATAATTAGAATGAGAGAATAACTAATTTATAATCATAAAGGTTGATTGAAATCTTAATTAAAGAATTAGTTCATCACGGAAATAAGAACCATTAATTGTTGACAAATCATCCTTAAAAATTACAAATTGAAAATAAGGAGAAAAAGAAGAAACTCTGTAGCCGATCCACGAATCTCAAGTAATCTTGTGTAACCTTGATGGAAGAACTTGTTGAATCCTCCTCGAGAATAATAAATTAATCCCCCTTTTATTTGAGCACTTAGTTTCTTTTTATAGCCTCCCCGATCCTCATCCGATTAGGTTTACATTAGCCCCTAATAGACAAATTAAGTCAACGGAAGTCAAAGCCTTGTTAATCCAAATCAAAGCCGGTAGGGCTCGGCGCCCATTACGTAGGGTAATCTGATTTCGGCGCCCGTATTTGGACTTCTCTGAAATTACCAGTTGCCATTAAATGCTTGAAATTCCCATAATTGCCCTCGACTTCCAAATCGCAAAACAAGATATAAACACAATAAAATGCTACTAAATACTTTAAGAATACAATAATTTAAGTCTAAATATATCCAATTTATGGGTATACTACCCATTCATCAAATACCCCAAACTTAAATCGTTGCGTGTCCTAAATGCGACAAAACATAAGATCACAAAACAAAACTAAACATCATGCACATACAAACTATTTATATTTATATGTTAAGTAATTCCGGTGATTCGAGAGCTCACGTAGATCCATATGCCTCGAGAAAATCACGTAAACATGCTAATTCATCATGTAAAAGCAGATCGACAATATCCCAACAATCAGCGGATCTAAATCATTATTATGCGATATTAATGCGTGTGTGTCCACGACCATCTTAACCCATGAAAGACAAAAATATGAAAGATAATAACTTTCTTAGTAAGCATCATACGATTGTGAACTTGAGAACTCATCAAATATACTTGTTTCAATTTGAACTCAAACACACTACCCGAATTCAAAAGTCAAAATAGAATACTTTTTTTTTTTTTTAAAGCATGACTCTATATAAATGGTATGCGATGTCTCATCCCATTAGGCTAATGATTGTTACCCTTAGCGAGCTTTCGACCAGCGACTCCCGGACCATATAAGACCTTAGAGGCGCTAGGTTTTAAGATACCCCGCCAGGCGTACTTGCTCAAGTAACACGGGCCAAGAAACAAGACTAGTCACTCTGTATATATATTATTATTATATATATATATATATATATATATATATTTATATGGTTGGTGAGTGAGTCGTTTTACGCTCCATCTCACGCTTGTGTTTATGGGAGTGGTTCCCCTCGACCCACCACAAGACTCGACATTTTTTTTTTATTCAAATGTTTTCCCCCGAACTTCGAGTTTATGCATGAATTGGTCTCCTCTAGTTATTCAAATTGTTCTTCCATATCACTAGCAATCCTCCTTTAGAACTCTATTATCTAACCATTTAAACTATCATAGCCAACATGGTCGTTTTATTTCAAAGTGCCTTCTATAATATCAATGTCGAGCAGATAAAGATCGATTCAAGTCACGAAAATCATATCTTTGAATCAACAATCCTTACTAGACTCGTTTCATGCAATTCTACTTTCATCATTGGCCCCGGATATCGCCTTTATCAAAAGCTGGAATTAACATGCAATCCTAAATGCGACTTTACTAATAATCAATCCACAAACTAATAACAAACTACAAGCTGTTAAAAATAAAAGCGTAACCACCCCCAAACTAAGCTAGAAGCGATGTCCTCATGCGAAAAATAAGTCAAAATAAAAGCGAGAGGACTTCACAGCGAACTTATTCTTACGGGGAGCATCATAAATCTCATTTCATCTCTTGATCGGAAGGAAATCTTTGGCGAGCAGGGGCCGTAGGGAAATGGCTAAGTGGAGCGCCGGATGGGTTTGGATGGTCGGCGCGCATTACATGCGACAAATTGGTCGACTAAAAACTTGAAAATCACGTCTTGGCGTTAGATAAGCGCACATTTGGGACTCGATGTTGTAAAACCGGTAGTCGATCTCATTTGGGCGACCGAGGACCACACCTCGATGAAATTTTTGCGGTCGGTAGTAAGTAGGTGGAGCACGAGGTGGTGGGGCTTGTGGAGGCGTAACTTGGGGATAATGAAACCCGGTCCCCTAGGGTGATTAAGCGCCGGACCACACTTTATAATGACGGATCAAGTTGTGGTCAACACGGCATAGGAGTTTGAATCATCTAAATCGATTTCCATTTGACCCCAAACTTAGCACATAAAGGCCTTGATTAGTAGCGGATGTGGTAACCCTTTGTGGTCTGCTTGGCGAGATCGCGGAGCATAGATTCTTGAATAAGATGGCCGACATCAATTCTTAGGCCTTGTATGATGGAGTATAATATACTGACCCTTTCTTTGGTGGCGTGACTCACATGTGTATGCGGGCATCAATTTAAGCGCATATGAAGGCGTACCATGCCTTTCCATATAGGTGAGGTGAGACAATGGGAAAGTCATGCTTTGCTTGGCGCTCATGCGAGGGACCAAGTAGTGCGGTTGACCTGACTCCGAATAATCTTTTCATAGTCAGGCCCATCACTCACTAGGCGAGCATATTCATCATGAAGGCCCTCTAAGGGTAGTTGATAGCACCCATTGATATCCTCCTCGCCAAATTCCACGGTTTTACCTCGACAAATACCCATAATGGTCATGCTCGGGCAAGTTGGCATAGAATTCTTTGACCCTTTGCAATCAACTTTGCTATAAATTTACATTGGTGAGGAGAACCGGTTTCGTTCGACCAATCATCACTGCGATTTCTCCATCCTTGGTTTGATCGGGATGGAGACCACGTTCGGGGACTAGTGGCGGGTGGCCATGCGGTATGGCGTTCTTGAGCGCGACACTAACAAAGCGCTTCTTTGTCAAATTTTGGAGGTGAAGTTGAGGTGCCCTGACCTGTCTTTGCGATGGCGTTTGGATGCCGTATCGAGAATGCTGCAAATAAAAACATACTCATATTTTAGGCGTAAAAAGAATTCACGGTTGGATAAATGTGTGCATAGCGATACATAGAAAGCTGTATAAAATATTGGGAGTGTGAAATGCAGCGGTGGGGTGAGGCATGGCTGGCAAGCATGTAAGTTGCACATGATTATTGAGTCGGACAATTTGTCAAACACCTAAGCGACAAGCGAGAACTTGTTCACAACCATTACTAATTCCACATCTATTCATGCCATGCATTTAGCATACACGAATCTCATGTGTGAGGTCGTCGTCAAACGACAATCGTTATCTATGTGCTCTATTGGATTTCGGATGAAAAGAATAATGAATGAAGAACATCTTAATTACATGATAGTTGAAATACACATCAAATCATACCTTTGCTACCTTTAAAGAATTTGGAGGGTAGAATTTGGCACACTGAGACCTTGGAACGATCAATGTGGAGCGAAGTAATTGATGCGTGGTAGATGGGTGGAAGAAAATTATCAAAGTTTAATGACTTTGTGCTATGAGAGAGGGAGAGGCGTGGTGACTGATGTCTTGGCGTGGGGAAGGAAGGTGGGCTAGAAAGCGCAGTCGAGGGTTTAAATTACAAGGTCGACTGATCCGGTAGCAAGGGTGGGTTTTAACTGCATGGTGGGCCAAAGGTATTGAATGACGAATCGCTGGGATGGTCTAGCATGGCAAAAGGCTGTGTGATTGAAGCGGAAACCGGTGGCTGAGCTTTGAGCTTTGTTTCGGTTTACGGTGCCTAATGGCAGGAGGTAGCTGGATTCCTTAGTGATGGGGGCGGCAAGGCTGCTGTGATTCATCTGTGTAGCGTGCATACATGGACAAGTTTAAGAGTTAGTTTAGATGGCTTCGGATTCTTCACTCTTGAAAGATAAAAGTAAAAATAAGAAAATTTTAAATCTAACAAAACTAAAATTAAATAATGAGAAAAAAATTATGGAGCGTAATGGGTTTGCCTCCCAAAAGCGCTTGGTTCTGATCGTCGGCCCGGAAACTTTTCGGTGTTGTTCGGTTGTCCTTTGGGTCGGAGAAGTCTTTGAATAGTAGCGTGGATGGTCGATTGGTCGCTCAATAATGTTTGAGGCGTTGACCATTGACCTTGAATATACGCTTTGAGTTCGGTTCCTCAACCTCAATGTTTAGTGTGGAGTGTGAGATATAACTTCAAATGGCGGACCACTGGATTTCAATTTTCCCGGAAATAGGCCATAGCGTGAGTTGAGCAGTAGGACTTGATGGCGGTGCAAATGTTCTATCGAGAATTTTTTATCGTGCCAAGCTTTGACTTTCTCCTTGTAGAGCTTAGCGTTTTTCGTGAGGCATTGAACGGAATTCATCCATCTCGTTCAAGCTGCGGTAACTTTTTTCTCACTGCGCTTCTAGATCAAAATTTAATTTCGAATGGCCCGGTGTGCCTTTGTGTTCTAGCTCGTAGGAGATGACACGCCTTTCAAATACCATTACATGCGGGGACATCGGTCGATTTTTTTTGTCTGTTATTCGATAGGCCCATAGGCGTCGTCGAGCCTTGATACCCAATCTTTTAAGTGACGGATTGACTACTTTTTCGAGGATCCTCTTGACTTCCCGATTCGACACCTCTGCTTGGCCATTGGTTTGTGGGTGATATCATTTGCAATTTTGTGTGAACTCCATACTTTACAAGCAATTTAGTGAAGCGCTTATTCTGAGTGAGTTCCTCATCACTTATTATAGCCCTCGGTGTCCCAAATCTGGTAAAATGTTCTTCTTTAAAAATCGGGTGACAACGTTGGCATCATTAAGTGAGTAGTAGCTGCGGGTTCTACCCATTTGGAAACATAATCATTGCTAATAAGATGTAATGATTATTAGAGAAGATGGAAATGGTCCCATAAAAGTCGATACCCCCACCGTCGAGCAGTTCCACCTCTAGAATTGTGTTAAGTGGCATTTCATTGCGCTTGGAGATATTACCTACAGCGTTGGCATCGATCGCATTTTGACACTGAAAGAGATAAGCATCTTTGAATAAAGGCGGCGAGGAAAATCCCGATTGTAGTACTTTGGGCTTTGTTCGATCCTTTGGAATAATGACCTCCGTGTCGAGGGGTAGCGGTGGCCTAATATCTATCCATTTCTTCGTGAGGTACACAGCGTCTTATCATTTGATCTGCACATGCTTTAAGCGAAATGGTTCATCCAAAAGTATTGCTTCACATCGTGGAGAAACTTCTTTCGTTGTTGTGAGGTCAAATCCGTGGTAACACCTTAGCAACCACATAGTTGACATAGTCGACATACTGAGAGCAATATGGTAGTTTACGGAGCGGTTGCTCATCAGGAATTTTTCATTAATCTTTGAGTTGTCTTCTTTACATTTCCTTTTTATTTTTCAATGAGGGCGGATGATCCGCCACTTGATTTTTGTACCTTTTACATCCGGATCTCGGTCAAATTCTTGTAACAACGGTACCCACCGTATTAATCGTGGTTTAGCATCTTTCTTCTCAATCGGATATTTAATATTTGAATGATCGTGTGAACAATTACCTTAGTCTTGGGGAGATAAGCTACGAATTTGTCAAAAGCAAACACACCTGCAAGTAATTCTTTTTCGGTTGTTGTGTAGTTAAATTTGGGCATCCGTCGATGTCTTACTAGAGTAGTAGATAGTATGAAAAATCTTATCATGGCGTTGTCCCAATCTGGCTCCCATAGCGTAATCTTTGGCGTCGCGCATCAATTGAGCGGTAAAGACCGATCAGGCGCTTCTGATGATTGGTGCGAGAGACCAATTTCTTCTTTAATACCTCAAATGCCTCGATGCATATACGATCCATCTTAAGCGGTATATCTTTCTCAAGAGTGAGCATAGGGGTTTGAGATCTTTGAAAAATCTTTAATAAAGCGTCTATAGAACCTGCGTGTCCCGAAGCTCGAATGCCTTTTACGAGATGAAGGAGGCGGTTTCTCAATTGTATCAATCTTCGCTCTATCCACCTCAATCGGATCACGGAAACCTTATGGCCCGAATAACCCCTTCTTGTACCATAAAATGACATTTTCCCGATTAAGCACCAGGTTAGTCTCACATCTTTTTAACACCAAGATCGATTCTTGAACACGAGTCAAAACTATCATAGAACACGGAGAAATCATCCATGAACACCTCTAAATTACATTCGACCATATCGGAGAAGATTGCCATCATCTGACGTTGAAAGGTTCTTGGTAGCATTACATAAACCAAAGGACATCGGCGGAATGCAAGCGTCACCGTATGGACATGTGAGCGTGGTCTTTTCTTGATCTTCCGTATTTATGGCAATTTGATTGTGCGGAATATCCATCTAACAGACGGTAGAATTGATGTCCATTAACACATCGACATCGATCGATGAGCGGCAAGGAAAGTGATCCTTGCGTGTGGCTTTATTGAACTTGCGGTAATCCATACATCTCTCCGGCTATGCTTGATTCTAGTCGGGATGAGCTCATGCGCGCCGTTTTTACCACAGTCATGCCCCCTTTTTTGGTACACCTGTATGAGGACTTTACCGTAGGTATGCGAGATTGGGTAGATAATCTGGCATCAACCATTTTATAATTTCCTTCTTCACCACATCTTTCATAATGGGATTTAACCTTCTTTGCATCTCGATGGTTGGTTTGATCCTCTTCCATTAAAATCTTATGCATCTGAGAAAGATGGGCTAATACCTCGAATGTCATTATAGTCCATCAATCATTTGTTTTGAACTTCTTGAGAACTTCGTAGCAATTTTTCTTTTGGGTGTCGATTAACGTTGTCGAAACAATAGCTGGTAGAGTCGAATCTTTCCCTAGATAAGCATATTCAAGATGAGAGGGGGTGGCTTTAATTCCAACACCGGTGGTTCTTCTTATCGAGGGTTTGCACTTGTTACCTTTAGTTTTGGGCTGTCGAGGGTGTCGAATGGTTGATTACTTTTCGGTAGAATGATGGTGTGTACAGCCATTTGACACTGCTCATTATGCTGCATCAACACTTTATCGTTATGCATTACAACCAACATGGATTCTATCGGATCCTACGAGTAATTACCACAAATCTTGTGATTAACTATCGCCTCCATTAAATCCACATAAACACTCACCTTTTTCCTTCGGATAAGACATTGCTTTAAACACATTAAAAGTGACACATTGATCGTCGACTCTCATCGTCAATTCTCCTTTTTGCACGTCGATTAACGTTCTCCTGTTGCTAAGAATGGTCGTCAGAGAATGATGGGAAGTTAAATGTATACGCTTCCACGATCAAGATAACGAAATCTCTTTGGAAAGATGAATTTATCCACCCTTACTAATCGTCTTCAGCGATACCTCGTGGATATATGGCGATCGATGCATGACGATGGCGATATTTGTCGGTTTTGGTGCTTGGAGTCGGCGATGAGGCCCGATAATGGCATCAAATTAATCACGGCCCCAAATCCTGCGGTGCTTTTCGGCGATTACCAATGTCGCATGGAATAGCAAAGCTACGGGATCTTTCAACTTAGGAGGTAACATTACGAATAATTGCGCTACATTCTTGGTGGCGCCCTTTGTTTCAAAATCCCCGATTTCCTTTTCTTTGATAGCACATCCTTCATGAACTTAGCGTAACTTCGGCATTTGTTCTAAAGCTTGGTGAATGGGATGTTGATATGCAATTTTTAAAAATATCCAAAAATCTTAAAAGCGCTTATCTAACTTGGATTTACGAAATCTCTGCGGATATGGTATGGGTGGCATTCTTTGTAGATGACTCGGTGCATTTTCCTCTCTATTTCCTCTTTATCTTTCCGGTTTTCACAACTTCTTCTATTTGGTTGTTGCGTTATCCCCTTTTCCTTTTCCTTAGCTTGTTTTGCAACTCCTTCCACGCCCGTAAGATTCTTTGCTGCGGTGCTCATTTCTGCCGGTTATTTACGTATCACTCGGGGGCGTTCTAGTGGGCCGGGTATTCAATCGTGTCTTTATTTGCCCCAATTGATTTTCGATTCTTTAACGATGCCCCATGGCTTTGCAAAGTCATATCTAATTGATTCAATTTCTTATCTTGTTCCTCGTTCTTTTTTGTCGGAGGCTCTAATAAATTTTTCAAAAGTGCTTCCCAACTTGATACCCTCTACGGTTGTTGAGGTTGATTTTGGAATGGGAGGTGTTTTGTTGTATGCAGGTGGTTGAAATTTGCTGACTTGATTGTTACTCCATGAAAACCACGGATGATTCTTCGACACTGGAGTATAAGCATTTTGAGTCGGATACGGTTGAGTTGGCGATTATAATTTCCTCTGTTGTCTTTGATTAGAATTTATGGCACATTGATCGTAGCATGACCCCTGACACACTGACTCACAAACCACCATTACTTTGTGTGGCTTGTGGGCGCCATATTTCTATATCTTAGCTATTGCGATCACTTGTCTTTATTAATCTTTGTTAAGCGCGTCCACTTCATATTTCCACTGATGCTTTTGGATGGTTGGTCCTCGTCATGGGCCCTTTGATAGTTGTTGGTGGCCATTGTTTCTAACAATTGATCGCCTCATCAAAATTTTTGGACATAATCGCTCCTCCATTCTTTGCATCAATACTAGACCTCGTGGATGCGTGCAAACCATCACAAAATATCCCTAATTGCATCCGCTGCGGGATTCCATGATGAGGGCACTTACAGGCATATCCTTAAACCTTTCCCCGCCTCGTATAACGATTACGACTCGAGTTGTGCGAAAGTATGAATGTCATTAAAAGTAGTTTTCTTGAAGCTTATTTGGTGGGAAGAACTTAGCTAAAATTTTTGAGCTAAGTCATCCCGTGTGGTGATTGAACCGGGAGGCAAGGAATGTAACCCGACCGTGCTTTATCTTTTAAAGTAAGCAGGAACATCCTCAACCTTATAGCGTCTTTAGATACATTGTTAAATTTGAAGGTATCGCAAACTTCAAGAAACTCAAGATATGTTCATTAGGATCGTCTATCGAATTACCCCCAATGGCATGTGATACATAGCATACGAATTGATCCGGTTTTATCTAAAGCTATTACGCATTGATTTGGGTCTCTTAATACTTGACTGTAAATCCGTGACATTTGGCAGGGCGTAATCCCTAAGTGATTTCTGTTCGTTCTCTGCCATGTTCACGAGTATTTCTTGGGTTGTCAGTTCTTCTTCCAAATGTATAACCTCACTATTCAACTGCACTGTCTGGAACTTCTTCTCAAGGTTATGCGTATCGTGAAGTTCCTTTCTAGCTTTCGATCTAGTGTGCATACAATTCACCTTGATCCAAGAAGAAAGATTAAATAGCGTTCAAATTAAAACCGAATTGATTATAACTAATATGAAATTAATATTAATAAAAATTCCCCGGCAGCGGCGCCAAAAACTTGTTGAGTAAAATCTAGTTACACTGACACGCAAGTATCTGTGATCGACAAGTAATAAAGTGATAAGTTGAGTATCGTTCCCATAGGGAATTCTAATTAATAAATCGACTACTAATACTAAATCAATTCAATTTTATTCAAACAATGATAAATTGTGATTTTACGAATTATTAATCTCAAAATTAAACACGTAAAGAATCTTTGTACTAAGATAAGAGAATAACTAAGATAATACTTGAGTGAATGACTTAGATAGGTAAATATTAAGACTTGATATCCCCGATTATGAACTATAAATCGGTTATCTAACCATCCCAATTATTATATGTCTCTTTGGATTGTTATGAGGAATTCTCAAATGCAAAAGCCCTCTTCCAGTGATCGATTGACTTCTATTTAATCCAGATTAATCTTGCTATATTCTATGCAAAACAATTGAATTAAACTCGTTTCAATCCCAATTCCTTATATGTTACATGCGGTGAGCAGATATTTCCATTCAATTCACAAACCTATTATTATTTATCATGCAAATAACTAAGTCACATGTTATCATGTATAGTTCTAACCTAGAATTCCTTTCCCGATTCCTTACAGAGTAACACGGTAATTATTGGCCAAATAATTAATCAATAGAATCAAAACATGATAAACAATCCACTTCCACATAAATAATTAGAATGAGAGAATAACTAATTTATAATCATAAAAGGTTCAATTGAAATCTTAATTAAAGAATTAGTTCATCACGGAAATAAGAACCATTAATTGTTGACAAATCATCCTTAAAAATTACAAATTGAAAATAAGGAGAAAAAGAAGAAACTCTGTAGCCAATCACGAATCTCAAGTAATCTTGTGTAACCTTTGATGGAAGAACTTGTTGAATCCTCCACAGAATAATAAATTAATCCCCCTTTTATTTGACACTTAGTTTCTTTTTTATAGCCTCCCCGATCCTCATCGATTAGGTTTTACATTAGCCCCTAATAGACAAATTAAGTCAACGGAAGTCAAGCACTTGTTAATCCGATTCAAAGCCGGTCAAAAGCCGGTGGGTAGTACATTTTCGGCGTAGCCATTGGACTTCTCTGAAAGGTAGTTACAATTTCATGTGAAATTCCCATAATTGCCCCTGGACTTCTCAAAACAAATTACACAGTTGCCATTAAATGCTTGAAATTCCCATAATTGCCCTCGATCTTCCAAATCGAAAAACAAGATATAAACACTGATAGATTGTTAAGTAAATGCTACTAAATACTTTAAGAATGCAATAATTTAAGTCTAAATATATCAATTTGAAATGGGTATACTACCCATTCATCTTACAAAAAAAAAAGTTTAAATTGCCAGCAGGGTTTGGCTACACCTAATTAATTCGATTGAATTGAATTATCGATATGAGTCTATCTTTATTTGATTCAATTTAGACTAATGTTATGAAAACTCTAAGTGTTCATTGAAAGAAATTTCCGAACCAAATTGTTTTTGATGCGGAATCTATGATAAGATCGAGGTGAACTATGTTATTTGAATAAATAATCCAATATAGTAAGCGTAAATATTCGCTAAAAATGATTAATCGTTATGCATGGCGTAAAATACGATAGGCTAATCACCTAAAGTACTAGTAATGGTAGTTTACCTTCTTTGTGATTGTAAAGCAGACCAAGTAATGTCTGATTTTTTTGCGGTATAAATACCGCTAAATCTATGTGTTCATGGTCTATATGACCCCTCAGCACAATTTGAAAACTTTTACTCTTGTGAGAGGTGTATTGGGTAGCATGTGATGATATGTGTGAATGTCGTAAGCAGTATGGTGTAAGGTGTAAGTTGAATTTCGGGGACGAAATTCTTATAAGAAGGGGTGAATGTGACAACCCGAAAATTTAGACAAATTATTAAAATCTTAAATGATTGATTTAAGGTCAAATATTAGACCTAGACAGAAAATAAGTGTATGCGTTTGATGTTATTAGGATTGAATTTTGAGGATTTCAAAATTCTGTGAAGGATTTAGGTGAATTATTCAGGATTAAGGATTTATGTGATTAAGTTCTGTGAAATTTGTTATGTATGTGTACAGAATGTGGTTAAGAGTCAAGGGTTGATCAGATAAATTATATATGTGTCAAACCCTAATATTATTTAGAACGTCAACGTTCAGATAGAAAATTATAATCTTTAACATTACGGGTCATGATTATACCGAATGATCCTTGGTCATAATCATACCAACCAACAGTCCATCTATACACGTAAGCCAAAGATGACTTTCATCACAATATAAGCATGAGGATGATGAAAATGATATAAGCATTTATCAAACAAAATCAAAGATAAATATTAAAGACTTTAAATTTATCCAAAGTTTAAAAATATCCCAATTGTCAACATGATACTGCTTTGTGGAGTAAAATTCAAGAATAATATTCATGTACCAAAAATAATTTGGACAGGAAAGAAATATATTTTTCGGGTAAATAGTACCCTGTGAATAGTAATTCGAGAATAGTACCTCATGAATAGTACTCCGACATAAAAAGTACTCCAAATACCCGAGTGAATAATGTTCGAGTGAATAGTAATTTGGTTGAATAGTAACCTATGAATAGTAACTCATGAATAGTACTCCGACACGAAAAGAGCCTCGAATACTCGAGTGAATAATACTAGAGTGAATAGTAACTAGGTGAATAGTAACCCATGAATAGTAACTCGTAAAAGAAAACTACCAAATAAAATGATATTTCATGATGAGTACAAAAGAAATGATATCTCATACGAGTATAATATAATATACGAAACTGCAAATGGATTTTCACCCACCATACGGTAATCCACATAGACAGATCATTTCCACAATTTAATAAAGAATGAAAATGAAGGATCATTCACCATACATGCGGTAGTCCACACAGACAGGTTATTCCAACAGAATAATAAAGAATGGAATAACAAAAGAATTCACCAGGCATGCGATAGACCGCACAGATAGGTTATTTCAACAGAATAATAAATAATGGAACCAGGTCATGTGTAATCCGCACAGACAGGATATTCCAATAGAATAATAAAGAATGGAACCAGGCCATGCGTAATCCGCACAAACAAGATATTCCAACAGAATAATAAAGAATGGAAGCAGGTCATGCGTAATCCACATAGACAGGATATTCCAACAGAATAATAAAGAATGGAATAACAGAAGAATTTCACCATGCATGTGATAGACCGCACAAACAGGTTATTCCAACAGAATAATAAATAATGGAATAACAGAAGAATTTCACCATGTATGCGTACTGCCGCGCCAGAGCGAGTTATTCCAACATAATAATAAAGAATGGAATAACGAGAAGAATTTCACCATATATGCGACTTGGCATAGGCGAGGTTATTCCAACAGAATAATAAGGAATGGAATAACAATAGCTCTCTTCATGAATACGAAAGAAATAATACCCCTTACTATAATAATAATATCCCTTACCATAATAATAATATTCCTTACCATAAAAATAATATCCCTTACCATAATAATAATATCCCTTATCTTAGAAGAAAACTGGATACTAGAATAGTGAGGTAGCAGACTTCTCTTCTTCTTTCTCTCTATAATTTCTCTCTATAATAATTGCTCTATAACTTTAGTGAATTGGTGAGAAATGAAAGAAGAATGAGCTTCTATTTATAGGAAAATATAGTTTCGATAATTGCACGTTTTTGGGCTCGAAATATTACAGTATAATACCTTCCTCTTTTTCTTCATTTTTAATTTAGTCCTTCAAGTATTATCAAACTTGCATCACCTCCCCTAATAGTAAATCATGTGAATCAATAGTAAATCATGTGACTCAATAGCTCTAGACATGTGAAAAAATGAATTACAGTATAGTACCTCCATCTATACCTCCAGTTTTAACTTAGCCATGCAAGTATTATCAATCTTGTACCAACTCCCCTAATAGTAAATGAATGTTAATCAATAGTACACACATGTGAACAAATAGTTATAATCATGTGAATCAATAGCAATTAATTACTCATTTATCCGGTTAATTACCCGATTGGTCAATATAACCTCCAGGCATCAATTATTATCGAAATAAATATCGATTTTCACTAACACTAATAATTCCAACACAATGGAACTATCAAATTCATCTTTAATCAACATGAACTTTTTCATCATTAATATTATAACTCACAATATTTAACAACGTGTCGGTCCCGGAAAGAAGGGGCTTTTAGAAAGGATTTCTCCTTACGGTAGCAATGATTAGGTGACCAAACCTCTCCTCGATGAGAACTTACGGACATTGTCAATATTGCAAATAATAATATGAATAACTTTGCCATCTCAATTATTGATTTAATAATATAACATATTATGCGAGATGATCTTTGTGACAATAATTGAATCAATAATATGAGAGATATGATCGTGATTGAGTATAAGCGAGTGACTTCTTATGTAAGCATCAATAATCAATACCATGTGCTACTATGTAACCACGCGTATTACTGTACTTTTACTACCGGGTAGTTTAACAGTTTAACGGTAAAACTTTCGTAGTTATTTTTATAAAAGATAATTACATGCGCTTTTTTCTTACTACGACAATACTTCCGTTGTAGGGTCCACTAATGATTACGCCATCGTACGAATATTCCCCGACAAAAAGAATATTCCCCGACCAAATAAATATTTTATAACAACTTGCATACTTTGTAAAATTTCACATATCACCCTAAACTTTAACATTTTATCAATTTAACCATTTACGAAATAAAATAATAATTATAAGAAAATTGAATACTTTCATTTCATAAAATTCGGGGTCTTACATTATGTATGATTTGATTATGATCTATATGAATGAATATGCAAGTATGTTTGCATTAAGAAAAGTTGTAAAGCCCTTTGATAGATAATAGGAACATATGTACAAGGACTTAGAATAAATTGATCAAATATGTTAGGTTTGTGACAACCCGAAAATTTAGACAAATTATTAAAATCTTAAATGATTGAAAGGTCAAATATTAGACCTAGACAGAAAATAAGTGTATGCGTTTGATGTTATTAGGATTGAATTTTGAGGATTTCAAAATTCTGTGAAGGATTTAGGTGAATTATTGGGATTAAGGATTTATGTGATAAGTTACGTGAAATTTGTTATGTATATGTATGTACGAATGTGGTTAAGAGTCGAGGGTTGATCCGATAAATTATATACATGTCAAACCCTAATATTATTTAGAACGTCAACGTTAGGATAGAAAATTATAACGATTTATAAGAAACCACAGAAATCGGTTACGAAACCCTAGTTTTGATTAAGGAATCAAAACCTAATTCGGATATTAAAACCCTAGATTGGGAATGCAATGCTATGTATAAGGTTTAACATTATGAATTATAAGTATAATTAGGGAAAACCCTAATGAATTCTTTGAAACCCTATTTGAGTATTAGAAAAAAAACCTAATACCATATATGAAAATCCTAATTTGATTTGAATATTTGAAACCACGATGCGGGAATATAACGAGAGAATTATAATGCTCAAGTGATTTAGATTATAAGTTTAATAGGGTAAATCTTAATTATTTAGCAAACCCTAATTTCCAAAAATTTGAACCCTAATTATTTTATCTCGAAACCCTAATGGGATATTAAAACCACAAGTGGGAAGCTTGAAGTTAAGTATAGAGTTTCTATGTTATTAATTGTAAGTATAATTAGGGATAACCCTAATTGATTAATTAGAAAGCCCTAATTTCTAATGTTGGAAACCCTAATGTACAATTAGAGAAAATTTAATTATTAATTTATAAAGTTTAATGTTAATTAGGAAGCCTTAACCCTAATTAGCTTGACTTGAGCAATTAGTAAACTTTATTGTAATTAGAAACCTAATCTAAATTAGGAAACCTAATTTCTAAATTGAAAGATTATTTTCTATGTAAAATCCTAATTAATGGGTTATAAACTCTAGTGACCAATTATGATCCTAATTGCTAAATTAGCAAATTTAATTAGGAAATAATAATCCTAATTGGCAAGCTTGTTTTATGATTAGGAAATTATAATATAATTATCAAATCCTAATTATAATTTAGAAATATTAAATTTCTATTTTCGAAACCTAATGATTATGGGAAATTACCAAGTTGTCATGCACTTTATGAGCCAAATGACCAAAATGCCCTTTTAGCATTATTTAATAAGATAACTTGTGTAGGTTGCCATAACTTTAGTTGGTGACCAACCTTTGCTAGGCATGTGGTCTATGGGCTAGCCTTTAATCAACCAACATGATCAGCCATTCATTGTATCATACATTATATATAGATTGAGAGAGAGAAACATACACTAATTTGGCTCATTTGTCCAAAAACACCCAACCAAGTCTCTCTCTCTCTATAGACCCACGAAAATATCAAGTATTTCAGTCCCTAGCATGATCTCTATCAAGCCAAGAACAGAATCCAAAGTCAGATTCATGAATCAAAGCTCAAAAAGTGGTATAAAACCCCAACCTTGCAAATCTATGATTACGATGTTCAATGTTGTTGTTTGTTGGTTAAACATGTGTAATAAGGTGTCAATTAGAGATGCGGGTTGTTGGATCATGGATCCATAACATCTAGATGCTCGATTTTAAAGATTTTGAAATCGGAAAAGTGGAAAAAAGTGACTGACGATCCTAATGTCCGGAGGCTTTGGATCCGTGTGTGTTTGATGATTTGTGTTTGTGATGTTATAAATCATTTCTATGCCATGTGGTCTTTCATTTCCAACTTGAATCAACCCTATAGCATGTCTAGATCGTAAGTTACATGCGGTCAAAGGTCGTTAATCGATCACGTTTTCTAGATTTACGGGCAAACCCGTAAACCCGGATCGTCGACATCATTTTTCGAGCCTCGAGATCTTGTTATGTGTTAACAGTTTGGCTAAGTTGTTGATTGTTTATTGTGAGTCGGTATATAGACTACATGTTAAAATAATTAGAACACCTAGATCATAAGCTGGAATGGCGGAAATTAAGGTCAAAGTAGCTTTTGACCGATCGTTTTCGACGAAATCTGGAAAAACCCGAAATCGTGAAGAGCGATTAATTCGACCCATAGTTTGACCGGCCGGATCTTGTTCATGTTAGGTTTTTAGATGGATCTAGTGATAAGATATTGAACTACATCATGTAGTCTACAATCTTAGAACCTTGATATTACACAAATCAAACACGTAAGCATAAACTAAAAGCAATCAAAGTAGGTACCTCAACTCTGATCAACCCAGAATTTTCAAGAACAGTGTTGTCAGAAAGTTTAAGGTCACAGATCTCTTTGTTGAAGTGTTATTTGAACTATATAAAAATTGATAATTGTAGTGTTGCATGTCAGCTACACAATCGATGTCTTAGATTGACCAGAACCTTGTGATTAATGATTTAGACTTGGTGAACCTCTTACCTCGAACACTTTTGTATGCTTTTTCAAGAGGCACCAAGAACACCAAGTACACCTATAGCGATGGTTCTGTCGCTATAGGGCCCTTTTAGCGACAGTTTAATTAAGAAATTAATTATTAATTTCTGAAAATGATTTATTTTAATTAATAAATCGAAATAAATAGATTTTAATTATTAAAAATACATAATAAATTATGAAAAATTATTTTAAAGCTTGAAAAATAGTTTTTAACTATTTTGAATATATTTTGAAAATATTTAATATTTTTGGAATATAAATTGTATTTAATTATTTAATTATAATATTAAATAAATTATTTAAAAATAGTTTTAATTCATGAAAAACATGAAAAATTATATTATGGTGTTAGAAAATATTTTAAGTTATTTTGATGACTTTTAATATTTTGTGATGAAATTCATTAATAATTTATTATTAATAGTAATTAGTTTATTTAATAAATATATTAAATAAATTGTAGAAAAGTAGATTTAATGCTTTAAAAATCATATAAAAATGATTTAAGTGTTATAAAAATATTTTTAAGTTATAAAATATAACTTTTGATATTTTGGCATGAAAATATTAATATTTTAATATTTATAGCAATTATCGGATAATAGATTTGATTGTTTAAAAAATCATAGAATTATGATTTTAAGGTATTAAAATACTTTGATATATTATAAAATTATATTATGATTTGATATTAAATAAATATTAATGATCAAGGAATAATCGTAGTATTTATATTAATATCGAGTTATTGATTTATGTTTTTAATTACTTTAAAAACATTTAAAGGAAATAATAAAGTATTGAAAATACTTTGAGATATTATAAATATGATATAATATTATGGCATGTAATTCATTAATGTTTAGCAATAAATTAATATTAATGACTAAGGAATTATGTGGTATTTAATTCATTTAAATACGGTTTTAATGATTGAAAATGTTGATAAATGATATTAATTATCGAAAAAATTATTACAAGTTTATGAAAATGTTTGGGTGATAATATAATTATCTAAGGTTATTGTTAATTGTTTAGCGAGTTTAATTGAACTTAAACTCGATATTTGTCCGATTTAGGCCGTCGGGATGATTGAATTGTGTCGGTTTCAATTTAGACTTAAATAATGCGGTTTGATGCTAAGTCTATGTTTTGTATGGTGATAGGATTATGTGGTAATGTGTTTAGGTTATTTTATCTTTGTGATGATATTATTCTAATAATTGGAGATCGATATTATCTCGTATTAGGTCTTGAATAAAGCTAAGTTATATTTCAGTATCGGTAATCAGCAGTGCGAGCAAGTTTATTTTCTTAACTCTACTAAGAGTGTTTCATTCGAGATATGCTTATGGTTAATCGTTATTGATTACCATGTAGAATTGTACTCTGTACATCTTGTATGTATAAGTCGGTATGAAAAGGTCGATCACCTTCATTACCAGTTGGTCCAAATATATATTGTTCATGTAATACTTGTTAGATCAAAACTTTGTTCATGCTAATTCACAACTACATTGTGAATTATAGCCGACTTATTATTGAGACTCTTTCAATCATGATATATCCTTAAATTGTATTTAAACTTCTTTGGGCAACTTTCATGCTCACCCTTGCTATATCATGATAAAACATTGCAGATTAAGGTGAATGCGTTGGATACTGAGGAATTTAAAAAGCAGTTCGACTTAAAGTTAATGTGCTTGCGATTAGTTTTGTAATAGTCTTGTATGATAATGATGTCATATGTTAGATAAGTTATGAATTGTGTATAAGTTATGGTTACTCGACCTTGGGATAGTGTTTAATGTTTAATGTATAAACAATTTATGTTTATATCTTCATAATGATTATAGAAATAATAACCCGGATCGCGGTGATTCGGGACCCGGATTCAGGGGCGCTACAAGGTTGATCCTACATAAACAAAACAACTTTGTAAAGTCCTTAAAAAGAAATGATGTACAAGAACTATAAATATAGAAAGATCAAGCTAGTTAGGTTGATCTTATAATGTAATAGATAGACTTGTCTGATCGTCGAACACTGCACCAAAAATTGTAGTCTGCCAGGAGAGTCAAGGAAAACTTGAGAGCTATCAAGGCAGAATTGTAGTTTGCAAGATAGTAGATCTCGGAGTTCGTAGACTACCAGGAGAGACGAGGAAGGATCGTAGTGTGTCGGGGAGAACTTCCTCGTAGCCGTAGTCTGCTGAGAAAGTCATGTTCAGAATCGTAGAGACAGCCTGTCTACGAGCCAACCGAGCATCTGCAGAAGCCAAGCCAAGAGTCGTTGTGAGATCCCGAATTTTATGAAATAAAAGTATTCAATTCTCTTATAATTATTATTTTATTTAGTAAGTGGTTAAATTGATAAAGAGTTAAAGTTAAGGGTGATATGTGAAAATTTTTCAAAGTAAGCAAGTTGTCATAAAATAATCGATGATAAAAGTACAGTAATACGCGTGGTTACATAGTAGCACACAGTATTGATTATTGATGCTTACATGAGAAGTCACTCAGTTATACTCAATTATTTCTACAATATTTGTTGCATCATATCTCTCATATTATTGATTCAATTATTGTTACAGTGTCATCTGCATAATATGTTATATTATTAAATCAATAATTGAGATGGCAAAGTTATTCATATTATTATTTGCAATATTAACAATGTCTAGAAGTTCTGTCAAGGAGAGGTTTGGTCACCTAATTGCGCGCCAATAAGGAGAAATCCTTATCGGAAAGCTCCCTCTTTCCTGAGAACGACCTAGTTGTTAAATATTGTGCATTATAATATTAATGATGAATAAGTTCGTGTTGATTAAAGATGATATTTATAGTTCCATTATGTGGGAATTATTAGTGTTAGTGGAAATCGACATTTATTTCGATAATAATTGATGTCTGTAGGTTATATTAATCAATCGGGTAATTAATCGGATAAATGAGTAATTAATTGCTATTGATTCACATGATTATAACTATTTGTTCACATGTGTGTACTATTGATTCACATTCATTTACTATTAAGGGAGTTGATGCAAGATTGATAATACTTGCATGACTAAGTTAAAAATGGAGGTATAGATGGAGGTACTATACTGTAATTCGTATTTTCACATGTCTAGAACTATTGAGTCACATGATTTACTATTAGGGGAGGTGGTGCAAGTTTGATAATACTTCCAGGACTAAATTAAAAAGGAAGAAAAAGAGGAAGGTATTATACTATAATATTTTGAGCCCCAAAATGTGCAATTATTAAAACTATATTTTCCTATAAATAGAAGCTCATTCCTTCATTATTTTCACCAATTCACTAAAGCTATAGAGAAATTATTATAGAGAAATTATAGAGAGAGAAACTATAGAGAGAAAGAAGAAGCGAAGTCTGCTACTTCACTATTCCAGTATCCAGTTTCTTTTGAGGTAAGAGATATCATTATTGTGGTAAGGGATATTATTATTATAGTAAGGGGTATTATTTCTTTCGTATTCATGAAGAGAGTTATTGTTATTCCATTCCTTATTATTATGTTGGAATAACCATTCTATGCGAAGTACCGCATACATGGTGAAATTCTTCTGTTATTCCATTCTTAGTTATTCTGTTGGAATAACCTGTCTTTGTGGTCTATCGCATGCCTGGTGAATTCTTCTATTATTCCATTATTTATTATTCTGTTAGAATAACCTGTCTATGTGGATTACCGCATGCATGGTGAATGATCCTTTGTATTCATTCTTTATTAAATTATGAAAATGATCTGTCTACGTGGATTACCGCATGACAGTTGACAATCCATTTGCAGTTTCGTATATTCTATTATACTCGTATGAGATATCATTTATTTGGTACTCGTCATGGAATATCATTTTCTTTGGTATTTTTTTTATGAGTTACTATTCACGAGTTACTATTCACCTAGTTACTATTCACTCTAGTATTATTCACTCGGGTATTCGGGGCACTTTTCATGTCGGAATACTATTCACGATTTACTATTTACGGGTTATTATTCACCCAAATTACTATTCACCCAAATATTATTCACTCGGGTATTTAGGATACTTTTCATGTCGGGGTACTATTCACGAGGTACTATTCCTGAAGTACTATTTACGGGATACTATTCACGGGGTACTATTTACCCAAAAAATATATTTCTTTTCTGTCCAAATTATTTTTGGTACATGAATATTATTCTTGAATTTTACTCCACAAAGCAGTATCTTGTTGACAATTTGGACGTTATTGATTCCTGGATAAATTAAATTATAAATCTTTAAAATTTATCCTTGAACTTGTTTTATTGAATTATTATGTCATTGTCATCATCCTAAAGCTTATATTGTGATTAAAGTCATCTTTGGCTTACGTGCATAGATGGACTGTTGGTTGGTATGATTATGACCGGGGATTATTCGGTATAATCATGACCCGTAATGTTAAAGATGATATTTTGTTTGATAGCTTTTTCCCGTAGTGCAAAGATGGACAGGTGTATGACATGATCATCACCACTGGTGATACTAACGAATATCCTTGGTCGTAGTGCAGGAATAATTCGATGATGTGATTAGCAAGATCATGACCATTAGTTAACAGTTGAATGTCTTTGGTCGTAGTGTACGGATAGGTAATTGATTGGTATGATCATGACCATTGGTTTTATAGTTGAATATCTTTGGCCATTAGTGCAAAGATAGACAACTGATTGGTATGATCATTGTTATTACATTTGAATATCTTTGGCCTTTGGGGTAAGGATATTAAGTAAACGTTCTATTAAGCCTTTGTGGCAAGGAGAAACTGTTGATTTACATGATTATAAATATGAATTGTGGATTTAACTATAATCTTTGGTGGTTTAGGTGAAGGCGGTGATGATAGTTCTTTTTGTCTTGGGTATAACAAAGAAGCTGTTGTTGAGTATTACATGAATGAAATATTAACGATGGACTTTTTAATCTAGAAGAGATAGTAGACATTATGTTCTACTTGACTCTTCTAATGGATTGCTTATTCATTGCGCAGTTGTTGATCTAAAACTTGTTGTCTATTGTATTCTATCAGTTGTTATACTGTTGAAGGCTAAGGATAATTTATTCTGCATTATCTTAGTCATAATATTTCTTACTGGGCTAGTTGATCTCACCCTTTTCTTTCACTGTTCTCTTCAGGAAATGAGAATATAGCTGGGATGAGTTGGGGAATGGAGTGATGGTCCAGGATAAGTGGCTTTAGTAGTCCTCACTATTTTGTGAAATAGTGTGATAATAATTGTAATGAAGACTCCATTGAGTGTGGATATTGTCTAGAAGGCAGTATTCGTGTTTAAACTCTCAGCTATATTTTGTCGTATTTTACACGACTGTTGTATAATTAAGTTTGTATTTGATTTTTATAGTGTGATATCTGGCGACTCAGAATGGGTCGTGTGGACCTATTTTGGGGGTGTTATAATCGTAGACTACACTCGGAGTCGTAGAGTCTACTGATCACATCAAAGGCAAAGATCGTAGTCGAGCAAGATCAGATGAATAAAAAGAGCATAAAGACAGAAATCGTAGAGTGTCAAGATCTGATCTTGGAGTCGTAGTGTCTGTACAACCCAAGGCAGAATCATAGAGTGCAGAACTAAGGCTTCAACATATGTGCTCACAATGCCAAGGTAGAATCGTAGAGCAAACACGATTCTCAACAAATAAGCACTCCCAGAATATCCAAAGTAATGAAGCCTCTGGTCTAAGCTGCAAAGATACATTCCACCTAAGGGAAACCAGAGAGCACTCAACGAATGGCATGTAAGCTAACAGAAGATCTAAGCACCAACCCAATCAATATGTAGATTGACCATTTGTTTTATAGTTGAATATCTTTGGCCAGTAGTGCAAAGATAGATAATTGATTGGTTTGATCATTGTTATTACATTTGAATATCTTTGGCCTTTGGGGTAAGGATATTAAGTAAACGTTCTATTAAGCCTTTGTGGCAAGGAGAAACTGTTGATTTACATGATTATAAATATGAATTGTGGATTTAACTATAATCTTTGGTGGTTTAGGTGAAGACAGGTGATGATAGTTCTTTTTGTCTTGGGTATAACAAAGAACTGTTGTTGAGTATTACATGAATGAAATATTAACGATGGACTTTTAATCTAGAAGAGATAGTAGACATTATGTTCTACTTGACTCTTCTAATGGATTGCTTATTCCGCTGCAGTTGTTGATCTAAAACTTGTTATCTATTGTAATCTATCAGTTGTTATACTGTTGAAGGTTAAGGATAATTTATTCTGCATTATCTTAGTCATAATATTTCTTACTGAGCTAGTTGAGCTCACCCTTTTCTTTCACCGTTCTCTTCAGGAAATGAGAATATAGTTGGGGACGAGTTGGGGAATGGAGTGATGGTGCAGGATAAGTGGCTTTAGTAGTCCTCACTATTCAGGGAATATTTGTACAATGGCGCAATCATTGGTGGACCCCACAATGGAATTATTGTCGGAATGAGAAAACGACAAAAAATATTTTTATGAACATAACGGCGGAAGTTTTACCGTTAAAACTGTTGAACTACTCGGTAGTAAAAGTATAGTAATACGTGTGGTTGCATAGTAGCACAAGGTATTGATTATTGATGCTTACGTGAGAAGTCACTCAGTTTTGTTCAATTATTGCTATAGTAATTGTTGCATAGTATCTCACGTTATTTGATTCAATTATTGTCGATATTTTATATATTATTAAATCAATAATTGAGACAAAAAAGTTATTAATATTATTATTTGCAATATTAACGATGTCTAAAAGTTCTGTCAAGGAGAGGTTAGATAATCTAATTGCACACCAATAGGGAGAAATCCTTATTGGAAAGCCCCCTCTTTCCTGGGAACGACTTGGTCGATTAATATTGTGAATTATAATAAATGTGATAAGTTTTGTTTTATTATTATTATAAATGTAATAAAATAGAAAACTTTTTATATAAAACATAATACTTTTATAAAGTTATTTGTTTTCTATTCAATTATGCATAGTGTTTGCATAGTGCATGCATAGTGTTTGCATAGTAAATTTTTTTTATATAAAACAGAATACTTTTATAAAGTAATTTGTTTTATTAGACTATAAATAGAATATATAATATTCTATTATGCATAGTGTTTGCATAAGTGCCTGTATAGTGTTTACATAGTAAAATCTTTTTATATAAAAAGAATACTTTTATAAAGTTATTCGTTTTATTAGATTATAAATAGAATATATTATATTTTATTTAAAAGATTTTGTTTTATTAGAATATTTTATTAATACTGCATAGTAAATCAATATGGACCGTCCGTTTAAAAGTAAATCAATCTGGACCGTTCATGAATTAGTTATTATTCAGTCCCTATAAATAGAAGCTCATTCCTTCATTATTTCTTACGAATTCACTGAAACTCTAGAGAGAGAAACTATAGAAAGAAGAAGAAAAGTATTCTGCTACTTCACTACTCCTATATCCAGTTTTTCTAAGGTAAGGGATATTATTTGTTGTACTCGTAAGGGGTATTATTTCTTTTGTATTCATGAAGAGAACTTCTGTTATTCCATTCTTATTATTCTGTTGGAATAACATGTATATGCGGACTACCCTATACTTGGTGAAATTCTTCTGTTATTCCATTCTTTATTATTATGTTGGAATAATCTGTCTATGCGAAGTACTTCATACATGGTGAAATTCTTCTATTATTCCATTATTTATTATTCTGTTGGAATATCTTGTCTGTACGTTTACGCATGACCTGGTTCCATTATTTATTATTACATTTGAATATCACATGCATGCGGATTACGCATGACTGGTTCCGTTCTTTATTATTACATTTGGAATATCATGTATGCGCATTACGCATGACTCGGTTTCATTCTTTATTATTACATTGGAATAACTTGCATGCGGTCTATCGCATGCATAGTGAATTTTTACATTATTCCATTCTTTATTATTACATTGGAATAACATGTCTACATGGATTACCACATGCATGGTGAATTCTTACATTATTCCATTCTTTATTATTACATTGGAATAACACATCTATGTGGATTATCACATGCATGGTGAATGATCCTTTGTATTCATTCCTTATTAAATTGTGAAAATGATCTGTCTAACTGGATTACAGCATGGCGGGCGAAAATCCATTTGCAGTTTCATATATTCTCTTATTCTTAGTTGGTTAAAGCTTTGACTTCTATACTCCATGAAATTAGTGGAATATCCTTGATATTTGTGCTTTATCTAGTATCTTTTCATGGAAATATTCTTCTGAGCATTTTTGAATTTTACTCTCCAAAGAAGTATCATGTTGACAATTTGGACGTTATTAGTTCCTGAATAAATTAATTCTTGAACTTGTTTTATTGAATTCTTATATCATTGTCATCATCCTCATGTTTATATTATGTTGAAAGTCATATGTGGCCTGTAGTGCATAGATGGACTTGGTATGATTATGATTGAGAGATTAATCGGTATAATCATGGTAGTAATGTTACAAATGATGTGGTAAAAATTCTCATTGGCCGTAGTGCATTGATGGACAGTTGTTGACATGATCATGACCATTGATGAATACACAAATATCCTTGGCCCGTAGTGCATGGATAATTTGTGGTTGTGATACTAATGATATATCGTAGTAGTAGCGGGGATGATGTGGATTATTTATTAAGCTGAGTCCAAGCGATAAAAATGATGAAAAACCTTTTAAATTATAGAAGATAGTAGATTTTATTCTCTACTAGACTCTTTTAATGGATTGCTTGTTCTGCTGCAGTTAAACTTGATGTTTGTTATATTGTATCAGTTTAACACTATTGAAGGCTAAGGATAATTTATTCTGCATTATCTTAGTCATAATATTTCTTACTGGGCTAGTTGAGCTCACCCTTTTGCTTTCATTGTTCTCTTGAGAAATGAGAGCGTGGCGAGGGACTAGTCGAGGAGCGGAGTGACGGTCGGAGGATATCATTAGTAGTCCTCACTATTCTATGAAATAGTGTGTTAATAAATGTATTGAGGACTTATTTTGAGTTTGAATACTGTCTAGAAGATAATATTTGTATTAAAACTCACAGCTCATGTTGTATATTTAAGATTGTATTTGTATTCTTTACCATGTGTTTGGCGACTCAGAATAGGTGATGTATACCTATTTTGGGGGCGTCACAAAGTTTGTATTTGATTTTTATAGTGTGATATCTAGCGACTCAGAATAGGTCGTGTGGACCTATTTTGGGGGCGTCACAGTTGGTATCAGAGCCTAGGGATATGGTCGCTGGCGGAGATAAGAGTCTAGAACTAAGAGGGGAGAGACAAGTTATATACTTCGCTAGTGTGTGACTTACCTAAGCTAAAATTTTACTTGACAAGTTGACAATTTGTGATATGTCAATTGACCTTTGTTTTGAAGATATATTCTAGTATGATATCTGAAATACAGGAGATGAGAAATGGGAAAATCATGATACAGAGGAAATAACCGGGAAGGTACAATCTAAAAAGAAAGCAAGGTATTCTCATCTCTTCGAATACCAAGTACGTACGTAAATTTCGAGGGCGAAATTTCATAAGGAGGGGAGATTCTGAGATCCCGAATTTTATGAAATGAAATTATTCAATTCTCTTATAATTATTATTTTATTTAGTAAGTGGTTAAATTGATAAAGGGTTAAAGTTAAGGGTGATATGTGAAAATTTGTAAAGTAAGCAAGTTGTCATAAAATAATCGTTGATAAAAGTACAGTAATACGCGTGGTTGTATAGTAGCACACGGTATTGATTATTGATGCTTACGTCAGAAGTCACTCAGTTATACTTAATTATTGCTACAATAATTGTTGCATCATATCTCTCCTATTATTGATTCAATTATTGTCACAGTGTCATCTGCATAATATGTTATATTATTAAATCAATAATTAAAACGACAAAGTTATTCATATTATTATTTGCAATATTGACAATATCTAGAAGCTCTGTCAAGGAGAGGTTTGGTCACCTAATTGTGCGCCAATAAGGAGAAATCCTTATCGGAAAGCCCCCTCTTTCTTGGGAACGACCTGGTTGTTAAATATTGTGCGTTATAATATTAATGATGATTAAGTTTGTGTTGATTAAAGATGAAATTGATAGTTCCATTGTGTGGGAATTATTAGTGTTAATGAAAATCGACATTTATTTTGATAATAATTGATGTCTAGAGGTTATATTGATCAATCGGGTAATTAACCGGATAAATGAGCAATTAATTGCTATTGATTCACATGATTATAACTATTTGTTCACATGTGTGTACTATTGATTCACATTCATTTACTATTAGGGAAGTTGGTGCAAGATTGATAATACTTGCATGACTAAGTTAAAAATGGAGGTATAGATGGAGGTCTTATCTTGTAATTCATATTTTCACATGTCTAAAACTATTGAGTCACATGATTTACTATTGATTCACATGATTTACTATTAGGGAGGTGGTGCAAGTTTGATAATACTTGCGGGGACTAAATTAAAAAATGAAGAAAAGAGGAAGGTATTATAATTGTAATATTTCGAGCCCCAAAATGTGCAATTATTGAAACTATATTTTCCTATAAATAGAAGCTCATTCCTTCATTATTTTCACCAATTCACTAAAGCTATAGAGCAATTATTATAGAGAAATTAGAGAGAAGTTTATAGAGAGAAAGAAGAAGTGAAGTCGCTACTTCTTTATTCTAGTATCCAGTTTCTTCTGAGGTAAGGGATATCATTATTGTGGTAAGGGATATTATTATTATAGTAAGAGGTATTATTTCTTTCGTATTAATGAAGAGAGCTATTGTTATTCCATTCCTTATTATTATGTTGGAATAACTTGCTCATCAAAGATACCGCATACATGGTAAAATTCTTACGTTATTCCATTCTTTATTATTACATTGGAATAACATCTGCATGCTGGTCTATCGCATGCTCGGTGAATTCTTACGTTATTCCATTATTTATTATTACATTGTAATAACACATCTATGTGTATTACCGCATGCATGGTGAATGATCCTTCGTATTCATTCTTTATTAAATTGTGGAAATGATCTGTCTACGTGGATTACCACATGGCGGGTGAAAATCCTTTTGCAGTTTTGTATATTCTATTATACTAGTATGAGATATCATTTCTTTTCTACTCGTCATGGAATATCATTTTCTTTGGTATTTTTTTTACGAGTTACTATTCACGGGTTACTATTCACCTGGTTACTATTCACTCTAGTATTATTCACTCGGGTATTCAGGACACTTTTCATGCCGGAGTACTATTCACGAGTTACTATTCATGGATTACTATTCACCCAAATTACTATCCACCCAAATATTATTCACTCGGGTATTTGGGGTACTTTTCATGTCGGAGTACTATTCACGAGGTATTGTAATACCCGAGAATTTCAACGTGTTATTAAATAAATATATTAATGGAAATAAATATTTATTTGAATATGAACAACTTCGTGTTATGAAATGAGACAACTCAATTATATTAAATAAATGAATAATTGAGAATACGTTGAGTTTATGGTAAACTCGTTGAAAGCCTTGTGTGGCATGGTGATGGGAAATACTAATAGTAATATTAATTGGTGAAGAAATTATGAGATGAGCAATTAAGTAATATTAATTGTTAAGTGTTGTTGTAGTATATTTATGGATTTTTAATTGATATTAATAAGGTCGGTTAATATATGATTATTAATTATTATTTAATTGATAATGGTTGTGGTGGAGTAGTGATTTCTTGGCAATTACTAATAATAGGTGATTATTATATAGATATGTAATGATTATGGAAAACCCATAAATGGTTGGAGTAATTAATATTAGTGTTAATTAATTAAGGAGGTGCATGATTAAATTATTTAGCCTAATTAAGTGAGTTAGTAATATAATAATATTATATTAACAGTTATGTGCATATGAGCATATACAACTATATGGTGCAGTGTGACATAGTGTGTCTATATATTAAGTTCTATGAGACTATGTTATATTAAGTGGTAATTTAACATATTGAAACTATATGGTATAAATATATCATGAAATGTGTAGGTAACAATACGAAGGTAAGTAGACATTTAATATATAATTTTATAAGTGGGAAGAATTATGAAACTGCCCGGACAATAATATCTAACTGCATTATTTTATTGCGTATATTTAATGTACATGGACTATTTGATGTGAGAGTATAATTAATCCCTAAATTCCTAATATGGTAGCAATTGTACATTAAGATTTCATTATGGGGATTTAAATAAACCAAATTAAGCCTAGATAACTAGATTGCTGAGTTCTCTCCTTTTTGTCCAAAAATGAAAGTCACTAAGTACATGAACAGTAGCTGAGTTTGGTTTCACATCTTCTTCCACAAGGCTAAATCCTAGATGTTCATGGCTAGCTAGGTGGTGGGTATGGAGTGGTTGAACCACCCTCCTTGAACCATTGTTTCATTACATTACACCTTGAGCTCAAGTTTTGTGTAACACCAATACCTAGTCCAAAGCTCTTCTATAAATAGCAGCCATGTTCATCAGTTGATGTTCTTGAAGTTGTCTGAGATTTTTGCTAAGTAAGGTTGAGAGCATTCAACCATTCTTAGAGCTTAGAAGTCCAATTGGAGCAAGTTTCATTCATATTGCAAAGGTATAATTCCATTCTAAACTTAAAATTTCATTCTCTATAAAACTAAGTTTTGAATTCTTGATATTTCAAATTCTTGAATTCATAGAATTATATGTTAATGGAGTTGGGTATTGGTTATATAGTTGCTACGTGATCATATAAGCATGTTACAATTGGTTTATGAGTGTTTAGAAGTGATATCATGTGAAAATTTTGTGATTTGGCTAGTCGGTTCTTGTCAAGCAGACTGCTCGCTACTGAACCGAGCACTTGGTAGAAATTGCATACATTTGTATTGAGGAGAAGTATTGAGCATGCTACTTGGGTTCTTGAAGTTCGATTTTTAGTTTCTATTTTTCAATCTGATATAGTACTAAGACTTATTATAGCATGTAAGCATGTGTAATATGTATGTGCATGTATATTATGCTAAGTGGAGCATGTTTTCATAGACTTGCATGATTAATGGAGACATATGGTTTAAATAGAGGTTTGAACCTTAAGTTTTGAAAACCAACTTTGTTAAAAGATCATGTTCTATTAATTATGAACCTAGTGAGCTATACATAACTGATTTTGTACTTAGAAGAGCATGTTGTAGTGTACATAGTCCGTTGAGCATGATCAAGCTTGTTAAGCCTTATGTTAGAGATGTGTTCAAGAAGAGACTTAGTCTAGTGAACTAACTTGCATGATTTCTACACGATGGATATTCTGACTTTGAAAGCATGTGAGTATGACTTGGAAATGCATGAATAAACCTTTAGCTTGTGTTTATGTGAGTAGCAAAGAAACATGAACAAGTTGGACTCACTAGTAAGTTTAGAATGTGAATATTGTCATGATATCTTGAAGACTAGAATCTGACTTTTGTGATCATATTTAATGACTCTCTTAGATGCACTCATGTATCATAAACATTTATATGCCATGCCTAGTTATCATAGCTCAAGTAATACACGAACGAAGCTTATTTTCAATTATAGTTAGCTTCACGTATGTGTTATGAATACACACAAGCATGCCTAATGTGATTGTTATAACTATCGTGTATGGTTAGAAAGTAAGCATGCTAGACTTTGTGGTTTCATAACCTTGAATGACCTTAAATTGTTGAAATGAGCAACTTAGAACCATGTTATGAAAGAAGGAACCTAGATTGACTTAAGGAGTATGAAAAGACCTTTAGCATGACAAATATATTATGTGTGATCGTTTTGGTTGAATCAGGTAGAAACCACAAGGCAGCAGCTACATCTTGGTTGGGCAGGAGGGCGGTAGCATTGCTGCCTTTCTATCTAGCCTAACCACATGTAGCAATGCCTTGATCTCGAATTCCATATGGTGACTTCTGATCTTTTGGACAGTAGTTACATGACACTTATAATGCTAAATGTGATCTAAAACCTACTGATGTACATATATATGTGTGATGCTTAGTTGATAAGTCGGTGTTGCATTGAAATGAAATGTCCATGAGTAGGAGGTCGTAACCTTGAGCATTCTTGATTTATTTATAGAGTAACTATGTCATTTGCTTTTGATGGTGACTTACGAACTGATTTTGTGTTATAAGTACGTAAAGTATAAAATGAAGTATGTGAAGAGTATACAATTAAGTTAAATGTTTGAGTATGCATTTAGACTTACATATCTAGTATATTTAACTAATGAATACGCTTTATGCGTATCACATTATGATAGGATTCGAAAGTGTATTGTTAAGCGGTATTTTGGTAATCTACGCTTGAGGCAAGTTCCCTAAACTTACTCTAATTGTTATTGAGCAAGTTTCCTTGAACCTTACTTTTATTAAGCAAGTATCTGAACCCTATTATTATTGTTGTGCAATATCATAGCATTATACCGTAAGCTTATCCTTTTGAATACAAGTTAGATTACTTTGTTAAACCCTTGTGAAAGCTATTATTCATGTTGAAATTGGTATTGTCCTTGAATATTGTGAAAGAGTCGATGTCATTTGATTCGGCTAGACTATATGCATGTTTATAAAAACTGTCCAAACCAATTGATTGGTGTGGGAATCTTGAAAACCGAGTTGGACAACCCTTTTGGTAAGGGGAGTGTATGTTGTTGGAAACCCCAACACATGAATAAATATTATTGTGGTGTTATGCATAACGTAAAGTATTGTAGACTGATCATCTATAGTACTTGATATTTTTGGTTATCGGTTTAATATTGGTAACTCTAGTGGAAGTTCCATAGTCCTTAGTAGTACTTTCATTATAAATTGCTTATCCGGTTGGATACTTTGTTAGCCGTTGAATTCATATATATCATTGATTTATATTGAATTGTTATATCCCTTATTCATGATATTATTCTGACACTTTGAACTATCCGAGAAATAACCCTTCGATATTTCAAACCTTGTGATATTATATCCTACACCCTTGTTGTATATTACTTGCTGGGCAATTTGTGCTCATCCTTGCTTATTTAAAACCTTTTAGTTAAGGAAGAACAGGGAGCTGTCTCTGGAGGGCAAGGGCAAGGCTACCGACTAGCTTGTCCTTTTTATGCTTAAAGCTATTATGTTATGCTAAGACTGTTTGTGGACTATGTTTAAACTTAAGTAGGATTATGTAATAGGTCTTTATTTGATACTATTATGTAATCTATTAAATCTTAAGAGGTTCTACGAGACTTGGGGGAATAATTATAATAAATCATTGTATATTATTCTAAAATAGATTTTCCGTTGTGTATGCGTTATTTTAGTTATTATGGTTTTACCATGAGAACGTGATGAACCGAATTTGAGTGACCAAGTGGAGGTTCAAATTTGGGGGCGTCACAGGTATTATTCCTGAAATACTATTCACGGGGTACTATTTACCCGAAAAATATATTTCTTTTCTGTCCAAATTATTTTTAGTACATGAATATTATTCTTGAATTTTACTCCACAAAGCAGTATCGTGTTGATAATTTGGACGTTATTGATTCCTGGATAAATTAAATTATAAATCTTTAAAATTTATCCTTGAACTTGTTTATTGAATTATTATGTCATTGTCATCATCCTCAAGCTTATATTGTGATTAAAGTTATCTTTGGCTTACGTGCATAGATGGACTGTTGGTTGGTATGATTATGACCGGGGGTTATTCGGTATAATCATGACCCATAATGTTAAAGATGATATGTTGTTTGATAGCTTTGGCCCGTATTGCAAAGATTGACAGGTGTATGACATGATCATGACCACTAGTGATACTAACGAATATCCTTGGTCATAGTGCAGGGATAATTCTATGATGTGATTAGCAAGATCATGACCATTAGTTAACAGTTGAATGTCTTTGGCTGTAGTGCACTGACAGGCAATTGATTGGTATGATCATGACCATTTGTTTTATAGTTGAATATCTTTGGCCAGTAGTGCAAAGATAGATAATTGATTGGTTTGATCATTGTTATTACATTTGAATATCTTTGGCCTTTGGGGTAAGGATATTAAGTAAACGTTCTATTAAGCCTTTGTGGCAAGGAGAAACTGTTGATTTACATGATTATAAATATGAATTGTGGATTTAACTATAATCTTTGGTGGTTTAGGTGAAGGCGGTGATGATAGTTCTTTTGTCTTGGGTATAACAAAGAAGCTGTTGTTGAGTATTACATGAATGAAATATTAACGATGGACTTTTAATCTAGAAGAGATAGTAGACATTATATCTACTTGACTCTTCTAATGGATTGCTTATTCATTGCAGTTGTTGATCTAAAACTTGTTGTCTATTGTATTCTATCGGTTGTTATATTGTTGAAGGCTAAGGATAATTTATTACGCATTATCTTAGTCATAATATTTCTTCTTGGGCTAGTTGATCTCACCCTTTTCTTTTCTTTGTTTCTCTTGAAATGAGAATATAAATTTGGGATGAGTTGGGGAATGGAGTGATGGTCCAGGATAAGTGGCTTTAGTAGTCCTCACTATTTTGTGAAATAGTGTGATAATAATTGTAATGAGGACTCCATTGAGTGTGGATATTGTCTAGAAGGCAGTATTCGTGTTTAAACTCTCAGCTATATTTTGTCGTATTTTACACGACTGTTGTATAATTAAGTTTGTATTTGATTTTTATAGTGTGATATCTGGCGACTCAGAATGGGTCGTGTGGACCTATTTTGGGGGCGTTATAATCGTAGACTACACTCGGAGTCGTAGAGTCTACTGATCACATCAAAGGCAAAGATCGTAGTCGAGCAAGATCAGATGAATAAAACGAGCATAAAGACAGAAATCGTAGAGTGTCAAGATCTGATCTTGGAGTCGTAGTGTCTGTACAACCCAAGGCAGAATCATAGAGTGCAGAACTAAGGCTTCAACATATGTGCTCACAATGCCAAGGTAGAATCGTAGAGCAAACACGATTCTCAACAAATGAGCACTCCCAGAATATCCAAAGTAATGAAGCCTCTGGTCTAAGCTGCAAAGATACATTCCACCTAAGGGAAACCAGAAAGCACTCAACGAATGGCATGTAAGCTAACAGAAGATCTCAGCACCAACCCAATCAATATGTAGATTGAGTTAGGAAGCCATTCAAGATGAAGTCTTCCACAAGTTGATCAGAAGAAGACTTCAGTCAATGAAATTGACTAAGGAAAGTCAGCAAATGCAGTAGTTACCAAGTGAACAGAAGACAACGATCTTGGAAGTAACCAGGATCGTAGTGTTTTCCAAACAAAGAAGGAACTGATGGAATATACACAGAGATATTAGTCGGCTTCTGTTGAACAAGGCTAAAGTGATTAAGCATGGGTCAGTCCATTGATAATAAGTGAACGGGAGATCACTAGGAGAAAGCGAGCTGGGCATGCCACAAATCTGAGGTGTCTTGCTATTCAGAAGAGACCAGAATAAGGAGTCAAGCTATCGGTTCCTAAGATCAATCAAGGAAAACAGAAGTATTGAAGCACTGCACAAATGAAGAAAGAAGTGTTTTACATTGAAGATCCAATGAACACTCTTCAGGATCGTAGTGTTGTCTCAACTAGTCAATGAGCAACATTCAACAAGACACTACAATCAGGTCCAAGAACATCTGCATCATAATCGTAGAGTTCGGTCATCTGAAGATTGAAGCATTGGCAACGGTTCAATCTGAAGATTGATATTAAAACATTGCTAGTTGATAGCATCGATGCAAAAAGACAGATCCTGACGTTCTAATCGAGAAGTCAGAAAGGAGAGATAAAGAAGACCACCTGCCCGAGGCAATGTCAGAAAGTAGACTGCAATGTCTGAATGATAAAAAAGGGGATGTCATGTCACATCTGCAGTATACATCAAATAACTCAAGATCTGCGAGGCAATTCAAACTACTTTCAACGGCTATATTCCAATGGGAAGATTGGGAAGGAGTATATATCAGCCAGAGCTTCAAAGATCAAGAGTTGCTGAAGTTGCAGAATCGTTGAGTTGTTAAAATGCTATTGTTTACACTACGAGTTCCACCAGAACTAAACAGAATAAGTCTCAGTGACAGTGAGATTATAAAGGTAGAAGTGAAGCAGCATTGAAGAAGGACTTGAACAGAATAAAGCTTCACTCAACAAAGATGAGAATGCCACTGAAGATGGCAGCTAAGCTGAGAGCCGAGAAGGCCAAGAAGATAGCATTCAGAAAAGTGGCAAAGCACAAAGAAGATCCAGAGAGCCACTCTATGAATCACCATGAACCGAAAGCTGAAACAGAACAATTGCAGAACCATGTCTGCAAACCATTCAAGAAGGGTTCAGGGAATGCTAAGTGCCAGACGAAGTCTACCAAAAGCTTAAACACTTAGCAAACCCAAATGGTGATGGTGCACAGCTGACATCAGATGAAGATGAGTAGAAAAGAGTGAAGATCAGTTGTACCAGAGAAGATGTGGTCAAGACTCGAAGCAGAATACAAAGAGGACCACGCCAAGCTGCTAAGTACAAAAGATGTTCAAGCTTAAAGATATCTTAGCAACTCAGCACCAACAACAACAACAACAACAACTACATCAAGTAGCCAGGGCCTAAGGGGTTCTTGTCTGGAGGGACTAAATGAAGTTCCAAGCCTGTTGGGATTGAAGAGTTCCAAGGGAACAAGAGGAGTTCCAAGGCTGCTGGCCTTAAAGAGTTCTTAGTGAACTGAAGTTCCAAGGCTGCTGGCCTTGAAGGAATCTTAGTGATTTAGGGTGATGCTCTTCCTTACTGGAAATCCTGCTAGTTGAAAGCAGAAGAGTGGATTAGGAGCTTGAGTCTCTGAACCACTTAAAATTCCTTATGTCATTTAAATTATGTACCTAATTGTTATAACTGCTATTATGTATTAACTGCTTACAACTTAACTAACTCTAAGAATAATGAATGTATAATTATGAATATATCAATGAAGGGGATCTTTTACTTATTCTGTTGTGCTTGAAAAGATTCTTATGTTCGTCATATGCTAATTCATTAGCAATACAAAATAAAAGAGAAAAGTATTTGAAAATTAAAAGGATCTATTCAACCCCCCCCCCCCCTCCTTCTAGATCTCTCGTGTGCCTACTGGGAATTAACAATTTGTATCAAAGAAGGTTCGCATGCTACATTCAAAAGCTAATCACTTTGAGTCTGATCCTAGGCACAAACATTGTTCTAAATTTAGTTTAGTAGCCTTGTAAATACAGATGAGCTCACAAGTTAGAAATATTGTGTACAGGTAAATGTGTATATACACCTGAAGCTGCTCAGATTGGTCCATGTTCTTAAATGCCATAACAACAAGACCAATCCTTGCCCATAGTCAATCTTGTAGTCTAAAGAGCAGATATGGGAGCTCAAGAGGCATCAATAGCAAAGAGTCAAGCATCCACCAGACTGAAAGATGAAAAGGCCATATATGCTAAGAAGTACTCATTCTGAGAAGAAAGAATAGTCTCTCAAATCTATATTTGGCCAACCAACAGCTGGATATGAACCTTGAGGACTCAAGGTTGTCAAAGAACTAAAGATGTTAAGATTTTCTTAGCCTACATCTTCAAGACTATAACTGATTGATCAAAGGACAACTGGAGCAACTAGCTGTCAGAAGTAAAGGAAAAAGTATGCACATCAATACCTAACCTAAGTATATCAAGATAAATGACTGTCAAGAAATTGACAATGTAAAGGTACGGTTCCTCATCAGTATAAATGTGTACATCATATTACATCACCTTATGCACTATAACAGTATTCTATCAAGAGGCCATACTCTACCTAAAAAGGAGAAGAGAGAAAGTACACTGAAGTTGGAAACTCAAATGCTAACAAATTTTCTCTCCATCTAAGTTTTAGGTTGAAGATAACAACTTGAAAGAAGTTTGAAATAGGTCATAATCATACCAACGTTTAATTATTTTTAAGTGGAGTAATCTTTGTTGATGGGTTAGTATGTATGTACAAACCTATGTTCTAAGTTTTTGATAACACATAGAGTATGATCAGTTCTATAAGAGTATCTTGAAGATTCATAGAAACTAATCACCTCCATGAATCAACCAGATACAAATAAGTAATAGAGTTGATTCTCACTATATGAACATTTAAATTTTGTTAACATAACCAAGCAAATGATGAAACCATCAAAGGAAAAGAGTGTTTTATTAAAATGATTAATCTTACACACACTCATCATCATGCTTCTCAAAATGTAATATCAAAATTGGATACATGCATGAATATGATTATTGGTGATCAATATGATGACAATTCAAATATATAAGGAATTGGGATTTTAAAGGCTAACCTGGCAGGACCCATTTAACCATGGGTACCAAAAATAGAAATTTATCTAAACTGCAGGTACTTGGTCTATTTGACCACACTAAGGAATGTTGAAGTAAAAGACTTCAGTCAAGAAGATTCAACCAGCAGAAGGCTTAAGACAATTCAAAAATGATTCTGATAAAATTCCTATTTATCAAAGCATGTCCTTGAAGACTTGCTGAGCTAACATGAATGAAGCTCACATAGTTGTTGATCTTCATATGGAAGTGGACAATTCATGCTAAGATAAAAAGGGTCTTACATGCTCAAGCATACAAAGCATATCATAGGAGAAGAATCCTCAAGGAAGTTCACATCAGAGGATCATCGAGCATCAATCATGAGGAACTCATTATAAGAGCAGAACTCCACAAGTACAAACTGTCAAAGAAGACTACGTTCGTAGTTCTGTCAAATTATCGTAGAGCGATCAATCCTGAAGATATCCATTTCTATGATGCAAGAAGATTTAATTGATAATGATGACTTCAGTCAGAAAGAGATATGCAAGGCTTCCTTCTAATGCATAGGAAGAAGAAGAATTCACGCCTCTTTGAGAAGACAGTATCAACCATGGGGGAGCAGTGATCTGTTAAGGAACAGTAGTACTGAAAGTATCAGAAATACATTATGAAGAAATATACCAGTTATAAAGTCCCAAAACTTTGTGTCTGAAGAACCAAATGAAGATCCATAGTCAGTAGGAACATCTCAAAACGTACTACTGATAACCTTGTCAACCACCCAACTCAAAATCGTGGAGCGCCTATGATTAAACATCTGATCATAGTGTAAGAGCAGGAGGACACCATGGGTACAGCCAATGTAAATGTCTAAAGTTGGTAGATGAACTCCCCAGTAGAAAAAGCTAAAGGAGATATCAGTGCTAATCACTTCTAAAGTTTTTTATCTAGAAAGCGCCTCAGGGACAAACCTGACCCTTAGTTCAATCTAAGAGGTTGGCCCTTCCTGAGCTACCTTAACCCAGAAGGAATGCTTAGTCAAGTTTATCTCAAGGACCAGGACAGAGAACGATCATAGAGTAGATTCTGAAGCAACCTCGATGATCGAAGTGCAACCTCAACGATAGTAGAGTAGGCTCGACGATCGCAGTCTTCCCAGAGGATACACTAGCTTATGGAGAGCTCGAAAGATAAGGGCACATGCTCAACTATTCAGATCATGTGGAGATAAGTTCGAATACATTGTGAAAAGATGCTTGGCAAACTCACCTCAGAATTCCAGTGCTCAAATTATCTCGGTGTACATCAGTGGTTAAGCCATGCAACTTCAAGGTGAAGATTAGTGTCAAATCATCTACTGAAGCATCTCTCAAAAGATGATCGTTAAGTCGACAAAGAAAATCGTAGAGTCCATAGCTACCTCACCAAGTTACTCTACGTACTGAAAAGGTCAAAGGTCAATCCACGTCAGTAATGCCTATTTTCTTAAAAGAAATATAAAACTGAAAAGTCTGTTGGGAGTTATAGTTTTTTACTGGGCATCGTGCAACCACTGAATGGTTGACACATCATAGCTTATGCAAAGTTAGAAGGAACTGACATAAAGACAAATTCAAATCTCAAAATAGTTACCAGAAGCTATTAAACCTTTTTCCCTCTCTGTTTAAAACCCTAAAAGCCTCTTCACAGCTTAAATTCATTAACCCTCCAAAGCCTTGCCCAAATCACATTCAAGTATCTCTCATAAGACTCCCTAAAACAAATACCCATATCCTTCGAACTCTTTAAATGGCAGATTGGCGAGTAATCACTTGCATTCAGCTCGGAACCAAGACGTTTGAGAAATCCAAGAAGAAGTTCAGAGATATTCTTGAACTTGTGAAGAAGGCTAGATTCTCATAATGTCTTGAGGCAAACACTCGAGTATATGTTGAACTGGTTAAAGAGTTCTACTCAAACGCATCCATAAATTCCAGAACCCTTTCTACCAAGGTCAAAGGTAAGATTCTGAAGCTAAATTCTTCTGACATTAATCAATGCTTAGGCCTTCCTGACCGAGATCTGAAAAGCCTGGAAGAGATCGACACTGAAAAAGCTAATAAGATTATACAGTACAAAAGAAACCCTAGTCTGAAGGACATGAAGAAAAAGGAATTTCCTGAAGAATTTGAGTTCCTTGCTGAAATAGTGGGTAAATGTATCTTATGCAAAGACACCGCACATGATATCGTGATTGACCAATGATTAAAGATCATATACATTATAGTCTGAAGGAACACATCAACTTTGGAGCTATCTCGCTTGATCAAATGTCTAAATGTATTTGGATAAGGAAGAAAAGAAAGGTTAAGCGAAAAACCACTCACAAAGGTTTTTCATGGAAGGTTTTTAAGTATCATCTTGAAGAAAAAGTTGAAGAATAAAATTAAGGATGATGAGGGCGAAATTCTTAATGTGCATATAGTAATGTCTCCACAGCTGTTTATAAACTGGAAGAAAAATCCCCAAGGAAAATAGGAGGCTTATGACAACTAAGAGCAGCAACAAGGTTTCTACAAAGAAGAGGAAGGCATAAGAGGTGGAAAGCTATCAATCTGATGACTCTGTACTGGTAGTAGCCACACCAGCAAAGAAGAAGTCCAAGGGTGTGAATAAAATAGAGGCTCCACCAAGCAGTCTCGCCACTAACAATAAGAGAAAAGGAGAAGAACAAGCATCAACTATAGAAACCCCAAAGAAGAGAAGGAGTAATAGATTACTCAAAGGGCCATCCAAAAAGAAAGCAAAGGTGATAAAGAAGTCAGCCCCAGTTCCCAAAGAAAGTTCATCTAACAAAAAAGAGGACGTAGAGTCAGAAGATGGGAAGAGAACTGAGAGCTTCAAGATTGAACTCTCAAAGTGCAAGTCTAGCAATGAAGAAGAAGCTGAGTCTATGAAAGGAACATCTAAGTCTGGTGATGAAAAGGAATGTACAAGTCATATGGCCAACAATCAGAATAGTATCTCTACTACTGAAGAAAGTTTGAAAGATGAAACAACTGCATCTACTACTGCTAAAGTCCAAACAAGTTCATCTGATGGATCAAAAGATGTTGAATCCAAAGATGTTGAGTCTGAAGAAGAAGGACCTACCCCTACTGATGTTAAATATCAAGGAAGCTTATCTGATGATTCAGAAGCTACACATTCTGGGGAAGAAGAAAAGTATGTCCCTCCTATAGCTGAACCTCCAAGGAGAAGAAAGAGAAACAGACTGCTTGTTAAATCTGTCTCAAAGAAGCAAGGTGAACACTCTACTGCAATCATTGAAGTCAGTGATGATGAGCCTGACTCCAAGGGAGAAGATGTTGAAGAAGGCACTAATGATGAAAACCCACATAAAGAATGCTCTGATGAATCAGATGAAAGGAGTCAGCATGATACAAGCTTAGAAGGTGAAGAAATGGAGAATGATGATAAAACAGAGGAACACACTAATGAGTCTAATGAAGGAAGTCTACGAAGGTCTAACTCCAGTTCAGAACAGAGAGAAGATGAAATAAACTCCAGTTCTGCAGAAGAAGAACAAGAAAATTTTCACATTCCTAATCCTGTAAATCGCAAGAGAAAGATTGTCGTCAAAATTAACGAATCACTGGATGTGCTCCCCGGCAGATAGATCAATCATGGGAATGAAAGGCTAAATGTCGTAATGATGACTGCAGAAAATGCGCTCAATAATTGTAAGGCAATGAAACTAGACACCTCAACTGTAATATATGAGCCTGAAGTTAAGAACCATAAAATAAGATGGTTTCACCCTCATATGCCATGGGTAAAGGCATCTCTCACTAGAGATAACAACTATCTCACATGGGTTTTCACTCATCTTCCCAACCTGGAGCTGGTGTCATAGAACTTTCCAGGAATACAAAAGTTTGCAACCAAGATGATTAAAGAACAGCCTCACTACAAAGTCTACCGACATGTTGGAAATCATTACATTCCCTATGATAGTAGAGTGGGTTCAGATGGCAGAAGGGTACTGCCCAAGTATATGATCGTAGAGTCTCTTCACTCTACCCTTAAAGATGTTCAAGTTTAGAAGTTTCCCTCTGCCCAAGCACAGTTGTCTGATATTCCTTCATCCTCCAACAATGATTGGCACTCAACGATTTATCAGATTCTCACTGCTTTCGAAAATCTGTTCAAGAATGGAAATCGTGGAGTCCAGTCTAGTGCTCAACAAGAAGCTTCCCAATCAAATGACCAAACTCCTATGGAGCAAGAGTTAGTGAAGAATTATAATGAATTAGCCGAGAAGATATCAATCATCACTGAAGAGTCAAAGATGTTGACAGTAACAGGAGACAATGCAAGTCAAGACAGACTTCAAACCACTATGTCTGATATATCTCTCACAATCCAAAAGAGAGATCAAATCTATCTGAAGGCTCTAAATGATCAGAAGGAAGAAGCTCTACGAGCACAGAAGGCTAATGAAGAGCAAATCCAATCCCTCTCTGACAAGATTGACAATTTGAATCAGTCTCTCTCCCTACAGCTTGAGGTGAGCCAACAAGAACTTAAGATGGAGGTTGGTAACTCATCTTACTTGATGGAGCAACTTATGTCAAAGGTGGAACGGCTTTCACAAGTGATTAATGACAAAAAGGGGGAGAAAAAGAGGCATGGAAAAACGCACTCAAGGAGGAGTAAGGCAAAAAGAATGAAGTCAGAAAAGAAGGAGAAGAAGAAGACAGCAGCAGCAGCAGCAAAAGCAGAAGCAGAAGAAGAGTCGTCATCTGAGGGGGAGGAGCCAAAGGCAAAAAGAATGAATCCAAAAAAGAAGGAGAAGAAGAAGACGACAGCAGAAGAAGAGTTATCATCTGAGGGGAGCCAAAGGATGATGATCCCATGAATGCAAAGTTTGAGGGGGACCCAAAAAAAGAAGAAGACCATGAATCTGAGAAGGAGCAAAGAAAAGAAATGGAGTCACTATCTCAAGGGGAGCAGGAGTAAAAAGATCAAACAGATAAATAGCTGATCAACAAACATCTTGGAAGACACACATGGAGCCAAAGAGGTACATCTCTAACTAGTTAGGTATGTTCTGGATCAAGGATATAAAGTGTCATAGTTTATGCAATTCCATATTATTATCAATAACATTCATGATTTTTTGTTATAGAAATACAGCTGCTCACTGTATATAAGATTCATTCATATCATGCATATGCACTTATTATTTTTATCATAATCAAATAGGGGGAGATTGTTAGGAATAAGCATGTAAATGATATTCCTATTTATGTATGATTTGATTATGATCTATATGAATGAATATGCAAGTATTCTTGCATTAAGAAAAGTTGTAAAGTTCTTTGATAGATAATAGGAACATATGTACAAGAACTTAGAATGAATTGATCAAATATGTTAGGTTGATCCTACATAAACAAAGCAGCTTTATAAAGTCCTTAAAAAGAAATGATGTACAAGGACTATAAATATAGAAAGATCAAGTTTATTAGGTTGATCTTATAATGTAATAGATAGACTTGTCTGATCATCGAGCACTGCACCAAAAATCGTAGTCTGCCAGGAGAGTCAAGGAAAACTCAAGAGCTATCAAGGAAGAATTGTAGTCTGCAAGATAGTAGATCTCGGAGTTCATAGACTGGTAGGAGAGACGAGGAAGGATCGTAGTGTGTCGAGGAGAACTTCCTTGTAGCCATAGTCTGCTGAGGAAGTCATGTTCAGAATCATAGAGACAGCCTGTGTACGAGCCGACTGAGCATCTGCTGAAGCCAAGCCAAGAATAGTAGACCACACTCGGAGTCGTAGAGTCTATTGATCACATCAAAGGCAGAGATCGTAGTCGAGCAAGATCAGATGAAGACAACGAGCATAAAGACAGAAATCGTAGAATGTCAAGATCTGATCTCGGAGTCGTAGTGTCTGCACAATCCAAGGCAGAATCGTAGAGTGCAGAACTAAGGCTTCAACAGATGCGCTCACAACGCCAAGGTAGAATCGTAGAGCAAACATGATTCTCAACAAATGAGCACTCCCAAAATATCCAAAGTAATGAAGCCTCTGGTCTGAGCTGCAAAGATACATTCCACCTAAGGGAAACCAAAGGCCACTCAACGAATGGCATGCAAGCTAACAGAAGATCTAAGCACCAACCTAATCAACATGTAGATTAAGTTGTGAAGCCATTCAAGATGAAGTCTTCCACAAGTTGATCAGAAGAAGACTTCAGTTAAAGAAATTGACTAAGGAAAGTCAGCAAATGCAGTAGTTGTCAAGTGAACAGAAGACAACGATCTTGGAAGTAACCAGGATCGTAGTGTTTGCCAAACAAAGAAGGAACTGATGGAATGTACACAGAGATACTGGTCGGCTTCTGTTGAACAAGGCTAAAGTGATTAAACATGGGTTAGTCCATTGATGATAAGTGAACGGGAGATCATAAGGAGAAAGCGAGCTGGGCATGCCACAATTCTGAGGTGTCTTGCTATTCAGAAGAGACCAGAACAAGGAGTCAAGCTATCAGTTTCTAAGATCAGCCAAGGCAAACAGAAGTATTGAAGCACTGCACAAATGAAGAAAGAAGTGTTTAAATTGAAGATCCAATGAACACTCTTCAGGATCGTAGTGTTGTCTTAACTAGTTAATGAGCAACATTCAACAAGAAAGTACGATTTAGTCCAAGAACATCTGCATCAGAATCGTAGAGTTCAGTCATTTGAAGATTAAAGCATTGGCAACGGTTTAATCTGTAGACTGATATTCGAACATTGCTAGTTGAGAGCATCAATACAAAAGGATAGATCCTGACGTTCTAATCGAGAAGTCAGAAAGGAGAAATAAAGAAGACCACCTGCCCGAGGCATCAAAATGACATCTCTAACGGGGTAGGTGAAACAGTAGACTGCAGTGTCAGAAAGATAAAAAGGGGATGTCATGTCACATCTGCAGTCTACATCAAATAACTCGAGATCTGCGTGGCAATTCAAACTACTTTCAACAGCTATATTCCAACGGGAACATTGGGAAGAAGTATATATCAGTCAGAGCTTCAAAGACCCAGAGTTGCTGAAGTTACAGAATCGTTGAGTTGTTAGAATTCTATTGTTGACTCTACGAGTTCCACCAGAACTAAATAGAACAAGTCTCCATGACAATGAGATTACAAAGGTGAAAGTGAAGCAGCTTTGAAGAAGGACTTGAATAGACTAAAGCTTCACTCAATAAAGATGAGAATGTCACTAAAGATGGCAACTAAGCTGAGAGTCGAGAAGGCCAAGAAGATAGCATTCAAAAAAGTGGCAAAGCACAAAGAAGATAACGATCAAGAAATTTTAAAATTGTAATTTAAATATTTATTGAGTTATATAAATATTATTTGAGGTGTTTATTGTTAAATAAATATTTTATTGATGTGATGGTTGATGAATCTAAATGTATTAGAGGTGTTTTTCTAAATTAAATTAATTTATAATTTAGAGGTTTGTATTATTAACATGAGAGGTGTTATGTTGTTGTGTTGATTTAATAATTTAGATGGTATGTTAAATTATTAAATAAAGTTATAATGAAAATTATAATTTGGTGATATTTGCTAAAAGGCTATATTTAATTAAAATATAGTATGTGATTAATTTAATGGGTTAATGTTGGATATGAAAATAATATGTGATTATAGTTTATAAACTAAAGTGTTTATTAAAATAAATTAAAAAGGATTTAAATTAGTTTTTGTCAAACAAGGCTTAAGTATTTTAATTCTTTAAAATTTAAATGGTTTTTGCCAAACAAGCCTTATGGCTTTTGATATTTCTAATTTTTGAAATTTAAATAAAATAATATAAATAAAAATAAATAAAATAATAAATATAATATATTTATGTTATAGGCGTTATTTTTTTTAGTAATTTATATTATTATTATTAGGTATTTTTTTTTTTTTTTTTGGATTTTAGTCTAGCTTTTTTTAAAGCTTCAGTCTAGTTTTGCTAAGAGAGAGAAAAGAATTGAGTGAGAGAGAACTTGAGAGAAAATTGAGAGAGCCTTAAGAATTTTCATAGCAAACAAATTCGAGTGTTTAGCAAAATTTACAGCTAATTGAAGGTAATTTCCATAATCTATATATATATATATATATATATGTATATATGTTTTATGGCATGAAGTTTCAAACTTTTATGAATTAATTGAATATTAAATTGTTGAATTGTGTAATATATATGGGATTAATTGTGATATATTGTATGATAGAAATTATGTTTAAACAATAATTGCATGTTAATTTAGGATATGATAAAAAAAAATGATGTGATGTTTATATATTTTTCATATATATGTTCATGAAAAGTATCAATTTTAATGGCCAATTTGTATGTGAAAAGTATAAATTGAAGCTTGTGGTTATGTTAGTTCATTGAGATATGAACATAATGTAATTTGAATGAGATGATTTGATCAAATAATGAATTTATGAGTGATGATTTTTAGGATGAATATCAAGAAAATTGAGTTTTATATGAAAAACATGAAAATTGAGAAATTAAAATAGTTTTAATTCTTTTTGTTAAATTGTTCTAAGTGGTTGAATAGGTTAGCAATCATGTTGTATGATAGTGGTATATATTTTTACGTGTTAATTTTCTTTATTTGATGGGTGAAATTCGTGTTAGTTGGCTTAAGAAAAGTGTATGAAGCTACGTTTTTGCAAAAAAGCGGAGTTACTAAAAATTGTAGTAGTGCAGACCCTTAAGCGCTGGTATGGTAGCATTGTCATGTCATGGTGTGACATCCCATATAAAACTTCATGGCATTGGTATGCATGAGTGCCCATTGAGAACTTTGAAGTTTATTTTATTCTGCGAGACTTTGGTTGTTCTTTGTAGCTTAGCTTAAGGTTATGGAATGTGAGAATCATGTAACAACAAGGTTAAATAGAGTCATGTTATGTGGATTATGAATTCAAAATTTTAAAAATGATTAGTAAATCGAGAATGCGTTATGTGATAATTTGGTATACATAATGAAAGTTAGACAAGTGTTGTTGAAAGTAAAACACTTAGAGTTTACGAAATGTAAATGGTAATGAACATGTTATGATATGTTAGCATGTCTAATAGGTATTGTGGTTCTAAAAATTATGTGTAGGTGATCGTGAGTTTAACTTTATAGCTTTTTAAGGCAAGTTTTCTAACTCTATATTTTATTGAGCAAGTTTCTAAACTCTATCTTTTACATTGAGAAAGTTTCCTAATTCTTTACTTTTCGTTGAGCTAGTTCCATTATTACATTATGAAGCTTTATTCTTTGATTGAGCAAGCTTTCTATTTCAATTTGTTGATTGAATAAGTCAATCGATCCTAGTTCATTCGAACTAACTTTAACTCTAATGTTATTTGAATTCTCATTTTGTTGATTCATTCTAACTTGTTTATAGTTAAGCAAGTTTCTTAAGTTACATTCTTGTATAATGAACACAGTTTGAACTCTCGTCTTTATTTTTGAATTGCGTTTTTTAATCCTTGCTTGAATTTAATACCATGTTGGGCAAGTTTTTAGTTTCGACTTGCTACCGGTTAATGTATGTTCGGTAATTTCATTTCTAATGTTATAAGACTCTAACCTTAGCTTATTTATGGTTCAAGCAAAGGTTAACCATTTTATTCATTTTATTGAATACTTATGCTCTATAGTTATTTCAAGCATGAGTTTGATATGTATAATCGATTCATTTATGATTCTCAATTGTTCTATGTTATGTTGTTATTGTATACTGTTGTGATTATCAAACACTATTAATTCAACTAGTCCTCTAGTTGATGTTAGATTGAACTTCAAATTACCCTTGAAAGCTTATCAAACCAAACTTTCTTTAGTGCGGACTTGTACTCTAAATCTTTGAGATGAACAACCCTATTATTATTTAGGGGATAACTTACGCGTAGCGTTAAAATGTTTGTGCACAATACATTATGAAGAGGGTGATCCCCCCTAAATGCGAGAGTCCTTATAGTCTTATATTTGTTAAAGTTGGAGTTGAAAGATTACTCATATTTGTGGACATAGTTCATGGTCTTATGACCCTCGTTATGTTTATTCCATATTTTGGATTTTAGTTCACGATTATCATTGTTAAAGTACTATATCGGTTTTGATGAGCTATTTATTTGTTGGTTATTATTATTATTATTCTCTTGTTGATTCATTGTTATATCCGGTGAGCAATTTTTTTGCTCACTCTTGCATTATAAACTCATTTGCGACTAAAGTTGAGAAGGTAGATGAACCTTGACTAGCAAAGGAAAGGAAAATTGTACAAGTGATCTTTGATTTGTACTTTTATTTATTATGATGATCTTAGACTTTATTTTAATGATGTTATGTAATAATTTAATTCCGCATTTGAATGATGTTTAAAGGTTAGATAACACAGGATGTTTTTGAACTTAATGATGTAACCCTATTTAAGGGGAGGTTTTATGATTTAAATATTATTTTATTTGGGTAGATAGTATGAATGTTTGAATAGTGAGCACCAAATCTTGTGGGAATGAAGTACCTAGATTTGGGGGTGTCACTGAGTTAGTATCAAAGCTTTAGGTTATGAACCTTAGGTGGGAAAAAAAGCCTTAGGAAGTAACCTTTGAAAAGATAGTGATGATAAACTCTTATTGAGTTTAGGAAAGAAAAGTAATAAAACACTTATGTGCTTATGTGATTACAACTTATGTGCTTTCGTGAGTGTCGAGTAGTAATGATTAGTAATTAAAACTTAAACTTTGGTTTGCGGGATGGCTAATATAGGAGGATCGGTCGAAAGGCTAGAGAGGAGGAGCCTCGAGATATTGGGTGATTTGGAACAACAACTACGCCACGGGAAGCAGTTCCGTCGGTCGCAGTAGTTGAAGCGGAGAGAGGTACTGATGAGGATGATGAGATAGAGGCGGATGAGGAGGATCCGTGCATTGATTTGCCACGATCGGGGATGAGGAGGGCGAGGAGGAAGAGCTTCCACTTAATTCGATAGTTGCCCGTATATGCGACGAGGTGTATATGCCGCAATGTGGAACTTCAAGATCTTTGTCGAGGAGTTACAAGAGATAGTGGTGAACAACGGACCTCGATGGCACGAGAAAGGCGATGAGATCGAGGATCGAGAAGAACGGTGAACAACGTTGAAAGAAGTTAGTCCCTTGAAGGAGAGAATGAGCGAATGATGGAGAAGATTGCTGAGAAGCTGGAGAATAAAAGTTGAAAGAAGAATCTACAAAAAAGGGAAAGAAAGCGAAGGCAGCGTCTGAGTGAAGCTTATCAATGAGTTGGAATAGAGAGAGAGAGGGACGCACAAAGCAAAGAGGAGAAAGATGGAAGAGATGAACAACGTATTCAACACAAGTGGTCAATCGAGCTCAAGATCGAGTCATGGGTTATCCGATTCGATTCGAGAGCGCTACCATCATACGTATTGGATCGTAGAACAATGTTTCGAATTATGGAAGAAGAGCGTCGTAAAAAGCTACGTGATATCTTAGTAGGACATTGTAGAGAATGTAATTGATAGGTGATTAGAAAATAAATGAAATGTAAATCCGGGTATGATATAACCAATGGGATAGATGATGATGATGTTGTCTGAAGCTGTTATAGTTAGGAAAGTAATGTAAGTAAAATAGCGGTGATGCTTTATTGTTTTGATATTTTTTATGATGAATGAATAAAAGTTATTATTTTATTCAAAGTGTTAAGTGTTATGTGATAAACTTTTATGATTTGAAACTTAAGTATATAATACTTAAAAGGTTGAATAGAAGCTAATGGGTGTATTTTAACAGAAAATGGCCTCAAGGCGTCAACCACCACGACGGAGAAACCTGAGAAAAAAACAACAACAACAATGGAAGGAAACCCGGTTCCGGTGACTAGTGGCGTTCTTGATGGGTGCTGCGAGAATCAACCTCAAAATCAAAGGTACAACGTTTAAGGATTTCAAAGGCGGTTGGACCACACGAATTACGTGGGTCCATGAATCGATTGAGGCTGAGACTTGGATTATGGAGATAGAAGGTTTTGATGTTTAGGGTAGAGGAGGATCGAAGAATTGCTTTTGCAACATTTATGTTGAAAGAAGAGGCTAGTTATTGGTGGCGAGCCAACAAAACTCGGGAAGGACCGGGAGTGATGACACAGGATAGGTTTAAGGAGTTGTTCTTGAGACTTATTTCCCGAGAGAGTTGAAGAAGATCGACTAGAAGTTTGATTTTTGGAACTAAGTAAGAGGAACGATGTCGGTGTATGAGTATCTTGCAAGATTCAATGAGTTGGCGAGGTTTGCGCCATATCAAGTCGGCCTGAGATGAGCTAAAGCGAAGAGGTTGGCGAGGATTTGAAACCACTGGTTATGCAGTGAGGGTTTCCTATTTCAATTGAAGACGTTTGTAGTGATGATGGAGAAAGCAATTCTCATTTGAAAAAGTGGGTGAGGCGATAACAAAACATAATCAAAAGAGAGGAAGAAGAAGAGTGAAGGTGAAGTTAAGAATGGTGGTGGTGGTAATGGTGGAAATGGCAACAACTTTGAAGAGGAAGTGGAATGCGAATGGGGGGGCTGGAAATCAGCAAAAAAACCGACAAAATAAGAAAGTTGAAGCATGCATGTCTCGTGTGTGGAAAGTTTCACAAGGGTGTGTGCTTGATGGGGAAGCGAGTATGCTTCAATTGTGGCGGGAGGGTCACATCGCCCCAAATTGCACTCAAGCTAAGAAGAATGTGTGCTTCACGTGCGGATCAAGGATCACTTTGCTCGTGAATGCCCTAAAAAGAGATCTGGTGAGACAAATGGGAGCAAAGGAAATGCTAGTGGAGGAGCATTGGCTATTCTTTGGACCAACATCAACAAATAAGCCCCTGACGAGAACCTTGACATGGCCGGTGCGGGATGGCGGTGCAATCAAAAGATGTCGTGTCGGGTATTATCCCAATCAATGATATAGATGCATATGTATTATTTGATTGGGTGCTACTTTGCTCGTTTATATCGATGAATTTGCTAAGAGGTTAGAAATACCTTGTGAAGAGTTGAAATTCCCTTTAAACATAGAAATTGCGAATAGGAAGTGATTCTGTTAGGTTCGTGTATACAAGAAGCTGTAGGGTGAACATTAAGGGAATGTTATGAAAGTAGATTTAATCCGATAAAACTCGGAGAGTTCGATGTTATTTTGGGAATGGATTGGTTATTCAATTATGGGCGATAATTGATTGCCAAAAGAAGTGTGTAAAAACCTTATGACTCCGTCAAAGGTAGTTTTTCATGGTAGCAAATCGCTAGAACAAATGAAATGTCGCGATGATCTGAGGCAAAAAGTTATTTGAGTCGAAATTTGTGTAGGGTATTTAGCTTACATAGTCGATACTCAAAAGGAGAAGGGTGTGAAATTGGAGGAAATACCCGGTAGTTAGGGAGTTTGTGGCGTGTGTTTACGGAGGATTTGCGGGACTTCACTTTGTGAGAGAAATCGAGTTTGTGATCGACTTAGCGCGAGGAACCGCTCCGATATCGAAGGCCCCCGTCTGAGAATGGCTCGGTGGAAATGAAAGAACTAATGGTACAAGCTGCAAGAAGCATTAGACAAAAAGTATATTCATTCAGCAAGTGTGTGTCGTAGTGGAGAGCACCGGTGTTGTTTCGTGTGAAGAAGAAGGATGGGTCGATCGTCTTTGCATTGATTATAGGGAATTGAACAAAGTCACTATTAAGAACAAATATCCATTGCCAAGAATAGATGACTTGTTTGATCAATTGAAAGGTGCTAGATATTTCTCGAAAATAGATTTGAGAAGTGGGTATCATCAATTGAAGAAAGTAAGGAAGGAGGATGATGTCGAAGAAGGCGGCATTAGAACTAGGTATGGACATTATGAATTTTTAGTAATGTCTTTTGGTTTGACAAAGCGCCCCTGGCGTTCATGGATTTGATGAACATGGTGTTTAAACCATTTTGGACAAATTTGTGGTGGTGTTCATCGATGATATTTTGGTGTACTCTAAAACTCGAGAGGAACACGTGGAACACTTACGTCGGCGTTGGAGGCGTTAAGAAAAAAAAGAAAAGTTATCATGAAATTCTCTAAATGTGAATTTTGGCTGGAATATGTACAATTTCTTGGGCATGTAATTGATAAGGATGGGATTTGGTAGATCCATCAAAAGTTGAAATTTGTGATAAATTGGGAACAACCAAGAACTCCATCGAAGTGAGAAGTTTCTTGGGGTTGGCGAGGATATTATAAGCGGTTTATCCGAGATTTTTCCAAGATTGCCACTCGTTGACAAATTTGACAAGAAAATCTGTAAAATTTGTTTGGGAATGAAAAAGTGTGAGAAAGTTTTCAAGAATTGAAGAAGAAGTTAAGTGTGGCTTTTGTGTTGTCGTTACCGGATAATCTGAGGAAACTTTGTAGTGTATAGTGATGCTTCACAAAAAGATTGGGTTGTGTCCTTATGAGAGCGACAAAGGTTATTATTATGTATGCATCAAAGGCAAGCTGAAAGACTACGAGAAAAGGGTATCGACTCATGATTTAGAGTTGGCGGCGGTTGTGTTCGCATTGAAGATATGGAACACTATCTCTACGGAGAGAAATGTGAGATTTACACGAGACCATAAAAGTCTAAAGTATATTTTTTCACTAGAAGGACTGAACATGCGTCAAAGGAGATGGATGGAATTGATAAAAGATTATGATTGTGAGATCTTTTTTATCATCGGGTAAAAAGCTAATGTGGTTCTGAGATGCATTGAGTAGGAAAAGCGGAGAAAAGTTGATGATGTTAAGCGATAAGGAGGAGCTCATTACGACAATGGCAAAACTAGAGTTGGAAATCAAATTTCGGAAGAATCAGAGAAAAATTGTTTCGGATGGAAGCTAGTCCAACTTTGGTGGACAAAAGAAAAAGCAGCTCGACTCTGAGGATGAAGAATGCAAGAAAAAAAAAAGCAAAGTATAGTCGAGGTAAAGAAAGCGAAGTACAAGGTCGATCTTTGCGGGAATGCTAAGATTCGAGGGATGAATTTGGGTTCAATGATTCGAGGATATTAAAGAAGAAATTTTGATGCGGAAGCACATAGCTCAAGATATTCAATTCATCAGGAAGTACGAAAAAATGTATCAAGATTTGCGGCGTCATTTTTGGTGGTAGAACATGAAAAGAGATGTTGCGAGAATCGTTGCAAAGTGTTTGACATGTCGGAAAGTGAAAGGTAGAGCATCAGCGACCAAGCGGATTACTTCAACAGTTGGAATACGAGAATGGAAATGGGAGCATATCACAATGGATTTTGTGGTAGGTCTTCAGCGACTTCGAGAAAGGATCTGACGCGATATGGGTGATAGTGGACAGATTGACAAAATCGCACACTTTTGCCAATAAAGATTAGATTTAATCTTGATCAATTTGGCGAAAATATATCGTTAAAGAGATCGTCTCAAGACATGGAGTTCAGTATCAATTGTATCGAGATAGAGATCGAGGTTCACATCAAATTTACGGAAGAGACTACAAGAATGCATGGGAGCTTGATTGAAGATGAGCACAACGTATCATCCATAAAACCGATGGAAAAGCGAAAGAAACGATCCGGGCGCTTGAAGATATGCTCGGGCGTGCATCATGGATTTTAAAGGAAATTGGGATGATCATTTCTGGTTGGTGGAATTTGCATACAACAACGATTTACCATGCAAGCATTGGTATGCCTCCATCTGAAGCATTATCTGACGAGGAAATCGAGAACTCCCCTATCTTTGGGATGAAGTTGGTGAGCGTCAATTACTAGGCCCGAAGCTGGTTCGTGGGCCATTTGAAGTTGTCAAACTCATCGAGCAAAGGTGGTAGCTGCTCAAGATCGAGAAAAAGTATCTTTGATCAACACGAGGCAAAGTCGTGAATTTGAAGTAGGAAATTTTGTATTCTGAAAGTTTCTCCTTGGAAGGGAAAGATTCGTTTCGGCAAGAAAGGCAAGCTCAGCCCGAGGTTTATTGGACCTTTCGAAATTTTGCGAAAAGTGGGGGAGGTAGCTTATGAAGTAGCTTTACCTCCAGAATTAGAGCATGTGAACAATGTTTTTCATGTGTCGGTGTTACGACCTTATAAACCGATTACAAAGCATGTGATTGAATATGAACCATTGCGATTCGGTAAAGATTTGTCTTCTGAAGAGATTCTATCCGGATAGTTGACGAGGAAAGAACAAGTGCTCGAGAATAAAGTGATACCTTACATGAAGGTGATATGGAGAAACCACAATGTCGAAGAGGCTACGTGGGAACTTCGAAGGTGATATGATGAAGAATTACCCTGAGTTATTTGTTTTAATCTGTGTGTCTTGATTACGAGGGGACAGAATCTTTGTAAGTAGGGGAGAATGTGGCGATTTGATTGTTTGAATTGTGATTACGAGGGGGCAGAATCCTTGTAAGAGAGGAAGGATGTAATGATCAAAATTTTAAATTGTAATTTAAATATTTATTGAGTTATATAAATATTATTTGAGGTGTTTATTGTTAAATAAATATTTTATTGATGTGATGGTTGATGAATCTAAATGTATTAGAGAATTTTCTAAATTAAATTAATTTATAATTTAGAGGTTTGTATTATAACATGAGGTGTTATGTTGTTGTGTTGATTTAATAATTTAGATGGTATATTAAATTATTAAATAAAGTTATAATGAAAATTATAATTTGGTGATATTGCTAAAAGGCTATATTTAATTAAAATATAGTATGTGATTAATTTAATGGGTTAATGTTGGATATGAAAATAATATGTGATTATAGTTTATAAACTAAAGTGTTTATTAAAATAAATTAAAAAAAGGATTTAAATTAGTTTTTTTTGTCAAACAAGGCTTAAGTATTTTAATTCTTTAAAATTTAAATGGTTTTGCCAAAACAAGCCTTATGGCTTTTGATATTTCTAATTTTTGAAATTTAAATTTAATAATATAAATAAAATAAAAAATAAAATAATAAATATAATATAATATATATATATATATATCGTTATTTTTGTTTATAATTAATATTATATATTAGTTATTAGTTTTATTTTTCATTTTGGTTTTTCATTTTTGGCTTTTTTGTTTAAGTTATCAAAGCTTATTTTTTAGTTTTGAGAGAGAAAAGAGAGAAGTGAGAGAGAGAACTTGAGAGAATTGAGAGGAGAGCTTAAAATTTTTTTGACAAATTCGAGTGATTTAACAAGGATAGCAAGGTTGTGCAAGCTAATTGAAGGTAATATTCCATAATCTCTATAGTATATATATATATATATATGTATATATGTAGTTTATGGCATGAATTTTCAAATATATGAATTCTAAATTGTTAAATTGTGTATATTATGGGATTAATTGTGATTATATGATATAGTGATGATTGGAATTTATGTTTAAACAAGAAATTGCATGCTAATTTAGGTTTATGATGAAAAAAGAAAATGATGTCGATATATATGTTTTTTCATATGTTCATGAAAAGTATCAATTTTAATGGCCAATTAGTATGTGAAATTATAAATTGAAGTTTTGTTATGTTAGTTCATTGAGATATGAACATAATGTAATGGAATGGAGATGATTTGATCAAATAATGAATTCTGATGATGATTTTTAGGATGAATGTCAAAAATTGAGTTTTATATGAAAAACATGAAAATTGAGAAATTAAAATAGTTTTAATTCTTTGTTAATTTGTGCTAAGTGGTTGAATAGGTTAGCAATCATGTTATGATAGTGGTATATTTATTTTACGTGTTAATATCTTTGTTTGATGGGTGAAATTCGTGTTAGTTGGCTTAAGAAAAGTGTGTAGCTACATTTTGCAAAAGCTGAGTTTCTGCAAGTCCATGTATGAGCGCATAGTTGTGCGCGCTTGCCTTTATTGTTGTGTGGGCATGACATCCCATATAAAAACTCGTGGTGTGCAGTGAGTGCCCATTTTCGAACACTTTGAAGTTGCATTTATTCTGCGAGACTTTGGTTGTTTTTTTGTAGCTTAGCTTAAGGTTATGGAATGTGAGAATCATGTAACAACAAGGTTAAATAGAGTCATGTTATATGGATTATGAATTCAAAATTTTAAAAGTGATTAGTAAATCGAGAATGCGTTATGTGATAATTTGGTATACACAATGAACGTTAGACAAGTGTTGTGAAGTATAACACTTGGAGTTTCTGAAATGTAAATGGTAATGAACATGTTATGATATGTTAGCATGTCTAATAGGTATTGTGGTTCTAAAATTATGTGTAGGTGATCGTGAGTTTAACTTTGTAGGTACGCGTGAGTTTAATTTTCTAACTCTATATTTACATTGAGCAAGTTTCTAAACTCTATCTTTTACATTGAGAAAGTTTCCTAATTCTTTACTTTCGTTGAGCTAGTTCCATTATTACATTATGTAGCTTTATTCTTTGATTGAGCAAGCTTTCTATTTCAACTGTTGATTGAATAAGTCAATCGTCCTAGTTCATTCGAACTAACTTTAACTCTAATGTTATTTGAATTCTCATTTTGTTGATTCATTCTAACTTGTTTATAGTTAAGCAAGTTTCTTAAGTTACATTCTTGTATAATGAACACAGTTTGAACTCTCATCTTTATTTTTGAACTGTTTTTATTCCTTGCTTGAATTTAATACCAGGTTGGGCAAGTTTTTAGTTTCTAGCTTGCTACCAGTTAATGTATGTTCAGTAATTTCATTTCTAATGTTATAAGACTCTAACCTTAGCTTATTTGTGGTTCAAGCAAAGGTTTACCATTTTATTCATTTTATTGAATACTTATGCTCTTTAGTTATTTTAAGCATGAGTTTAATATGTACAATCAGTTCATTTATGATTCTCAATTGTTCTATGTTATGTTGTTATTAAACATCTGTTGTGATTATCAAACATTATTAATTCAACTAGTCCTCTAGTTGATGTTCGTTGAACTTCAAATTACCCTTGAAAGCTTATCCAAACCAAACTTTCTTTGGTGCAGACTTCTACTCTAAATACTGAGATGAACAACCATATTCTTATTAGGGGATAACTACAGCGTAGCGTTAAAAATTTTGTGCACAATACACATACATTGAAGAAAGGTTGATCCCCTAAGTATGAGGAGTCCTTATAGTCTTATATTTATTAAAGTTGGAGTTGAAAGATTACTCATGGCTGTGGACATAGTTCATGGTCTTATGACCCTCGAGTTATGTATATTCCATATTTTGGATTTCGGTTCACGATTATCATTGTTAGAGTACTATCCGGTTTTGATGAGCTTATTGTTGTGAGTTATTATTATTATTATTCTCTTGTTGATTCATTGTTATATCAAGTGGTGAGCAATTGTTTTGCTCACTCTTGCATTTTATAAACTCATTGCGACTAAAGGAGAAGAGAAGGTAGATGAGCCTTCAACTAGCAAAGGAAAAGGAAAATTGTACAAGTGATGTTGATTTGTACTTTTATTTATTATGATGATCTTAGACTTTATTTTAATGATGTTATGTAATAATTTTAATTCCGCATTTGAATGATGTTTAAAGGTTAGATAACATTTAGGATGTTTTTTTTTGAAATTTTAATGATGTAACCTATTTAAGGGAGAGTTTTATGATTTAAATATTACTTTTTATTTGGGTAGATAGTATGAATGTATGAATAGTGAGCACCAAATCTTGTGGGAATGAAGTACCTAGATTTGGGGAGCTAAACTTTCTTTAGTGTGGAAATTCTAAATTCAAGTCGAGACGAACAACCCTAACATAGGGGATTTTGTACGATGTAACGTTAAGATGTTTGTGCACAATACATGGTACAAAGGGTTGATCCCCCTAAGTACGATAAGAAGGGTCTGTATAGTCTAAATGAATTTTAAGGTTGAGGTAATAATACCTAAATACCGGGGATGTAACAATCCAGAATTTTATTTATAATTCTAAATATTTATTGAATTAAATAAATATTTTTAATTGATGTGTTTGTTGTTTAGTAGATATTTATTGGATTATTTATTAGTAAGTAAATAATCCATGAGTTATAGAAATTAACTTAATTAAGATGAAAGAGTGAAGAATGTGACGATTTGATTATTGGAGTTGTGATTCTGGGGACAGAATCCTTGTAAGAAGGGAAGGATGTAACGATCCGGAATTTCAAATTGTAATATTAAATATTTATTAAAATATAAATATTTATTTGATGTGTTTATTGTTGAAATTGATGAGATAAATAATTTATTGATGTAATGGTTGCTAGTAAATATTTAAGAATCTAAATTCATTAGATAATATTCTAAATTAAATTAATTTATAATTTAGAGAGTTGTAATATAACTTGAGATGTTATATTGTTGTTTTAATTTAATAATTTAAGGTGGTATATTAAGTTATTAAATAAAATTATAATTTTGTGATATTTGGTTAAGTGGGAAATTTATTTAGTATGTGGTAATTAGTTTATTTAATTAAGATTGGATATGGAAATCGAAAAGTAAGCAAAGTCTTGGGACAATAAACTATATTATAAATGACTTATGAAAATAAATTAAAAGAGTTTTAATTTGGTTTACCAAACAAAGCCTTAGAGCTTTTAAAATTCTTATTTTAATCTTGTTTTGTCAAACAATATTTAAGGAATGATTAAGTCATTATTTTAAGTGGTTTTACCAAACAAGATATAAGGATTAATTGATTAATTTTAATTATGTTAGCCAAACAAGCCTTTGACTTTTGATTTTCAAAATTTGATAACTGATGTCAATTAAAGTTATATACTTAATATCTATATTATTATTATTATACGTTATATTTTTGTTAGTGCGTAAGTTAGAAGTTAGGGAGAAAGACTTAGAAGAAAGAAAAAGAAGAAAGAAGAAATTGAGAGAAAACTTGAGAGAATCCTAGAGAGATTTTGAGAAAGGAATTGGGGAAAAGAAGTCTTGTTGATCAAAGGAAGAAAATGTTCACCTTCTAGCATACAAGGTATCCTCTTACCCTTTTAAATTCAAAAATTTGTGGTTGTCTTCTCTTACAAAATTCTCTGTAAAATCTTTGTAGAGATTGAATTAATTGTTATATATAGTTTATATGATAAATTAGTTGTTGTGAGACTATTTTCATAAGTTTATATATGAGTATAGTCAATGAATTCATGTTATGTATGTTATAGCTTAGTTGGAATCAAAGTTTAGTTATGAAATCATGATGAAAACCTTAAATTAATGATGTATTCTGATAGTACTTGGAAAAACGAAAACAACCCAAGTTGAATGAGTCAAAACGGATGTAAAATGAATTCACAGTGAAGAATTTCGCTATAAATGTCAATTAATGAGGTAATAAGAGAAATAGTAAAATTAAAGGTTGTAATCTTTGATGTTTGTGTTGTTTATGTGGTTAGAAACGTGTTAGAAACATTAGTTGATGTTTCTGTAAACATATTACACCTTGGGTAGGTTGGTATGGTTGTTAGAAAGGAGTTTGTAAGCCTAATTTGGCTTTTTGTAGTGTTCAGGATCGAAATTCACGATTTAGCAGAAGGGACCCCCGCCCCGACGGGCCCCCCTAGTGTAAAAACCCCCACCCCGACGGGGGGGTAGTCTGCCTAGCCAATTTTGGAAAAACAATCTGACAGGACATGTTTTACTAAAACAGCCATAACTTTTTCATACGAACTCTGATTGAGGTGATTCAAGATGATCCGGAAAGAGGACGAATAGAACTACAACTTTTGTTCTTTAAGTTTTTCAATTTGAGGTTGTTAGGAACGGTCAAAACAGTCATCTGTGTGACTATTACGTAATCGGAGGCAATTGGAGGGCGTCGGGCATGTACGTATGCTAGTGTAGTGCTCTTGACGATAAAAGATGTTGTTCTAAATTATAAAAAATGAATGTTAGTAAATATAATGATGTTTAACATTAATATAATAATGTATTAGATAAGTTATAGAAGCATAGTAAGCATGCACAAGAGAGGCAAATCGGGCGTGTGACGAATAAATGTCGAAACATCGTGATACGTGTTAATGAACGTAAAAAGTGTTTCAAGTCAATGAAATAGATATTATAAAATATGAAATGGTTTTAATATAAAACCAATAATGATACCTAGCAAGATTTAAACACTTCATTGAATTTTGAATATTACATAAGTCGAAAAGTTAACACAATCTAATTTAACATTGTGTGCTAACTAACAGGAAAGATTATGAGATGTGGAGTAGAGTTTACATTAAATTTACTATGTGTTGTTATGTGACTAATAATTGATGTGTATGATTATATAATTGTGTAGGGCACGTGAAGTGCAGATAATTGTAAGTTGTTAAACGTTTATTAGTAAACAACGATCAAGGCAAGTCTTTCAGTTCCTATTTGCTACGTGACCTTGATGATTAACTGTTTTAAATATTTGTTGCTAAAAGTATGAGGTGTATATATCTGTTGAATGTATGAAATATTAAAGTCAATTTATGACTACGGTGTTTGACTAAAGCATGCTGATTGAGTAAGGAACTCAATCTTTATAATTGTTATATGAATTGTAGCATGTATGTAATGATAGTTCGATGTTCATGATATATATGTTGAACATGTTATTATGTGCTACGTGATGCATGAAAACTGTTAGATTTTGCTGGGCTGTCAAGCTCAACCTTGCAAATAACCACTTTTGCAGGTTAAAGATTTAAGGTAAGGATATGTGCTATGTGAAATATAGAGATCCATATTCACGAAGATTGCTTATGTTTTATGGGAAATGTATTTAATATTTTTAATGTAACATGTTGTTGAATTGTAAGTTGAGTTATCCAATGTATATGGATACCTATTTATGATGTAAGACTTTGTATAGTTATTTACTTGTAACAATTCACGATATAAATTTGAATCGAAAAGATGTAATGTAAAGGTTGCGATTTAGGGCAATAAAGAAGGAAATGTATAAAAGTTTTAATTATTCCGCAAATTTCAATGGTTGCATTACCGTTTAATGATGTAAAATTAGAGGTTGATTGTATTATTAATGTCCGAAGTCGAGAATAAAATTGTATGATTTTTGGGGACGTTACAGGGGACATAGTTCGTGGTCTTAAGACCCTCAGATATTAAATTCGAACTTGTTTTCTATTTTTTATTCGTAGAACAAGTTCATTGTTGTTCAGTATTCGTTGTTCATTCATATGTTGTAATCACTACTACTCTCTATATCAGTGAGCAATTGTTTGCTCACTCTTGTATTTAACACTGCAGCTAAAGTTGAGAAAGTCGATGAGCCATCTACTAGCAAAGGAAAGGGCAAGATGTCTAAGTGTTAAAGATTTTTGAGAATTTATTTGAGTGAATTATGTTATAAGACTTATTTTATTTTGTGATGTATTCCCCAGACTTGTGTAATAATTTAAGGTTAGATTACCTGGGATTGTTTTATAATGATGTAACCCTTTAATGGGAAAGAGTATTGTTTAAGTTATTTAAATTATGTCTTTATCCTTTATGATGGGTAGTTAGATGTAATAGTTTTTTATAGTGAGCACCAAATTCTGTGGGAATGGAGTACCTGGATTTGGGGGTGTCACAGGTTGGTATCAAAGTCTTAGGATATGAACCTTAGGTGGGTAAACCTTAGGAAGTAACCTTTACGAAAATAGAAAACATAGAGGTGTCCAACTCTTATCGAGTTTTAAGGAATGGATTAAGGTATCCATTGAAGCTAAACAATAAAAGACATTATGTGCTATGTGTTAATAACTTATGTACTTGCAAGTATCGAAGGATGTTAAATAAAACTTCAAATATTTTGTTGTCAGGATGTCTAACGAAGGAGGATCCAGTCCAGCTAGGGAAGTGATACCTCAGGTACCTAGAGATAACGAACCCCGGAATATTCATGTAGTGCGGGAACAGTTGATTTAGGAGGATGAGCCTGTAACCGATCCCGAGGAAGATAGCTCTGAGGAGATAGAGGAGGATGATGAGGAAGAGGATCCTGTGGAGTTACCACCAAACTCCATATCAGTTGAGATGTATGACTTTCTACATGCAACAGTAACATAGAATTACAAGACAAGGTTGAGGAGTCGAAGAGTTGGTTGAGATGCATCACGCCACGATGGGAGCGAAGGATGCGGAGATTCAAGAACTCGACTCACGCCTTGGAAACACGGAGTGGGACCTGGTTCATACAAAGGGTCAGCATGAAGATTTGTTGGCAGTAAACGAGAAGATGAAGACTAACATGGAGAAATTAAAAGATGACTTCAAAGAGGAATTAGCTAAGCGTGCAAGAGCAGAGGATGCTTGGATGAAGGCGACTCAACGTGCAGACCGTGTTGAGGCTAAGGTCCAAGTAAAGAAAGCCAAGATGAACGAGATGGATTACGCCTTTAATTCTGCGATTGATAGGGCCCAAGATTGAGTCTTTTATTACCCACCTCAGTTTGAGAATTCGCCGTGGTTCATGATGGATTGTAGAACGCCGTATCGTATCATGGAGGAAGAGCGTCGAGTAGCCTTACGACGTCTTAATATGTCTAGATAGAGAGAATAATAATAATAATAATAATAATAATAATAATAATAATAATAATAATAATAATAATAATAATAATAATAATAATAATAATAATAATAATAATAATAATAATAATAATAGTGTGTGGTTAAGTAAATGAGTAAATAAACTGTAAATCCCTTATCTTGTGATGAATAAAGGGGTAGTATAACTATGTAATCCTGAAACTTGTCTAGTTCAAGAAAGTGGATGTTAATAGCGATTATGCTATCTTTAATATGTTTTAAAACATTATGAATGAATGAAATATCAAAGTTTATTTGAAATGTTATGTGTTATAGCTTTAATCTTAGAATGTTTAAGTTAAACTTTAAATAATCAAGAAGTTAAGTAATGAACTAATAAGCGTATATTTTAATAGAAAATGCCTCCTAGAAGAAGACAATCACGTCAACAACCACCTCCTGAGGGGTCTACTAATAATAATAACGATGCCAACGCTAATCTGGTTCAGAAGTTGGTAACTCTGTTGACTGGAGCACTTGTGAATCAACCGCAAGCTCAAGTTACGACCTTTAAGGAATTCAAAGCGGTTGGACCGCCAGAGTTTCAAGGGTCTATGAATCCAGTGGAAGCCCAAACCTGATCATGGAAATGGAGAAGGTGTTTGACGTTGCTAGAGTTAACAAAGATCAAAAGACTGCGTTCGCAACGTTCATGCTGAAGTCTGAAGCTAGCTACTGGTGGTAGGCAAATAAGGTTCGTGGGGGACAAGGAGTGATAGCGTGGGATAGATTTAAGGAGATGTTTTTCGAAATGTACTTTCCAGCGAGTTCTCATAATCATTTGGATGTGCAATTTCTGGAGCTGAAACAAGGAACTATGACGGTGCCAGAATATGCTGCGAAGTTTAACGAGTTGGCAAGGTTTGCCACATATCAAGTCAATACCGACGAGCATAAAGTGAGAAGGTTCGAACAAGGATTAAAACCCTGGCTTTATAGCAAGGTTTCAATGTTCCATTTAAATACATTTTCGGCTATACTGGAAAAAGCAATTATCGTGGAAGGTGAAAGCAATGCCTTGACCAAGTACAATCAAGAACAGAAGAAGAGGAAGAATGAGAATGAGAATGAAAATAAGGCTGGTAGAAGTAACGTTGGAAGTAACAGTCAGAACAGGAAGTGGAGCGAGAATTTGACTGCGGGAGGACAACAAGGAAGTCAACCAAAGAAGAAATTTGAAGCTTGTGCAACGTGTGGAAAGAACCATACTGGGGTATGTCTGAAGGGAAAGCGGGTGTGTCTCAACTGTGGTCAGGAGGGACACATTCCACCGAACTATTTTAGTCCAAAGAAAGGAGCATGTTTTACCTGCGGTTCGAAGGATCACATGGCTCGTGATTGCCCTAAGAAGCCAGCGGGAAGTGCAAGTGGTGGAAAAGAAAACAGAATGGTGGTGGTGCATTGACTATTCTTGGACCAAAGACGGTCAAGCCGAACCATCTGCGAAGACGTTCAATATGACCGTGCAGGATGTTGTACAGTCTAAGGATGTGGTGTCAGGTATCATTCCGATTAATGGTATTAATGCTTATGTGTTATTTGATTCGGGTGCTACTTGTTTATTTATATCCGATGAATTTGCTCAGAATTTAGATTTGCCTTAGGAACAATTAAAATCTCCCTTGAGCATAGAGATTGCGAATAGGGAAGTGATTCCTATTAGATTTATATATAGTAATTTTAGAGTGGTTATAAAAGGTCACGAGATGATGGTAGATTTGATACCAATTAGACTTGATGAGTTTGATGTTATACTGGGAATTGATTGGTTATTCAATTACGGAGCAGTAATTGATTGTCAAAGGAAATGTGTTAACCTTATGACCCGTCAAAGGTTGTGTTTAATGGCAGCAAGTCACCTCGACAAGTAAATTATCTGACGGTGATGCAAGCCAAGAGGTTGTTGAGACAAGGATGTGTAGGATACTTAGCCTACATAGTCGATACACAAAAGAGGATTGCGAAGTTAGAAGAGATACCGGTTATAAGAGATTTTGCAGACATATTTCCAGACGATTTGTCGGGTCTTCCATCGGATCGACAAATCAAGTTCGTGATTGACTTGCTACCAGGAACGGCCCCGATATCTAAGGCACCATACAGAATGGACCTGGTAGAGATGAAAGAGTTGATGGTGCAGTTCCAAGAATTGCTTGACAAGAAGTATATTCAGCCGAGTGTGTCGCTATGGAGAGCACCGGTGTTGTTTGTTAAGAAGAAAGATGGATCGATGCGGCTCTGCATTGACTATCGAGAATTAAATAAGGTCACGATAAAAAATAAGTATATGTTACCAAGAATCAATGACATGTTTGATGAAGGGAGCGAGGTATTTCTCAAAAATAGACTTGAGAAGTGGTTATCATCAGTTGAAGGTGAGGCTGGAGGATGTACCAAAAATAGCGTTAAGAACTCGGTATGGTCATTATGAGTTTCTGGCTATGTCTTTTGTTTTAACTAATGCACCTGTAGCGTTCATGGATTTGATAAACAGGGTTTTTAAACCATTTTTGGACAAATTTGTGGTGGTGTTTATTGATGATATATTGGTATATTCCAAAACCAAGGAGGAACATGTTGAATACTTAAGAGTGATGTTGGAGACATTGAGAAAAGAGAAGTTGTGCGCTAAGTTCTCAAAATGTTAATTTTAGTTGGAACGTGTACAATTTCAAGGACACATTATTGATAAGGAAGAAATTTCGCTAGATCCATCAAAGGTTGAAACTATAATAAACTGGGATCAGCCGAAGACACCGTCAAAGGTAAGGAGTTTCTTAGGTTTGGCAGGTTATTACAGGAGTTTTATTCAAGACTTTTCCAAGATCGCAACTCCGTTGACGAATTTAACTAGAAAGGTGGTTAAGTTTGTTTGGACAGAGAAGTGTGAGGAAAGTTTTTGAGAGTTAAAGAAGAAGTTGAGTTTAGCACCTGTGTTGTCATTACCAAATGATACATGGAATTTTGTAGTGTATAGTGATGCATCTCATAAAGGACTAGGCTGTGTGCTTATGCAGAACAGTAGAGCTATTGCGTATGCATCACGTTAATTGAAAGATTACGAGAAGGGGTATCCAACTCATGACTTAGAGTTGGCTGTGATGGTGTTTGCCTTGAAGATTTGGAGACATTATCTTTATGGAGAGAGTTATGAGATATATACCGACCATAAAAGTCTGAAGTATATCTTTACACAAAAAGACTTGAATATGAGGCAGAGAAGATGGTTGGAGTTGATAAAAGACTATGACTACTCAGGAGAAGCTAGTGTCACAAATGTCTAAGATGGAGTTGGAAATTAAATATCCGACAGAATCCGACGAAAAATTGTTCCAGGTGGGAAACAATTCAACGTTGGTAGATAAGGTGAAGAATGTACAACTTCAAGATGAAGACTGTGAAAAGATAAAATAAAAAGTATCTGAAGGGGAGGAAAACAAATTTAAAATTGATTCGGAAGGATTACTTCGATTCGAATGGAGAATTTGGGTTCCGCCAGTACTGGTAGTTAAGGAGGAAATTCTGCGTGAAGCTCACAACTCAAGATATTTGATTCACCCTGGAAGTACAAAAATGTACCAGGATCTTAGACATCATTTTTGGTGGCCGGATATGAAAAAGGATGTGGCTGAGTGTGTGGCGAAATGCTTAACGTGTCAGGAAGTTAAAGCTGAACATCAAAGGCCAAGCGGATTGTTACAACTGTTGGAGATACCAGAATGGAAATGGTAGCATATCACAATGGATTTTGTGGTAGGTCTTCCAATGACTCAACAAGGTTATGACGCCATCTGGGTGATTGTCGATCGATTGACGAAGTCGGCACACTTTTTGCCAATCAAGATTAGATTTAACCTAGATCGGTTGGCAAAACTGTACATGAAGGAAATTGTATCAAGACACGGTGTACATGTGTCCATTGTATCAAAAAGAGATCCACATTTCACATCAAATGTCTGGAAACGATTACAAAAATGTTTGGGAACACAACTGAGAATGAGCACAACGTACCATCCTTAAACCGACGGACAGAGTGAGAGAACCATCCAAACACTAGAAGATATGCTCAGAGCATGTATTATGGATTTCAAGAGAAATTGGGATGAACATCTACCATTGGTGGAATTTGATTATAATAACAGTTATCACGCGAGTATTGGCATGCCGCCATACGAAGCGTTATACGGCAAGAAATGCAGAACTCTGTTATGCTGGGATGAGGTAGGTGAACGTCAGCTATTGGGTCTGGAATTGGTGCAACAAACTGTCGAGATCATCAAGGTTATTCGAGCAAGATTGATAGCTGCACAAGATAGACAGAAGAAATATGTCGATCAACATTGACAAAATCGGGGATTCGATGTCGGTAGTTATGTTTTCTTGAAAGTGTCTCCCTGGAAGGGGAAAATTCGATTTGGCAAGAAGGGGAAATTAAGCCCTAGGTTATAGGTCCTTTTGAAGTGCTTCGACGAGTTGGTGAAGTGGCGTATGAGGTAGCTTTACCTCCAAAGTTGGAGCATATTCATAACATTTTCCATGTATCAGTATTGAGGCCATATAAGCCTGACTATAAACATGTTATAGAATATGAGCCCTTACAGTTTGAGAAAGATTTATCATATGAAGAAGTTCATGTTCAAATTGTTGACAGAAAAGAGCAAGTATTGCGGAATAAGGTGATACATTTTGTAAAGTTAGTCTAGAGAAACCACAATGCTGAAGAAGCTACGTGGGAACTTGAAGACGTAATGATGAAGAATTATCCTCAGTTATTTGCTTAATCTTGTATAGCGATTCTAGGGACAGAATCTTGTTAAGGAGGGAAGAATGTAACGAATAAATTTTTTCGAGTTGTGATTCTGGGGATATAATCCTTTTAAGGAGGGAAGGATGTAACGACCGAGAAATTTTGTAATTTAATTTAAATATTTATTGAATGAAATAAATATTTAATAATTTATTTATTGAGAAAAAATATAAATAATTGATGGAATTGTGATGTAAGGACTTAGTAACTAAATTGGTTGGTTAATTAATTAAATTAAATAATCGTGATTTTATTTGAAGATTTAATTTAATGAATTAATTAAATTAAATGAATTGTTTAATATTAAAAAAATAAGAAAATTAAATAAGGTAATGTTTAAGTTTAATTTATTAATTAAATTAGATATATAATTATTTATTAATCATAAGTATTATTATAATAAAAATTATAATTATTATAACTAGTATTGTAAGTTATTTAAGTTAACTAAAGTGTGACAAGTGAAAACCATATAATAAAAATAATATAAAAATAATCTAGTAAAGGAGAATTGTGGTTGCCAAACAAGGCCCTGTGGCCTTTGGCTTATTTGAACTGATGTAAACTTTTGGGTTTGTGACCTGGCGTATTTGGGTGAAAGCCATATCAGTTTATTTTTCGTGTTCTATTTTGCCTAAGACTAAATAACAAAGGGTTAGAGAGAAAGCTTGGTGAGAAGAGAGAAGTGCAGAGATTTTAGAGAAGAAAGAAAACACAGTGGTTTTGAGAGAAGGGTTTGCTAAATCAAGGTATAAACTATTCCTAATCTTAACTCTTAATGTTGGTAGTATCTATTCTTTATGATTTGATAATTATGTTGGATTGATACATATATATGTATGTACGGTTTATAATATGTCAATCATTATACGTGAGTGCTATTTGATTTCCAAACACGTGAAATTGGTTTGTAGGAAGAAAAAATAAATAACAGTGTTTATGTTTGAAAAATGGCTTTAGAAAGTACAAAATTTGATGCTCAATATGTGCTATAATCTGCAATTTGATGTTGGATTGTGTTAGTATGTTAAGAAAAAAACAACGTAGTTTGAATCATATTAATTGGTTAAGAAACAAAGTTGTGGCGATCGAATTCGCTAAAAGTGTTAAAATTGAAGAAATTTGGAAAATTGAGGTTTTGAATCTTTAAAATTGAGTATATGTAATGTTTATGTAATTGGAATGGTGTAAAGCATGCTTAACTATGTTATTCCAAAGTTTTAGATGTTGAAGTTTGGTGAATTTCTGTGGAATTGGGATTTTTGGTCTATAACAGAGTCTAATTTCGTGTTTTGCAAAAACTATTTCAGTGCCGAAATGGCAGGCCGCCGCCAGATACAAAGTGGTCTCATGGCACGATCATTATTTAGTGGTCGATTAGACCAAAGTGTTGAAAGTGTTAACAAAGATAACTTTGGAAATGCTAACCTAACTTATTTTAATGACCTTAAAACATGTTATAAGACATAACAACATGTTGTAATCACAACGTTAAAACTATCGATTATGAATTAGTAAGTTGTGAAAGTTTGTAATGTGATGTCGTTTGAATTGGAATTGGTTTGCAATCACCATGTCGTATACTATGATATAACTGAGGAGTCAGTTTCATGTTACGTGAATGAGTAGGATAATCAAGTTCTAAGTTACGGATTATAGACTTGATTAAAATGAAAACTAAACTAATGAAATTGATGTTTATATAACTAATTAGTATTGTGATTCTAATGGTATATGTAGGGTAATTGGCGAACGTTTATTATATTTGTGTAGCTTACACCCGAGGTAAGTTTCCTAACTTCATTCTCTTTATAATGAATGCAAGTTCCTTATCCTAAACTTTTATTGAGCAAGTTTCATAGTTATGTTATCTTTTATGTCAAGCAAACTTTCTATTCCTAAATTTTACATTAAAGTTGAACAAGACTATTGATTATATCTCGTGTATAATTGTACAAGCTCTTGTAATCTAGTTCGTTACATCAAGCAAGTTTCAATTTCTTAAGTCTTGTTATTGTTATTCAAAGTATATATTGTTCTAAAACATTAATTCAAATGAGATATTTCGAATGTGGTACTTTGTACACACACTATGTCTATTCAATTGTACATTGTTGTTATTCGATTTATGACTTTGATAACCTTGTTCAATTCTATATTGTTGTATTTAACCTTTAAGTAGTAAGCAAACTCTTATTGATTGAACTAGTCTATAATGGAATAGTGTTCTAAAATTCTAGAACCACTGGTAAGTTAGTTCTGAGCTAAACTTTCTTTAGTGCAGAAATTCTAAATTCAAGCTGAGACGAACATCCCTAACATAGGGGATTTTAAACGTGTAACGTTTAGATGTTTGTGCACAATACATGGTATAAAGGGTTGATCCCCCTAAGTATGTTAAGAAGGGTCTATATAGTCTAAATGACTGTTAAGGTTGAGATAATAATACCTAAATACCGGGGACATAGTTTTGTGGTCTTAAGACCCTCAGATATTAAATTTGAACTTGTTTTCTATTTTTGATTCGTAGAACAAGTTCATTGTTGTTCAGCATTCGTTGTTCATTCACATGTTGTTATCACTACTACTCTCTATATCAATGAGCAATTGTTTGCTCACTCTTGCATTTAACACTGCAGCTAAAGTTGAGAAAGTCGATGAGCCATCTACTAGCAAAGGAAAGGGCAAGATGTCCATGTGTTGAAGATTTTTGAGAATTTATTTGAGTAAATTATGTTATAAGACTTATTTTATTTTGTGATGTATTCTGCAGACTTGTGTAATAATTGAAGGATTCTACAATACATAATCACATAATATACCACATTAGGTCATAATCAATCATATATGGTAACTAATGTATCTTACCCTTCTTCTCAATCTAATCATTCTTTAGATTGGTTAACCTTGGTTACGGTTATTGCATTGCTTTACATTTACATTCAAGTAATCATTTGTCAACCTTTAGTTGTAATTCTTAAGGTTATTATCATCATTAAGGATGTTACTTAAAGTTTATTAAGGTTATAATTCACCATTAATCAACTTCTATTCCATTTACATTCATAAGCATTCTTCTCTGGCCCTTTCCTAGTCTTTGGAGTCGTGGCGCTTGACTTCTTATATATACTTTTCTTATTTGGGACACGACTTCCCGATATGTGTTGTTTCGGTCTGAAATTTGCAATATATTCATCTCCTTATACCATAGCCGCGATGTGGCGCCACTTTACAGTGGCTGAAGGTTAGGCCTTGGAGCTGCGGCACCAATTGTAAAGCTTTGGGCCGCGCTGCAGTGCCGGCCCCGAGCCTCAGATTGCTTTCACAGTTTTCTTCTTCTGTGAACTTCCCGGGCTCATAAATTGATCATTATAAGTCCGAATTGGCTCGTTCAAAAGTCGTTAGCTCACATATCACATGTTTTATGACTTCATTCTAAAATCTTACATTTCTGAATCCGTTAACATGGAATTCACCTATTAAGTTCTTTATTACGAAAATGATAAACGTTCGTGAACATTCATAGCTCATTTCTTTGTTTTAAGTCGAAATTTAACCATTTTTGAGTCCGCAACTCCAAAATGCAAACTTAGACTATTCTCCATCGAAAACCAACATTTTTGAGTTCAATGGTGACTTTTGACTTCCATTCCGAGAATTTAACGATTTCAACGATTATCATCTAATCTCGTAAATTTTGCCATAACTTCGTTACTTGATATTTTTACACCGTTCCAAATGGATTCATTCCATTAATACAACATATATCATCTAAGCCTGCAAATGATGGTTTTAAATTTGTCCATCAACAACAAAATTACAATTCTTTAATGTTCTTCATTAGTTCATAACTTTTATAATTATGAATTACTTACAACATGGTTTATTAAGGTTTAAGTCCTCTAATAACCATCCTTATCGTTCCTTATCATACATGCTCCACCAATACTCACTTCTCTATCAAACTATAATTGAAGGGATGGAGATTAATGGTTAGGGATTCATTACCTTTGAAGTTCTTAGCTTGGTTCTTCTTCTTTTTTCTTGAATTATCAAAACTCTTCTCACTCTTCTCTCAATATGAAAACTCTAAGATGTTGGTGGAATTTGAACAAATAACAAATGAAGACAAAGCTCTCATATTTATAGGATTTACCAAGCGAGGGTATAAGAGTCATTTAGGCCCTCCCACCTCCTTAACTTCCACCTCCTTACTATTCCTATCTTGGTCACCAAGTAAATCACTTTACTTGGTCACCAAGATGGCTGGCCATGTGCTTCATGGGGCCCACATGGGTTGCCCCATGAGTTTTTCTTACCCAATAACCCATCGGTTTGATCCACAGATCCGGTTCTTGGTTTGGGCTTAGGTTTTAATAACTTCTGGCTTAATATTTGGGCTTGCATTTCATATCATTGGGCTTTAACAAGTGTGCACTTGGGCTTGCCCAATTCCTACACACATCCTACAAGTCCATTATAATTGCTTTAAAGCTTGTAACATATAGTTCTCGTATTCTTCACGTATACTAATTCGTATAATCACTCATCATATACGATATACTATCTTTCATACATACTCGTATAATAATTCGTATCATACTCGTATTCTTGCTTCATATAATACTTGTGTATCATACTATCATCGTTATTTAAATCTTTACTTTCCTTAACATTCTCGAACTTAGTACGCAGGCGAAAAACTGCGTTTTTCATACTTGAATTATTATTACATAATCTATCCTTCCTTATTATTCTATCGTTACGTATTTCTCAAAAGTTCAAAAATAATTTCCGAGCAGATATTGATGAATAGTGTTTTTCGAAAAATTTCTCAGAAAGCTTTTATTTTCATCTTGGAAATTCAAACACTTTAAATCCTTCACGTAACTTGAATACTACAATATTCCGACATTTTTAGGTTATATAACAACCTTCATCTTATTAACTCATTAATAATAACATATAATATAATTTTATTAATTATTTAATCAAATAAAATTATTTTATAATTAATTTGATTTCCTCGGTCGTTACATAGTCTCCCTAAAAGCTCTCATTTGATTAACTATACCAGAAACTCTAGAGAAGAAATCTTGAATAGACTCATTACCTTTCATGAAGAGTGTCTCAAACTCTCTTCTAAAAGTCTGCAGTTTAACCGTTGTTATCTTCTTGTCCCCATAGAACTCTTGCTTCAAAATAGTCCATGCTTCCTTCGACTTTGTGGCACCAGCAATTCGAGCAAATATAGGGCCTGTTATAGCCTATTGCCAAAACAAGTAGAGCCTTCGCATCCTTTTTGCAAAGTTCTCTAACATTCGTTGCATTCTCTGCAAAACCATTCTCAACCAACTCCCAAAGTTCTTGTGCAATAAAAAAGGTTTTCATTTTGATGCTCCAAAACTCATAATTTTCTCCAGTAAATGAAGGAATCAAGGATTGAGAAAGATTTGGAACATTACCGTTTGCCATAGTTGTGAAAAGCTTACTTAAACCTTTTGTCGAACACCTTGTGTACACAGCAATAAGACCCACTAATGATGTTACATCAACAATCTAAAAAAAAACTCCAATGCCCAACGACAATCAAACCTGGCTCTAATACCAGAAATGTTGGGGTAAGGTCTATACTTTACTGCATATTACAAAGAAACACAGGTAAATATTTATAGGCTAAATTAGAGATCAAAAAAATTAGCAACAAGACAGGGAGTTTTTACTCTGCTACTACAGAAAAACAAAGCAACAATGGAAGATTTTTATTTCAATAATGAATGGAATACAAATCTTATGCTACTATTGGAACATACTAGCTAGCATATATATAGCAGAACATAACTGAAATAAACCAGCTACTTGGGCCTAAAGAAGTGGAGACTGTTCCCACTTTATACTTGCTCCTAAAGAATAGCTAGTTTATAGTAAATGAACTCTAGTAATAGCTACTTGACTTATTCAAATAATGAACAGACTTTAGACATGTGCATCATATTTTAATTATTCATACTTGGCGAGATCGATGAATATTAGATTTGTCCCTCTTTGGTGGAGGATTTTTTCATATGCAGATTCATGGGTTTTGGCAGTTGGAATGATAGGAGGATTCTTTGGAGATGTGCTTATTTTTCTATTCAGTGGGGAGTTTGGATCGAGAGGAATACTAGGATTTTTTTTTCGTGTGTTTGTGCCAGACAATGAATATAGATTTTCTTTTGGATAAAGTGTCTTTCTTTACTTCTCTATGGGTTCATGCTTTGGGAGCATTTCGAGCAGCTTCTTTGTCATATCTAGAGATTGGCGGGCAATGCTCCACTACTCGTTTTATTTACTTGTATCTTTGATTATTTTTTTTTGGGAAACCTTGTCCACCACATCTTTTGTTCATCAATATAATGGGAAAAAAGTTGGAGGGAGGGGAGACACATCCATCCTTGTTTGACCTTTTTAGGTTAAGTATGCCTCTGGAATATATATAAATGAAAGAAGGAATGAGCTTGATGTTGTAGAAGGGAGAAGAATGGTAGTGCCCAAATAGAAAGGAATGTGTTTGGAGGTTCTTCATGCCCCAAGGGTCTAGCTTTATCATAAACATGCCCACACAAAAACATAAGCGCACCCTGTCACTGTCCCTGGTCCAAGGTTGTACTTTCCTTTTTCCTCTGTTACATCTCACCTTGCACATCCATGTCCTTCCATCTTTTCTTTGAGTGGCTGCTACAGTGTAGCTGGCTCTTGTCAATATTGTGTACAGAGTAGTACAAATTTTGTAATGAATTTGTTGTTGTTCTCTTTAAGATCGAAATATAGCTTATTTCCTTTGTCTCATCTATGAACATGTAGGAAATAGCGAATGAATATATTGAAAACTTATCCTATATTTAGGTCATTGTTATTTTTTATTTTTGACTTGTGTTGATAATGTTATTTGTGTGTTATGAGCAAATGTCTTATTCTATTTCTTGCTTCACATTAGAATCTCATTTCCATGACTGCTTCTTACTACATATTTGCATGACAAATGGCTGTCAAAGTTCTCATCATTTAACTCTCCGAAGAACAATTTCTTGGTCGGGTCTTATTGGTCTAGACTTATTTTATAAGTTTTGTGTTGAAATTTTGATATTCCTTGTGGATTTTTCTATCATGTTATCGCTATTTGGTTGAGCCATGATCTTTTCTGGATTTGAAGAAGGCCTTGTTTAATTTTTCAACTTTGTGACAGGCATTAGCACCTTGTGTTTCAATTCTAGTTCCCCCCTACTGTTTTCTGGTTCAACTACAGGGCAAGCATCTTGTTGGGACCTACGGTATGTACAACTGATCAAAACTTTGAAATGTGCCTATAGTTGTTTCACAGTGTCCTTCATTTCATGGCAAATTATTAGTTTAACAATTACTGTAACGCCCCAGAAAATCGAACCTTTTGTAAATACTTTTAATAATGAATAAAATAATATTATTTATTATTATTATGTGTTAGTAAGATGAATGTCGTTCTATAACCTAGAAATATCAGAAAGTCGTAGTATTTTAACTACGTGAATGAATTAAAGTGTTTGAATTTCTAAGACGAAAATAAAAGTTTTCCGAGAAATTTTCTGAAAAATACTATTCATCAATTTCTGCTCGGGAATTACTTTTGAACTTCCGAGAAATACGTAACGTTATAATATCAAGGTGATATGGATTATATAATAATAATCTAAGTATGGAAAACGTAATATTTTGCATGCGGACTTAAATTAAGAACGTTAAGGATTAAAGACAAAAGGGAATGGAATGGTGGATCTTGTAGGAAGTACAAGACTAATGTGAATTAAGGGGCAAGCCCAAGTTATGGTAAGGTTTAGCCAAGTATTGGTTTATATAAAGCCCAAGTAAAGTAACGCAAGCCCAATAGGAATAAGCTAAGTTAGTTAACTTAAGACCAAAGTAATGATCCATTGGGTTAGGCTTGATCCATGGAGCAAACCAAGGTTAATATGGGTTATCTTGGTCACCAAGTACTTTATGTGATGGCCAAACATTGGATATGTTTTGTGTTGTCCAAGTAATTAGTGTGGCTAGCAAGTATACTTAATTGTTAAGCAAATGAATAGTAAGGAGGTTAGTTAAGGAGGTGGGATGTTCTAATGTCTATAAGGCCCTCACTTTGGCTTTCCTATAAATAGAAGGAGATTGCTAGTCATTTATCAATTGTTCAAAACACCAACAACTTCCAATACAAAGCAACTTATTGGTTAGTGAAAAAAAGCACTTTTAAGACAAACATCCTTTGTTAGATTTTCAAAGAAGAAGAAGACTAGTTCATCAAGGGTAAGGCTCTTGTCTAATAATTTTCCCTCTCTATCATTGTAGGGTGATAAGAGAAGTGTAGTCTAATAAGCATGTATGCTAAGAACATGTAAGAATTGAATAAGCAATGGACTTAAGCTGAATAAGTCATGAATAAGTAACTTGAACCTAAATAAGTTATGAACTTGATGAACTTGTCATATGTTTGCCATACGAAGTTAGTATGTTTGATAAGATGTGAGAATGTTGATTAAAGGACTTAAATCTATAATAAGTCATAAAGAATGAAAATTTGTAGTTTATAAGTTATTAAGTCATGAACTTATGAAGAATAAGTCAAAACCTAATTTGAAAATAAGTTAATATAATAAGTAGTTTGAAATGTTCATATGATCGTTAGAATCCATTTAGAACAATGATCAAATTGTTAGTAATTAAGTTTCGCCCGAATTCACGCGATTGGACGATAATCGTCGAATTCATGAAATTCTCGGAATAGAAGTCGAATTTTATGTTTGAACTCGAAAACGTTGGTTTTCGATGGAGACAAGTCATATTTGGCATTATAGAGTTGCGGACTCGAAAATAACCGGATTTTGACTTAGAACTTGGAAACGAGCGTTGAACGTTCAATAACGTTTATCGTTTTCGCTAAAAATGAACTAATAGATGAATTTTTAGCAAACGAAGTCAAATAGATAAAATTCTTGCATGAACGCGTAGAGTATGTAATTTGTGAACCGTGGGCTTTTGAACGAGCCAATTCGGACTTATAAAGAAGAAGTTATGCGTCCGGAAATTTTGCAAAGTTAAATGTCTGTCAAAATGTTTCTAGTGCATGAGTTGGCGTCATAAGTACAACCCCAGTATATATTGGTGGAATTTACAATACCATATACAAAGATACACATACCTAGTGCAGAGTCACACCACCGCAAAAGTGAGAGAGTAATATGTGGGTATGCAGCTTAAGACAGGAGGTTAGTATCGCTAAACCGCGTCATGTGAGTTGAAGAGCAATAATGAAATGACTGCTACGTGACGTCGATCCTAGGGTTTAGCCAGTGAAGAAGGTTTTCAAGTATGACATGAATGGTAACTCATTAGTAAGGAACTTAATGAAGCATTGTAAGGTATGGTTAAACCTTAAGTATGTTACCTAAAGGTTGAGGATAAGTAATCAAACATGAACGTGATGTTAATGTAATAAAGACGAAACGAAAAGCCGGAACGGATAATAACAAATCTAAGTCTCAATTAGATTGAGAAGAAGGGTAAGATTCTTTAGGAACCATGTATTCTCATTCGTGACCTAATGTGTTATGTAATGTTATTGTGAAACCCCGGATTTTATGAATAAATATTTAATTTTCTCGAAATAATTTTTTTGAATATTATGGTGTGGATTTGATATAATGTTATAGTTATGGGTAGTATTTATAAATTTTTTAATGTATGCAAGTTGTTATATAATATTAGATTGGTCGGGGAATATTAAAAATAAAGTAATACGCGTGGTATTGATTTTTAATCGATAAAGTTAAAGCCGCTCAAGCTACATACTCAGAGCTGATGAATGTGAAGAAGAAGGTTCAAGAAGGCGTTATCTTAACCCTCGATTTAATTGGCCCATTTTGAAATCCTCGATCAAGTAGAACTGTGGCTTATAGACTCGTTTTACCGCCAAGTATGTCACGTGTTCATAACGTTTTTCACGTATCGATGTTACGTAAATATGTGGACGACCTGAACCACATTATTAATTTAGAACCGGACGAGATAGCAGATGATTTAACGTATGAGGAGATACGTGTTAAAATCTTGGATAAGAAGGATTATATTCGACGCTCAAAGGTTATACCTCAAGAGTTAGAATCTAAAATGAAGACAAGGTACCCTCACCTCTTCAGCATACCAGGTATGTACGTAAATTTCCAGGGCGAAATTCCATAAGGAGGGGAGATTGTGAGACCCCAGATTTTATGAATAAATATTTAATTTTCTCGAAATAATTTTTTTGAATATTATGGTGTGGATTTGATATAATGTTATAGTTGCGGGTAGTATTTATAAGTTTTGTAATGTATGCAAGTTGTTATATAATATTCAATTAGTCGGAGAATATTCTTTTTGTCGAAAAATATCCGTACGACGGTACAATCATTGGTGGACCCCACAACGGAATTATTATCGAATTGAGAAAACAACAAAAATATTTTTATGAGAATAGCGGCGGAAGTTTTACCGTTAAAACTGTTGAACTACTCGGTAGTAAAAGTACAGTAATACGCGTGGTTGAATAGTAGCACATGGTATTGATTATTAATGCTTACGTGAGAAGTCACTCAGTTTTGTTTTATTAGTATTATTAATGTAATAAAACAGAAAAACTTTTTATATAAAACAGAATACTTTTATAAAGTTATTCGTTTTATTATATTATAAATAGAATATATAATATTCTATTATGCATAGTGTTTTGCATAGTAAAATCTTTTTATATAAAATAGAATACTTTTATAAAGTTATTTGCTTTATTAGACAATAATTAGAATATATTATATTTTATTATGCATAGTATTGCATAGTGCCTGCATAGTGTTTTGCATAGTAAAATCTTTTTATATAAAACAGAATATTTTTATAAAGTTATTCGTTTTATTAGATTATAAATAGAATATATTATATTTTATTTAAAAGATTTTGTTTTATTAGAATATTTTATTAAATCAATCTGGACCGTCCGTTTAAAAGTAAATCAATCTGGACCGTTCATGAATTAGTTACTATGCAGTCCATTCTCCTATAAATAGAAGCTCATTCCTTCATTATTTCTTACGAATTCACTGAAACTCTAGAGAGAGAAACTATAGAGAGAATTCTTCTTCTATAATCTTGAGCGTATTTCTTTAGAGTTTAAGAAAGCTTTGAGCATAGTGCAAGTTTTCTTCGAGTATATCCTCGCCCTACCAGTCGGAGTACTCTTCTTTCAAAGGTAAGGGATATTATTTGTTGTACCCATAAGGGGTATTATTTCTTTTGTATTCATGAAGAGAACTTCTGTTATTCCATTCTTTATTATTACATTGGAATAACTTTGCATCACGCGGACTACCCTATACTTGGTGAAATTCTTTTGTTATTCCATTCTTTATTATTATGTTGGAATAACTTTGCTTTTAAGCAATACCGCATACATGGTGAAATTCTTACATTATTCCATTCTTTATTATTACGTTGGAATATCACATGCGGCGCATTCTACACGACGACTGGTTCCATTATTTATTATTCTATTGGAATAACTTTTCTGCATGCGATTCTATCGCATGCACGGTGAAGTCTTTTGTTATTCCATTCTTTATTATTACATTGGAACATCACTTGCGGTGCGTTTACGCATGACTGGTTCCGTTATTTATTATTCTATTGGAATAATACGTATGTAATATGCGTTACGCATGACTGGTTCCATTTCTTTAAAATTCATTGAAAAAACCTCTCTCACATGGATTACATCGCATACATGGTGATTTCTTACGTTATTCCATTCTTTATTATTACATTGGAATAACTTTTGTCATGTGAATTACCACATGCATGGTGAATGACCCTTCGTATTCATTTCTTATTAAATTGTGAAAATGATCTGTCTACGTGGATTACCGCATGACGGGCGAAAATCCATTTGCAATTTCATATATTCTGTTATACTCAGTTGGTTAAAGCTTTGACTTCTATACTCCATGAAATTAGTGGAATATCATTGATATTTGCGCTTCATCTAGTATTTTTTTCATGGAAATATTCTTCTGAGCATTCTTGAATTTTACTCCACAAAGCAGTATCATGTTGACAATTTGGACATTATTGAGCTTGGGATAAATTAACTTATAAATATTTAAAATTAATTCTTGAACTTGTTTTATTGAATTATTATGTCATTATCATCATCCTCATGTTTATATTATGTTGAAAGTCATCTGTGGCCTGTAGTGCATAGATGGACTTGGTATGATTATGACCGAGGATTATTCTAAGTATAATCATGACCGTAATGTTATAAATGATGTGGTAAAAGTCCTCATTGGCCCGTAGTGTATTGATGGACAGTTGTTGGCATGATCATGACCATTGATGAATACACTAATATCCTTGGCCCGTAGTGCATGGATAATTTGTGGTTGTGATACTAATGAATATCCTTGGTCGTAGTGCAAGGATGATGTGGATTATTTATTAAGCTGAGTCCTAGCGATAAAAAGTGATGAAAAACCTTTTAAATCATAAAAGATAGTAGATTTTATTCTCTACTTGACTCTTTTAATGGATTGCTTGTTCCGCTGCAGTTAAACTTGATGTTTGTTATATTGTATCAGTTTAACATTGTTGAAGACTAACGATAATTTATTCTGCATTATCTTAGTCATAATATTTCTTACTGGGCTAGTCGAGCTCACCCTTTCTTTCATTGTTCTCTTCAGGAAATGAGAACGTAGCTGGGACTAGTCGGAGAACAGAGTGATGGTCCAGATAATAGCATTAGTAGTCCTTATTATTCTGTTAAAGAGTGTGATAATAAATGTAATGAAGACTCAATTAAGTGTGGATATTGTCTAGATGACAATATTTGTATTAAAACTCACAGCATATGTTTTGTCGTATTTTACACGACTGTTCTATAATTAAGTTGTATTTGAATTTTGTACCATGTATTTGGCGACTCAAGATGGGTGATGTATACCTGTTTTTGGGCGTCATAGTTATCATTTACTGTAGAGACTTAAAGACATAAACAAGAACGTGTTATAACTGTAGCAGACGCTGAAGGCAAGTATTCTAACCCTTGTTCCAATTCAATCTGGACAAGCTTTGTAATTCATGTATTCTTGCACATGAAGTATTGTATGATGAAGTCAAAGCCAATTCTTTCGGCTAGACTTATATTATGTTTCTATCAAAGCATGGTCAATGTTTACCAAGTTATATTGGTGTGGTTTTCAAACGAAGACTGAGTATGCTAAAATGTTTTGTCGTCAAACGACAGTCACGTGAGGTTGCCACAACTTAAACGTACATACGTTTAATGAATGTAGTGCTGATCAACATAGAGTACTATAGGCTGATCACCTAGACGTGCTTATAAGAAATATCGGACTTACGGACTTAGTGTCGGGATATCCTTTTCAAAAGAACTTATGAAATGCTCAAGGTCTTGGACCGAAATTGATGTTTTATTAATATTGTTGTTGTAAAACATTTTGAAATAAAAGAAGTGCTATTTTGATTTATCGATAGTACTTCATTACTATTGTTCAGTTATTGAAGATATATGATTCTTATGTTTCATGCATGTTGTTTATTAGAATTGTTGTACTTGTTGAGCTAGTCATGCTCACTCTTGCTTGAACCATATGAACACATCTAAGATCGAACGGACCGAAGGCTCCGACAAGGATAAGGGCAAGGCGAAGACGAACCCATAGAATACTTATGTAATAGTATATGGTGAATGATTGTAATATATTTGATATTATGACAAGAACAAATGTAATGGTTATAAAGAACCTAGGGTAATGTTAATATTATTTTGAATATATAAAAGACATATTTGTTCTATTGAGGCTTTTCAATTGAATGTATATGTGAATGGTAGTACCATGTAGCACCATCTGTCGAGTTGAAAGATATCCGGATTTGGAGATGTCACAATTACAGTCATATAGGTGCTAGTGTTTACTGTGTTTTATATATTGACCATGTGATCTATTTGGCTGCCTTAAAGTTATGCCATCAAAAATAGTTGAAAGGCAAGTTTGTGAATGTAGACGTCTTTCAAAAAAAAATTGAATTGGGCAAGCATACCAAGTGCTACCCCACTCTCCCTCTTTCCTGCTGATTTTATAATGTGACAAGCATATTCTTATGTTTTTACTTTATATACATTTTTTACTATTGTTAAAATTATAATAATATAAATATGTTAAGAATATAAAAACTTCTTTAAATATATTGTATGTGTTTCAAACATGTTTAAAAGTTCATCTCAAACCTTTATGTCTTGACAACTAAAAATAAAATAAAGTAAAATCTGTGCTAAGAACATCTGAAACGGAACGAGAATATATGTTTGTAGTAATATAAGATGGCTGATAAAATTATGTACTGATTTTTTACGAAGAGTTCAAATAATTCCTATATTTATATTGTCCTTCGAGAAAGTGACATTGTTTTATGATTTTGCAGGACTATAAGAACTTTGTGGCAGACAAGGGTAAGTCCGAATTTAGGAGTGTGTATTCAATTAAGATTTTTAAAGACTTTTAAAGACTTTAAAAGTTTGGTTGTATTCAATCAAGACATTTAAAGAGTTTATAAAAATTTACTGGTATTCAATTACAACTTTTGTAATGTCTTTAAAAGTTAGGTGGTATTGAATTGAGACTTTTATAAAGTCTATAAAAGTATTTTGATATTCAAAAAGTCATTGATTTTTCAGATTTCTATCAAATGATAGAGTTTGACAGACTTTATAAGAAAAGTTATAACTATCAACACATATCCAAAGTTTAGCCTCATCTCTAAAGACTTCTAAAGATTTTCAAATATTAAACACAAAAGTAGAAATTCAAATTGTCACTAAAAAAAATAGCAGAGAGATTTTATGGAAAATTCAAAAGTCGCAAAACTCTCCGGTAAATTTTTAACTTAAAATGAATATAAATTAATCTAATTTTAAAAAATATAATTATTAAATTTATAAACCGTTTATATGTTTTTTTTACTAAAAATTAGATAAATTACACAAACTTTTATTATAGGAATATCTCGTTATGACTTTGAAAAATCAAACAGTAAATTTTGATTTTTAATATTATATTATATATATTTTATATTATATATATTTTATATTATATAGATGTAGTATATGATATATACGAATCTTGATAAATTCCAAAACTCATCAAAATTAAAAAAATTAGTTAAAAGATGACAACGGTCAACTGTTAAAAAATTAGTTACGTAGCATTTTAATTAATTAATTTCTAACATCATAAATAAATTAATAGGTCGCATAATTATTTTTTTAACGGTCAATTTTGGTTCACTAACAACTATTAATAATTTTAAGAAAAATAAAATCTCCGCAATTTTATGCATGGAAACCAGATGGTAAATTTTTTATAACTTGGTGGCAATTTACTCACATGTATAAAGTTTTGCGATCATATAGATTTTCATTGTCATATTATTTTATGAAAAATAAAGTTTGGTACTCCTACTAAAAAATCGTACGCATATATAGTATATATATATATAGTTCAATAAAAATGAGCTTAATTTTTGTGTTGCGTCTGTAGCTTCTAAAGTTTTATTCGTATTCGAGTATCCAAATTTATCATGAAATGTGTAGAATAATATGAATGCTTTCAACATATATAAAATCCCATGCCACAATAATTTAATGAAATAATGAGACTTCATGTAGTTCATGAAAAAAGAGTGAGAGGCTGTACACATGGGCTAATTAATAATTAATATAAGCAACAAGATATATGAGAAGTATACAAAAGTCTTTCAATATCTTGGTAAAAAGTCTATTAAAGTCTGTCACTTATTTCATAGAGTCTATAAAAGTCATTTTAAAAAAGTCTGTAAAGTCTTTAAAAGTCATTACAATTCACAAACTCTACAAAAGTCTGTCACTTAAAAAAAGTCTTTAAAAATCTTAATTGAATACACCCCCCTTAATCTATTCTATGCATCACCTACAAAATTACACATCTACATTAGTTATAGGCGGAATAGATGGTGTACTATGTATTGTAGATCAAAACACTGACGAGGTCCTCTCGAGTTGTATTTTGGATAAAAATAGCAGTGAATCCATACGGCCAGAAGCCTCAAATAAAGTCGCTACAAGAAAGAAATGAAGAAGAATCTCAGAAGATACCCGGCTTGACCTTATGCCAAAGGCTTTTAGGCCTTCTGTTGACTTTGTCATATTTCATCCTTATGTTTTGATGATGAAATGTTCAAGTACTAAATTGTTTTATGGTGTTTCAGGGATTTATTGATAAAAGAACATTGGCGGATTTTTCAATTGGACGGAGAATTTTCTTTTTCTAGGGGACAAATGTAAGATCAATTGCATAATAATTGATTTTTCTTTTAAAGGCTCTAGGACATATTATTTGCATTTTTATTATATGTCTTAAATGAAAAATGTTTTTAAAAATTTTATGAAAAAGATTTTTGAGGAGTAATACATATATTAAATATCTTGTCATAATATGTGCATGATTGCCATACACTTTTGGAATGTGATATGTGTGTATTTGAAATAATGTTACACGTGGATATTTAAAAATGGCAGCTAGACTTTATTGCATGTGCGGTTTTCAAGGAGTGATTATTTCTCATGCATAAATTGATATTCGGTTATGATATGAATGCTTTATATATACATGCTAGCTAACTATTTATTGAGATAAGATGTATGTGAGAGTTTCAAGGAAAAGAAATTATGATTATCTTGGACTCTTAAAGATCTTGAGTCTTGGAAAGATAATTGACTGTTGTGCTTCTCTTTTACACGCCACTTTTGAGTGAGGAGAAAAAGTCAAAGTTATTATCTCTTAAAGGTCTTTTGATTTATTCCACTAACGAGATTCTGTTTTCTAAATCTGGATATATATTAAAGATGTGGACTAATTCAAGCTTTACCGTTGGGAGATGTTGTAATCAAGCCAGATTTTGTGGACTCATAAAACGTTATTTTTGATAAATTAACGGTAATATATGGTTGGCTATAAAAACAGTATTCTCATGTATGGAAAATACACAACTCACGAAATTATCTCTTGCACTTATTACTGTTATTTTTCAAGCAAATTGATTTAATCAATGCAACTTTTGAGTAGCTAAGCAATTAAATATCTGATATAATTTGAGCCGGTATTTGGTAAGATTTAATTGTTTATTATTTTTGTGCTAATTGATCATTGCATATAGTTGAGCCTTTAATTGTTAAATTGATTATTCTTGCATTGACCATAGACCTCTATATTTGTATTGAATTTTTCTATTTAGACTAAGTGTAGTCTAAAGGTGTTAATCCTAGTGGATTAGAGAAAAGGCTTACAAACAGGTTCAAGGAAGCAAAGGTGCTTGAAGAGTGCATAGGTGCACAAGGAGCAAGAGAAGCTCAAGAGAAATTAATTGTTAATTAATTTTTGTAAGAATCTGTTTTGTAATCTGTGATTATTTATAAAGAAATAAATAAAGTGAATCTCCAATACTAGTTGGTATTGGACGTGGACTAGGCTATTATTATAGAGGGTAACAGCTGAACCACGTAAAAAATCTTGGTGTTGATTTTATTATTTGTTTTACTTTAAAATCACATAAGCCATTTTAATTATCTTAATAATTAAAATTTGAATACTTGCATTACATTAAGATAATTCTTTAAAACCAAGTATTTTATTTAAGTTATAAATTCAGCAGGATATTTTCTAAATAGGCTATATTAATTCAGTAAGCTGATTTCAACCATTATAGTAGCCTAAAATTAATAGTTTTGTTTAAAATTTAAAAATTGGTCATAGATTGCTCCCACACTTATTCAACCCCCCATTCTAAGTGTGCCTAGATAAATTTCATTTAGTATCAGAGCTTGGCTCTACTTATCTTGGTCTTAAAGGTGACTTGTAGGGAAAGATTTACGACATGATTACGATTAAGAACAACAATCAAGAAGGACAATCAACCAATAGACCTCCTTTGCTGTTTTGAACGAAAAATTACAACTTCTAGAAGTTCAGAATGAGGATCTATCTTAAAAGAGATCCTTGAGAATGGTGGGTTGTAGAGAACGGACCAGTTATTCCACGAAGAGATGATGGGACACCAAAGATTCTACTAGAAATGGATTCAACTGAAATCTGCATGGTCTCATATGATTCAAAGGCAATGAACACGCTTCTCAGCAGCATGGTACAATCCAAGATAGACAAAGTTTCCTCATGCAACACAGCTAAGGAAATTTGGGATACTCTAGTGGTAAGTCATAAAGGTACTTCCAAAGTACGAGAAGTCAAGCTAAGCATGCTTATGCACGATTATGAAATGTTCAAGCTCGAAAAAAATGAAACCATTAAGCTAGCTCAAGCAAGATTTCTAGTCCTTATAAACTCCTTGAAATTACTGGACAAGACTATTCCTCAAAGTGCGATCAACCGTAAGTTGCTTCGGGCTATGCCCAAAAGGTTTGCTTCTAAAATCACTACTCTTCAAGATTCTACAACTATTTCTTCCATGGATACTTTAACTTTGTTTAGTGAATTAGAAGAATATGAACATCAGTTAAAGAGATATGATGATGAGGAGGAAACTCCTCGAAAAAAGGTCTTAGCTCTTAATACAGATAATGAAGAGGAGCTTGATGATGACTCAGATGAAGAAATAGCAATGATGTCAAGAAGACTCAAGGGGCTACTACAAAGGAGAAAAAAAGAAGAAATGCTTTCAATTCAAATAAGTCCAAAGGAAAGCAAACTGAAGAGACATGCTTCGAATGTGGACGTCCTGGTCACTTCAAGAAAGATTGTTTTCAATTGAAGAACAAAGGGAAGACAAACTATAAAGACAACAAGAAGAACAAAGCCCTTGTGACTTGGAATGATGAGGAATCTGAAGTGGAGATCGATGCTAAAGATGAGATAGCACAAGTATGCTTCGTGGGAATTGAAGGTGAATCTAATCAGGTATCTTTTAATGAATTGAACTCATTAGAACAAGAAAATAAGAAATTAAAAGAAAAGAATGCATGCTTAAAAAGTTTAGTTAATACTTTAATGAGTGAAGTAGATTCATTAAGAGATGAAAAGAAAGAAATTGAAAAGGAATCCACTTGTAAAGAAGAAAAGATTTTGATTGCTAAGATTGATTATTTAGATAATTATAACAAAATACTTTTCAATAAGGTAAATTTCTTGAATAATGAAATCCAAAAATTGACTAATGAGCTAAAAATGAGAGACATTCTAGTTTTAATGGTAAATTTTATGCATTTGTAATTGTTGATGATTTTTCAAGATACACATGGGTATTATTTTTGAGAACTAAGGATGAAGCATTTAAAGAGTTTGAAAAATTAATAAGGAATCTTGAAACTAAGTATAGCTACAAACTCATTAGAATTAGAAGTGATCATGGTACTGAATTTCAAAAAGATTTCATAACTTTTTGTGATCAAAGAGGTATTAGTCATGAATTTTTAGCCCCAAGGACTCCTCAACAAAATGAGGTGGTGGAAATGAAGAATAGAACTCTATAAGAGATGGCAAGAACTCTACTACAAGAAAGTAAGCTTCCAAATAAATTTTGGGCCGAAGTAGTAAGTACATCATGTTATGTTTTAAATAGAGTACTCATTCGTCCTATTATTTTAAAAACACCTTATGAGCTTCTAAATAATAAAATTCCAAACATAAGTTATTTCAAAGTATTTGGTTCTAAATATTTCATCTTAAATACAAGTGATAATTTGAGAAAATTAAATGCTAAGTCAAATGAAGGAATTTTCATTGGTTATTCTCAAAATAGTAAAGCTTATCGTATTTTCAATATTAGAAAGTCATGTGTAGAAGAATCTGTTCATATCACTTTCAATGAGACTAACAATGATCTTCCAAAAAAAAGTGAAGATGATGCAGGAAATTTAGAGACAGTCAGAATTTCAGCAAACCGAAAAGAATAAAACAGGAGCCCTAATGAACAATCTCAGGAAACTGAAATTGATAACCAGCAGGAACGTGAACCTGAAAATTTGCAAGAAGCTGAAGATGAATCTCATGATCAAGAGGAAGTTTTACATGATATCCAAATGCCAAAAACAACTAGATATGTCAAGAATCATCCTCCGGAGAATATCATTGGAGATATCAACAAAGGTGTAACAACACGAAGAGGTTTACAAAATCATTTTGCATTCTTTGCATTTTTGTCACAGGTTGAGCCAAAGAATGCAAATGATGCATTTCTTGATGAAAAGATGTCATCATCAAAAAGGGGGAGAATGTTGACTTTGTCATATTTCATCCTTATGTTTTGATGATGAAATGTTCAAGTACTAAATTGTTTTATGGTGTTTCAGGTATTTTTTGATAAAAGAACATTGGTGGATTTTTTAATTGGACGGAGAATTTTCTCTTTCTAGGAGACAAATGTAAGATCAATTGCATAATAATTGATTTTTCTTTTAAAGGCTCTAGGACATATTTTTTGCATTTTTATTATATGTCTTAAATGAAAAATGTTTTTAAAAATTTTATGAAAAAGATTTTTGAGGAATAATACATATATTAAATATCTTGTCATAATATGTGCATGATTGGTATACACTTTTGAAATGTGATATGTGTGTATTTGAAATAATGCTACACGTGGATATTTAAAAATGGCAGCTAGACTTTATTGCATGTGCGGTTTTCAAGGAGTGATTATTTCTCATGCATAAATTGATATTCGGTTATGATATGAATGCTTTATATATACATGCTAGCTAACCATTTATTGAGATAAGATGTATGTGAGAGTTTCAAGGAAAAGAAATTATGATTATCTTGGACTCTTAAAGATCTTGAGCCTTGGAAAGATAATTGACTGGTGTGCTTCTCTTTTACACGCCACTTTTGAGTGAGGAGAAAAGGTCAAAGTTATTATCTCTTAAAGGTCTTTTGATTTATTCCACTAACGAGATTATGTTGTCTAAATCTGGATATATGTTAAAGATGTGGACTAATTCAAGCTTTACCGTTGGGAGATGTTGTAATCAAGCCAGATTTTGTGGACTCATAAAAACGTTATTTTTGATAAATTAACGATAATATATGGTTGGCTATAAAAACAGTATTCTCATGTATGGAAAATACACAACTCACGAAATTATCTCTTGCACTTATTATTGTTATTTTTCGAGCAAATTGATTTAAATAGTGCAACTTTTGAGTAGCTAAGCAATTAAATATCTGATATAATTTGAGCCGGTATTTGGTAAGATTTAATTATTTATTATTTTTGTGCTAATTGATCATTGCATATAGTTGAGCCTTTAATTGTTAAATTGATTATTCTTGCATTGACCATAGACCTCTATATTTGTATTGAATTTTTCTATTTAAACTAAATGTAGTCTAAAGGTGTTAATCCTAGTGGATTAGAGAAAAGACTTACAAACAGGTTCAAGGAAGCAAATGTGCTTGAAGAGTGCATAGGTGCACAAGGAGCAAGAGAAGCTCAAGAGAAATTAATTGTTAATTAATTTTTGTAAGAATCTGTTTTGTAATCTGTGATTATTTATAAAAAAATAAATAAAGTGAGTCTCCAATACTAGTTGGTATTGGACGTAGACTAGGCTATTATTATAGAGGGTAATAGCTGAACCACGTAAAATTTTTTGGTGTTGATTTTATTATTTGTTTTACTTTAAAATCACATAAGCTATTTTAATTATCTTAATAATTAAAATTTGAATACTTGCATTATATTAAGATAATTCTTTAACACCAAGTATTTTATTTAAGTTATAAATTCAGCAGGATATTTTCTAAATAGGTTATATTAATTCAGTAAGCTGATTTCAACCATTATAATAGCTTAAAATTAATAATTTAATTTAAAATTTAAAAATTGGTCATAGATTGTTCTCACATTTATTTAACTCTTTCTAAGTGTGCGTAAATAAATTTCACCTTCCATCAAGTGCTTGGCTGTTGGATTCCAGAAGGTTGTCACCACACATGATTTCAAATACATCAGAGTATGGAAATAAGTGATGTATTTTTGGTAACAGGAATTGTAATATTAATGATTAGATATATTTTGACTACTTTCATCACCCCGAGTACTTCTTTTATTTACAAAATTAGAAATGTATTTTGACTTTTTAAAGATAATTTACGAAATCCTAATTAAAAATTGATACGTTTATTGAAACTGTTTATAATAATTTTTTATAAAAATAATTATAGATAATAAATTAGACATTCTAAGATAACTACTTACAACTTTACAAGTCATTTTTTTTGGGAAAAAAAATGAAAATATGATAGGAATTTTTTGTAAATTGAAAAATAACGTACAGTTGACTCATTTTTCTTGGTAAACATAAAAAAAAAAATCTAAAAACCTTTTTCTTGTATCAAATGTAGTCTAAATTTGTGCTTTTTCAAAGCAAGCTTTTGCTAGAAAACTTGTCAAGTGTTTTTTATGCATTTCTTTTTTCTTTTTTTTCTCCCCTTAAAAAATCATAATGACAAAAACTGACAAATAAACTGTTTTCTTTCTTTTTCATTTCTTATCTCTCTTCTCCTTTTTAAAATGTACAATTACTCTCTTGAATAAGTCTTGTCAGACAGTTTTATTGGACCGGAAAACTGGATAAGTGGTTTTTTTTTTTTTTTTTGCTTGTGACTCCAAAAAATATATAGTATTTATTCCAACATGAATTTTTACAAAATAGAGTATTTTGGGTGTAATTTGGATACACATACAAGATTGTATAACCCAAGGAAAAAAAAAAAACTGTCCAGTTTTCCGGTCCAGTATTAATGTCCATGTAGCATTACTCTTACTCTCTTAGGTTCAACCTACAAAATAAAAACTAATGTTCGCTCTCTATATATACAATATCTTAAAGTAATAAACTTAATATAATATTTACGAGTTTAGTACAACAAAAAAAGAGAGACAAGATAGAAAGCGCAAGTATTTATTTCAAACACATGAAATTTTAATAAAAAAGATAAACTGATAATTTATATTTAAAGGTTAATTTTTTTAAATTTATTCTTACAAGCAATCCAAAAAAGCCTTATAATTTAAATTGTTGTATTTTCATTCAAATATAAATAAATCTAGTTCAAGTCAAAGCCCAAAACTTATATTCATTTCCAAGCCCAAAAAGTTGACATATACATCCACAAATGATCAAACTTTTCAACCCGAAACAACTCCATCAAAATTAAGAAAAACACAATTCATTCGGTCTCCAGTCCCCAGTCTCCAGTCTCCTCCCCTCTCTCATTAAACCCTAGAAACCCCAATTGGAAACGATGGTTTGCATACGCAAAGCCACCATTGATGACCTCCTAGCAATGCAAGCCTGCAATCTCTTCTGCCTCCCGGAGAATTACCAAATGAAATATTACTTCTACCACATCCTCTCCTGGCCCCAACTCCTCTACGTAGCCGAGGACTACGGCGGAAAAATCGTCGGCTATGTCTTGGCCAAAATGGAGGAGGAGAGTTCCGAATGTCACGGCCACATCACCTCTCTCGCTGTTCTCCGGACCCACCGGAAATTGGGGCTCGCCACCAAGCTCATGACGGCGGCACAGAACGCCATGGAACAGGTTTTTGGGGCCGATTACGTGTCGCTGCACGTGAGGAAGAGTAATCGGGCGGCGTTTAATTTGTATACGGAGACATTGGGGTACCAGATTCATGATGTGGAGGCGAAATATTATGCGGATGGGGAGGATGCGTATGACATGAGGAAGATGTTGAAAGGGAGGAATTATCATCAGCAGAAGCTTCAACATCATGCCCAGCATCATGGGCATCATCACCATCATCATCATGGGGCTGGTGGTTGTTGTTCTGGTGAAGCTAAGGCAGAGGCGAGAGCGGAGTGATGGGTGGAGGTAACTTTGGCTTTTGGGATTTTTTTTTTTAATATGTTGGATGTGTTGTTGAACTTTTATTCTTGGTGAGGGTTAGTAATTGACAAAATTTGGGATTTGAATAGTGTAAGTTTCTGCGTTTTCCAAGTGTTTAATTTATGAATGTGATGAACATGTTTGTGTAATAGTTTTTTATGCTTTTTGTATAATGATTCAGTCTTAGGATTAAGAGAGAGGGTACTGTCAAGGTTATTTTTTAAAATTTGGTTGATAAGTTGAGGTTATTGTCTGGGTATGCTTCTGCAATGATATTTACTGGTTTTAGATATTGGTTTGTTGAATGTGGACTGCTTATGACTTGGTTGTGATACTGGGTGGAGATCAGTAGTTGGGGATTTTGTTAGTTTTTGATGTGGGAAGAAGTGCCTTATACTTAGTGTGGAGGTGAAGGCAAAAAGTGATCAGTGGAGGTAAATTTGTGGTTTAGAGGATTTGTTTTGGTTTTGTTGGATATATTATTGATGTGTTAAAAATATGTACGGCAAGTGCACAACATCTATTGTAGATTTGGAAAGTGCAGGTCGCACCACATAGACTAGATCAATTCTTTAATATATTCTTAATTAATGTTTTAGGCAAATTAGAAACAAAAATGGTGGAGAAGATTTATTAATTAAATTATGCAAACTATTAATTAATAACGGAAATTATTAATGGGAAGAGATACCTAGGAATTAGAATCCACCAAATATTAACATAATAAATAATTTTTTATTTCCTAAATCAATTCCCAAATTATTTTCCCATTCCTTTAAAAATAACGATTCATATAATTAATATGGGCAAGCATAAGTTATGAAAAATTTGCAGATTAACTATAACTTATCAAAACCTCGCAATCAATATAAAAAACATATGCAATTTATGCGAAGAAAAATATGAAGGCGAAAACAATTAGACATTAATTTCGAAACGGAAAGAGAATATTATTATGAAATACCTAATTTCATCATCCTAGGTATTAGAAATTTAGCTAGTCATGTAATTAACAGTGTTCTAAAAATCCTCGCCTAGGTCCGCCTAGGCGCTAGGCCCCCTCCTGGCACCCCGCCTAGGCCCTAGGCTCCCCCTTAGCGCCTCGCCTAGGCGCTAGGCCCCCCCTAGCGCCTCACTTGGGCCCAAAGCGTCAAAAAAATTCCTCCAAGAAATTAGGCGATGCCTAGGTGGGGTCTAGGTTTTGTGGTTTTTTTTATTCTAATAACTACCCAAACCAAATCTGGATATATTTATTTTTCTAATGATTTACCATATTCATAATACAGAGCGTAGCATATCAAATCACAACAAGAAATGAACAACATCAAGTCAAAATGGAAAATTTTATTATAGTTGTAATTTTTTGAACTTGAACTTGTACCAACTTCAAATTATATAAATGATGATACATTTGTAATATTTAGTTTAATTCAATATAATTCTTAAATTTATGTTTAGTTTCTTAAGTTTTAATATTGACTTAAATTCTTGAAATTTTAAATTTTATTATTTAATAGCAACCTTGTTTATGAATAAAACTAATACGTTAAAAATATGTTTGAACTTTGAAAAATTGCATGTTTGTGTTTGAACTTTGACATTAGTAATATAGATATGTGTTTGAATTTTAAGCAAAGACCTTTATTATCTTTATTATAGATTGTTTTGCTTTATATTATTGTTTTGTTTGGATAAATGTAAGATAAAATATTAAAATTGGCTTAAAATAAAAAATTCCACCTAGGTCTCCTAGGCGCTAGGCCCCCCGGCCGCCCGACTCCCGCCTAGCGCCTTTTAGAACATTGGTAATTAAAAACAAAAACAAATAATATTAGTACTACTATTTGCATGAAATAAGAACAATAATTAAAAGAGAATTTCTATTATATCAATAAAAGAAACATACAAATACTCCCTGACAATAGTTCCACACATGATTGGAATAAGAGAAAAGACAAACTCTAAATATCTTACTCCCTTCTACATCAATGAAAAACTAAGAAAAAGAAAATAACAAGTGGTCCTCTCTAAAACAAGAGGCTTATTTATAGGTTCATTGAACTCAGACAGTTTTATTCCCTTTTTTCTCTTCTTTCCTTCTTGACTTCCATCTCTATATAGTAATCCTCCAAGAGTCTTTTTTCATATTAAAAAGTTAGATTTAAATCCTTTATTTGCTCCCCATAAATGTTATTTCCTACAAAACAAAATAAAATGTAATAGTTAAATAAAATAAGCATATAAAATAATAAATATGAGAATATTAATATGTATTAATTACGTGTATCAAATACCCCCATACCTAGTTTTTGCTCGTCCTCAAGTAAAATAAGTAGAAATAAAAACAAAAATTACACTACCCTATTTTCGTAGGAAACACGATTGCACTTAGTATGTGCAACATGCCTTTAAACCCCAAGGTTACCCCAACTGGACGAGTTGTGTCTCGTGAGGGTTTGCAGTGAATATACCCACAAAATTCATAAATATTTTTGAGTTCAACAAGTTATGAAATTAAAAGAAAACTTCTAAATATTCATGGACATTATACATAAGCAAGATTAAATTCAAAATCACACTTTCACTGTATCAAAAATACTCGATCCTTCAAAAAAGTAATTCCATATAATGCATGCATGTGCATATGATGTAACTCTTAGTAAGGATTTTTACTATGAAAATTAAGCAAGCTCATTTTTCTTTTTTTCCTTTTTTTTCATTTTTTTCAATTTTGATACTTGACTAGTGCAATGCCTCGTTTTCTTAAGCTTTTCAGAGTTACTCATGAAGCGAGCGTTGGACCAATAACTCCCAAACCAATTGACTTTAAGGCACTAGGTGTAGAGACACCCCTAATGGCTTACTAACTCGAGTAACAAAAGCCACAAAATTAGACTAGTCAATCTGCTTTTATCCATCACACTTTTCAGCGTGAATATCGATACTTCCCGAGGCTTGGATACCCAGTTATTTCGTTTAATGGACGTTGAAGCAGTTATTTATTTCTTTTTTCAACTTTTTTTTTCTTTCAATTTTTTTCTTTTTTTTTCTTGAAATTACTCAAATCATAGTTTATACCCCACAACTAAGAATTAGTGCAAACGTGAAGTGCAAAAATGCTCGTGAAATCAATTTTAATCAAGATGGTGTTTTGAACTAAGATATCGTATCTTATCAAAAATTTAGGAGTTCTAAATCTTTCAATCTTATGAGTTTTGCTCCACAAACACTTATTAGAAATAATTCAATCCATAAAAAGTCAAACAAAATTTTTAATTTTTAATTTTTTTTAAGTTTTTTGTGTTTTTTAAAATTTCTTCCTAAAAAGAAAACAATCTAATACAATAATAGAAACTCCCCCATATCTAAATCATGTATTGTCCTCAATGTATGCAAATGAAGAAAAGAGAACAAAGATGTGAAAAATTGTACCTTGTATGCAGGACATTTGTTTTGCAAGAAAATGTGGTGAGAAAGAAAACAAATGTACATATCTACAAATTTTATGCATCCTAAAAACTATGCAACTGTAAATGATCAGTGATACAAACAAACAACCTAGAGTGGATTTCATATGATTTTCAGGAGGTCTGGGTAATTGAAAATAGTTAGAATTTGCAATAGAAGTACAATTGTGAGCATACCCGACTGATTCTTTTAAAATTGAGTCAGGGAATGATGACGAAAAATGATAGTTCCTTTTGAAAAATTTTAACTTCATAAAATCTATCCAAACTTGCCATCCATATTTGTTATCGAGGGGCACTAAAACATTTTCATCATTTTGAATAACTTTTATACCAAGATGTTTAGGCACCACTAGATTAACACATGCATTATCTGAAATGGGAGATATGATCTCATTATCTAAACATAGAAGATTATCATTGTCCACAACCTTTGGTTCATTTGTTAAATAACATTTAGTGTTTCTGGAAGGCGCTTCGGATGGACCCAAGGTAGACTTATAATGATCATAAGAGGATTTAAGGTCAATTTGATTCTCTTGAAAAAATGCTCAAAATGTGTCAAACTTGATTCAACTATGGGTTCCAATCTAGAGTAAGATTTTTGGGCTGTGGAGTCCAACATCTCATTGACCTCATACAAGTATTCAGTTTCATCTCAATTTTGACCAAAATGATTTAGACAAAAGTTAATAATTTTATCTTCCCCGTAAGTTCATTTCCCGACATTTTCTGAATCATGTTCACTTCAATGGATTGGTCAAACAAATCACTAGGTTGCTCTCCCACATTAAACACATTCAAGTCAATTGTCATGTTTCCAAATGTCAATTTCATTAGTCCATTTCTACAATTAATTAGCGCATTAGATGTTGCTAGAAATGGTCTACCTAAAATGATAGGAATTTGACCATTGGGATTGACAACATGCTGGGTTTCAAGAACAACAAAGTCAACAGGGAATACAAAATTGTCAATCTTAATGAGTACATCCTCAACTATTCCCTTTGGCACTTTAATAGAATGATCAGCTAGTTCAGCTCCCCTAAGCCCAAGTTTGGTACAAAAAAATGGTAAAATGTTCACACTAGCTCCTAAATCAAGTAAAGCTTTTTCAATTAAGGTGTCACCTATGATGCATGAAATAGTAGGACAACTGGGGTCCTTATATTTCACAAGGACTTGGCATGACAAGATAGAACTAACATGAGCTGTTAGAAAAGCTTTCTTAGGAACATGAGTGGTTCTTTTTGTGTGCACAAATCTTTTAAACATTTAGCATATGAGGGAACTTGTTGAATGGCATCTAGAAGGGGAATATTAATTTTCACTTGTTTGAACACTTTTAGAATTTTGTCCAACTGGGATGACTGCTTGTTTGAAATAAGTCTTTGAGGGAATGGGGCTTTTGGTTTAAAGACTTATTCATTTGATTTAGAAGATGTGGTTTGAGAATTTTTTGACACAAGCTTAGTAGATGGACCTACTGACTCAGAGTTTGTGGGCTTTTCAGGCTGGGCTAACTTTGAAGATGGATTGCTAGATTCAACATTTAAAATTTTCTCTTCATTATCAATGCCAACATGATTATTAAAATAATTTTCAGACCTTAAAGAAATTATAAAATTCACATGATTGACTTGGTTGTTTTCAAGTGAATTAGCATGATAAGGTTTTTGATTAGGGACTGAAAATTTTGGATTGGTCTCGGGTTGACTAGGAAGCTTACCCTTCTCTCTTTCACTAACTATAGTGGCCAATTGACTCATTTAGATCTCTAGACGAGATAAGGCTTGTGTTAGTTCCCAGAGGCACAATAGTTATCTAGAAGGGGGGTTGAATAGATATTTTTAAACTTCTTTTAAACAAAATGCTTATTAGTTTTGATAATGATTTAAACACAGCGGAATTAAGATTTGTTTGTTTTCCCTTCAAGATATAATGACTTAATAGGAGTAAAGCAGTTATAGCAGTTATGACAAGAATATAGGGGACACATAGATTTTAAGTGGTTCAGAACATTCAAAGCTCCTAGTCCACTCTTCTACTCTTTGAGTAGAAAATCCACTAAGGATATCTTTATAACTTCTTAGTTCACTATTGAACTCTTTAAGTCCAACAGACTTGGTACTTCTCAGTTCACTTAGAACTCTTCAAGTCCTTCTGACTTGGAACTTCTTCCTTCACTTGATGGTAGTTGAGTTCTTGAATGGTCTTTACTCGATTCTTTATTAAGCTTGAGTTGAAAAAAACCGAGTAGGTGAGCAAGCTTTCTTTTCGGATCGTAGAGTTGAGCGTTGAGTGTTCTTCAGCGTTTTTGTTCAGTACTTGCTTGATTCTTTTCATCTGCTGATGTTTTGTATATATGATGTCTTTGAAATGTATCTGTTGAAGACATCCGTTGGAGCATTAAATGTATTTGACATTTCTGAGCTTTGATGGAGACTTTCTGCACAACTTCTGATTAGCAGACCGCCTAATCGACACAACAGATCATTGTTTCACCTAACACTGAAAAGGTGTTTTTCACGAGAGCAGTACTTTCCTTAGCTTCTTCAATACGTTTCTTTGTTATATACTAAGGATGACTGTTGTGTCATTGGGACTCCCGAGATCTTCAACGTCTATAGCTCATTCCATATTTGTTGTGATTTATCTTTAAACAAATGGACGAGGCTCGATGCTTCTGACACAGAAAAATGAAGCTCTACGATTCTGATCGTGGTGTCTTGCCACCTTGGTACTTGATCTGGTGTTGATAGATGAGAACACTAAGATGAGAACACTACGATTTCTCTTAAGTACTGGTACACTATGATCTTCACTTGCTTGACTTGCATACTCTACGCTTCCGAGAGCACTCTACGACCTCTGATTTGGCTCGGCAAGCGTAGGACTACTCTACGACTTCGGAGAAGCCCTACAAAGCAGATACACTACGATCCTTGATGCTTTACGATTCTGCCTTGTCTTTTGCAATCTCTTGATCATCTTGATAGACTACGATTCAGTTGAAGCCTATCTATTGCATCTCAAGATATAAATCAACCTAACAGCTTTGATCTTTTCTTCTATACATTCATTTACAGAATGATAAACATTAAAGTCCAGATCAACTTAACAAATTTAATCTATCACTAAGTCCTTGTACATGTGTTCCCTTGAAGGACTTTACATATAATCATGACTATTAACTTTCAACATCAAATTTATGCAATCTCCCAACAGCTTGGTTAGTGTTTTGCATGAAATTATTGAAATTATTATGAGATTTCATTAAAGTTTCTATGCTCTTCTCTAAAGCGTTAAGTCTCTTCTCACTTTCATTAGAAAAACCTGGTGGATATTGGGTTGTTGAACTTGAATTTTGGTACGAACCAGGATTTGGCTTTTGGTAAGGTTGAAAAGATTGATTTAGAGACTGCTTGACATGATTTGAAGGATTATTTGGGTAGGTTCCTTGGTTCCATGCAAAATTAGGATGATTTTTCCAACCTGGATTATAAGTGGGTGCAAATGGGTCATTCCCTAGTTCTTGAAACATTACATTGACTTGTTCATATACTTCAGGTTGGGGCATGACTCTAGAACATTCCTCAAATACATGGCTTGGTGAATTACACCTTAGACACAAAGGTGCTGGTGTTGAGACTTGGTTCACGTGTGATTGTCCCCTAGTTTCTTAAGTTTCAAGTCTTTTAAGTACACCAACCAACTTAGCTTTGGTAGCAATTGAATTTTCAATTGTATGAACACCCCTAGATGAACTAGGTTTATCGGTCTCTCGGGTGGTTTCCCATTGCATAGTTTTTTCTGCCAAGTCTTCTGAAAACTTCCAAGCCTTTTCCTCATCATTATTCAGAAAATTACCTTGACACATTGACTCTAACATTGTTTTAGTGGGATAGTCTAAACCTTCGTAGGCAATTTGACACAATCTCCATTTCTCAATTCCATGGTGTGCGCACTGGGATAACAAATTTTTAAATCTATCAAAATATTTCCAAAATGACTCTTTTTCACGTTGGCAAAATTGATGGATTGCATTACTAATTTTAGCAGTTTTATGATTTGGAAAATATTTTTTTAGAAATGTAACAACAAATCCCTCCCAAGTTGATATGAAATTATTTGGTAGGCTATATAACCATTTTTTAGCATTATCTTTTAAAGAAAATGTGATAAATCTTGGCCTAATTGAGTCATCAGATAATTGTTGAATTTTCATTAAAGCACAAGCTTTCTCAAATTCTTGAATGAATAAGTATGGATCTTCTATACCAGTGAACCTTGGTAACATATTTATGAAATGCAGTTTAAGTTCAAAATTATTATCAGTTACCGGTGGTAGACTTATGCATGAAGGTTGGGCAGAGCGGGAAGGATAACATCGATCCCTTAAAGAAACAGTTTGTGCGCCCTCCATTTAAAGTGGGATATTTTAAAGTGAAATCCGAAAAATCAATTTCTCACCAATCGGGATGTTTTGTCCCCAGTCCACACTTTTTGCATACACTGCTTGGTAAATAAGCAGATAAGCACCAAAAAAACAAATGGTAATAAAAAAAATAACAAAAAATATTTATAGGTCAACCTGAATAAAATCTAGATAGTTCCTAACTGTCCCAAATTACACTGCAAGGTTCACCAAATTCGAAATTAATCACACCACTAGCCAGGTAAGTGTAACAAATGTGGGAGTCTCTTCGTAGATACGGTGACTAATTGAATAACCACACAATCTTTAGGCGTTTACTTTTTGAACCACTTGCCTAGACACTAGTAGTTTGATTAATTTAAAATTCAGTCTCCTCTTGGAGTTTCTTGTCCTAATTGAGCTCAAGAGTCCTAGGGGCCAACGTCTACTTGATTTTATTAGGTCATGGTTATGCAAAATGCAAATTGGGTTGTTTGTGGGCCAAGGAAGGGTGATGAAATTCCCACCTTATCTTTGTTACAGGTTGTGCCCTTAATGTTAGATCAAAGATGAAAATGCACAAATAAAAAAAAACTATAAACAAATAAAATGTCCTAAAACTATGCGAATTACAAAAGGAGAAATTTTGACATACCTCAATCCTCCAGCAATCACCACAGTTTATATTTGGCAAAAAAATAAAATAAAATAAAAACCTAACAAGATGTGCTCTACATGAGTGAATGCATGAATGCGGCAAATAAAAAATATTAATAAAAAAAAAAATTTACTATTTTTTTTATAAAAAATATGGAGATACGTAGTACCGAAGAAAGCGCAACAACAAAATCTTTATCTTTTCGCTCCTTCGATCCGCTTCAATAATTCTGAAAAAAAAATTAAAAATAAAATAAAATTAGAGTTAAAATTAATTCGAATAAATAAAAATTAATTCTAGTCCTCGGCAATGACGCCAAAAACTTGATGTGTTAAAAATATGTACTGCAAGTGCACATCGTCTATTGTAGATTTGGCAAGTGCAGGTCGAACCACAGAGACTAGATCAATTCTTTAATATATCCTTAATTAATGTTTTAGGCAAATTAGAAACAAAAATGGTGGAGAAGATTTATTAACTAAATTATGCAAAATATTAATTAATAACGAAAATTATTAATGAGAGAGATACCTAGAAATTAGAATCTACCAAATATTAACATAATAAATAATTTCTTATTTCCTAAATCAATTCCCAAATTATTTTCCCTTCCCTTTAAAAATAATGATTCATATAATTAATATGGGCAAGCATAAGTTATGAAAAATTCACAGATTAACTATAACTTTTCAAAACATCGCAATCAATATAAAAATCATATGCAATTTATGCGGATGAAAAAATGAAGGCGAAAACAATTAGACATTAATTTCGGAACGGAAAGAGAATGTCATTATGAAATACCTAATATCATCATCATCCTAGGTATTGGAAATTTAGCTAGCCATGAAATTAAAAACTAAAACAAATAATATTAGTACTACTATTTGCATGAAATAAGAACAATAATTAAAAGAGAATTTTTATTATATCAATAAAAGAAAGATACAAATACTCCGTGACAATAGTTCCACACATGATTGGAATAAGAGAAAAGACAAACTCTAAATATCTTACTCCCTTCTATACTAGTGAAAAACTAAGAAAAAGAAAATAACAAGTGGTTCTTCTCTCTAAAACAAGAGGTCTATCTATAGAGAGAATACATCTGTGCCCTAATTTAGGTTCATTGACCTCGGACAGTTTCCATCTATAATCCTCCAAGAGTCCTTTTTCATATTAAAAAGTTAGATATAAATCCTTTATTTGCTCTCCAAGAAAAATAAATGTTATTTCTTACAAAACAAAATAAAATGTATTAGTTAAATAAAATAAGCATATAAAATAATAAATATAGGAATATTAAAATGTATTAATTACGTGTCTTTCAATTATATTGGATAAAAACTGGGGATTTTCTTAGCATTTAGGGGCATGCTTTGTGCAAAGAGTATTTGTTTATTTTCTTAGTTGGAGATTTAATTGATGCTGGTTTGTTTAATCTGTTCGATTGCAATTGGTTTTGGAACACTTTCTGATAAGGATTTGTTTTGTTAATTGACTTAGTTAGGATGTGATAGGCGGAGGTTAAATGGATTTCTGAAATGGGTACTGGTTTATTTTTACTTTTATCTTTTCTGAATTTGTTGATTTTTGAATATAAGATTTTGAGATGAAGAATAAAGTACAGTTTAGGAGAACAAGAAATCCTCCACAATGAGACCAAGCTGGAGATGTTATTTTTTGGTGTTTTGAATATTTTCGGTTGTAAGGGCAACCAATGGCTACATATTGGGATCAAGTAGTTTTTTTTTTTGCCTTTAGTTTTCTTTTTGGTACTGAATGTGATTGATATATTTTTTGAATGGTATTTGTGGTTTTAGATAGAGATTTCTTGAATGATTGGTTGGATTGTATGATTAGACATGAGGAACTTTGAATGCTTAATGTGTGAGAGTAAAATGATGGCTAAGATACTGTTTTGACGGTACTTTGTTATGTATGATCTTTGCAGTTTTTAAACATAAAAATCTTGAATGTGGAACTGTTTATGTTTCTGTTGCAGTTTGAATTGTTTTGGAATGATGCGTCAGAGAATGACAGGTTATGCCTTTTAGGTGATATGGATAAAATGAGTTGATAATTTTTTTTTTGGTTTTGTGCTTTTGATTCTCTAGTAGAATTTTGGTATTTGCCATGGTGGTGGTTGAAATTTATTGGTAAGTACTCTAGGCAAGTGTGAAGTACTCCTCTATGTTGAGCAGCTGGGATTGGAGAGCTGAAAATGGACAATCAAAAAGTCTGTTTTTGGGAGCTTCTATCTCATTGTTTGAGCTAAATATTTCTTTGTGAAGTTTGAAACAGCAAATTACTACTGTGTTTTTCAGTTTGAATGGAAAGTTTCATTCCCTAGGAAAGAGAAATGGTGGAAGAGTGATAAACTGATAATAACCTTCCTTGCTAACCTTACTAATGTTTGTGAATTAGGGAGAGAAAGTGGATATAGGAGTTAAATTTCTTTTCTTGTTGCTTTAAGGAATGACGAAAAGTTTTAAGTAGCTGTACACAGTACAAACGAATGGAACAGTTTGTGATTCAGTTCAGTTCGATTTACTAGTCAAGTCGAGTTTGCACAATGTTTCAAGTTTTCTAGTGATCGTTGAATATGTTTGCAGCCATCTTCGCGAAAAATTTGTGTTAGGTTCGATTTATCTAGTTTTGGTACAGTTCTGTTCATCTACTTTCACAAACAATTCTAGTTAATAAGTTCGATTCATCTAGTTCGGGAGTAGTTTGTGAATTGTTAGAGTACAATTGTATGTTTTTACATGTTTTTAAATTTTAGAAAACAACTCCATGTTGATTTTAATTAAATGATTGGTTATCAAGTATTCAATTCCTAAGTTTGTGTTACGAATAATTGTTAAATTTGTATTACATTTCATTTTTTTTATTACTTAAAACTTTTTTTTGTTTATTAATAAACAGTTATAAGTAAACATCTTTATTAAATAATAATGTGTTTCCCCACCGTTAATTTAATGTATAAAATAATAATTTTAATATTTAATCAAAAAAATTAAGGCTAAATGGCATGTCTGTTCTGTCCTTCAAAGTTGCATGTGGTGCCACACTTGTCTTTAAAGTTTATTTTTCATCAATTAGATGCTCTAAGAGGTTGATTTGTGTTGCTTTTGTTTTTTGTACCAAATTTACACGATTTCTTTGGAATGTAACAAATAAAAAAGGGTAAATTTCATATGATTACTCGAGGTTTTACCTATTTCTCACATTGTAGTTTAGAAAATTACACTTAAAAACGCCTAAGATTTTGAGATTAAGTGAAAAAGTTATATTTTCTTTTCAAACTGAGGTATTGTTGGCAATATCAAATGAACAACATTAATTCATTCATTAAAATACAACTATTGCTAACAATATTAACTATATCGAAAACTAATTATTATTTCCGAGAGAGAAAAAAGCGAGGTTGCAACTAAATTGTTGATAATTGAAAATTTAATCTCTAACAATAATATCCCAATCTTCGAACTAAAACTAGTAACTGAAAACCCAGTGTTTTAAATCCTAAACTCTAAATACACTAGAATTAACACCATAAATCCTAAAGTTGCCCTAAACCCAAAAAATTAAGGGTCCTTTACATAAGTATACAACAAATATAAAGTAATTACAAGAAAAGTGCATCAACTAAATAATTACAAAAAGAGTGTAATTAGGACTCATATTACAAAAATAGTACAATTCACATTAATAAAGAAACCTAAAATCAAGGATAACTAATAATTCAAATTCAAATTCAAATCTTGTCTCTAACAACAATTTCAAATCCATATTTCAAAATTCAAATCAAAATGAGAAAATTAAAAATAAAAAATTATGAAGGAGCTAATGTTCATCATCCTCCTCTCTCGCCGCTTAATTGGCCGCCATAGGAGTTGCCACTTAATTCTTGCCGCCAACGGAGTTGCTATTCAATTTTTTTTAACGATTTGGTTACCCACAAAATTGAAATGATTACTTTTTATACTAATTTTGACTAGTAATCGCATCACATTTAAAATAAAATTGGTAATCAAATAAAACTGAATTGGTTACCTTATCAAATGGTTTGGTAACCAACTATATGAAATTTGGTTACCAACTGCATCACATCCAAAATAAATTAGTAACCTAATAAAACTAAATTGGTTACCTTATCGGAAGGTTTAGTAACCAATCGCATAAATTTTGGTTACCAAATCGCAGAACAATCAAAATATATTAGTAAGCTAATAAAACTGAATTGGTTACCTTATCAAATGATTTGGTAACCAACTACATGAAGTTTGATTACCAACTGCATCACATCCAAAATAAATTAGTAACCTAAATAAAACTGAATTGGTTACCTTATCGGAAGATTTCGTTACCGGTGAAAATAAAGAATGGACCAGGTGGCGGTGGGGAGGCGAGGGATCGAGGAGAGGGAGGGGTGGGAGGAGGTGGAGGCGGGAGGAGGAGGGGAGGAGGAGGAGGGAGGGGGAGGAGGTGGAGGCGGGAGGCTGGAGGAGGAGGAGGAGGGAGAAGGGGAGGCGGAAGGAGGGAGGAGGGAGGAGGGTGGCGGAGGAGGAGGTGGAGGCGGGAGGAGGAGGAGGAGGAGGAGGAGGGAGGAGGTGGAGGCGGAGGAGGGAGGAGGTGGAGGCGGAAGGAGGGGAGGAGGGAGGAGGGGAGGAAGGGAAGAGGGGTGGAAGGAGAAGGTGGAGGCGGGAAGAGGAGGAGGGGAGGAGGGGAGGAGGTGGAGGCGGGAGGAGGGGAGGCGGGAGGAGGGGGAGGCGGAGGGTGGGGAGGGGTTGGACAGGAGGAGGAGGAGGAGGCGGAGGGATGGAGGAGAAGAAGAAGGGAAACAGAAATGGAGTGGGAGAAAATCGTGGGAGAGATGGGGAGAAAATTGTGGGAGAGATGGGGGAGAATTAAAACACATCCCATAATTAAAGGAAGCATAAATATGTACTAATAATGAAAATAAAATTTTAAATATATTAATTGTGTAAAATATTTAATGAGTGCACTTTTCTTGTAATTATGTTTTCAAATGTACTATAAAATGTAATTGTTCCAAAAATTAAACCTAAAATTGAACTCTAAACCTTAAAATTGAACACTAAAATCAGTGATGCACAAATGGCTTGTGGCTTGGCCTTGGTCCGACCTGGCCTGGTCAGGCTCGGTTTGCAAAGCTAAAAACAGATCATGAATTTTTGACAAATATTCTGTCTGACATGGCCTTCTAAAAAGCCCAAACTGACTTGATTTTTGACATGGTCTGGCCTGAAGCCTTGATCGGTCTGAGGCCTGACCTGACTCATTTACTATAGGTCTGGTCTAGCACTCCAAGTCTCCAGAGAGCTGCCAGCCTCACCCAGCCCAGTCTCCACTTTCTGATTTAGTCCTTCCCATGCCGGCAGGTCCCAAGGCCCAAGCCCTTAAGCCGGCTGCTGCTGGGTCTGGCTAACCCCAACGGCTACAATGACAAGATGACAATTGGCAGACAGACTGTTAACAGCCTAGTGGCTACTGGTTAGCCTTTGCAGGCCTAATATGCTGCTTCCATCAGTCCATGTCCATCATTAGTTCATTACCTATCACCAATTTAATTTTTCGATGTGTTATACTCCCAACAGTGTCATCCATTGAGCAAACTCGATAGAAATAAAGAATTCAAAAATGGGAAATGAAGCTTGCTTATTGTATTTAATCCAAACATGTTTGCTCTTAAAAACCCACTATTCCTACTGTAGTAAAAACCTCTAATGGTCACGGGTCACGGGTCATCTATCCATTTATAGCCATAAGTCTTGGGCGATCAGATTTTGGGGACCGGTCTTGCGATCGATAATTTTTTTTTTTGCTCCTAACAAATGTATAGTATTTGTTGAAATTGAAATTAAAATTTTACAGAATCCAGTAATTTAAGTATAATTAGGATGACTGTACAATCATGTTTTTTACATGCATCCAAATTACCATCTAAATCACTGAATTCTGTAAAAATTTGAGTTCTAATAAATAATATACATTTTTCGAGAGGAAAAAAATCGTTCGATCGCAATACCGATCGCTAGACCCGGTTGGCGTAGAAGGACTGTTTATTTTAAAATAGTTTGCTGAGATACACTGCATGAATTTTCAAAAGTTGTTGGAATAATCCTTTGTATTAAATTGCAATACTATTCCAACATCTTTAGAAAAACTCATACAGTGTATCTCAACAAACTATTTTAAAATAAAAGCCCATATACTGTATCTCAACAAACTATTTTAGAAAGTTGAAAGAATTGTCCAATCCAATATAGTTGATTATCAAATTCTATTAAGCAAATTCTAATAAGTAACGTTCAAAATTGAGTTGTCCCGTCCGTTTGATAAAGCATAAAGTTGACTAGCTGAGTAAAAAAATAAATTAACAGCACAAATAAACGGTTATATTTTATTTCTATAAAAATCATTTGTTAAACTGAAAAAATTCACAATTCTCAAATATATGTATTGAATATTTTGCATTCATTTTTTTCCACAACTCTATCAGTATTCACTTTATTCATAATTTTCACATCTCTCTATTTAGTATTATGATATTCTCTAATACTTACAATGCTTCAATTGTTATTATTATAATTTTCAATTTGTATTATTATTATTATTATTATTATTATTATTATTATTATTATTATTATTATTATTATATAATGGATTCTTCTAACACTCCACAAGGACCACAAATGCCGTAATTTATCCAAAACGACCCAAATATCATTATGTCCGAAAGTGCAACTCCGGGTTCTAGTACAATATTTCCACGTTCTACTGGTAAGCAAAACAAACATACAACGGCTATTTGGGATCATTTCATCGAAGTGTGGATTGCAGAAGGTATTAAAAAAAGTCCAATACATAATATGTAACAATTTATTTGGAGTTAAAGGAAATAACACATTACTCCATCACCATGAGTCATGTTTGAAAAAGCATAAAATAACTGATGAAAGCTCTCAATCACAAATTGATCGTTATGGTCACAATTGGAGTTACGATCAAATATTACAAAAGAAGTGGCAAGCTAAGTTAGTGATTGAGAAGGAGCTTTCATTCAATTTTTTTGATGATGCGCGTTGCACTGACTACATTCAAGGCGCATTGCAACAGAAATATAAATAAGTAGAATGACTACTAAACATGATGCAATTAAATTATATAACAAAGATAAAAATGAATTAATTGAATATTTTGATAATTTTAACGGTAAAATTTGTTTAACTAGGGATACTTGGTCTGCTAATTATCAACCTGGAATTAGTTATATTTGTATTACAACTCATTGGATAAATTCCAAAATGTTTATGAAAAAAAGAATTATAGGATTTGAATATTTTGAATTACCACATACTGGTCAATCAATATATGCTCAAATTATGTCCATAATCAGTACTTTCAAAATTAAAGATAAAATAATGAGTATTAGTTTAGATACTGCAACAAATAATACTAGTTCTACTAATATGTTAAAATTTGAATTAAAGCTTGTAGTAAATGGTATATTTTTTTCATGTTAGATGTGTATGTCATATAATAAATTTGATTGTATAATCCGAATTCAATTACTTGCAAACGACAATAAATAAAATTCGTGTTATGATTGGTTTTATATATGGTTCAAATAGAAGAATACAAGATTTTAGAATTTTTGTCATGCAAGATGTGAAAAATTTAAATTAAAGAGTAAATTTTGATAATAACACTTGATGGAATAGTACATATGATTTATTTAAAGATGTTTATAAATGTGAAAATATACTTATGGAGTTTTATAACACACAATCTGATCATGAAATAATAAATCAAGATTGAGATTTATTATGTCAACTTTTAAATATTCTCAAAGTTTTTAAAAAGCACACAAAAATATTAAGTGGTGTTTATTATCCTACAATTCATCGTGTTCTGTTTGCATATTTGGAAATAATAAATATGTTTCAACAATATAAATATGATCCAATTTGGACTAATCTTATTTTTAGTATGGAAGAAAAATTAAAAAAATATTTTGAAGACATACCTACTATTATTACTTATGCAGCGGCATTAAACACAATAATAAAATTAGAAGGTGTGAAAAGTGTTTTAGAAGATATAGTAAAAAATATAGGTACTGAAAATATTGATTACATTAAATTAAATTTTAATAATACATTTACTGAATTTTATAAACAATATAAGTCTGTATATTTTACATCTACATGTGCACCAGCCCCTCCCCCTTCATCTTTTAAGATTGGATCATTATTAAAATTATTATTAAAAAAACCAAAAACTTCATCACACAAAAGTAGTTTAAACGAACTTGGTTTATATTGTAGTACTGATTTTAGAAGTTTTATGACCAATCAAGAATTTGAAAATTTTGATATACTTGCATTTTGGAAAAAACAATACCGACAATTTCCTACTTTGGCCGCCGTAGCCCGTGATTTACTAACTATCCAAGCTAGTACCAAAGCTTCAAAATCTTGTTTTTCTTTATCTGGCATGGTACTGGATGAAAAAAGAAGTAGATTTAGTACGGATTCATTAGAGATATGCATTTGCTATAGAGATTATCTTGTCGTACAAAGAATAGTACAAGACGTAATCGACGATAAAGATAGCTCGAAAGATATTGAAGTCGGAGCAGGAACTGCCGAAAGTGCACATCCATGAAGATTGAAGATATAATTTTTTGAAGATTTGAAGATATATTTTATAAAGATTCAAAGACAAATATTTTTTGAAGATTTGAAGACATTTTTAAAAATTTTGAAGGAAAATATTTGTAATCGACTCATTCTTGATTATTGTTTAAGTTATACTTTAAAGTTATAAACTTATAATTATTAATCAAATTATTGATTTAATAAATTATTACTTAGTCTGTTATTCATTATTATAATTTGTAAATCGTAACTTCTAAGTTGTAAATTGTAATACATTACTTTTAATTAATACATCAATTAAGTTTAAAGTTGTAATTATTTATTCTTGATATCTTGTAAGTACATTTAATTAATATATTAGTTAGTTTATTTAATATTAATAATTTAATAAGTTAATTGATTAAATTTTAATATTAATATACTATTTAGTTTATTAATATTAATAAGTTAGTTGATTTAATTTTAATATTAATATAACACTTAGTTTATTTAATAATCATAAGTTAGTTAATTAAAATTTAATATTAACATAGTTAGTTTATTTAATATTAATAAGTTAGTTGATTAAAGATTTATTATTATTTAATATTTATAGACATAATTACATATATTATTAATTAAATACAATAATAGGTACATATTAAATACACTAATAGTTTTTGTGAGTTATTTCCTTTTTGATGGAGAGATGGACCATACTGGTGCACATCAGTGGAACATGTCATTGGCCAGATGGAACCAGAGTATTATTATTTTCCAATGAATCTGTAGTTTTGTATCAAGTACTTTTAAAATTTGAAAGAAAGCACCTATACCTACAGTACACCAACATCCTTCATCACTATTAAGGCGTCAGACGGCCAGGTCTCACTGCCTCAGGCCCCAGACCCCAAGCCGCATGCATAATTTTAAAAAAAGTGTACAGGATCGGACCGGACCAGCTTCAGCTTGGGCTTGGCCTGGCCTACAAGCTCCATCAGATCATAATTTTGTAGGATAAACCTGATCTGTCTTGGCATTGCTTGAAGGCCCAAAGTCAAGGCCTTCAAGGCTTGACTTGACTTGGTTAACGACTAAAGCTTTGCATGCCCAGGGAAGACCAGGTCAGGCCGATCTATTGTGCAACACTAACTAAACCCAAAAATTAAATCTAAAATTGAACCCTATAAACTAAATTTGAATCGTATACCTTAAAAACTAAAGCATAAACCCTAAAATTAACTTCTGACCCTGACTCGTGATTGATCTCCATCAGGCAATCATGTCTACAAAACTAGAAAAAGTAGAGGAGAAAAGAAGAAAGAGATGGAGAAATCATCAAGAACCTCCATCACGAAATCTGCTTCTTTGGGGGAAGGATCAAAAGTCACGTGGAGTGTTTTTCCCCTAACTTATATAAGCGTTGTAGGCCCTTTTTTCACAAAAAAAGTAATTGAAATTTCATAAAATAATTGATCATTTTGCAAAATGAGTAAAGATCTCACAAAAATATAAATCTAAAAGAATTAATATATTTGGAAAATAATATTTTTTTGAAAAAGGTATGAAAATATATTTATTTAGAAAAATTAATATATTCAAAAATAACTATTTTTTAATATACTCCCTCCGTCCCAAGATAAAATTCCTGGTTGACTTTTTGGGCATATTAAGAAAGATGATAAAATGACAAAATTGTCCATATTTAAATTCTCATTTAATTGCATAGTTTTCTGCACAATACTAGTAATACTCTATAAATATTCATAGAGAATAGAAAAATAACAATTAATAATAAGGGTATTATAGGCAAATTATTATAAAAAATAGATCATTTAAAGTATGTAGACATTTAACTTGGGACTACCTGAAATTGTAAATTTTTTTTTTATCCTGGGACGGAGGGAGTATATTTTATGATATTTCACTCATTTTTCAGATTTTGTTTTTTGAAATTTCAAGTTTTTTAAAACTAATAAGTAATTTTCAAATTTGGAGTTAATTTTCGAATTTTAAATTAATTTTTAATTTTTTTTTTACATTTTTGCACCTACTAAAATTGCACATGCCAAACATATGCCTCAATTTGGAGAGAATTGGGTAAAATTTGGTCTAAGGAACCCAAATCAACCATTTAAAGGACTAAAAATAAATCTTAGGGATGATTGTGTCACTAAGTGAAAATTTGAAGAGACAAAAGTGTGGTTTAGTTAATTTTAAAATATAGAACTATTATAATTTACATAACTAATAATTTAAAATGATGATAATGTAATCTTATCATAAATTATATAAAATCATAATAATAATAATAATTATTAAGATGCAATGACAATAAAGGACATAAGTGCAATAGTCATTGAACACTTATTAGTGTACATAAGCATGGTACATGTAGACACTCGAAATTTTTACATTGCTGTTACTAACCTTGCAGGAGCGCAGAATCGTCTTCCAGAGATAATCGTGGAAGTCAAATCAGCTCAATCCTGGAGACAAACTCGAAATACTCAGTTTTCCATCTCGGAGACAACCCCGAGATACTCAGTTTCAGTCCCGGAGATAACCCCGAGAGTTTCAGTTCCAACCTCGGAGACAACCCCGAGGAATGCAGTTGTAGTTCCGGAGATAACCCCGAAAAAGCTCGGTTCAACCCCCAAAAGTCAGCTTCAACCTTGGAGATAACCCCGAGGCACTCAGTCCCAACCCCGAAGATAACCCCCGGAGGTCAGGCACACCTCAGAGACAACCCTGAGGACCTTCAGTACTCACAACAGCCCAATCTCAGAGATAACCCTGAGCAACGACTACTAAATCAGCGCAGAACCAGAGATAACCCCAGTGAGGGGGCAAAATCGTCATTTTGCCACCTCGATCCCACATTCACGCCGTCTTAACAACATTTCAGCCCACATTCTACACAGAAGTGTCCTACAAGAACCAAGAAAATGCTTTCCAAATTAATGGTGAGGGCTATTAATTTGAATAAAATAGTGGGAGGTATATTTTGAATTTACTATTATCAATTACGTAATATCAAATACTCTGTAATTTAACTTATTATTTTTGAACTTATAAATTGTAGATATTAATGGCAAGTAATAACACTAATAGTCTTTCACTACGATCAGTCCTTGAGAATGAAAAGCTTAGTGGAATTAATTTCCTAGACTGGCATAGGAACTTAAGGATTGTCCTCAAACAAAAGCGCAAGCTATATGTCCTTGATGGGCCCATTCCTACAGCACCAGGTAACACTACACCACGTACAGAGCATAATGCTTACAAGAAGCATCAAGATGATGCTCTGGACATGAGTTGTCTCATGCTAGCAACTATGAACACTGAGCTTCAGAAGCAACATAAGTTGATGGATGCTTATGAGATGATCGAGCATCTCAAGAAATTTTTTGAAGGGCATGCTCAATAAGATAGGTATGATACAAGCAAAGCGTTGTATCACTGCATAATGGGTAAACGTGATCTAGTTGGTCCACATGTGTTGAAAATGATTGGGTATATTAAGTACCTTGATAGGTTGGGTTTTCCGATTACTCCGAAAGCCCAAACCGATCTTGTTTTGCAATCTTTAAACAACAGCTACTCTCAATTTGTTATGAATTATCTCATGAATGAAATTGAGAAACCACTTACTGAGTTGTTGAGCATGTTAAGAACTACCAAGAACAACATGAAAAAGGCAGGACCCGCTCCCATAATGATGGTGCAAAAGGGGAATGCTAACGGAAATTAGAAAGGTAAGAAGAAGATATGATCTAAATCTGGTGCCAAACCCAATTCCAAAACCAAACAGGCTTTAAAACCTAAAGGTGGGGTGGCTGAAGAAGGTGATTGTCACTTCTGTGGAAAACCTGAACACTCATGCTTATTTGGAAGAAGTAAAAAAAAAGAAAGGAAGTGTGACTTCTGATTCAGGTATATATGTTATAGAAGTCAACTTATCTACTTCTACATCATGGGTATTAGATACTGGATGTGGTTCTCACATTTGTGTTAATGTGCAGGAACTTCGAAGGAGTAGAACTTTGGAGAAAGGAGATGTTGACCTACGAGTTGGGAATGGAGCAAAAGTTGCTGCACTAGCCGTAGGAACTTATCATTTATCTTTGGCCACTAGGCTAGTATTAGAATTATAGGATTGTTATTATGTGTGACACCCCCAAAATAGGTATACATCACCCATTCCGAGTCGCCAAATACATGGTACAAAATACAACTACAACTTAATTATACAACTGTCGTTTAAAATATGACAAAACATAGCAGAGAATTTTAACATGAATATTGTCTTCTAGACAATATCCACACTCAATGGAGTCCTCATTACAATTATTATCACACTATTTTATTGAATAGTGAGGACTACTATAGCCACTTATCCTGGACCATCACTCCATTCCCCGACTCATCCCAGCTATATTCTCATTTCCTAAAGAGAACAATGAAAGAAAAGGGTGAGCTCAACTAGCCCAATAAGAAATATTATGACTAAGATAATGCAGAATAAATTATCGTTAATCTTTAATAGTATAACAACTGATAAAATACAATAGACAACAAGTTTTAGATCAACAACTGCAGCGGAATAAGCAATCCATTAGAAGAGTCAAGTAGAGCATGATATCTACTATCTTCTATGATTTAAAAGTTTATCATCAATTTTATCGGTTGAGACTTAGCTCAATAAATAATCCACATCATTGAATTATCCATGCACTACGGCCAAGGATATTCATTAGTATCACAACCACGAATTATCCATGCACTACTGGCCAAGGATATTCGTGTTTTCACCAATGATCATAATCATGCCAAACAAAAATTCATCTTTGCACCCTTGGCCGAAGAGAACACATGGTTATGATCATACCAACATTTGTCCATTAATGCGCTACGGGCCAATGAGGACTTTTATACCATATCATTTGTAACATTATGGGTCACGATTATACCGAATAATCCCTAATCATAATCATACCAATCAATAGCCCATCTATGAACTACGGCCAAAGATGACTTTCATCACAATATAAGCATGATGATGATGACAATGAAATAAGAATACAATTAAATGAAAGCAAGGATAAATTTTATAGATTTATAATTTAATTTATCCAGAATTCAATAATATCCAAATTGTCAACATGATATTACTTTGTGGAGTAAAATTCAAGAATAATATTGTATTAAAAATGATTTGGACCGAAAAAAAATCAATTTTTGTCATGAATAGTACTTCGAATGAATAGTACTCGAGTGAATAGTACCCCGTGAATAGTACTTCGAGAATAATACTTCATGAATAGTACTTTGTGAATAGTATTTTGTGAATAATACTTTGTGAATAGTACTTTTTAGTGCCCATGAATAGTACTATATGAATAGTATCATATATATGAATAGTGTCGTATAAATGAATAGTACTCGTGAATAGTACTCCGACATAAAAAGCTTACAATTTAACAAGAATGTTCAAAAAAATATCCTTGTGAAATGATACTAGATGAAGCACAAATTTCAAGAATTTCTACTAATTTCACGGAGTATAGAAGCAATACTTTGACAAAATAAGTGTAGAATTAAGAATACAAAACGAAATAATATTACTTACATACTATAGAGTATAGAAGAAAATATTATTTCTTACGAATATTGAATGAAAATAAAATTCCTTACGAATACAAAAATATATATAAAAAGCTAATATGAAATAAATAATACCCTTACCTTAATAGAAATTTGGATCTTTTCGTAATAGTGAAGTAGCAGAATACTCTTCTTCTTTCTCTCCATAGCTTCTCTCTCTATAATTGCTCTCGTGAGTCTTAGTGAATTGGTGATAATGAAAGAAGAATGAGATTCTATTTATAGAAAAATATAGTTTTGATAATTGCACAATTATGGGCTCGAATTCTTGCACCACCTCCCCTAATTGTACATGCATGTGAATCAATAGTTCGATACATGTGAACCAACAGTAATTTTCATGTGAACCAATAGCAATTAATTGCTAATTTATCCGATTAATTGCTCGTTTGATCAATTTAACATCCATAAATCAATTATTATCGAAATAAATATCGATTTTTTACTAACACTAATAATCCCAACACAATGGAAATAATTTTTATCAATCATTTCATCTTAATTTAATCAACACGAACTTATTCATCATTAATATTATAACTCACAATATTTAACAACTAGATCATTCTCAGGAAAGAGGGGGTTTTCCGATAAGGATTTCTCCCTATTGGCGCAATTAGGTGACCAAACCCCTTTCCTCGACAAAACTTTCTAGACATCTTCAATAATGCAAATAATAATATGAATAACTTTGTCGTCTCAATTATTGATTTAATAATATAAAATATTATGAAGATGATACTATGACAATAATTGAATCAATAATATGAGAGATATTATGCAGCAATTACTGTAGGAATAATTGAGTATAACTGATTGACTTCTCACGTAAGCATTATTAATCAATACCGTATGCTACAATGCAACCACACGTATTATTGTACTTTTACCACCGGGTATTTCAACAGTTTAACGGTAAAACTTTCGCCGTTATTTTTATAAAAAGATATTTCTGTCGTTTTCTAACTCCGACAATAATTCCGTTATGGGTCTACTAATGATTGTCTGTAGTAAATTTAATATTTTACGATAAAACGAATATTCTTCGACCAATCAAATATTTTATGACAACTTGCATACTTTGCAAAATTTATAAATACTACCCAGAAGTATAACATTATATCAAATTCACACCTTAATATTAAAAAAATATTTTGAGAAATTAAATCTTTATTCATAAAATTTGGGGTCTTACATTATGTGCCTGCTATAAGCAAAAACATTATTTCTGTTTCTTGTTTGGACAAGAAAAGTTTTTCATTTATAATAAAAAACAACTGTTGTTCGTCTTACTTAAATGAAATATGCTATGGTGTTGCACAATTGATTAACGGTCTTTATATTCTTGATTTAGAAATGCCTATCTATAACATAAATATAAAACTATTTAAATCAAATGATTCAAATCTTACATATCTCTGGCACTGTCGTTTAGACCATATAAATGAGAAACGCATATCCAAACTCCATAAAGATGGGTTTTTGGATTCATTTGATTTTGAATCATATGAGAAATGCGAGTCTTGTTTATTAGGCAAGATGACTAAAGCCTGTGACGACCCCAAATTTGGGTTACCTGACCCCCGAGTTTGGTGCTCACGATCCACAAAAATATAACATCTAACTACCCAGTCATATTATAAATAGGAATACATAACTCATTAACATATATTGTTAACATATAAGTCCGAGGTTTTCTAGCCTTAATATTACAACCTTACCCTTCAGATAAACAAAAAGGGTTTACAATACAATACAACATAATAATAATATTGTTCATCATAACTAATTTATAACTATGCCCTTTCCTTTGTTCTTCTTCGCAGCACTTTCTGCAACTTCATCCCTAGTTGGAAAGTTTTATTTAGCAAGGGTGAGCAACAAGTTTGCCCCGTAAGTTAAGACATACGATAAAGGTATAGAAATCAATATCAAGCCTTCTCACATTCTATGCAACAATAATTCGATAATGAAAGAGTACAACGCTTTCAAGGTTTTCTACGATATTCAAACGAATAATCAAGAATTAATTCTACGAAATAGCAAAATGGAATATTTTCCAGATTTATGCTGAGTGATCCGTTGGATCTTGAACTTCTCTTCTCGAGTAACTATCAAAGTTATACTTTGATATACCCAGGTGTATCAGATAATCATAAAGATTAAATCATACCCCTCTATAAGTATATAAAGTGATCAGCTTTATTATACCCTATATTATGCATAATACTTAATCACAAAAAAATTTAAATACTAACCGATAAAATATTCCCTTTATATAAAAGGTTGTTCTTCTCAGTCTCAGAATCAAGATTTTGATTTAACAACGAAACACTGTGATTTCAATTTCTAATTACTTCTCGATCTAGCCAAAATAATTGGCATCGATCTATCAATAACAATTGAATTCTCTTCTCGAACCTATCAAGTTCTATTAAATATTCGTCTAGCCAGAATAATTGGGTAAGATATTTCTCAACATAATTCGACAATAAACATGAATTATCTGTACTGTCAATACTAGCTTCTACGGATATGAATATCCAACAAATGTTATTCTTTAACGATATTTTTTTAATCAAGAATTCAATTTGAATTATTAAACATGCACTAACTGCGAATAATCAACAACAAATCCTTGGACGTGGTCTAATTAGCAATAATTAACCACCAATAATAATTAAACAATATTAACTCAAGGTTGAGTTAGGGAACTTGCCTCTTCCACTGATTACAGCTACACAATAAACTTATCTGCTTTCGAAAGACCTATAACCAATAATATCGGTCTCACAATTAGCACAATAATTCACAACACACATCACTGTATTCTACAGTCAAACTTCTCCTAGACACATTACCACATAGTCAAATCAGTGTTTATAACCTATATAAACACTTAACAAGTCTAACTATTTGATGCCAGTTGGACTTCTATCCATTCTCTGTTTCGTCACCCTATCCGATAATTAACACAGTTATTGTTAATTAAATTCGGTTTCTAAGCTTCAATAATAATTAAACAATATTAACTCAAGGTTGAGTTAGGGAACTTGCCTCTTCCACTGATTACAGCTACACAATAAATTTATCTGCTTTCGAAAGACCTATAACCAATAATATTGGTCTCACAATTAGCACAATAATTCGCAACACACATCACTGTATTCTACAGTCAAACTTCTCCTAGACACATTACCACATAGTCACATCAGTGTTTATAACCTATATAAACACTTAACAAGTCTAACTATTTCGGTCTGGTTGGACTTCAGTCTATTCTCGGTGTTCTGGTCACCCTATTAGACAATTAACACCATTATTGTCAATTAAATTCGGTTTCTAAGCTTCAATATTAATTTAGATAAGTCAATTATCAAGTATAATATTTTTCGGAAGCTTTTAATAATTTATCAAACAATTATTATATTTTATAATAATTTTTCAAATATCGGAATCATTTTAAAATGATTTAATTATCAAATAATCTTATCATCATTAATATTTAATAATATAAAATATTAATGACATACTTATCAAAATATTAAAGTTATTATTAATAACTTAAAATATTTTTAAATCAACAATATTCTACTTAAATGATTTTTAAAGTAATTAAAATCATTTTTAATTTATCACCATTAATATTTAAATATTAATGAAATTATTATCCAAATATTAAAGTCATTAATGATAACTTAAAATATTTTAAATTATTTTCTCATTTTTAAATGATTTTTAATCATTAAAATCTTTTTTAATTCATTTATTTAATATAATAATTAAAGAAATCAAATATCATTAATATTAATTTATTAATGAGAATTCTCCAAAAATATTGAAAATTATATTTTATAATTTAAAATATTCTATAACACTTTATTCTCATTTAAAATAATTTTATAATATTAAAATAATTTTTCTCTAATTTATTTAATATAATAATTAAATAAATCCAATATCATTAATATTAAATTATTAATAAAATTCTCTATAAATATTAAAAGTTACATTTTATCACTCAAAATATTTTTAAATACTTTATTCATATTTAAAATGATTTTTCATAATATTAAATCATTTTTCACTAATTTATTTAATACACTAATTAAATAAATTAAATATCATTTATATTATAAATATTAATAAAAATATCTCAAATAGTCAAAAATTATTTTTCACAATTTAAAATAATTTTAAAACTATTTTTAATAATTTTTAGAATTTATTTCTATATTTAAATAATTTCTGGAAATTCAAAAATTAAAATTAATAGAAACCGTCGCTATAGGTCTTTAGCGACACAAAGCGTCGCTGTTGGTGTTCTTGAGCTCAAGAACACTAACAGCTTCATTATCCACTTGCCCTGTTTGACCAGCTTAAATTCTCGATTTAAAATCGTTTCTGGGCTTAAGGTTCAATATCGTAGTACACATGTAATACTACTTCTATCAATCATTAACAGAGTCATAACGTAACAACATAGCAAGATCAGACCCTTCAAAATGACTGTCAAATTAGCTCCTGGGCTTTCTGGGTAAACCAGAAACCCAGGCAGCTTCAGGGTACTACATTGAGGCTCGATTATATACATGTTATGTTCATTAGTTTGCTTATTTCTTGGTTCATACATATAGTTCTCATGTCATAGAACATATATACTATAACAGATCAGTATAACAACAATACATTCTCAAGATACAACTCGGTCAAAGGCTGTCAGAAACTGTGTTCTTCATGTTTCTTGAAATTCCAGAAAATGCAATCATGACCGAATGGTCTAGTTTGACCACTCACTACGTTCGATATGCTGAATGTTTTAGTGTTATAAAAGCATGAATATAAAGTTCATATAACCGGCTATAATCTAGATACAAACACCTCAACATAACTAAAAACACTTGACATATCTAAGGCTTAGAACTTTTGTCGATCATTTATCACATTACGAGTTACCCAGTTGTACTCGGCCATGGCCTGGTCACAATGACTTTAATGAAAGTATAACTTGCAATCTATCCATTAAAAGACTCTGATTTCACTTGCAAAATCAAGAACATATAACAAGCTACCTATAACAACTTTAAAACATCAAAAACCATAAACATATCAAGATCTAAGGCTACTGACATTTCTTGTCAGACCATGTTTCAAACTCAAGAACAGTTTGTGAAAAACTCAACTTCTACCCACTTTGATGCTATGGATCTATGTTATATCAACATAGATCATCATAAAACATCATCTAGCAAAGATCTAAACACATAAACACATATTTTTTTCTTAGCAACTTGGATCAAAAATAAAATTAGGTTTATACTGTGACAACTCGAGAATTTAGACAATTTTATAAAATCTTAAAAGATTGAATAGAGGTTAAATAATAGACCTAGACAAAAAATAAGTGTATTTATTTGACATTTATAGGAATGAATTTTGTGAATTTAAAAACTTTTGGTGAAGGTTTACAGTGTTAAGAATATCTGTGTATTTGGTCATATGTGTGTACAGTATGTGGTTAAGGGTCAAGGGTTGACCGGATAAATTATATCAGTCACAAACCCTAATAATATTTTAGAACCACGCCGTTCAGTTAGAAAATCCTAACGACTGATAAGAAACCCTATTACCAGCTATGGAAACCCTAATTTTAGTTTCGAGAATCCGTAACCCTAATTCGGATTAATAAAACCCTAATTGGGAAGCTAGAAGATAAGTATAGAGTTTCTATGTTATTAATTGTATGTATAATTAAGGATAACCCTAATTGATTAATTAGAAAGCCCTAATTTCTAATGTTGGAAACCCTAATGTACAATTAGAGAAAACCTAATTATTAATTTATAGTTTAATGTTAATTAGGAAATCTTAACCCTAATTAGCAAGCTTGAATGTGATTAGTAAACTTTACTATAATTAGGGAACCCTAATCTTAATTAGTAAATACTAGATCATAAATTTGTGTAATCTTAGGGTTAAACCCTAAGGGTCAAACCCTAAGGGTTAAAACATAGTGATCGTGAGAAGTTACCAAGTTGCCATTCACTTTATGAGTCAAAAGACTAAACTACCCTTTCTAATATTATAATGAGGTGGAGTGTAGATCTAACCCTACTTGTGGTTGGTGAACAACCTTAGGCTAGGCATGTGGTCTAGAAAGTTACTTTAATCATCAAATATCAGCCAACTTGCTAGGTTAAATACATTGCAACATGGATTAAAGGCACTCAAGTAAAGAAAAGTTACACACTTTATTTCTCAACCTAGCCAACTCTTCTCTCTCTCTCTCTCCCATCCGAAATTGTAGAGTGAGAGTGAGTAGCTAAGCCAAGATCATGCGTTAGCTTGCCAGGATCAAACATCAAGGATCAGATTCAAAAATTTAGCATTCATGAGGTATAAACCCTAATTCTAGAAATCCTTAGATTTGATGTTAATGTTATGATTTGTTGTTTAGAAGTGTGTTATAAGATGTTAATTAGTGATCTAGGTTGTTAAATCCCAGATCCATAACATCAAAGTGCTCGAAATTTGAGTTTTTAGAAATCTGGAAATCTAGAAAAATGTGGCCTGACAGTCATATGTCAGAGGCCTTAGATCTGTGTGTGTTTGATGTTTGGTGTACTTTATGTTATATATCTGTTCTTTGATGTTAGGACTTTAATCTGAGACTTGAATCAATCCCATAGCATGTTTAGATTATAAGATATGATCGGTCAAAGACAGTTGACAAGCCAATGAAAACTTAGAATCTGGAAAACCCAGATTTTCCAGGAATGGTCTGACAAGCTATTTGAGGCTTCTGATTTTACTGATCGTTGATGTTTAAGACAAGTTGTCGTAATAGACCTGTAGACTGACATATTGGCTATCGATTCATGCTTTTAAAATACCTAAATCCATAATGACTTGAAAGTATGTATGGAATCAAACAACCGTTGATTATTAATGGGAAAGACAATCTGGAAAACCCAGATTGTTCATAATCCGTGTTTTTGTCAGACTTTGACCAGCCTTGATTTCTTAAAACATGTTGTTGTTTAACTGAGATCATGACAAGTAAATGTTCCTTGTCACGTGTACTATACATGTGAACCTTAATAACACTGATTTGTTGACCAAGTCACTAAGAAAATTGAACCACAAAGTGGTACCTTGCAAACGTCTGGGTTTCTGGGTTACCCAGAAAACCCAGATGAGGCCTGACAAGATCTTTGAGAGCCCAGATCTCTCTGATTAGATATTATATGGCCATGTTGTTTGTTTAAGGTTGTAGTATTGCATCAATACTATAATCTGAACACTTAATCAAACCCAGATACCTCTAGATCTGTGGATTGAAGTTGGTCAAACCTATCACCTTGTCCACTGACATGAAGCTCAAGAACAGGCTCAAGAACACCTATAGCGACGGTTCTGTCGCTATAGGGACCTTTAGTGATAATTTATTTATGGAAATTAATTATTTTATTTATTAAATAGATAAAAATAGTTTTTAATTATTAAAAATACACAATAAATTTCTAAAAATTATTTTAAAGCCTAAAAATTTGTTTTTAATTATTTTGAGTATATTTCATAAATATTTAATATTTTTGGAATATAAATGGTATTTAATTATTTAATTATATTTAAATAAATTACTTAGAAATAATTTTAATACTTGAAAAAATCATGAAAAATTATATTATGGCATAAGAAAATATTTGAAGTTATTTTAAATGACTTTTGATATTTTGTGATGAATTTCATTAATAAATTATTATTAATGGTTATTAATTTATCTAATGAATATATTAGATAAATTATGGAAAAATAGAATTAATACTTTAAAATTATATGAACATAGTTTAAGTGTTATAAAAATATTTTAAGTTGTAAAGTATAACTTTTGATATTTTGACATGAAAATATTAATATTTTAATATTAATATAAGTTATCGATAATAGATTTAAGTGTTTAAAAATCATATAAATATGGTTTTAAGGTATTAAAAATACTTTGTGATATTATAAATATATTATAATATTATGTTATGATTTTCATTGATATTTAATATTAAATTAATATTAATGATTAAAGAATTATGTGGTATTTAAATTATATAAATACGTTATTAATGATTGCAAAATCATGATAAATAGTAATAATTACTTGAAAATTTTTACAAGTGTATGAAAATTATTTTGACTGCTTAGAAAATTGTCTAAGATATTGTTTAGTGTTTAGCCAGAGTTTAATTGAACTTAAACTCGATAATTGTTCGACTAGACCGTCGGGATGTTAGAATTTTGTCAGGTTCAACTCAGACTTAAATAATTTGACTTGATACTAGGTCTTATGTGTTGTATAGACTGATAGGATTATATGGTAATGTTTTTAGGTTATTTTATATTGTGAAGATATTATTCTAATATTTGGAGATCGGTATTATATTAGGTCTTCGGATAAAGCTAAGTTATATTTCGTAACGGTAATCAACGGTACAAGTAAATTTTACTAAACTCTACTAAGAGTTATTTCAACCAGATATGCTTATGGTTAATCATTACTGATTGTCATGTAGAATTGTACTCTGTACATATTATATGTATAAGTCAGGCATGAAAGGCTGATCACCTTCATTACCAGTTGGTCCAGACATATTTGTTCATGTTCAATACTTGATCAGTCAAAAGTTTGTTCATGCTAGTTCTCAATTATATTGATGAATTATAGCCAGCTTATTATTCTGACTCTTTCAATCATGATATATCCTTAAATTATATTTAAACTTTCTAGGAAACTTTCGTGCTCACCCTTGCTATATCATGATAAAACATTACAGATTAAGGCGAATGCGTCAATAAAAGGAAAAGATAAAGCCAAGCTCAGCTTGGGACTATGTGTGCAGCTAGATTTGTAAAAGTAATTTATTATAATAAAATTGAATGTTAGATATGATATGAATTGTGTATAAGTTATGGTTACTCGACCTTGGGGATAGTGTATAATGTTTAATGTATAAACAATTTATGTTTATATCTTTCGCAATAGTATAGAAATAGTGCATCAGATCCGCGGTGATTAGTACCCGGATTTGGGGGCGCTACATTTGGTATCAAAGCTGTTGGTTATAAACCTAGGGTAGAGTTACCTTAGACTAATAACCGCAGGGATTAGGATAAGATCTAACTCACATAGAGTTAGTGTGTCGGTAAGATTCAAAGATGAATCTCGGCGAGTTATAAAGATACGGAGTTCCCTAACTCTGATAATAAAGGTGAACATTAGTGATGAATAGATAGAGTCTAAAAGACTAAAAGTACAGTGATAGGAGATCGTAAAACAAAAACGATCAAGATATAGAAATTAATCGTAATATATACGATAAGATCACCCCGTGATCTGATAAGGTGAAGAATCAATCTAATGATTGGAGAGAGTTACAGCATAATTGTTGTGTGTATGTTGTACTATGAATTAATACAAATTCAGAAAAGGATTATGAATACGGATTAAATGAAATTCGTATTGAGAAGGGAGTTAAGATTAGGTGGGGATTTTAATTAAGGACTCATGCCAGCAGCTGAGTTGTATGATTCTTCGTATGGGAGTTGAATTGTACTTGGTGTAAAAACCACTTAGTTTCTGGCCCTGATAATCATTGAAATGTTTGAGTCACGCTATTTGCTATATGCATGTTAAGAGGGTGATTCCTTTCTCATGTGTATAACAGATAGATAGGTTATAAGTAGAGAATATAAGGTTAAGTACGTGTTCTTAAAACTCATAATTATGTTACGTTCATGACTCATGGTTATATGAAATATTTATGAACCCCTCAGCGAATGGATGCCAAAAGTCTGACTAGGACAAGTTCTTAAACTCATATGATTATGGAAAGTTCTTGAACTTATAAGTGTGGTAAGTTTGACGAACTGGGAATAGTTTTGTGTGAATGGAGAGTTGAGGATTATAGGAATAGATAGATTGTTAATCAAATGATTATTAGTGGAGATATAAGTTTTCCAAAACTCATAGCTATGCTAGACTTCGAAATTTTGACATCAAGCTAAATACGCACTATGTGCTTTTTAAATATATATATATATATATATATATATATATATAGACTCGTAATCATTTTTGAAACGGTTTAAAGTATAGTCTATGCTACTTATTTTGGCTTAGACGCAAATGATTTGAAATATCAAAATATATTTTATTTATCACTCATGTACCATGTAACAAAAGTGCGAGAGATGATAAAAAGTTGATAGAGTTATAAATACTGAGGAATACATAGTGTGAATTGATCTAAAAATCATTGTTCCACTATTGTATGATGTGTTATGACAAATAATACGATGGTGGCATCCTCAAAGCGGGTCATTAATAATGATGCGACATTATGATGTCATTCTCAAAAATATTTTCAAAATTTTAATTTGCCAGCGAGGTTTGGCTACACGTAAATAATTCGATTGAATTGAATTATTGATATGAGTCTATGCTAATCAGTTCAGCTAGACTAATGTTATAAAAAATCTAAGTATTCATTGAAAGAAATTTCTCGAACCAAATTGTTTTGGTACGGAATCCAAAAAGACCGAGGTAAGAAATTTAGATGCGCTTAAAAATGGATAAGAGGAACAAATGGTTCCACCAAAGTAAAGATTTAGCCATTATAGAGTGATCGGGCTAATCACCCTTTAATAATAAGTAAGTTATGACGATTTGCGAATGAATTTCAATAAAACCTTTACGAAATGACAGACAAATAGTCTATATGACTCCTCAGCACAATTTAAAATTTTTTACTCTTGTGAGTGATGTATTGGGTAACATTTGATGCTGTGTATACAAGGTATGAGGTGTAAGTTGAATTTTGGGGACGAAATTCTTAGAAGAAGGGGTGAATGTGACAACCCGAGAATTTAGACAATTTTATAAAATCTTAAAAGATTGAATAGAGGTTAAATAATAGACATAGACAGAAAATAAGTGTATGTATTTGACATTTAAGGGAATGAATTTTGTGAATTTAAAAACTTTTGGTGAAGGTTTACAGTGTTAAGAATATCTGTGTATTTGGTCATATGTGTGTACAGTATGTGGTTAAGGGTCAAGGGTTGACCGGATAAATTATATTAGTCACAAACCCTAATAATATTTTAGAACCTCGACGTTCAGTTAGAAAATCCTAACGACTGATAACAATCCCTATTACCAGCTATAGAAACCCTAATTTTAGTTTTGGGAATCCGTAACCCTAATTCAGATTAATAAAACCCTAATTGGGAAGCTATAAGATAAGTATAGAGTTTCTATGTTATTAATTGTATGTATAATTAAGGATAACCCTAATTGATTAATTAGAAAGCCCTAATTTCTAATGTTGGAAACCCTAATGTACAATTAGAGAAAACCTAATTATTAATTTATAGAGTTTAATGTTAATTAGGAAACCTTAACCCTGATTAGCAAGTTTGAATGTGATTAGTAAACTTTACTATAATTAGGGAACCCTAATCTTAATTAGTAAATACTAGATCATAAATTTGTGTAATCTTAGGGTTAAACCCTAAGGGTTAAAACATAGTGATCCTGAGAAGTTACCAAGTTGCCATTCACTTTATGAGTCAAAAGACTAAACTACCCTTTCTAATATTATAATGAGGTGGAGTGTAGATCTAACCCTACTTGTGGTTGGTGAACAACCTTAGGCTAGGCATGTGGTCTAGAAAGTTACTTTAATCATCAAATATCAGCCAACTTGCTAGGTTAAATACATTGCAACATGGATTAAAGGCACTCAAGTAAAGAAAAGTTACACACTTTATTTCTCAACCTAGCCAACTCTTCTCTCTCTCTCTCTCCCATCCGAAATTGTAGAGTGAGAGTGAGTAATAAGCTAAGCCAAGATCATGCGTTAGCTTGCCAGGATCAAACATCAAGGATCAGATTCAAAAATTTAGCATTCATGAGGTATAAACCCTAATTCTAGAAATCCTTAGATTTGATGTTAATGTTATGATTTGTTGTTTAGAAGTGTGTTATAAGATGTTAATTAGTGATCTAGGTTGTTAAATCCCAGATCCATAACATCAAAGTGCTCGAAATTTGAGTTTTTAGAAATCTGGAAATCTAGAAAAATGTGGCCTGACAGTCATATGTCAGAGGCCTTAGATCTGTGTGTGTTTGATGTTTGGTGTACTTTATGTTATATATCTGTTCTTTGATGTTAGGACTTTAATCTGAGACTTGAATCAATCCCATAGCATGTTTAGATTATAAGATATGATCGGTCAAAGACCGTTGACCAAGCACAAAACTTTGAATCTGGAAAACCCAGATTTTCCAAGAATGGTCTGACAAGCTATTTGAGGCTTCTGATTTTACTGATCGTTGATGTTTAAGACATGTTGTTGTAATAGACCAGTAGACTGACAAATTGGCTATCGATTCTTCCTTTTAAAATACCTAAATCCATAAAAGACTTGAAGCTATGGCCGGTCAAACAACCGTTGACCGTCAGCCGGAAAGACAATCTGGAAAACCCAGATTGTTCATAATCCGTGTTTTTGTCAGACTTTGACCAGCCTTGATTTCTTAAAACATGTTGTTGTTTAACTGAGATCATGACATGTAAATGTTCCTTGTCACGTGTACTATACATGTGAACCTTAATAACACTGATTTGTTGACCAGGTCACTAAGAAAATTGAACCAAAAAGTGGTACCTCACAATTGTCTGGGTTTCTGGGTTACCCAGAAAACCCAGATGAGGCCTGACAAGATCTTTGAGAGCCCAGATCTCTCTGATTAGATATTATATGGCCATGTTGTTTGTTTAAGGTTGTAGTATTGCATCAATACTATAATCTGAACACTTAATCAAACCCAGATACCTCCAGATCTGTGGATTGAAGTTGGTTAAACCTATCACCTTGTCCACTGACAAGAAGATCAAGAACAGGCTCAAGAATACCTATAGCGACAGTTCTGTCGCTATAGGGACCTTTAGTGACAGTTTATTTATGGAAATTAATTATTTTATTTATTAAATAGATAAAAATAGTTTTTAATTATTAAAAATACATAATAAATTTCTAAAAATTATTTTAAAGCCTAAAAATTAGTTTTTAATTATTTTGAGTATATTTCATAAATATTTAATATTTTTGGAATATAAATGGTATTTAATTTATTTAATTATATTTAAATAAATTACTTAGAAATGATTTTAATACTTGAAAAAAAATCATGAATAATTATATTATGGCATAAGAAAATATTTTAAGTTATTTTAAATGACTTTTGATATTTTGTGATGAATTTCATTAATAAATTATTATTAATGATTATTAATTTATTTAATGAATATATTAGATAAATTATGGAAAAATAGAATTAATGCTTTAAAAATTATATGAAAATAATTTAAGTGTTATAAAAATATTTTAAGTTGTAAAGTATAACTTTTGATATTTTGACATGAAAATATTAATATTTTAATATTAATATCGAGTTATCGGATAATGGATTTATGTTTAAAATCATATAAATATGATTTTAAGGTATTGAAAATACTTTTGTGATATTATAAATATATTATAATATCATGTTATGATTTTCATTGATATTCAATATTAAATTAATATTAATGATTAAGGAATTATGTGGTATTTAAATTATATAAATACGTTATTAATGATTGCAAAATCATGATAAATAGTAATAATTACTTGAAAATTTTTACAAGTGTATGAAAATTATTTTGACTACTTAGAAAATTGTCTAAGATATTGTTAAGTGTTTAGCCAGAGTTTAATTGAACTTAAACTCGATAATTGTCCGACTAGACCATCGGGATGTTAGAATTTTGTCGGGTTCAACTCGGACTTCAATAGTTTGACTTGATACTAGGTCTTATGTGTTGTATAGACTGATAGGATTATGTGGTAATGTGTTTAGGTTATTTTATATTATGAAGATATTATTCTAATATTTGGAGATCGGTATTATATTAGGTCTTCGGATAAAGCTAAGTTATATTTTGTAACGGTAATCAACGGTACAGGCAAGTTTTACTAAACTCTACTAAGAGTTATTTCGTCCAGATATGCTTATGGTTAATCATTGCTGATTGCCATGTAGAATTGTACTCTGTACATATTGTATGTATAAGTCAGGTATGAAAGGCTGATCACCTTCATTACCAGTTGGTCCAGACATATTTGTTCATGTTCAATACTTGTTCAGTCAAAAGTTTATTCATGCTAGTTCTCAATTATATTGATGAATTATAGCCAGCTTTTTATTCTGACTCTTTCAATCATGATATATCCTTCAATTATATTTAAACTTGCTAGGCAACTTTCGTGCTCACCCTTGCTATATCATGATAAAACATTGCAGATTAAGGCGAATGCGTCAATACAAGGAAAAGATAAAGCCAAGCTCAGCTTGGGACTGTGTGTGCAGCTAGATTTGTAAAAGTAATTTATTATAATAAAATTGAATGTTAGATATGAAATGAATTGTGTATAAGTTATGGTTACTCGACCTTGGGGATAGTGTATAATGTTTAATGTATAAACAATTTATGTTTATATCTTCTGTAATAGTATAGAAATAGTGCACCCGATCCGCGGTGATTAGGACCCGGATTTGGGGGCACTACATATACCTTCTAGCTTCAAATCTTTGATCTTAGATCTCCAATATGATATTAGGTGACCTAGGGGTAGATTATATGACTGAAGAACCTTAAGATTTCGGAGGTTGAGAGAGAAAATGAGTTGGTGAGAGCTTGGACACAAAATAAGCCAAATACTAGACTTTCTGTTTCTCAATCTATTATATAATCACTTGGATGCATTGAATGATCTGCTAGCTGTCCATTAGAGGTTGATTTGCTGATATGTTAAGTCACATTTAGCCAAAATAGTTGGTGAACAACTACAATTTTAGCAAGATTCTCAAGTTAGCTTATTAAAAATATAAAAAGGGTAATTTTGTCATTTGTATTTTTATTTTAATGGCATACTAGACAATTGCACAAACCCTTAGGGTTTAACCCTAAGGTTCCAACCCTTAGGTTTTAAAACTTTAGCTTCTAAAATTTCCAATTAGTGTTTTAATCAGAAAAATTTAAAATGTCTAAATTATAATTAGGGTTTCTTAATCACATCAACGTTTAATAAACACATTAAGCTCGCTAATTAGGATTAGGGTTTCCTAATTAGGGTTTAGGATTCTTAGATATGAAATTAGGGTTTCCCGGCTTTCGATTAGAGTTTCTAACTATGCGTTAGGGTTTCTAATCCTGAGATTAGGGTTTATAAATTTTAAAACTTATTTTATCAATCATCGGTCAACATTTCTACACAGTATAAACACGTATTCATCGATATGATTATTTTTATTGCATTTTCTACTGAATCCCTATCCAGAAATTAGGGTTAGGGTTTTCTAAAGCTGTTAAGCACAACCCTACTCTAATTTCTTAGTCAATACACAAATTGACTACTTCTCGATACTCGTATCACAGATACACAGTACAATATTAACAGTCAATGTCAATTTTAAATAAAAAAAATTTATTCATGAAATTTAGATTATTCGGAATCCCGGGTTATCACATTCACCCATTCTTAAAAGGATTCCGTCCTCGAAATCACCGCTTTCTTATTCTCTACAATCTTTTAAAGTTATATCATCAATTCATTTTTATCAACACAATATTAATTTGTGTTTCAAATTCTTACCTGTAACTTGAATCTATAAAAGAAAACAGTTCACAGAAATATCCGACTCATAATTCTCGCGTAATTTAATTTCTAAATGAAATCATTACCTGTTGCCACCTCTTGAGTATCCACTGCCTCCTGCGCCGTCATTTTGAATGTATGGGCGGTTGATCTTCCTGGCTGTGTAGGTCCTCGAATTGCCAAGGTCCCACCACCGGGTCCCTTGTTGACACTTTCCTTCTCAGCATTTCTCTTCGGACAGTTACGTACCATATGATCAGTCGATCCGCACGGAAAACAACCTTGAATTTTCTTCGGACTGGGACAATTGGGTGACATGTGTTCCTCTTGCCCACAGTTGTAACAGACTCCTTTCTTCTTCAGACAAACACCTGCATGGTTCTTCCCACAAATCACACATGATTCCCTCCCTTTCCTATTTTCTTCAGTCTTGCTACCCGATTGAGTATTCTCACTCCATTTCCTCTTATTAGGGTTACTACCACCACTGCTTCCTCCATCAATTATCTTCTTCTTCTTCTTTTTCTGATGAAATCGAGATGCAGCCTCGCTCCCTCCTTCAGTAATTAACGCCTTCTCCAATAAAGCCGCGAATGTGTTGATCCGCAACACTGCCACCTTGTTGAATATCCCCGATTTTAGTCCATTCTCGAATCTTCTCGCCTTTCTTGCTTCTGTGTCCACCTGATGAGGTGCAAATCTTGCTAATTCATTGAATTTAGCCGCATATTTAGAAACAGACATATTTTCCTGCTTCAGTTCTAAGAACTTAACTTCCATCCGAGCTTGCATACTCGGTGAGAAGTAGTTCTCAAAGAACAACTCCTTGAATCTTGTCCACACTACCACCGTTGTACCAGCTCTCGCCTGATTAGTCTCCCATCAGTAATTAGCTTCTCCCTTCATCAAGTATATAGCAAAAGCTATCTTCTGCTCTTCTCCCACTCGCACAATGACGAATGCTTTCCCCATCTCCTTCACCCAAGTTTGGACTTCAATAGGATCTGTGGTCCCCTTGAATTCTGACGGTCCCACCGCTTTAAAGTCCTTGAAATTTGCCAATCTATCGGCTGGCTGATTCCTCGCTCTTCCTCTTGCAGCTGGAGCTCTATTTTCCATAGCTTCGGCTATCATATTTGTAATTTTTTGCATCGGGTCAGCTTGACCTCCTTCATTATTCACTGACTGCTCTTCTCTTTGGTTTCGGTTCTGTTGTCTAGGCGGCATGATCTGATTTAAATAAAAATCTTATATTAATTCTCTTTCTCTATACAAATTCTTAACACAATAAGAATTCAACACATAATTCTCATGTAATCGCATATTTATTCAAATAGCACATAGTACATATAATACTTAACACATATTACTATCCCTTTAAAATAATTTTAGGATTAACATACTCAACTTTACAAAAAGTTGCAATTATCCAACTTTACACAAAAATTTGCCATTTACCATATTCACACATCTAATTCCAGTTCATCAAACTTACCACACTTATGAGTTCAGTAAATTGCCATAATTATATGAGTGTATGAACTTATCCTAGTCAGACCTTTGGCATCCATTCGCTGAGGGGTTCAGAACATTTCATATAATCATGAGTCATGAACTTACCATAAGTATGAGTTTTAAGAACACACAAATTAATATTAATCTTATATTCATATAGAAAGTAAAGATTTCATTCATAAAAACATATATATTTACATATATTTATACATCATTCTCGATATTACAACTTTTAATATCATAAACTTCTACCAAAAGATATTATCACTTATATCTAAGTTGTCTACCGACCACTCCCTTCACCAATCTTCTTCTTATTGGGACACTTGTTGAATCCGTGACCCGTTCTACCACATGAGAAACACTTCCTCAAATTTGGCTTAGGACAATGCAAAGAAATATGTCCTTCCTGCTTACAATTAAACCAGACGTTCTTCCACATCATGCATTCTCCCGCGTGAGTCTTTCCACACTTCACGTAAGCTTTGCTTTCTTCTTCTTGGGTTTGAATTTTTCGAGTTATCATTTGTCGTTGTCCCTCTTTCTCTTCTTCTTGTCCTTCTTGCTGGTTCCATCAGACGATCCACCTCCTTCCGCCTTTATTCTTTCCACCTGCGCCTTCAGCTCGTTCCGTTCTTCAGTCATTTTGCGTAACGCCCGCTCTGTTTTCCACAACTCCTCCAAGAGAAATACCTTACTCCGGAGTTCCTGGACTTCTGCAGATAACTGATCTTGTTCTCCAACTTTAGTCTTATTCTTTAACGCTACCTTAACTTCTTCAGACTTCGCCTCCTCATCACCGCTTAGATACATCTCGGGATAATCATCATGATCACTCTCGAGATTAACCATAGGTTCATCTTTTCCTACTTCTTCCACTGAATCGCTTTTACCTTTGTCACCTCGCCATCGGCCTTTGGTGCGACAAATACATTGGCATCTCCGTACTCATCTTATCTTCTCCCGACATCCTACAATCAGTTTAAACAACTTGATTAATACTTCTCCAGTACAAACTTCTCACACTATGTGTATGCATGTCTCACTTTCGATACGCTTCAACAATCCCTCACTTAGTACTCTAAATGAGTATTCTCTATCTCGCTCATGGTTATAATCCTAGGGTTTTTCCCCACCCCACTTAAGGTTTATAACCTACAGCTTTGATACCAACCTATGACGCCCCCAAATCCGGGTTACCTGATCCCCGAGTTTGGTGCTCACGATCCACAAAAATATAACATCTAACTACCCATTCATATTATAAATAGGAATATATAAATCATTAACATATATTGTTAACATATAAGTCCCAAGTTTTCTAACCTTAATATTACAACCTTACGCTTCATATAAACAAAAATGGTTTACAATAAAATACAACATAATGATAATATTATTCATCATAACTAATTTATAACTATGCCTTTTCCTTTATTCTTCTTCGCAGCACCTTCTGCAACTTCGTCCCTAGCTAAAAAATTTTATTTAGAAAGGGTGAGCAACAAGTTTGCCCTGCAAGTTAAGACATACGATAAAGGTATAGAAATCAATATCAAGCCTTCTCATATTCTACGCAACAATAATTCGATAATAAAAGAGTACAACGCTTTCAAGGTTTTCTACGATATTCAAATGAATAATCAAGAATTAATTTTACGAAATAGCAAAATAGAATGTTTTCCAGATTTATGCTGAGCGATCCGTTGGATCTTCAACTTCTCTTCTCGAGTAACTATCAAAGTTATACTTTGATATACCCAGGTGTATCAGATAATCATAAAGATTAAATCATACCCCTCTACAAGTATATAAAGTGATCAGCTTTATTATACCCTATATTATGCATAATACTTAATCATGCAAAGTAATACATACATAGATAAAATATTCCCTTTATATAAAAGTTTGTTCTTTTCAGTCTCAGAATCAAGATTTTGACTTAACAATGAAATACTGTGATTTCAATTTCTAATTACTTCTTGATCTAGCCGAAATAATTGGCATCGATCTATTAATAACAATTGAATTCTCTTCTCGAACCTATTAAGTTCTATTAAATATTCGTCTAGCCAGAATAATTTGCTAAGACATTTCTCAACATAATTCGATAATAAACAAGAATTATCTGTACTGTCAACAGTAGCTTCTACGGATATGAATATCAAACAACAGTTATTCTATGAATGTATATTTTACGAATCAGTAATTCAATTTGAATTATTAAACATGCACTAACTGCGAATAATCAACAATAAATCCCTGGACGTGGTCTAATTAGCAATAATTAACCACCAATAATAATTAAATAGTATTAACTCAAGGTTGAGTTAGGGAACTTGCTCTTCTTACCGATTATGACTATAATAATAAACTTATCTGCTTTTGAAAGACCTATAACCAATAATATCGGTCTCACAATTAGCACAATAATTTACAACACGCATCACTGTATTCTACAGTCAAACTTCTCCTAGACACATTACCACATAGTCACATCAGTGTTTATAACCTATATAAACACTTAACAAGTCTAACTATTTCGGTCTGGTTGGACTTCGGTCCATTCTCGGTGTTCTGGTCACCCTATCTGACAATTAACACAGTTATTGTTAATTAAATTCGGTTTCTAAGCTTCAATATTAATTTAGATAAGTCAATTATCAATTATAATATTTTTCGGAAGCTTTTAATAATTTATCAAACAATTATTATATTTTATAATAATTTTTCAAACATCGAAATTATTTTAAAATGATTTAATTATCAAATAATCTTATCATTATTAATATTTAATAATATAAAATATTAATGACATACTTGTCAAAATATTAAAATTATTATTGATAACTTAAAAATATTTTTAAATCAACAATATTCTACTTAAATAATTTTGAAAGTAATTAAAATCATTTTTAATTTATAACCATTAATATTTAAATCATTAATATTTGAATATTAATGAAATTATTATCCAAATATTAAAAGTCATTAATTATAACTTAAAATATTTTTAAATCATTTTTCTCATTTTTAAATGATTTTTTAAATCATTAAAATCATTTTTAATTTATTTATTTAATATAATAATTAAATAAATCAAATATCATTAATATTAATTTATTAATGAGAATTCTCCAAAAATATTGAAAATTATATTTTATAATTTAAAATATTCTATAACACTTTATTCTCATTTAAAATGATTTTAATAATATTAAAATCATTTTTCTCTAATTTATTTAATATAATAATTAAATAAATCCAATATCATTAATATTAAATTATTAATGAAAATTCTCTATAAATATTAAAAGTTACATTTTATAACTCAAATTTTTTTTAAATACTTTATTCATATTTAAAATGATTTTTCATAATATTAAATCATTTTTCTCTAATTTATTTAATACACTAATTAAATAAATTAAATACCATTAATATTAAAATAATTATAAATATTAATGAAAAATATCTCAAATAGTCAAAATTACTTTTCACAATTTAAAATAATTTTTAAAATCAATTTAAATAATTTTTAGAATTTATTTCTATTTTTAAATAATTTCTGAAAATTCTAAAATTAAAATTAATAGAAATCGTCGCTATAGGTCTTTAGCGACTCAAAGCGTCGCTGTTGGTGTTCTTGAGCTCAAGATCACTGACAGCTTCGTTATCCACCTGCCCTGTTTGACCAACTTAAATTCTCGGTTTAAAATCGTTTCTGGGCTAACTTAAGGTTCAATATCGTAGTACACATGTAATACTACTTCTATCAATCATTAACAGAGTCATAAAGTAACAACATAGCAAGATCAGACCCTTCAAAATGATCTGACAGTTCTCGGGCTCGGGTAACCGGAAACCCGCAACGACTTCAGTACTACATTGAGGCTCGATTATATACATGTTCTGTTCATTAGTTTGCTTATTTCTTGGTTCATACATATAGGTCTCATGTCATAGAACATATATACTATAACAGATCAGTATAACAACAATACATTCTCAAGATACTGTTTTTACTAAAGGTCGTCGAATCGTGTTCTTCATATTTCTGGAAATTCCAGAAAATGCAATCATTACCGAATGGTCTAGTTTGACCACTCATTACGTTCGATATGCTGACTGTTTTAGTGTTATAAAAGCATGAATATAAAGTTCATATAACCGGCTATAATCTAGATACAAACACCTCAACAACTCAAAACACTTGACATATCTATGGCTTAGAACTTCTTGTCAGACTCTGTATATCACATTCTGAGTTACCCAGATTGTACTCGGCCATGGTCGGTCAACCGACTTTGACCAAGTATAACTTGCAATCTATCCATTAAAAAACTCTAATTTCACTTGCAGAACCAAGAACACATAAAGCTACCTATAACAACTTTAAAACATCAAAAACCATAAACATATCAAGATCTACGGCTACTAACATTTCTTGTCAGACCATGTTTCAAACTTAAGAATAGTTTGTGAAAAACTCAACTGTTACCCACTTTGATGCTATGGATCTATGTTATATAACATAGATCATCATAAAACTTCATCTAGCAAAGATCTAAAAACATAAACACATATTTTTTTCTTAGAAACTTGGATCAAAAATAAAATTAGGTTTATACCTTCTAGCTTCAAATCTTTGATCTTAGATCTCCAATATGATATTAGGTGACCTAGGGGCTGATTATATGAATGAGGAACCTTAAGAATTCGAAGGTTGAGAGAGAAAATGAGTTGGTGAGAGCTTGGACACAAAATAGGCCAAATACTAGACTTTCTCTTTCTCAATCTATTATATAATCACTTGGATGCATTAAATGATCTGCTAGCTGTCCATTAGAGGTTGATTTGCTGATATGTTAAGTCACATTTAGTCAAAATAGTTGGTGAACAACTATAATTTTAGCAAGATTCTCAAGTTAGCTTATTAAAAATATAAAAAGGGTAATTTTGTCATTTGTAATTTTATTTTAATGGCATACTAGACAATTACACAAACCCTTAGGGTTTAACCCTAAGGTTCTAACCCTTAGGTTTTAAAACTTTAGCTTCTAAAATTTCTAATTAGGTTTTTAATTAGAAAATTTTAAAATTTCTAAATTACAATTAGGGTTTTCTAATCACATCATCTTTTAATAAACACATTAAGCTCGCTAATTAGGATTAGGGTTTAGGATTCTTGGATATGAAATTAGGGTTCCTGGCTTTTGATTAGAGTTTTTAACTGTGCATTAAGGTTTCTAATCCTGAGATTAGGGTTTATAAATTTTAAACCTTATCTGATCAATCATCGGTCAACATTTCTACATAGTACAAACACGTATTCATCGATACGATTATTTTAATTGCATTTTCTACCGAATCCCTATCCAAAAATTAGGGTTAGGGTTTTCTAAAGCTGTTAAGCACAACTCTACTCTAATTTCTCAGTCAATACACAAATTGACTACTTCTTGATAATTGTATCATAGATACACAGTACAATATTAATAGTCAATGTCAATATTAAATAAAAAAAATATTTATTCATGAAATTTGGATTATTCGAAATTCCGAGTTATCACATTTTCCTTTCACTGGACACAGTGAACGGGCTAGCGATGTATTGGGACTTATTGTGACGCCCCCAAATTCAGGTACTCGAAACCCGAACTCGGTGCTTCATGATACCATTTATATGAGCGGAATAATACTAATAATAATAACAATAATATAAATATCAAACTTAATTTACATATGTCAAAGTCTAATCCCAAGTACGCAACCTTTAATACATTACAATACATGATAATAATAAATATCATTGTCTTAATAAATTCTAGTTATTACATAGGATAACATAGAACTCATTCAACAACCTTTTCTTTTCCCTTGTTCTTAGCAGAGCCTTCAGGTTGTTCACACTTAGCTGAAAACATTTAAATTAAGCAAGGATGAGCATTTGAGTGCCTAACAAGTAATAGCAATCAATAACAGTTAGCTGAAGAAAGTATATATTTTCTGTGAATAACACTTCTACAACGAATCAACAGTTGTGAAGTAAGCTGAAGCAACAATAAACAAACATATCATTTCGATTTCAAAATTTTGAAACTACGTACTGACTATAAATGGGGATCAGTCGACAGACTATGAACATTGTTTTCTATTTTCAAAAAGGTTAAATAGAACTTCATCTGTAAACCATCATAACTTACACGCACGAGGGTGATTAGCTCATTATGCCCTGTATTGATCAATACTACATGTTCGAACGATATTTTCGTCCAGCATATCCGCCTTAGGCGCATAAAATTTTTCCAGATTCGGGATGTTCATACTAGTCTAGAATCTGAACTAAAACAATTCGGTTGGATACAATAAAGTTCTATCTTGTTCAATAATACTTTTAAATCTCTGTCTAGCTGAATCAAATAGCTTAGACGGCTTTTAAGTCAATGTATACATACTGGAAACCAATAAGTATGTATCAACATGTGATAAAATATAATGATTATCCAAGTGAGGACATTTGTATAACCATGCTTAGAAATTAATGAACAGAATATATATCTTGATTTATAATAACAGAATTAAAGAACTTGTACAATAGATTATAATTTAATAACTAACTTATACAGAATCATGCATAAGTATACACAAGGTTAAGATATTTGAACAATGAAAAAGTAAATGCAAAGTTAAGATACTTGCCTGATCTGCTGCTTACACAACTTAGTTTTATCTTTTATATCAAAACCTATCATTAATAAGATCATTTGTTCGATTAGAATAACATACTATAACACATAGTACTGCTATTTACAGTCAACACATAACCTAATCACATTGTCACATGATATGTTTAGCAGTAATTGGATCACAAACAAACACTTATCAAGTCAACCTATCTAAGTCCAGATCAATTTCTAAAACATTTCGGTGTACCGACGGCTTTATCGGGTAATTATCGAGTCTAAAACTTTATACTGAAGTTCAATATAACTTAAACACCGGTCAAATTATTTTTAAATGGCTTATAATAATTTTTAAACAATTATTATAATTTATCATGATTTTTCAAACTCCAGATTCATTATTAAATAATTTAAATATTAAATAACTCTATTATCATTAATATTAAAATATTAATGAAACCATTTCCAAAATATTAAAGTTATTTATATTAACTTAAAATATTTTTAAAGTATTAATATTACCCTTAAATGATTTTTTAAAATAAATAAAATAATTTTTAAATAATTACCATTAATACTTAAATATTAATGAATTATTTATCAAAATATTAAAAGTTATTAATTATACCTTAAAATATTTTTAATTCATTTATAACCTTTTAAATGATTTTTAAATAAATAAAATCATTTTTAAATTATTTATTTAATTTAATTAATAAATAAAGCTAATATCATTAATATGAAATTATTAATGAAATTATCCTTTAAATATTAAAAGTTATATTTTATAACTTAAAATATTTTTAAACACTTTATTTTTATTTAAAATAATTTTATAATATTAAAATCATTTTTAAACTAATTTATTTAATATAATTATTAAATAATTGTAATATCATTAATGTTAAATAATCAATGAAATTTACTTTAAAATATTAAAAGTTATATTTTATAACTTCAAATATTTTTAAATACCTTATTATCATTTAAAATGATTTTTAATATAATAATTTTAATTAATATATTTAATGCATTTATTAAATAAATTAAATATCAATAATATTTAATTAAATACTAATATTTATGGAAAATATGCCAAATTATTAAAAGTTAATTTTTATAACTTAAAATAATTTTTGTAATTTTCAGAAATTAATTTTTATTTTTAAATGATTTTTGGAAAATAAATTAAATTAAAATTAAAAAGTCTGTCGCTAAATCCTTTAGCGACAGAAAGTATAGTGTTAGGTGTTCTTAAGCTGAAGAACATTCATAAGCAGTTAATGAGGGGCTATGTTTGACCATAAATCATTTACTGTGTAATGTGTTTCTGGGCTAGCTATTGATCACAGCTTGTAGAACTAATGTAACACTACATGATACAACAACAATCATGATCATACAACACAAAACGAAGGAGATCTGGGCTTGCAAAATAGCTGTCAGAGCTGTTCTTCATTTTCTGGGTTACCTAGAAATGAAAACCAGTTCGACTGCCCTACTTTGGGCTTCCACAACTTGTGATCCTAGTAATGGTTTTGTGATTTAATGATTTTAGTGTGTAGCCAATATGTAAGTGAAGAGATCCAATACATAAAACCAATAAAACAACAAAACAATCATAAGATATATGCTGGTTAAACCTTGTCAGATATCGTGTTCTTGAGTTTTCTGGGTTACCCAAAAAACTCAGTCCGTGATCATCTGGCCTGCTTTGACCAGCCGCTGAGTTCAACCCTTTTGATGTTTAGGCGATCTAAAAGCTTTAATCTACAGATCATCTAACATAATACAACATGGATACAAGAACAAGAACAAAATCAACAAATATAAACAAGATCCGTGGACATGAACTCACTGTCAGAGCCATCTGGGTAAGTTTCGGGTTACCGAGAAAGGCTTGGTCATGGTCGGTCAACCGACTTTGAGCATCAATAACTTTCAATCTGTGCCAGATCTAACCCTGATTCAAGTTCCAGAACAAAGTTCTCATGACATATTACAACTTTAAACTTTCAAAACACAAAAAACATTAACGATTACTGATATATGAGGTCTGACATTCGTTGTCTGACAACATAATTTTTTTTCCAGATTTTGAAAAACTTCAAATTCGAGCCTATATATGTTATGGATCAAACATCTATCAACCCAGATCACTTATTTACACTACCAACAACATGTTTTAACACAAAATAATAACATTTAACAAAGGATCAAGGATCATATTTTTGGTTTAGGTTTATAACTTACTTTGATCAATGCTTGAATATGGCTTTTGATTTGTTATGAGTGATAGTGGGGCTTTGTTTTGGGACTGGTATACTGTTGGGTAAAATCTAGTTACGCACAACACGCAAGTATACGTGGTCAACAAGTAATATAATAATGAGTAAAGTATCGTTCCCACAAAGACAACTTAGTAAGAAATTTAATCTCACAATTATCAATTTCCTATTAATCCTAATTTTATTAAACTATCCAATTCAATGATTAAAATTATAAAATCTAAATTATTAATAAATATACTATCACAAAACAATCGCAAATATTAAAACTAAAATTTTAAACAATTAATAGAGAATTAGACTTATGATTTCACCCTAATCTTCACTATGATTTTTACACCTTTATTCCAATTCAACTCACTATCCCAGTTTATTAATCAAGAATACGACCGTAGTACTAGCCACCTCTCGATGCACTAGTACCGTATTAACTTAAATCCACAAATTAGATAGAAACAAGTTAAACACCTTAATCAACTAACTCACTATATCTCTATGTGAATTAAAATTAAAGAAGGTTTAAGATTAAGTTCCCTATCCGATTATATGCGATGTCAAGCATATCTCTACCTTAACATTCATCAAGATTTTGCTATTCACAAAATTCAAGAACACATGCTATATTAACTAAGTCTAGATTCGTATATCCTCTCTTTCCATACAAATCCACAAAGAATTGTTGATCAGGCAATTCATAAATTTAAGCTCAAATTAATATTGATAAACTGGAAAATAGCTTATTGAACTAGAAATCAAAATTATAAATCATCGTTTCACTTAAGGATCCATCATAAGCCTAAAAAGCGAATTAGTTCATCATGAATGAAATAATAATGGAATAATTTAAAGATAACATCCTTTCAATTACAAATATAAGACTGAAATGAAAAATAATGCAAAACACCCTTCACGTAGCCTTAATCTACACTCGACACGAAAATCTCTTCAAAGTCTTCCTCCAAAGCTTGTTATGAAAATCTGGGATTAATCTCTGTAATTTGCCTTGTGTGTTCTTTAATTCATTGTTAGTTGAGCAATAGATATACCACCACTAAGTTCTTTGGTCGAATCCCATGTCCATTAGAGTCCATATGTTATCCCAAGTCCTCAAATCAAACTTCTAGCAGAGTTCAAAATAAAACAAGACACTCGACTTTGAGACCCCCAGCCCGTGGGTGTATGTCTCTATAATCGGCATTTCCCGTGGGCATGCTTCTTAATAAACCAATATTGAAGACCTCATTTCAATGGGTACATAAACAAAATGAGTCATTTTACGTGGTATGGCTTCTAAATTGATGCTCTTGAGACTTCATACTTGCTAACTTTATGCTCCATATGCCTCCTTTTTTATTCATTCATACACCACCCATCCTACATACAAAATAACACAAAACAAGTGAAAAGTAAACATGAACACAAAGAATTAACAACAAAAAAGCTTGAAATGAACGTCAATTCATGGATATGAAACCCACTTATCAAAATCTCCCAAACTTAAACCGTGCTAGTCCTCGAGCACAAAACAAACTAAATGCTATACAATGCAATGATATGTAATGTATCTAATCTATATGTTTTCAAATCCAACAGTGTTACAGAATCAAAATTATCTCACTGGCCTCAGGGAAAACAAGCAAACACTACAATCTTAATCACCAAAACCAATCAATAATTCCTTATTAGTTCTCAAATCTTAAACCATTATCACTGGTATAGTGTGCGTGTGTGTTCAACATCCATAATAACTGATACAGACTCAAATTCAATACCTAACCAATTTCTTAGAAGGAATCATACAGTGCAAACTTAAAAATCTCAAAAATAGACAAATTCCAACTGAATTCACACATTTACCAAGATTAGGGGATCAAATAGGGTATTCATGCTTTCTTTTCTTTCCCTTTTTTTTCATTAACGGGGGCCCTTTGCTCTTATTTCTCGTCTTTTCTTCCTACTTTTTATTTATTTATTTTTTCGATAGATGGTTGGTGAGAACGTTTTACGCTCCATCTCACGCTCGTGTTTATGGGGAGTATATTTTCCTCAACCCACCACAAGACTCAACTAGATATTTTTTTAAAGCTTATATACCCTACCCTTTTCCCCCAAACTTAAGTTCTTGTCTAATTCGTCATTTTTACTGCCTATCCTTGTCATTTTCTCATTCACCCTAGCATTATCCTTTAGAAAATCTTTATGTATCAATTTGAACTAACTAGTCAGCACAGATGTTGTTACGTGCTTCCCATTTTATACCAATTTCAAACAAGCACAAGATTCGATTCATAATAGAAACTATATCACAGTTCTAATAATCAATGCTGTATTTGTTAACTTAGTCTCAATATCATCATTGGCCCAAAATAACATGAACTACAACACTGCTGGACATATGCAAACACAATATTTAACTAATTTTTTTATAGATATTGAAAATCAAACATAACATGACAAAATGCAAACATAACATAACAAAATGCATAACCTAAGTTACTATGTATGCACCTAAGTTACCATGAAACTATGTAATTACATGAATGCAAAATCACAAATCTTAAATTGATATGCAAAACTATAGTGTGATGACACATGCAAACCTAACTAATGACATTATGCATTAAAACATGTAATTAAATCCCCCAAACTTAAGAATTAAAATGCCCTCATTGTATGGATAATTGTAATAAAATGTATGAGGACTTCCCTGCAATCGACTAAGTCTGGGGTGGTGGTGGTTGATCTTTTTCCTCGGAGTCACTGGGCGGAAACCTTGGCATTGGCATGGGCTGCTGATATGGAAATTGTGCAGCGGGATTGAAGCTCTAAAGTGTCGTATTGAGTGAAGCGAAAGACATGTTCATAGCATCACATATGTGGTCTTGCCTCATTGCTAGTCGCCGTATCTCCCAACGTGCTGCCTTGTTGTGCTCATCTATTTGACGTTGAAAAGAAAGAAACTGAGGACTAGATAATGCCTCGGACTGTGAGAGCCCCAAATCCGGGTCCCAAATCACCACAGATCTGGTACAATCATTCTACAACTATTGCGGAAGATATAAACATAAATTGTTTATACAATAAACTTTACACACTATTCCCCAAGGTCGAGTAACCTTAACTTATACACAATTTATAACTTGTCTAACACATAACATTATTATCATACAATACTATACAAATCTATTAGATCACATTAACTTTAAGCTGGAACTGTCTTTAACCTTTCCTTGAATCCAACGAATTCGCCTTAATCTGCAATGTTTATCATGATATAGCAAGGGTGAGCATAAGGATTGCCCAACAAGTTTACATTTATTTAAGGATATATGATGATTGAAAGAGTTTGAATAATAAGCTGGCTATAATTCTTTAATATAGTTGAGAACTAGCACGAACAAACTTTTGACTGAACAAGTATTAAACATGAACAAATATATCCGGACTGAACGACAGTGAAGGTGATCAGCCTTTCATACCTGACTTATACATGCAATATGTACAGAGTACAATTCTACAATGGCAATCATCAATGATTAACCATAAGCATATCTGAATAAAACAACTCTTAGTAGAGTTAAGAAAAACTTGCCTGTTTCGTTGATTATCGTTACGCATTGTAATAAGCTTTGACTGAAGACCTAATATATAAATAATATCGATATACAAATTAGAATAATATCATCACAATATTAAAATAACCTAAACACATTAACACATAACCTTATCAGTCTATACAGCACATAAGACCTAGTATTAAATCAAACAATTTCAGTTTGACTTGAATCCGAAAAAATTATAACGTCCTGACGGTCTAGTCGGACAAATCTCGAGTCTAAGTTCAATTAAACTCTACCTTAACACTTAACAATTATCTTAGATAATCATATTATTAATCAAAATAATTTTCCAAGTATCATAATAATTTTCAAATAATTATTATCATTTAAAATGATTTTCCAATCATTAATATCGTATTTATCTAATTTGAATACCACAATATTCTAATATCATTAATATTTATTTAATATTAAATATTAATAAAATACATGCTAAAATATTATAATATATTTATAATATCTCATAGTATTTTAATACTTTATTATTTCCTTTAAATATTTTTTAATAAAATATTATTCAATAATTATTATTAAAATAGATACCACATTATTCTCTTTATCATTAATATTTATTTAATAGTAAATATTAATGAATTACATGTCATAATATTATAATATTTTATAATATTACAAAGTATTTTAATACCTTAAAATCATATTTATATGATTTTTAAATAGTTAAATTCTTTATCCAGATAATTGCTACTAATATTAAAATATTAATATTTTCATGTCAAAATATCAAAAGTTATATTTTATAACTTCAAATATTTTTCTAACCATTAAATCATTTTTATATAATTTTTAAAGCATAAATTTAATTTTCCATAATTTATTTAATATATTCATTAAATAAATTAATTAACATTAATAAATATTTATTAATGAAATTCATCATAAAATATCAAAAGTTATTAAAATAACTTAAAATATTTTCTAACACCATAAAATAATTTTTCAAGTATTAAAATCATTTTTAAGTACTTTATTTAATATTGTAATTAAATAAATTAAATACCATTTATATTCCAAAAATATTAAATATTTATGAAATATACTCAAAATAATTAAAAACTAATTTCTGGACTTTAAAAAAAAATTTAGAAATTTATTTTGTATTTTATTAATTAAAAATTAATTTTCTCTAATTATTTAATAAAATAATTAATCTTTAAAAACTATATGTCGCTAAAGGACCCTATAGTGACGAAACTGTCGCTATAGGTGTTCTTGGGCTGTTCTTGAAGAAACCCAGAACATCATGTCAGAGTTCAAGGTACACACTTTGACCGATGCTAGATTCATGATCTTTACGTTTTCTGGGCTACTTATGTGTTCATACCATAGTATAAATGTAATACTATAATTAGAGACTGATTCCATGACCAAATCATTAAGCCTCAGAGAGATTTAATCTCTTAAAAACCTTGTCAGACGCTGTTCTTCATTTTTGGGCTTTTCAGAAATGAAGAACAGTTCATGGTGCCCACTTTAGATCTCTATAACTCGCGTTACGTGATTTCTCAGTATGTTCTAAAGGTCAAATCTTGTAGAATACATGTCAGGGTACATTTCTATTACCTAATAACATCATAACATCAACACATAATGAAGATTTCATCTAGTCAAAGTACCTGTCAGGAAACGGTTCTTGACTTTTTGGGTTTTCTAGAAATGGAACCCAGACAGTTGTTCAACCAATGTTTGACCGTGTTTAAATTCGTTTCTGTTTATGACATGAGCAATGTAAAGACATGATCATGTAGTACTTATACCAGTCTACAAGATCAAAATTACAACTTGTCCAAACTAACCAAACACAACAAGATCTAGAGCTTTAAAAGTGACTGTCAGGCTTTCTGGGCAAATCTGGGCTGCCCAGAAATCTGACTTCGTGATCGGTTAACGACCTTTGACTGCTTATAACTTTTGATCTACAAATGATCTGTACTTGATTCAAGTTCCAGATCCAAGACCTTATAACATACAACAAGTACCAACCTTTAAAACACCAAAAAAATTAACAGAGACAGATCTAGGAGACCTGACATTTGTCTGTCAGACACCATTTTCCCCATTTTCTAGATTTGAGAAATCTTTAAATTCGTCCATCCAGATGTTATAGATATATAATCTAACCACCCAGATCACTATATGACACCTTATAACACATTTCTAAATAATCAACAAAAACAAATAACATGAGACCATATAATTTTTAAAAATTAGGGTTCTATACCATTTTGAGCCTTGATCCTTGAATATGAACCTTGTATCTGCTATGGGAAAGCTAAGAGATGATATTGTCTTAACTTCTCTCTCATTCCCACTCTCATACCCGAAATCTTAGAGAGTGAAGGGACTTGGTTGGCTTGAGAAATAAATTAAGTGATTTTTCTTACTTTTGTCTTTTTAATCTAGTTGATTCATTGAATGGAGATGATATAGTTGCTGATTTGCTGATATAAGTCACATGCCTAGGGTTTAGAGTTGGTCACCAACCCAAACTAGGACATAACTTACAAGTAACCTAATAAATAATGCAAGAAGGCTAGTTTGGTCATTTAGCATTTAATTTTAATGGCATAAAGGTCAATTGATACAACCCTTAGGGTTTAGGGTTTAACCCTGAGGTTTTACATTTTAATTTCTAAAATTTCCAATTTAGGTTTTAAAAATAGAAATTTAATATTTCTAAATTATAATTAGGATTCTATAATTATAATAACATTTCCTAATCATAATTTCAAGATTGCTAATTAGGATTATTATTTCCTAATTAAAATTGCTAATTTAGCAATTAAATTCATAATTTGTACATTAGGGTTTCTAACAGAATAATTTTAAAATTTGAAATTAGGGTTTGCTAATTAATTAAGCTTTACCCTAATTAATATTATAATTAATAGCACTTGAACATTATAATTATCCTTTAAGTTCCCAAATTAGGGTTTCAAATTCTCGGAATCTGAAATTAAAGTTTCTAGATCTCGTATTAGGGTTTTCTAATAATCAATTTGGGTTTCAAGTAATTCATTAGGGTTTTTCCTAATAAATTATAATTAATGACGTTTAACCTTATACATAGCATTTGCATTCCCAAACTAGGGTTTTCAATTTCCAAATTAGGGTTTTTGAATACCGGAACTAAAATTAGGGTTTCGGAACCGATTTCTAGGGTTTTTATCCATTGCTAGGGTTCTTTAACTGAACGTTGACGTTCTTAATATATACTTAGGGTTTGTCACAGATATAGTTTATCTGGTCAACCCTTGACCCTTAACCATATTTTGAACACATAAATGACCATACTCACAGAACATAAACACATATACACTTAATCCTGGATAATTCACCAAAATCCTTTACAGAATTTTGAAATCCTCAAAATTCCTTCCCCATAATATCAAACGCATACACTTATTTTCTGTCTAGGTTCTAATTTTGAACCTTAAATCAATAAATTCTAATTTTAAAATTTTTTTAAATTCTCGGGTTGTCACACGGACTGCGGTACCTGCTCTGTTCCTTGATCTCCCATAGTCTCATCCTCATCCTCCGAGGTGTCTGCAGCGTCAACTTTGTCCTCCGAAGCCGATGGAAAAATAAAACACAAACCTTTAGGATGGGAATCGTCCTCGGCCTAAACTGAATATCGCACTATCATTCTGGAATCTAGTAACTGCAGCGGCATCTGTGTGGGTTCATCGTCAGACAATCTAACACCTGCTTGACGACACAACCCACATATGAGTGATGGGTGTGGGAAGCTGCCTAAAAAGTTTCCTCGTAAGCATCGGTGAATGGAAAAATAGATTATGGCCCCGACATCAATGATGAAGTCTTGCACAATCGTGTATAGCAGTAATGCCTTCTCCTTGGTCACGTCTGATGTGTGTTGGGACGGATACAATTTTGCACATAAAAAGGCATACCAAATTTTACCATACCGACTGAGATCTTGGCTATGAAAAACTGTGCCACCCTTCCAACCTTTGATCCATGTTGTGCCCGACTTAGTCATTTCTTTGAGTATTGCCTCATAGTCCGGATCAAAATCGCGTAAGTGAGCATATTGGCATTTTCGAGGCACTCACAGCTGATAATAGGTGTTAATGGCATCAACACTAAACGGAACTAATTGACCCCGCACATTAGCGTGGAAGGGGGCTTTGTCCTCGACGTTCGCATAAAATTCCTTGACTATGTTGACAACGGCGGGTTCCGGTTCTTCGGTGAATTTGTTCCAACCCTTCTAATAAATTTGCTGCATCATTTCTCCATCGACATGATCCGATGCCAACCCCCGCTCCGGTGTAAGGGCTTTTGTTATCATATAGTCGTACCGATCGACGACGGCGACACTTACAAATTTACGGCGATCAAAGGTCTGTGTCGGTTGTGCGGGCCGTGAACTTTCTCCCCTTTGTCATTTCGATGTGGGTTGCGAAGCCATTGATTCTCGGATGCCTTAATAACAGTATCTTTCCCCCAAACTTGGTTCACACAAACTGTCGAACACTTGGTGTGCATAAAAATTTCTTCCCCCAAACTTTAAACTTTGATTTATTGTGGTACTTGGAGGTAAGGAATTGGAACACAAAGGACTCACTCTAATTTGCTCTATACTTACCTCTATGGAAGCCCTAATTCGCATACTTGTGAGATGTTGATGAAAGTTTGTGAGGAATTTGGGTTGTGAGGGTGTGACTATATATAGATGGTGATGTTATGGAGTAATGGATTGGAGTGGTGGGGAGAAGTAATAGAGTAGTGAAAATTGTGGGTGTGAAGTGGGTGTAATGGATGGGGGTTGGAGTTGTAATGGAGGAATAAGTAGTGGGAAAGTGGTGTGCAGTTGGGAAGAAGAAGAAGAAGGCGTGTGTAACTGCCGAGTCTATTAGGTTTCAGGACCCCACTTCCCGTATGGGTGCAAGGCAATAAGAGTCCATCCCAGTGTATGCTCTCACTCACTTGACTGACTCTTTTGCTCTTCTTTGCTTCATGCTTTTCCACTTAATGAATCTTTTATCATCCTGCAAGCCATAAAACATATACATTAGTAGATTATGGATCAATTTGAGCATGGTTGAGAGATTAACAAGACTTATACGAAAAATAACTATAATAACTATTTAATGAACTTATTATGTCCTAATTAGTCTAAACTAAAATTTAACAGTTATGAGTGAAAATAAGAAAAATAAAAGTATGATTTGGTTGCCTCCCAATTAGCGCTTGATTTTAATTCATTCAGCCTGACTACTTCCTATTCATGGTACGTTAGATAATGTGATGGCGATGAAATCAGTGTTGGACTCGCCACCCCAATAGTGCTTTAATCATTGACCGTTGACTTTGAAAGTTTCTAATGGATTCCGGCTGTAGAGTTCAACGGCGCCATGACAGAACACCCTTTTTATGGTGAATGGTCCTGACCATCTTGACTTAAGTTTGCCTGGGAACAATCTCAACCGTGAGTTGAATAATAGGACTGATTGCCTCGACTCGAATGTTCTTTGCATAATTTTTTGGTCGTGCCATCTTTTGACCTTTTCCTTGTATAACTTGGAGTTCTCGTAGGCTTGAAGTCAAAATTCATCGAGCTTGTTTAATTGCAGTAGTCACTTTTCTCCCACAGCTGCTTGATCAAAATTGAGTTTTTGAATCGCCCAATAAGCCTTGTGATGTAGCTCGACAGGTAAGTGACAAGCCTTCCCGTATAGTAGTTGATATGGTGACATACCAATCGGTGTTTTAAATGCAGTCCGGTAGGCCCATAGTGCATCATCCAACCTGAGCGACCAATCCTTTTGATTCGGGTTTACCACTTTTTCCAAGATTCTCTTTACTTCCCTGTTTGAAACCTTAGCTTGCCCACTGGTTTGGAGATGATAAGCCATCGCCACCTTGTGGTTGACCCCATACTTTGCCAATAGAGCTGTGAACGATTTGTTGCAGAAGTGACTACCTTCATCACTTATAATAGCTCTTGGCGTGCCAAATCTAGTAAAACTGTTCTTCTGCAGGAATTTGAGAACCACTTTGGCATCGTTAGTTGGGAGTGCTGTGGCTTCAACCCACTTTGAGACATAATCCACTACGAGCAAAATGTACTGATTGTGAAGTGATGACGGGAATGGCCCCATAAAATCTATGCCCCATACATTGAAACTCACAACTTCTAGAATTGTTTGTAATGTCATCTCATTCCTTTTCGAAATGTTGCCCACCCTTTGACATCTATCACATGGTGGGCATCCTTAAATAACGTAGGCCAATAAAACCCGGATTGAAGCACCTTTGCTGCTGTCCTCTCACTACCATAATGTCCGCTATACGCAGATGAGTGACACTCATGCAATATGTTCTTCACTTCAATGTAGGGCACACACCTTCTAATCATCTTGTCGGTGCACTACTTGAATAAATAAGTTTCGTCCCATATGTACCATTTGACGTCATGAAGAAACTTCTTTTTTTGTTGTCTTGTAAGATCAGGTGGAAGAACGTTGCTCACTAGATAATTCGCATAGTCCGCGTACTATGGAAATTTTGTATTTATCCCAAACAATTGCTCATCCAGGAATGACTCGTTGATTGCACACTTGTCATCTTTCTGTTTATCTTGATTTTCCAGCCTAGACAAATGATCAGCAACTTGGTTCTCCATCCCCTTTCTATCCTTTATTTCTAAATCAAACTCTTGTAAAAAGAGAATCCATCTGATAAGGTATGACTTAGCATCTTTTTTTGCAATTAAGTACCGAATAGTCGAGTGATCTGTGTAGACTATCACCTTTGTTCCAATTAAATAGGCCCGTAATTTATCGAACGCACACACCACTACAAGCAATTCCTTTTCCGTAGTTGTGTAGTTCATTTGAGTTTCCGTGAGTGTCTTGCTTGCATAATATATTGCGTGAAATACTTTCTCTCGACGTTGACCCAAAATAGCCCCAACTGCATAGTCGCTTACATCACACATTAGCTCAAATAGAACATTCTAATCCGGTGCGACGATCACGGGAGCTGTAGTCAATTTCTTTTTCAGCAACTTGAATGCCCATTTACATTCCTCATCAAACTTGAAAAATGAATCCTTCTCTAAAAGACTGCACAAAGGTTTTGCTATTTTAGAGAAGTCCTTTATAAATCTCCTGTAGAACCCAACATGTCCCAGAAAACTTCTAATTCCCTTAACTGAACTCGGTGGAGGCAGTTTTTCAATTGTTTCCAGCTTAGCTTTATCGACCTCCAATCCTTGAGCCGAGACCTTGTGCCCCAAAATTATACCTTCTTCCACCATAAAGTGGCATTTTTCCCAGTTAAAGACCAAATTCGTTTCGGTGCATCTTTGTAATACCATTAACAAATTTTCCAAACATGCATCAAATTTATCCCCATAGACAGAGAAGTCGTCCATGAAGACTTCCACATTCTTCTCCACCATATCCGAGAAGATTGCCATCATACACCGCTGTAAGGTAGCGGGTGCATTACACAAACCGAACGACATTCTCCTGAATGTGAATGTGCCGTATGGGCATGTAAATGTAGTCTTCTCTTGATCCTCAGGAGCGATGACGATCTGATTATAACCCGAGTATCTATCCAATAAGCAGTAGTACTCATGCCCTGCCAATCTGTCCAACATTTGATCAATAAAGGGCAAAGGAAAATGATCTTTGCGGGTTGCCTTATTCAACTTCCTGTAGTCCATACACACCATCCAACCAGTCACTGTCCTTGTCGGAATCAGCTCATTGTCATCATTCTGAACCATGGTCATTCCTCCCATTTTCGGCACACATTGTTCCGAACTAACCCACTTACTGTCTGAAATCAGGTAAATGATACCCGCATCCAACCATTTCAGTATTTCCTTCTTGACTACCTCTTTCATAATAGGGTTAAGCCGTCTCAGTTGCTCCACTTTCAGTTTTGCATCGTCTTCCATCAAAATTTTGTGCATGCAAAAGGACGGGTTGATTCCATTGATATCCGTAATTGTCCATCCTATCGCCGATTTGTGGTCCCTAAGCACTCTTAGCAACTTTTATTCCTGCAAATCGTTAAGTGCAACAAAAATAATAATAGATAAAGAATTTGAATTGCCTAGATACGCATACCTGAGGTGTTTAGGGAGTGGCTTAAGTTCCAGAGTCGGTGGCTCCTCCAATGATGGTTTCATCCTTGTTGTGGCTTTCTCCTCCGTGTGCAATGGTTTAAATGGCGTTTTAAATCTGCTAACTCGTGGCAAGTAATCTAGCATCTGCAAATAGTCCACAAATTCTGGATCATCGAACTCTTCATCCCCCAATAATGTCGTTTCCAATGGATCGTTAACCAAACTCTTGTTCATGTCTTCGCTAATTATTTGGTCAATGAGATCCATCCTAAAACATTCTTCTTCATCCGTAGGGAATTTCATGGCCTTAAACACGTTAAATTTAATTTCCTGATCTTGGACCCTCATAGTAAGTTCACCTTTTTATAAGTCGATGAGTGTCCTACCCATAGCCAAGAAAGGTCTCCCTAGGATAATCGGAATGTTCTTATCTTCCTCAAAATCCAGAATGATAAAATCCGCAGGGAATATAAATTTGTCAACCTTTACCAATATGTCCTCCACAATGCCTCTCGGGTATATGACTGACCTATCCGCCAACTGTAATGAGATGTTCGTAGGCTTTGGCGCGAACAAACCCAATTCTGTGTAAACTGATAACGGCATAAGTTTCATACTCGCCCCCAAATCACACAAACATTTTTTGAATGCCATATTCCCAATTATACATGGAATGGTGAAACTCCCCGGGTCTTTCAACTTTGGTGGCAACTTCCGCTGTAAAACCGCACTACACTCCTCTGTTAATGCCACTGTTTAAAAGTCTTCCAATTTCTTTTTCAGAATCCCTTTCATGAACTTCGCATAACTTGGCATCTGCTCTAGGGATTTTGCGAACGGGATGTTAATATGAAGTTTCTTAAAAACTTCCAAAAACTTCGTGAATTGCTTATCTCATTTCTGTTTTGGACCCTCTGCTGAAACGGTGGTGGAGGATACACAAATGGCTTGTCATCTAACTTTGTTTTCTCAATCTGCTTATCCTCACCCTAACTTCCTTCAACTACTTTGCTGTCATCAATTTTGTCATCCGATCCAGCTGAATTTTCTGCACCTTTCCCTTCTAGATGTTTTCCACTTCTCAATTTGATTGCCTGACACCGTTCATGGTTTCCCTTTGGATTTCTCTCAAAATCACTCAGTAGAGTCCCTTGTGGTCTGTTGTTCAATGTTAGGGCAATTTTTTCCATCTGATTTTCCAAATTCTTGATGGCCATTGCTTGGTTTTTCATCGCAACTTCATTGCTTGTTATGTATTTTGACAAAAACTCCTATAAATTTGATTTTCTTTCTTGATGTTGAGCCGGTTGTTGATGATTCTGAAAACCCAGGTGGTATGATGGTCGTGGAGCTTGATGTTGCTGATTATTACTCCACGAGAAATTTGGGTGATTCCTATTCCCCTAGTTGTAAGTGTTTAGGTACATATTCTGTGGAACCCTGTTGTAGCTACCCACGAATTGCACAGACGATGGGTTGATTGCACATTGATCTGTAGGATGGTCACCCGCGCATAATTCACACACAATCGCAACCTGTTGTACCTGTGCCCCTGTCATAGCAACCAACTTCTTGGAAAGTGCTAAAATTTGGCTTGTATTGCTGTCACACCATCTACTTCTAACACTCCAGCTGCCTTTGCCTGTGTCATTCTTGCTATGGGCCACTGATAGTTGTTAGCCATCATTATCTCAATAAAATTATAGGCCTCCTCATAACTCTTATCCATGAACGCTCCACCTGACGCTGCATCAATACTGGTCTTGGGATTCCCATGTAGTCCGTTATAGAAAGTATTCATTTGCAACCACTTAGGCAATCCATGATGCGGGCACTTTATGAGAAATTCCTTATATCTTTCCCATGCCTCATACAATTACTCCCCGTGTTTCTATTCAAACATCGTTATCTCATTCCTCATTTTTACAGTTTTCACTGGTGGGAAAATTTTTGCAAGGAATTGCTGAGCTAAGTCTTCCCACGTAGTTATCGATCCCGGCGGTAGAGAGTGTAACCAACTCTTCGCCTTGTCCCGTAAGGTGAATGGGAACAAGCAAGTCTTACCGCATCATCCGACACCCCGTTATACCTGAAGGTGTCACAAATCTCCAGAAAGTTGACTAGGTGTTCATTCGGATCGTCATTTGCCAATCCCCCAAACTGAACTGAATTCTGGATCATCTAAATCGTCCCAGGCTTGATTTCGAATGTGTTTGCAGCTATTGTAGGCCTGGTGATGCTCGACTTCAGCTCAGTCACCTTGGGTGTGGCGAAGTCCCTCAACGCTTTCTGATCTTCGGCTGCCATTACCTCTTCTTTTTCAGATTTTTCAAAGTCTTCTCTTGTTTCCTTGATCCACTTACTTAACCTCTGAAATCGTTTCTCAATGTCATCCTCAAAAGGCAGCAAGTCTGGATTTTTGGACCGAGTTTACATAAACCACTTCAAAAAACCTGAAATAAGAGGAACAAAACAAAAATAAAAATGTTTAAGTAAAACTGGACTAATTAAACTGATATCGTAAAAATATTAAAATCTATACTAAATTTGTCCCCGACAACGGTGCCAAAAACTTATTGGGTAAAATCTAGTTACGCACAGCACGCAAGTATACATGGTCAACAAGTAATATAATAATGAGTAAAGTATCATTCCCACAGAGACAACTTAGTAAGAAATTTAATCTCATAATTATCAATTTCCTATTAATCCTAATTTTATTAAACTATCCAATTCAATGATTAAAATTATAAAAACTAAATTATTAATAAATATACTATCACAAAACAATCCCAAATATTAAAACTAAAATTTCAAACAATTAATGGAGAAATAGACTTATGATTTCACCCTAAGCTTCACTCTGATTTTTACACCTTTATTCCAATTCAACTCACTATCCCAGTTTATTAATCAAGAACACGACTGTAGTACTAGCCACCTCTCGATGCACTAGTACCGTATTAACTTAAATCCACAAATTAGATAGAAACAAGTTAAACACCTTAATCAACTAACTCACTATATCTCTATGTGAATTAAAATTAAAGAAGGTTTAAGATTAAGTTCCCTATCCGATTATATGCGATGTCAAGCATATCTCTACCTTAACATTCATCAAGATTCTGCTATTCACAAAATTCAAGAACACATGCTATATTAACTAAGTCAAGATTCGTATATCCTTTCTCGATTCCATATAAATCCACAAAGAATTGTTGATTAGGCAATTCATAAATTCAAGCTCAAATAATATAGATAAACTGGAAACTAGCTTATTGAACTCGAAATCAAAATTACAAAATTATCGTTTCACTTACGGATCCATCATAAGCCTAAAAAGTGAATTAGTTCATCATGAATGAAATAATAACGAAATAATTTAAAGATAACATCCTTTCAATTACAAATATAAGACTGAGATGAAAAATAATGCAAAACACCCTTCACGTTGGCTTAATCTGCACTCGACACGAAAATCTCTTCAAAGTCTTCCTCCAAAGCTTGTTATGAAAATCTGGGATTAATCTCCGTAATTTTCCTTGTGTGTTCTTTAATTCGTTATTAGTTGAGCAATAGATATACCACCACTAAGTTCTTTGGTCGAATCCCATGTCCATTAGAGTCCATATGCTATCCCAAGTCCTCAAATCAAACTTCTAGCAGAGTTCAAAACAAAACAAGACACTCGACTTTTGAGATCCCTCGCCAGCGAAGGTGTATCTCTATAATCGGCCTTACTTTGGCGCATGTACTGCTTATCAAACCAATATTGAAGACCCCCAGCTTGGTAAGGGCATGACTTCTTCAAACTAATGCTCTTTAGACTTCATACTTGCTAACTTGATGCTCCATATGCCTCCTTTTTTACTCATTCACACACCACCCATCCTACATACAAAATAACACAAAACAAGTGAAAAGTAAACATGAACACAAAGAATTAACAACAATAAAGCTTGAAATGAACGTCAATTCGTGGATATGAAATCCACTTATCATCTACTACTATATTTCGTGGGTTTTAGAGAGAGATGTTCTTGGATGAGTGTGCATAAAAATGAGGCTTGGATGTGATTTTCTCTCTCTCTTGATCCTTATATATGATGTATATAATGTTAATGGCTAAAGTATATGATTGATATTTGTTGATTCAAGTCACATGGCTAGTGTAGGGTTGGCCAACAACTCCAAATAGGTTAAGATCTACAAGTAAGCTTCAATAATACAAGAGGGGCAAAATAGTCTTTTGACTTTTGACTTTAATGGCAACAATGTAACTTTACAAACCCTTTGGGTTTGACTCTTAGGGTTTAACCCTAAGGTTTAAAAAAATGGATTTCTAGGATTTTTTTATTTAGGGTTTAAAATAGCAAAATTTAGTTTCTAAAAATGGACAATTAGGGTTTCATAATCACATTATGTTTCCTAATTACATAAGATATTGAAATTAGGATTTAAGATTTATAAATTATATTTTAGCATGTTAAGTTAGCAATTCGGGTTAATAAATTGGAAATTAGGGTTTTAAATTGGGAAATTAGGGTTTCTAGTTAACAACTAGGGTTTCCAATAATTAGAATTTCCTAATTAAGATTAAAATTTATAATATCATTCATTGATCACATTATCAAGGTTACATAATAGTCTAAAGCTCATAATTGAGTTTCAAATTAGGATTTAACAGAGTAATATTAGGTTTTCTACCGTTACACCATAATTGACCAACCATTATCAGTCTATACATACAGTAAATATTTATAGCACTGAAATATAATTAATAGTATATTATTATTCTCATTCCTTGTTCAAAATCCAGAATTAGGGTTTGGATTCCATATCTGATTTATCTTGCATATATAGCTTTATTATTTACATTAAAATAATTAACTTAAATAATCGAACTAAAATTCATATAATAAATAATTATTATAATAATTCCAAATCATTTCATATATTATTTAAATAATATATAATCATATTTTATAGAAATTAATTAATAAAATATTATTACTACCAAATTAATTTATTATTAGAATATAATGATAAAAATTGTTTGAAATTATTCATATAATAAATAGATTTTTATTTATGACATATATACATATACTTTACCTAGCACATATATTCCCAACTTTATAATAATAATAATAAAAAATTTATACCTAGCACATATATTTGCCCATATTCTTTTTCTCCTTGTTATAGAGGCTCCTGGCCTCACTCCCTTCCTCAGCTATTATAACCTTTTCTAAAAGTGATACAAAGGTATTGATCTGCAACACCGCCGCCTTGTTGTAGAGCCAGGGTTTTAATCCCAGCTCAAACCTTCTCGCCTTCCTAGCCTCCGTATTAACTTGATGCGGAGCGAACCTAGCCAATTCATTAAACTTTGCGGCATACTCCACAACTGTCATGTTCTCCTGCTTTAACTCCAAAAACTTCACCTCCATCCTAGCCTGCATACTAGATGAGAAATAGTTCTCGAAAAATAAAGTTTTAAACCTAGCCCAAGTTACCACACCTTCTCCTGCCTTCACTTGATTTGCCTCCCACCAAAATTTGCCTCCCCTTTCATCATGTAAGTGGAAAAAGCTATCTTTTGCCCCTCAGCTACCCTAGCAATCACAAACGCTTTTTCAATTTCCTTAACCCAAGTTTGGGCTTCTACATGGTCAGTTTTACCTCTAAATTCAGGCGGTCCTACAGCCTTAAAATCTTTGAAGTTTGCCAAGCGATTATTCGACTGGTTCCTTGAGGCTGGCATTCCCTGTTGCATAGCTTGAGCTACCATGTTTGCAAAGTTCTGCACTGGGTCTGGTTGTTGTCCCCCAACATTATTGACAGATTCTTCTGCCCTTTGATTTCGAGTTTGACATCTTGGCGACATTATCTGGTTAAATAAGACCATAAATTATTCTTTACATTCTAAACCTTATTATATAAGTTTCACGTATCAAACTTATTTCATTAATCAAACATAGATTTATATTCATTCAACTATTCGTAGTACTTTACATAACATAGCACATACTGCTATCCCTTTTTGACCACAAAAGTCGGGACTTTCTGCTTTGACTTATACAAAAGTTGAGAATATTACATTACACAGACATACTTATCACATATATTACATCAAACACACCTACTAACCAGTACATATACTACCTATTCACTACGCCTTTTTCTTGATCTTAGACAACCTTTCACCTGATGACCTTCTATCCCACAAATAAAACTGACACCTTGCATTGGATTGGGATAATGAGGAGAGAAATGTCCCTCATGTCCGTAATTATAGCAAACATTTTCCCCTTTCCGGCACAAGCCTTCATGTTTCTTGTTACAGTTTGTACACTTCTCTATTCAGTTAAGGTTCCCTTGGTTGTTATCTAAATTTCCTATATCGCGGTCTTTCATCTTTCTTTTCCCCTTCTTGCTCGGAGCTGCACACGATTTAATGTTTTTGGCTCCCATTTAATCAGTTTGGATTTTAGGCTTATCTTGTTCTTCCATTTTTTCTATTAATGCTTTTCGCAATTGACTATTTAACAACTTTTTTATTTCCCATAACTTTTCCAGAGAAAAAACCTTGTTCCTCAGATTCTGCACTTCCGTTGATGCTTGATCAGCTCCAACTTCGGTGTTCGAGTCACTATCTGTCAGTTCCACCATTTCTGGATCTGGTACTATATTTTCCAAAATAATCACCTCATCGAGGTTGCTTTCAACTTGAGCCTCTATTTTAGCTATTGGCTTTGATATTAGCTCATTCTTTACGATAGGAGGGTATCCTAATCCTTTTCTACCTGACATCTACACACATAAATTATCCTGATTAGCATATAATATATACACAGCACATAATAGTTTTATATAAGTTATCTTTTATTTTGTTTGATGATGAATTTATTCAATTTATCTCCTTTTAAACTCTATATGAGTTATTTGTATTTTTAACGTTTCCCTCTATCCTAAGGTTATAGCCTAAGGTCTATCCCCACCTAAGGTTTCTAACCCTAAGCTCTGAGACCAACTTGTGACGCCCCCAAATTCAGGTACTTGAAACCCGAACTCGGTGCTTCACGATACCATTTATATGAGTGGAATAATACTAATAATAATAACAATAATATAAATATCAAACTTAATTTACATATATGAGAGTCTAATCCCAAGTATGCAACCTTAATTAATACATTACAATACATGATAATAATAAATATCATTGTCTTAATAAAGTCTAGTTATTACATATGATAGCATAGAACTCATTTAGCAACCTTTCCTTTTCTCTTGTTCTTAGCAGAGCCTTCAGGTTGTTCACACTTAGCTGAAAATATTTAAATTAAGCAAGGATGAGCATTTGAGTACCCATCAAATAATAGCAATCAATAACAGTTATGTAACACCCCCTTCCCGAAAAGGAAATGGAGGTCACGTGCAAAGCACAACAAACCTCAAAATAAGTAAATAGAGCACTAATAACTTCAAAATATTAATAGTGGTGATCCATTAATAAAGTACTAAATATAATTCTCCAAACAGAGTCAAAATAATCAAAACCAAATATCGAAAGAACCTAGATGGTCAAAGGCAACACTCTCAACACACTAGCCCTGAATCACCCCTGCAAACTTGTCGGAAGAAAAACACAGCATGAGTCAATTGTCCAGTACGGATATAGATAATACAAAGATGTATAACTGAAATACAAAGTCAACTGAAGCAATATACTTAACAAAGCCTCAAATTTAAAGACTGACGAAAATATGATATCTAACGTCTGAATAGAATTTATCCGAATTAACAGATTTAACGAAACCAACAGAAGAATGAAGAATGAACTGAAGTAACTAACTCAATTAATTAAACTGAACATAAACAAACAAAACTAATACAATGAAATAATAGGCTGAATCAAATGGCTGGGTGTTATTTCATACCGAGTGAGCTCAGAAATATACATTGCCACACAGACAAGTCAAAACAATGCCACATAGGCAAGTCAAAATAACGCCACACAGACAAGTCAAATAACGCCACACAGGCAAATCAAATAATGCCACACAGGCAAATCAAAACATTGGATCACGAATCCAAATGTATGAAAATCGAATAGGTGTGTTTGGCACAACATCACCAATCCGCAGAACAGAAAACTAGGGTTAACCCATACGCCTCCCACAACAAAACACCAAATGGCTCACTTCCTCCGGAGCCCAAACGAGCGTCGTGGACTAATCACACCGCCACAGAGAGTGTCATGCCTCTCGTGCCAAGACGACATGCCTGTGGTACCCCCACAGGTGGTTATAGCTCAGGTATACCCTACGGTATATTCTAACAAAAATATCATGTCACAACACATGCGAAAAAATACACACAAAAGGGTTCTATATGTACATGTTGAACCAAATCAAATTATAGTCATAAGGTTTCAAAAAGAAGGTAGCAACATGTACTGCTCTACAATTATCAAAATAAATAGTACTAAATATGATAACCTAATTCAAAGAGTACAAATACGAGTTATATGTATCAACTCTAAAATGAAACTAATATATTTATTTCACAGGAAACAATTATGTGAAATCATAACAGAATTCAAAATTAGGACACAAACGAACAAATCAAATTTAACAAGAGTATCGTTGAAAGAGTACGAAATCCGTAACTTAATATATCGAACCAAAACAATTCATCGAATCCAAATATCACCCCCGCTATACTCCCTCAATCCGATCTAATAAAATAAAATAAAATCTTATTACAAATCTAATCATCAATATTATGATACTATTAAATTTATTAGTAGACAAATTTTATTATTTTTATCAACATAATGAATTAGCTTGAATTAGTATGTAAAATTTTTAATATAGTTTTTATAATCTTAACATTAGATTTAATTTTTACCTATATATTATATAGATACATATATACTAATTAAATCTCCCCTTTAGCCTTTTGTGATTCCAAATACAGTTAAGTTTCCATACTCATTGACCATATTCATGATTACACGTCAAACAATATATGCATATTTTATTAACTTGTTTGTTTCACAATTACTATATAGCAATTAAACAGCCGTTCCAAATATAAACCACTGCTAATATTTTCATTATTTTAATCGGACAATTCCTTCCCTGAATGAATGGGTATACTACCTCTGCACTCAATTGATATTTATTTACTGCATTGTTACTTATTACATGATTAGACATATGATTGTAGAACCCATTTGTAATTGATTAAGAAAACTTCTTCACAAGTTATCAATTACATATACGTACATATTTATATTACTTATTATCCATCAATCACTATACCAATATTCAAGGATATATACTACAAAAGTGATTCTCAAATAATAACAGACTGACCTGAATTCATTCTCACTCTTGATTATCAATTTCTTTTCCTCTTTTTGCAGCCACCACTTAATTTTATTTTTTTTTCTATCAGGCAAACCAAGCTAGGTATATATTGTGTAAAGTAATGTTTACTTATATAAAGCCAATGTTAAGTAGTCTAATTTTGATTGGGTTCAAAAAATTGTAAGGCCCAAATTTTAATTTTAATTTTTTTTTCCAAATAAGAATTAGCCTATTATTTTTATTAGTTCATATAATTTAAATACAAATTTGGCCCAAACATAAGAAAAACCCAATTAAAATATTTAAAACATAGATTAAATGTTATTAGCTGAAGAAAGTAAATGTTTTCCGTGAATAACACTTCTACAATGAAACAGTAGTTGTGAAGTAAGCTGAAGCAACAATAAACAACATATCATTTCGATTTCAAAATTTTGAAACTACGTACTGACTATAAATGGGGATCAGTCGACTGACTATGAACATTATTTTCTATTTTTGAAAAGGTTAAACAAAACTTCATCTGTAAACCGTCATAACTTATAGGCAGGGGGGTGATCAGCCCGTTATGCCCTGTATTGATCAATACTATATGTTCGAACGATTTTTTCGTCCAGCATATCCGCCTTAGGCGCATAAAATTTTCCCAGATTCAGAATGTTCATACTAGTCTAGAATCCGAACCAAAACAATTCGGTTGGATATAATAAAGTTCTATCTTGTTGAATAATATTTTTAAATCTTTGCCTAACTGAATCAAATAGCTTAGACGGCTTTTAAGTCAATGTATACATAATGGAAGCTAATAAGTATGAATCAACATGTGATAAAATATAATGATTATTCAAGTGAGGACACTTGTATAATCATGCTTATAAATTAATGAACAGAATATATATCTTGATTTATAATAATAGAATTAAAGAACTTGTAAATTAGATTATAATTTAATAACTTACTTATACAGAATCATTGCATAAATATACACAAGGTTAAGATATTTGAATAATGAAAAAGAATAGTTCAGATATTAGCTTACACAAGTCCATTGCATAAAGTAAATGCAAAGTTAAGATACTTGCCTGATCTGTTGCTTACATAACTTAATTTTATCTTTTATATCAAAACCTATCATTAATAGGATCATTTGTTCGATTAGAATAACATACTATAACACATAGTACTACTATTTGCAGTCAACACATAACCTAATCACATTGTCACATATGTTTAGCAGTAATTGGATCACAAATAAACACTTATCAAGTCAACCTATCTAAGTCTAAATTAATTTCTGAAACATTTCGGTGTATCGACGGCTTTATCGGGTAATTATCGAGTCTAAAACTTTATACTGAAGTTCAATAGAACTTAAACATCGGTCAAATTATTTTTAAATGACTTATAATAATTTTTAAACAATTATTATAATTTATTATGATTTTACAAACACTGGAATCATTATTAAATGATTTAAATATTAAATAATTCTATTATCATTAATATTTAATTAATATTAAAATATTAATGAAACCATTGCCAAAATATGAAAGTTATTTATATTAACTTAAAATATTTTTAAAGTATTAATATTACCCTTGAATGATTTTTTAAAATAATTAAAATTATTTTTTAAACAATTACCATTAATACTTAAATATTAATGCATTATTAATCAAAATATTAAAAGTCATTAATTATAACTTAAAATATTTTTAGTTCATTTATATCTTGTTTAAATGATTTTTAAATAAATAAAATCATTTTTAAGTTATTTATTTAATATAATTAATAAATAAAGCTAATATCATTAATATTAAATTATTGATGAAATTATCCTTTAAATATTAAAAGTTATATTTTATAACTTAAAATATTTTTAAACACTTTATTTTTATTTAAAATGATTTTTATAATATTAAAATCATTTTTAAACCAATTTAATTAATATAATTATTAAATAATTCTAATATCATTAATATTAAATAATTAATGAAATTTAATTTAAAATATTAAAATTTATATTTTATAACTTAAAATATTTTTAAATACCTTATTATCATTTAAAATGATTTTTAATATAATAAAATCTTTTTTAATTTATTTTATTAATGCATTTATTAAATAAATTAAATATCAATAATATTTAAATAAATACTAATATTTATAAAAAATATGCCAAATTATTAAAAGTTAATTTTTATAACTTAAAATAACTTTTTAAAAATATTATTTATAATTTTTAGAAATTAATTTCTATTTTTAAATGATTTTTGAAAAATAAATTAAATAAAATTAAAAAGTCTGTCGCTAAAGCCTTTAGCGACAGAAAGTGTAGTGTTAGGTGTTCTTGATCTGAAGAACATTCATAAGCAGTTAACGAGGGGCTATGTTTGATCATGAATCATTTACTATGTAATGTGTTTCTGGGCTAGCTATTAATCACAACTTGTAGAACTAATGTAACACTACATGATACAACAACAATCATGATCATACAACATAAATTGAAGGAGATCAGGGCTTGCAAAATAGCTGTCAGAGCTGTTCTTCATTTTATGGGTTACCTAGAAATGAAGAACAGTTCGACTGCCCTACTTTGGGCTTCCACAACTTGGGATCCTAGTAATGGTTTTGTGATTTAATGATTTCAGTGTGTAGCCAACATGTAAGTGAAGAGATCCGATACATAAAACCAATAAAACAACAACACAATCATAAGATATATAATGGTCAAACCTTGTCAGAGATCGCGTTCTTGAGTTTTCTAGGTTACCCAGAAAACTCAATCCGTGATCATCTGGCCTGCTTTGAGCAGCCACTGACTTCAACCCTTTTAATGTTTAGGCGATCTAAAAGCTTTAATCTACAGATCATCTAACATACTACAACATGGATACAAGAACAAGAACAAAATCAACAAACATAAACAAGATCTGTGGACATAAACTCACTGTTAGAGCCATTTGGGTAAGTTCTGGGTTACCCAGAAAGGCTTGGTCATGGTCGGTTAACCGACTTTGACCATCAATAACTTTCAATCTGTGCCAGATCTAACCCTGATTCAAGTTCCAGAACAAAGTTCTCATGACATACTACAACTTTAAACTTTTAAAACACAAAAATCATTAACGATCACTGATCTATGAGGTCTGACATTCGTTGTCAGACAACATAATTTTTTTTTTTCTAGATTTTGAAAAACTTCAAATCCGAGCCTATAGATGTTATGGATCTAACATCTATCAACCCAGATCACTTATTTACACTACCAATAATAAGTTTTAACACAAAATCATAACATTTAACAGAGGATCAAGGATCAGATTTTTGGTTTAGGTTTATACCTTAGTTTGATCAATCTTGAATCTGGCTTCTAATTTGTTATGAGTGATAGTGGGGCTTTGTTTTGGGACTGGTCTACTACTTCGTAGGTTTTAGAGAGAGATGGTCTTGGATGAGTGTTTGCATAAAAATAGGGCTTGAATGTGATTTTCTCTCTCTCTTGATCCTTATATATGATGTATATAATGTGTATGGCTGAAGTATATGGCTGATATTTGTTGATTCAAGTCACATGACTAGTGTAGGATTGGCCAACAACTCCAAATAGGTTAAGATCTACAAGTAAGCTTCAATAATGCAAGAGAGGCAAAATAGTCTTTTGGCTTTTGATTTTAATGGCAATAATGTAACTTAACAAACCCTTAGGGTTTAACCTTTATAGTTTAACCCTTAGGGTTTAACCCTAAGGTTTTTAAAAAAATGGATTTCTAGGATTTTTTTAGTTAGGGTTTAAAATAGCAAAAAATTAGTTTCAAAAAATGGACAATTAGGGTCGGTTTCATAATCACATTATGTTTCCTAATTACATAAGATATTGAAATTAGGATTTAAGATTTATAAATTATAATTTAGCTTGCTAAGTTAGCAATTAGGGTTAATAAATTGGCAATTAGGGTTTTAAACTGGGAAATTAGGGTTTCTAATTAACAACTAGGGTTTCCAATAATTAGGTGTAAGACCCCAACTTTTATGAATAAAGATGAATTTTTTATAAATATCATTTTTAAATATTAAGGTGTGAATTTGAAATAATGTTATAGTTGTGGGTAATATTTATAAATTTTGCAAAGTACGCAAGTTGTTATATTATATTCGATTGGTCAGGGAATATTCGTACGATGTAACAATCATTGGTGGACCCCACAACGAAATTATTGTCGGATTGAGAAAACGATAAAAATATCTTTTTATGAAAATAACAATGAAGAAGTTTTACCATTAAGCTGTTGAAACACCGGTGTTGTTAAAATGCGAGAATCTGGCGTGGTTGCATAGTAGCACACGGTATTGATTATTGATGCTTACGTGAGAAGTCACTCAGTTTTGTTCAATTATTGCTACAGTAATTGTGACACCCCCAAAATAGGTATACATCACCTATTTTGAGTCGCCAAATACATGGTACTGAATACAAATACAAACTAATTATACAACAATCGTGTAAAATATGATAAAACATATGCTGTGAGTTTTAATACAAATATTGTCATCTAGACAATATCCACACTCAAAATAAGTCCTCAATACATTTATTAACACACTATTTCATAGAATAGTGAGGACTACTAATGATATCCTCTTGACCGTCACCCTGTTCCCCGACTAGTCCCTGCTACGTTCTCATTTCCTGAAGAAAACAATGAAAGCAAAAGGGGTGAGCTCAACTAGCCCAATAAGAAATATTATGACTAAGATAATGCAGAATAAATTATCGTTTGCCTTCAACTGTGTTAAACTGATAAAATATAACAAACATCAAGTTTAACTGCGGCGGAACAAGCAATCCATTAAAAGAGTCAAGTCGAGAATAAAATCTACTATCTTTTATGTTTTAAAAAAGTTTTTCATAACTTTTATCGCTGGGACTCAGCTTAATAAATAATCCACATCATCCCTGCACTACGGCCAAGGATATTCATTAGTATCACAACCACAAATTATCCATGCACTACGGGCCAAGGATATTCGTGTATTCATCAATGGTCATGATTATGCCAACAAATGTCCATCAATGCACAACAGCCAATGAGGACTTTTTCCAAATCATTTGTAACATTACGGTCATGATTACACCGAATAATCCCTGGTCATAATCATACCAAGTCCATCTATGCACTATAGGCAACAGATGACTTTCAATATAATATAAACATGAGGATGATGACAATGATATAAGAATTCAATAAAACAAGTTAAAGAATTAATTTATCAAGGAACCAACAACGTCCAAATTGTCAACATGATACTCCTTTGTAGAGTAAAATTCAAGAATACTCAGAAGAATATTTTCATGAAAAGATACTGGATGCAGCGTAAATATCAAGGATATTCCACTAATTTCATGGAGTATAAAAGTCAAAACTTTTAACCAACTGAGTATAATAAAGAATGGAATAACAAAAGAAATCACCAGGCATGCGATAGACCGCACAGATAGGTTATTTCAACAGAATAATAAATAACGGAACCAGGTCATGCGTAAAGCACAGACAGGGTGTTCCAACAGAATAATAAATAATGGAACCAGGTCATGCGTAAACGCACAGACAAGATATTCCAACAGAATAATAAACAACGGAACCAGGTCATGCGTAAACGCACAGACAGGATGTTCCAACAAAATAATAAACAACGGAACCAGGTCATGCGTAAATGCACAGACAGGATGTTCCAATAAGATAATAATGGAACCAGGTCATGCATAAAGCATAGACAGGATGTTTCAACAGAATGGTAAAGAATGGAATAACAGAAGAATTTCACCATGTATGCAGTACTTCGCATAGACAGGTTATTCCAACATAATGATAAAAATGGAATATAGAAGAATTTCACCAAGTATAGGGTAACCCGCGTATACAGGTTATTCCAACAGAATAATAAAGAATGGAATAACAGAAGTTCTCTTCATGAATAAGAAAGAAATAATACCCCTTACCTTAGAAAGAAGAGTACTGGATATAGGAGTAGTGAAGTAGCATAACACTTTTCTTCTTTCTCTCTACAGTTTCTCTCTTTAGAGTTTCAGTGAATTCGTAAGAAATAATGAAGGAATGAGCTTTTATTTATAAAAGTATTCTGTTTTATATAAAAAGATTTTACTATACAAAACACTATGCAGGCACTATGCAACACTATGCATAATAAAATAGAATATATTCTAATTATTGTCTAATAAAACAAATAACTTTATAAAAGTATTCTGTTTTATATAACAAGATTTTACTATGCAAAATACTATGCATAATAGAATATTATATATTCTATTTATAGTCTAATAAAATGAATAACTTTATAAAAGTATTACATTTTATATAAAAAGCTTTTCTGTTTTATTACATTAATAATACTAATAAAGCAAAACTCATCATCATTATTATTATTCACACTATTAATCGACCGAATGTGTCGCTCCGAGAAAGGGGCTTTCAATAAGGATTTTCTCCTATGGCGGCATAATTAGGTGACCAAACCACTCCTTGATGAAACTTTTAGACATCGTTAATATTGCAAATAATAATATTAATAACTCTGTCATCTCAATTATTGATTTAATAATATATAAAATATCGACAATAATTGAATCAAAACTTAGTGACTTCTCACGTAAGCATCAATAATCAATACCGTGTGCTACTATGCAACCACACGTATTACTGTACTTTTAACACCGGGTGTTTCAACAGTTAACGATAAAACTTCCGCCGTTATTTTCATAAAATATTTTTATCGTTTTCTCAATCCAAACAATAATTAGTTGTAGGGGTCTACAAATGATTGTCTTAGTTATGCGAATATTCCTGTTAAAGCGAATATTTCCCAACCAATCGAATATTATATAACAACTTCATGTACTTTTGCAAAATTTATACATATTACCCCAACTATAACATTATATCAAATTCATTCCATAATATTCAAAAATGATATTTATAGAAAAATCATCTTTATTCATAAAAGTTGGGGTCTTACAACCTCCCCTTCTTAAGAAATTTTGCCCTCAAAATTAGGGTACGTACCTAGTATGTCGAAGAGGTAAGGATACCTTGATTTCATTTCAGATTCTAACTCCCAGGTCATTTCCTCAACATCGTGGTTTCTCTACAAAACTTTGACTTGAGGTATAACCTTGGAGCGTAGAATATGTTCCTTCTTATCCAAGATTTGAACATGAACCTCTTCATACGTTAAATCTTTCACTATTTCATCCGGTTCTAACTCAATAATGTGGTTCGGGTCTTCCACATATTTACGTAACATGGATATGTGAAAAATGTTATGAACACGAGACATACTTGGCGGTAAAACGAGTCTATAGGTCACAGTTCCTACTCGATCGAGGATTAAAAATGGGCCAATGAATCGAGGATTAAGCTTTCCTCTCTTTCCAAATCTCAGTAACTCCTTTCTATGGAGCAACACGTAACAACACATGATCTCAATATCAAATTTCACGTCCTTTCGATGAAGATCAAAGATAACTCTTTTTGTCGATCTTGTGAGGTTTTTATACGTTGTCGAATCGTTTGAATCTTTTCCGTAGTCATACGTACCAACTCCGGTCCCAACAATATTGCTTCACCCACCTCATCCCAACATACTGGAGAACGACACTTTCTTCTATACAATGCCTCAAATGGAGCCATGCCAATACTTGCTTGATAACTGTTGTTGTAGGAAAACTCCACCAATGATAAGAACTTATCCCAACTTCCCTTGATGTCAAGGACATATAGTCTTAATAAATCTTCCAGAGTTTGAATAGTCCTCTCTGATTGTCCGTTCGTCTGAGGATGATATGCCGAACTAAATCGTAAATCCATGCCCATAACTTTTTGCAAACTAACCCAAAATCGTGAAGTGAATCTTGGGTCTCGATCAGAAACTATGGATACTGGCATACCATGAATTCTTACAATCTCGTTTATGTACATAAAAGCAAGACGTTCAAGTGTATAAGTTTCTCGTATTGGTAAAAAATGAGCAGACTTGGTCAATCTATCAACAATGACCCAAATTGCATCTATGCCTTGACAAACCTTGGGAAGACCAGTAACGAAATCCATGGAATTTTAAGTGGTTGCAATGGACCTTTTGGTACTTGATGCTCCGCCTTGACTCATTGACAAGTTAGACACCTTGAGATAAACAGCGCTATCTCCCTCTTCATATTGTTCCACCAAAATTTATAACGAAGATCACGATACATTTTGGTACTCCCAGGATGGATTGCAAACGGTGTGTTGTGCGCCTCCATCATGATTTTATACTTTAAATCAGGGTCGTTAGGAACACAAAGTCTGGAGTTGACTCGAAGTATTCCTTCTTCATCGATTCTTGCTTCCGGCATAGCACCTTCTTGCACTTTCTTCCTCATACGCATCAGCTCCAGATCTGTAACTTGAGCAGCTTTAACTTTATCAATTAAAGTCGGTTCTACTCTTATATTCGCCATCATCACATGGGTCCTTGGAGTCTTTAACTCTATCTCCATCCTTTTCAAGTCACACAAAATGGGCCTTTGCGTTGTCAATATCGCACTCGTACCCGCATATGATCTTCTACTCAATGCGTCAGCTACCACGTTCGCTTTTCCAGGATGATATTAGATGGTATGATCATAATCTTTCAACAGTTCAAGCCAATGTCGTTGTCGCATGTTGAGTTCCTTTTGAGTGAAGAAATATTTGAGGCTTTTATGATCCGTAAAGATCTCCACTTTCTCCCCATACAAGTAATGCCTCCAAATTTTAAGTGCGAAAACAAATTTGCTAACTCTAGATCATGAGTAGGATAATTCCTCTCATATTCTTTGAGTTGTCGAGAGGCATAGGCTATGACTTTCCCATGTTGCATGAGAACACATCCGAACCCTTTACCTGAAGCATCACTGTAGATGACAAATCCCTCCGAGCCAAATGGTATTGTCGAGCAGCAGTTTGAAATGAGTCTCCTCTTGAGTTCTTGAAAACTCTTCTCACATTCCTCGTTCCAACCAAATTTTGTATCTTTCGAGTCAATTTGAGTTAATGGAGTAGCGATTGAAAAAACCCTTCTATGAATCTCGATAATAACTAGCTAAAGTAGAAAGCTACGTGATTTTGATCACTAATTTAGGTTGCTCCCAGCTTTGAATAGCTTCAATCTTTGCTGGGTCAATAGATATTCCATAACTTAATACTACGTGCCCAAGGAATGCTACTTCCTCAAGCCAGAACTCGCATTTCTTCAACTTGGCATAAAGCTTATATTCATAAAGCTTTTGGAGTATCAGCCTCAAGTGTTGCTCATGATCTTCACGGCTTTTGGAATATATGAGGATGTCATCAATAAAGACGACCACAAAGTGATCCAAATATTCCTTGAATACTCGGTTCATCATATCCATGAAGGCAGCAGGAGCATTAGTTAATCCAAAGGACATGACTAGGAATTCATAATTTTCGTACCAAGTTCTGAAAGCCGTCTTTGGAATGTCATCGGTTCTAATCTTCAATTGGTGATATCCAGAATGAAGATCAATCTTTGAAAAGAATTTGGCTCCTTGCAACTGGTTAAACAGGTCATCAATACGTGGTAATGGGTACCTATTTTTGATGGTGACATGATTCAACTCCTGATAATCAATACAAAGTCGCATACTCCCATCTTTCTTTTTCACGAATAGAACAGGAGCACCCCAAGGAGAAGTACTAGGACGAATAAAGCCAATGTCTAACAATTCCTGCAGTTGGGTCTTTAACTCTTGAAGTTCAATAGGAGCCATTCGATATGGGGCTTTGGAAAGGGGTTTTGTACTGGGTTCAAGGTCGATACAAAATTCAATTTCATGCTCTGGGGGTAGGCCATGAAGTTCTATTGGGAATACATCAGGAAATTTATTAACAATAGAAATATCATTCAAAACTGACGTATTTTTGTTTAGATCCGTGACATGAGCTAAGAAAGCTTGACATCCGTTTTTCAATAAAAGAATAGTTTTATGTCTTGAGATGACCGTGATTGATTTTAATGGTTTGGTTGCTTGAATTTGCATAATAGGTTGGTTAGGAATATGAAAGCTAACAACCTTACGAAAACAATCAATTTTTGCATGATGAGTAGTTAACCAATCAATCCCTAGAATCACATAAAATGCAAGTATTTTCAAAGAAATAAGATTGACAGGTAATGTGCGGTTACCGATTTGAATCAAACAAGACTTATAAACCGTGGATGTAATGCAGGTTTCTCCCAATGGAGTTTCAACAGATAAGTCAAAGTCTAATTTCTCCGGAGTCAAATTTAAACGTTGAGCGCAAGTAGGAGAATTAAAAGAATGGGTAGAACCGGTATCAAATAAGGTATAGACTTCGCTAGAGTTTATGATAAGCTTAACCGTGATGACCTCGTTCGGGTTCCTTGCTTTCTGGGAGGTCACGACAAACGCTCTCCCTTGCACTACCGGCTTTGACTTTTCTGGGACGGCCTTTGGTGCCTCCATCCTAGCTAAAATTGTCTTCGGTGAATGATAAAATTGGGCTAGGTGACCTTCTCTTCCACAATTATAACATACTTTGGACAGCATCGCGTAGTTTGGACTGATGTGTCCCTCCCCTCCTCATTTGAAGCATATGATAGGGGGTCGTTCTCCTTCCTTAAAAATGGGTGCTGGTGCTAACGTCTTTCCATCATTGTTAAATCTCCTCTTCTTGAAATGTCCATTCTTATTATTTTGGCCCTGATTACCACCGAAGTGGTTACAATTTCTGGCCTGTTGATTCCCTCCACGCTTGTTGTCACCGCTTTGATGATTACTCTCACTAGTATTATCATTTTGCCGGCAGCTCTCTTTTGGTTGGTTTGACTCATTATCGCGCTCCAATAACTGAGCCCTACTAACAACATCTGAATACAAATATAGTTTATGAGAGATAAGATATTGACGTATCTCTGGTTTCAAACCTCTTAAAAATATTCGCGTCATTCTCTCCTCATTATCAACCAAATGGGACGCAAACCGGGATAATTCGGCAAACTTGGCTTCATACTGCGATACGGTCATGTTGTTTTGCTCCAGCTTGATGAATTCTACCTCTTTCATGTGACAAATACTTTTGGAAAAGTACTTGTCGTTGAACAATTCTTAGAACTTCTCCCAAGTCATCTTCAGTGCGGCAGGTTGAGTACGCTTTACAGATTCCCACCAGTAATCTGCCTCTGCTCTCAACATAAAGGTGGCAAAGGGAACCTTTTGCTCCTCGGAGCATCCCAAGACATCAAATATCTTGCAAATCTTCTTTATCCACGTCTCCGCCTTAAGTGGTTTTGGCTCTCCAAAAAACTCCGGTGGTCCCAGTTCCTTAAACTGCTTGGAGGTGACCGTCCGAGAGTTTCCAGTATTTCCACCTGCATTTTGGACAGGAGCTGCTCTTGCCTGATGTTGCTTGAATTGCATAAAGCCTCTGAACATTCCATCGTTCATCATTTGGTCGGTGTTATTGTTTGCTTGAGGATTGTTGCCTTCCTGATGAACATTATCCTGATTATTGATCTGTGGAGACTCAACAGTTTCCTGTGCTCCATTGATATTCTCAACATTCTCGAATGTCGTTTTCAAATACTGCGACAAAACAAGGGTTAAATAACATATCACATATTATCCCTATACTCTGACCGACCAATTAAATATCAAATAAACTTAAGTAGGTCATACTAGCGAAAGATTTCCCCGTCTCTCTCCTTCTAGTTCTTATCTCACATCTTAGCCAGGGAACATATCCCTAAGCTTTGATACCAACTGTGACGCCCCCAAAATAGGTATACATCACCTATTCTGAGTCGCCAAATACATGGTACTGAATACAAATACAAACTAATTATACAACAGTCATGTAAAATACGACAAAACATATGCTGTGAGTTTTAATACAAATATTGTCATCTAGACAATATCCACACTCAAAATAAGTCCTCAATACATTTATCAACACACTATTTCATAGAATAGTGAGGACTACTAATGCTATCCTCTGGACCGTCACTCAGTTCCCCGACTAGTCCCTGTTACATTCTCATTTCCTGAAGAGAACAATAAAAGCAAAAGGGGTGAGCTCAACTAGCCCAGTAAGAAATATTATGACTAAGATAATGTAGAATAAATTATTGTTAGCCTTCAACAGTGTTAACTGATAAAATATAACAAACATCAAGTTTAACTGCGGCGGAACAAGCAATCCATTAAAAGAGTCAAGTAGAGAATAAAATCTACTATCTTTTATGTTTTATAAAGTTTTTCATCACTTTTATCACTGGGACTCAGCTTAATAAATAATCCACATCATCCCTGCACTATGGCCAAGGATATTCATTAGTATCACAACAACAAATTATCCATGCACTACGGGCCAAGGATATTCGTGTATTCATCAAAGGTCATGATCATGCCAACAACAGTCCATCAATGAACAACGGCCAATGAGGACTTTTTCCACATCATCTGTAACATTACGGTCATGATTGCACCGAATAATCCCTGGTCATAATCATACCAAGTCCATCTATGTACTACATGCCACAGATGACTTTCAACATAATATAAACATGAGAATGATAACAATGATATAAGAATTCAATAAAACAAGTTCAAGCATTAATTTATCCAGGAACCAACAACGTCCAAATTGTCAACATGATACTCCTTTGTAGAGTAAAATTCAAGAATGCTTAGAAGAATATTTCCATGAAAAGATATTGGATGAAGCTCAAATATCAAAGATATTTAACTAATTTCATGGAGTATAAAAGTCAAAAATTTAACCAACTGAGTATAATAAAGAATGGAATAACAAAAGAAATCACCAGGCATGCGATAGACCGCATGAGGCGAGTTATTCCAGCGAGAATAATAAATAAGCAGGCCGGGTCATGCGTAAAGCACAGACATGATGTTCCAACAGAATAATAAATAATGGAACCAGGTCATGCGTAAATGCACAGACATGATATTCCAACAGAATAATAAACAACGGAACCAGGTCATGCGTAAACGCACAGACATGATGTTCGAACAGAATAATAACGGAACCAGGTCATGCCTAAAGCATAGACATGATGTTTCAATAGAATGGTAAAGAATGGAATAACAAAAGAATTTCACCATGTATGCGGTGTGCCGCATTTGTGAGTTATTCAACATAATGATAAAGAATGGAATATAGAAGAATTTCATCAAGTATAGGGTAGCCCGCGTATACAGGTTATTCCAACAGAATAATAAAGAATGGAATAACAGAAGTTCTCTTCATGAATAAGAAAGAAATAATACCCCTTACCTTAGAAAGAAGTGTACTGGATATAGGAGTAGTGAAGTAGCATAACAGTTTTCTTCTTTCTCTCTACAATTCTCTCTCTAGAGTTTCAATGAATTCGTAAGAAATAATGAAGGAATGAGCTTACATTTTATAGAAGAATGGGTGAATAGTAACTAATTCATGAGCGGTGCAGATTGATTTACTTTTAAACGGACGGTCCAGATTTAAAACAAAATCTTTTAAATAAAATATAATATATTCTCTTTATAATCTAATAAACGAATAACTTTATAAAAGTGTTCTGTTTTATATAAAAAGATTTTACTATGCAAAATACTATGCAGGCACTATGCAACACTATGCATAATAAAATATAATATATTCTAATTATTGTCTAATAAAAAAAATAACTTTATAAAAGTATTCTGTTTTATATAATATATCCTTCTTCTATAATCTTGAGCGTATTTCTTTAGATTTTTAAGAAGCTTTGAGCGTAAGAAGTAGTATAAGTTTTTTTCAAGAAAATCCTCGCCCTACCAGTTAGAGTACTCTTCTTATTAAGGTAAGGGGTATTATTTCTTTCGTATTCATAAAGAGAACTTCTGTTATTCCATTCTTTATTATTCTGTTGGAATAACCTGTATACGCGGGCTACCCCATACTTGGTGAAATTCTTCTGTTATTCCATTCTTTATCATTATATTGGAATAACCTGTCTATGCGAAGTACCGCATACATGGTGAAATTCTTCTGTTATTCCATTCTTTATCATTATGTTGGAATAACCTGTCTATGCGAAGTAACGCATACATGGTGAAATTCTTCTGTTATTCCATTCTTTACCATTCTGTTGAAACATCCTGTCTATGCTTTAGGCATGACCTGGTTCCGTTATTATTCTGTTGGAACATCCTGTCTGTGCGTTTACGTATGACTTGGTTCCGTTGTTTATTATTCTGTTGGAATATCCTGTCTGTGCATTTACGCATGACCTGGTTCCATTATTTATTATTCTGTTGGAACATCCTGTTTGTGCTTTACACATGACTGGGTTACATTATTTATTATTACATTGAAATAACACATCATGCGATCTCATCGCATGCCTGGTGATTTCTTTTGTTATTCCATTCTTTATTATACTCAGTTGGTTAAAGTTTTGACTTTTATACTCCATGAAATTAGTGGAATATCCTTGGTCGTAGTGCAGGGATGATGTGGATTATTTATTAAGCTGAGTCCCAGCGATAAAAGTGATGGCAAACCTTTTAAATCGTAAAAGATAGTAGATTTTATTCTCTACTTGATTCTTTTAATGGATTGCTTGTTCCGCTGCAGTTAAACTTGATATTTGTTATATTATATCAGTTTAACACTGTTGAAGGCTAACGATAATTTATTCTGGCATTATCTTAGTCCTAATATTTCTTCTTGGGGCTAGTTGAGCTCACTTTCTTTCACTGCTCTCTTCAGGAAATGAGAACGTAGCCGGGACTAGTCGGGGAATGGAGTGACGGTCCAGAAGATAGCATTAGTAGTCCTCACTATTACATTAAATAGTGTGACAATAAATGTAATGAGGACTCCATTGAGTGTGGATATTGTCTAGATGACAATATTCTTATTAAAACTCTTAGATTATGTTTTTGTCGTATTTTACACATTGTTGTATAATTAAGTTGTATTTGAATTTTTGTACCATGTATTTGGCGACTCAAGATGGGTGATGATGTATACCTGTTTTGGGGGCGTCACATTAGGGTTTTCCTAATTAAGATTAAAATTTATAATATTAGTCATTGATCACATTATCACGATTACATAATAGTCTAAAGCTCATAATTGAGTTTCAAATTAGGATTTAACACAGTAATACTAGGTTTTCTATCGTTACACCATAATTGACCAACTATTATCAGTCTATACATACAGTACATATTTATAGCACCGAAATATAATTAATAGTATATTATTATTCTCATTCCTTGTTCAAAATCTAGAATTAGGGTTTGGATTCCATATCTGATTTATCTTGCATATATAACATTATTAATTATGTTAAAATAATTAACTTAAATAATCTCGAACTAAAATTTATATAATAAAATAATTATTATAATAATTTCAATAATCATTTCATATATTATTTAAATAATATATAAGCATATTTTCATAAAAATTAATTAATAAAATATTATTACTACCAAATTAATTTATTATTAGAATATAATGATAAAAAATTATTTGAAATTATTCTTGTAATAAATAGATTTTATTTATCACATATATACATATACTTTACCTAGCACATATATTCCCACCTTTATAATAATAATAAAACAAAATTATACGCAAATTTTTTGATTTAATTATATAAAAAATATCGGGTTATTACATTCACCCTCCCTTATAAAGATTTCGTCTCCGGAATCACCATTTTAAAGCTTATACATATTATGGTACATAGCATACACAGTCATTGCAACTAGATCTCGATCAAATTTAATCAAACTGATCGTTAACTATTCAGCATAAAGTTTGTCTATCTGATTAAACGGAAAATTGATTTCTAATAGAACCCAAATTCCTACTTCAAAATTTCTTTATAAAATAATTTGCTATATATAGGAAAATCATGTATAAGAAAATAAAAGTTATACGAATAATACCTGGAGTTCCATCACCAGCTTCCACGGTATCTTGAACTGTTATGTTGAAGACTCTTGCGGTTGATTTTGTTGGCTTTCTTGATGAAGTTGTTCCTGTAATTGTTAGAGTCCCATTGCCTTTCCCCGTGGTTACACTCCCTGCCTCCATTCTCCTTTTGGACGATGACTTAACCTTATGTTAGTTGACCCACACATAAAACACCCTTTATTCATTCTAGGATTGGGGCGGGTTGGGAGAGATATGTCCCTTACGCCCACACTTATATCAAACAAATTTTCCTTTGGACACTCAACAAAATAATTTTTCCCACAATTCTTACTTTCACTTGACTGTTTCTTCTTCACACCTTCTTGTTTGACTTGAACATTCCCAAAATTGTTCCCTTCCTCTTTCCATTTCCACTCCTACTTCCACTATTAGTTTCCACCATCACAGCTCCTCGACTTTGCCTTATTCTTTTCTCCTTGTTATAGAGGCTCATGGCCTCACTCCCTTCCTCACTATTATAGCCTTTTCTAAAAGTGCTGCAAAGGTATTGATCTACAACACTGCCACCATGTTGTAGAGCTAGGGTTTTAATCCCAGCTCAAACCTTCTCGCCTTCCTAGCCTCCGTATCAACTTGATGCGGAGCGAACCTAGCCAGTTCATTAAACTTTGCGGCATACGCCACAACTTTCATGTTCTCCTACTTTAACTCCAGAAACTTCACCTTCATCCTAGCATGCATTCTAGATGAGAAATAGTTCTCGAAAAACAAAGTTTTAATCCTTGCCCAAGTTACCACACCTTCTCCCGCCCTCACTTGATTTGCCTCCCACCAAATATTCGCTTCCCATTTCATCATGTAAGCGAAAAAAGCTGTCTTTTGCCCCTCAGATACCCTAGCAATCACAAATGCTTTTTCAATTTCCTTAAGCCAAGTTTGGGCTTCTATAGGTTCAGTTGTACCTCTAAATTTTGGCGGTCCTACAGCCTTAAAATCTTTGAAGTTTGCCAAGCGATTATCCGGCTGGTTCCCTGCGGCTGACATTCCCTGTTGCATAGCTTGAGCTATCATGTTTGCAAAGTTCTGCATCGGGTCTGGTTGTTGTCCCCCAGCGTTGTTGGCAGATTCTTCTGCCCTTTGATGTCTAGTTTGACGTCTTGGCGACATTATCTGGTTAAATAAGACCATACATTATTCTTTACATTCTAAACCTTATTATATAATGTGACGCCCCAAAAATAGGTCCACACGACCTATTCTGAGTCGCCAGATATCATACTATAAAAATTATTTGCAACTTCATTTATACAACTGTTGAACTGTCGTGCAGAATATGACCACAGTTAAACTATGAGTTTTAATACAAATGTATGTAACCCTCATTGCGCCTCGACCACAACCTTACAATGGTACTTTACATAAAAGTACAGTCAATAACTGTTTTAGAAATTAAAATCTGTGGAAAATACTTAAGGAAACCTTTGTACATGGGAGGCCATGCGTCTAGGTTATGATAGATATCATATGTCCACAGAATTATCCTTGGTTGACCCAATAGTCCCAGAGAAAAACAAGAAGATTGCTATCATCTTCTTTCCGATGGTGAGTCTTCTCTTGACATATAACTATCTCCACTGTCTGCAATTGAAAATTATATTTCAACCAAACTCCAAGATCATATAGGTAGTTCTCATAGATATACTCAGCAAGTGGATATGCACAACCCTGTCTTATGATAACACTAGGTTGTATGTCATTAGACATCTTGTATGATAGTGACAAAACATGTAATACCCGAGAATTTCCACGTGTTATTAAATAAATATATTAATGGAAATAAATATTTATTTGAATATGAACAACTTCGTGTTATGAAATGAGACAACTCAATTATATTAAATAAATGAATAATTGAGAATACGTGGAGTTTGTGGTAAACTCGTTGAAAGCCTTGTGTGGCATGGTGATGGGAAATACTAATAGTAATGTTAATTGGTGAAGAAATTATGAGATGAGTAATTAAGTAATATTAATTGTTAAGTGTTGTTGTAGTATAGTTATAGATTTTTAATTGATATTAATAAGGTCGGTTAATATGTGATTATTAATTATTATTTAATTGATAATGGTTGTGGTGGAGTAGTGATTTCTTGGCAATTATTAATAATAGGTGATTATTATATAGATATGTAATGATTATGGAAAACCCATAAATGGTTGGATTAATTAATATTGGTGTTAATTAATTAAGGAAGTGAATGATTAATTTATTTAACATAATTAAGTGAGTTATTAATATAATAATATTATATTGATAGTTATGTGCATGTGAATAATAATTCAAATATAACTATATGGTGCGATGTGACATTTATGTGGTTATATATATTAAGTCTTATAAAACTATATTGTATGAGCATTGTGACTAAATATATTGGGACTATATGTTATAATATATTATCTATGTGACAATATGTATATGGGCATGTATGGAAATTATATACCATGAACTATTAAAGTATACCGATTGTGATAAAATGTACATGGATTATATGTATATTACATTCCCATATTTCATCTACTACATTGAAACCTTAATTATTAAGTGTAACATTTAATCATAATATATGGTTGAGATGTGTATTAAAAATATAACATAAGAGTGAGGATGTGTAGGAGTATACAAGAATGCTAGTGAACTTGTTTGTCTCAAATTGATAGTCCCATTTATCTCTCATTTCTCACTCACGTGCATTTCATAAAGGTTAAGGCCTATGTTTTCATATTTTCTTCCAAAGCTTGCTAGGCATGATCACGGAGGGAGTGGTACTCATGATGAGATTCAATAGCTAATTACCAACTCCTTCGTATACTTCATGCAATCTCTTAACCCATGAGTTTGATTTCTTGAACAATGGCTTGGCATGGTCAAAGAATTCGCTATAAATTGGACACTTCTCTTCATTATCTATGTTGCTTGAATTATCTGATAATTTGTTAAGTGAGAGATTGAGAGCATACAAGTGTGCTAGAGCTTAGAAGTTCATTTGTAGCAAGTCTTCATCACATTCTGCAGTAGGTATAAACTCTTTTCCTTGTTACCATTTTCATTCTCTATAAAAATGGAGTTTTGGTCTTGAAATTCAAATTCTTGAATTCATGGAATTATATATTAATGAAGTTGGGTATTGGTTATATAGTTGCTAAGTGATCATATAAGCTTGTTGCAATTGGTTTATAAGTGTTTAAAACCCATTTGGTGAATAAATTTTGGGATTTGGCTAGTCGATTCACAAAAGCAGATTGTTCACTTTGAACGAGGCGTGTAAGCAATTGCCGCCACATTTGTATTGAGGCCTTGTAGCATTTTCTACCGATTCTTGAGTTCGATTTTTTTGTTCATTTTGCAATCGATCATGAGTAGCTAGATGTTTTGACTCAAAATAACATGTAAGCATATGCATGATATATATATGGATATCTTAACCTAATGTGAACATGTTTTTATAGACTTTCATGATTAATGGAGACATATGGCTTAAATAGAGATTTGAACCTTAAGTTTGGAAAACCAACTATGTTAAAGATCATGTTCTATAAATTATGAACCTAGTGAGCTATACATGTGATTTTGCACATAGATGAGCATGTTGTAGTGTACTTTAGTCAGTTTATCATGTCAAGCTTGTTAAGCCTTATGTTAGAAATATTTTCAATAGAGACTTAAACTAGTATGCTAGCTTACATGATTTCTACATGTTGTATATTCTGACTTTGCAAAGCATGTTAATGTGACTTAGACATGCATGAATAAACCCTTAGCTTATGCTTAAGTGATTAGAAAAGAAACATGAACAAGTTGGACTCACTAATAAGTTTAGAATGTGAATATTATCATGTTACCTTGAGGGCTAGAATCTGACATTTGTGAACATGGTTGATAACACTCTTAGACTTGCTCATGTAGTATAAATGTATACATACCATGCATGTGTGGCATATTTCAAATAAAGCACGAACAAAGCATATTTTCAACTAAAGTGGTGTTAGTTTCACGTATGTGTTATGAATACACACAAGCATGCCTAAATATGAGTCTTATAACTATCTTGAATGTTTAAAAAGCAAGCATGCTAGACTTTGTGGTTTCATGACCTTAATTTGTTAAAATGATCAAACTTAGAACCATGTTATGCAAGAAAGGGCCTAGATTGATCTAAGAAGCATGTGAAAGCCTTTAACATGTCAAAATACATTAAGTATGATTAGGCGTTAAAGATGGGGACGAGAGACCACAAGGCAAACAAGTCTTAGGCGAGAAGTCGGGGATTCACATGAATTGGCCGGCCAAAGGCCTAACCATGGCATGTTAAATGCCGATCCGAATCGAGATATTGAGTTCGATCTTTTGAATGACAACTTACATGATACTTATGATGCTAAATGTGATCTAAAACCTACTGATGTACATATATATGTGTGATACTTAGTTGAAAAGTAGATGTTGCATTGGAATGAAAAGTCCATGAGTAGAGGAGGTCCTAACCTCGAGCATTCTTGATTTTTTTTATAAAATGACTAAGTGTTTGGTTCATTATAAACTGATTTTATACCATATGTGCATACTTGTATCGTGTCAAGCTTGATTAAAGACTGTGTTAGCTAATTAACATCTTGAACATATAATGCGTTATAGATAGGATTCGAAAGTATTGATTTATTAACGTGGATAAACTACGCTTAAGGCAATTTCCCTAAACTTACTCTAATTATTATTGAGCAAGTTTCCTTGAACCTTACTTTTATTGAGCAAGTATCCGAACCCTATTATTATTTTTGTGCAATATCATTGCATTATACCGTAAGCTTATCCTTTTGAATACAAGTTAGATTACTTTGTTAAACCCTTGTGAAAGCTATTATTCATGTTGAAATTGGTATTGTCCTTGAATATTGTGAGAGAGTCGATGCCATTTGATTCGGCTAGACTATATGCATGTTTATAATAAAACTGTCCAAACCAATTGATTGGTGCGAAAATCTTGAAAACTGAGTTGGACAACCGTTTTGGTAAGGGGAGTGTATGTTGTTGGAAACCCCAACACATGAATAAATATTATTATGGTGTTATGCATAACGTAAAGTATTGTAGACTGATCATTTATAGTACTTGATATTTTTAGTTATCAGTTTAATATTGGTAACTCTAGTGGAAGTTCCATAGTCCTTAGTGACTGCTCAGTATAAATTGCTTATCCAGTTGGATACTTTGTTAGCCGTTGAATTCATATATATCTGTTGATTTATATTGAATTGTTATATCCCTTATTCATGATATTATTCTGACACTTTGAACTATCCGAGAAATAACCCTTCGATATTTCAAACCTTGTGATATTATATCCTACACCCTTGTTGTATATTACTTACTGGGCAATTTGTGCTCATCTTTGCTTATTTAAAACCTTTCAGTTAAGGAAGAACAGGGAGGTGTCTCTGGAGCAGACAAGGGCATGGGCAAGGCTACCGACTAGCTTGTCATTTTTATGCTTAAAGCTATTATGTTATGCTAAGAATGTTTGTGGACTATGTTTAAACTTAAGTACGATTATGTAATAGGTCTTTATTCGATACTATTATGTAATCTATTAAGTACTGTAGGTTGCGAGACTTGGGAGAATAATTATAATAAATCATTGTATATTATTCTAAAATAGATTTTCTGTTGTGTATGCGTTATTTTAGTTATTATGGTTTTACCATGAGAACGTGATGAACCGAATTTGAGTGACCAAGGGGAGGTCCGAATTTGGGGGCGTCACAGGTTGGTATCAAAGCCTTAGTTATAAACCTTAGGAGCGAGTGTCCTTAGATTATAACTTAAGGGAACTTAGAAGTTAGGAAGGAGATAAAACTCATGTAGAGTTTGCTTGAGAGGCTTAGTGTGTTATGAAATATAACTTCATTCTATACAATGAACTTATGTTTATTTAACATTCTAAGGGAGTTGTTGTTTGTGTTGTCTTATGTTGGTGATTGTAGGATGACTGACATGGGAGGACCTAGCCGAGTAGTAGAGGAGGAGCCGCGTGATATCCACGTAGTGTTTGAGACACCCTTGATAGGAGAACCTATTTCAGTAGTAGCCCCTTTTGATGATGAACAAGATGGGCTATGCTCTTCGCACAACCATAGAGAGACTGATCGATGGGGTACATCATTACCCAGCTGAGCAAGGACAAACCCGACATACCATAAGCCGAGACATGGTGGTGCACATCACACAGAAGGACTATCAGAGCGCCGTTGAGCGTGGGATGTTAGATTGAGTTTAGAGGATGAAGACTAGTAGTGTAGTAGTTTTATTTATGTGTTATTAAAAATGTTGGTGTAATCTCAGTCTTTTGTATAAGATGTGAGATAGTGGTAAACCCCCAAATTTTCGAAAAGTATTAGAGGGGTAGTAAGTTAGTATGTCCCTATCTTTTGTGATATTAAGGGATATGTATTATTGTTTATAGCAGTATGCTAGAAAAGAACATGTAATGTAACCCTTTGGCATATGAATATAAATGACCTTATTTCAGAAACGTGTTATAAACTTGTAGTTCGTTCTATTGAGAAATGTCTAAGCATTATAACTAGATAATAAAATGAAATTTTTGTGATGCAGAAAATGCCACCCAGACGTAGAATAACAATCCCAAAAGAGTCAGTTAACGATGAGAGAGGTCCTGTAGATCCGATATAGAGACTGGTAGATTTATTGGGAGAAGCTCTGAGGGGAAGAAACGAACCCGTACCACCCGTTCCCCAAGCTGTCCCAGTAACGACCTTCAAAGATTTTAAGAGTTTAGGACCCCCAGAGTTCATGGGAACCACTGACCCGATAGTTGCGTAAACATGGATCAAGGATATCGAGAAGGCCTTCACTATAGCTCGAGTGGGTGAAGACAAGAAGACAGTATTTGCCACATACATGATGAGGGGCGAAGCGAACTATTGGTGGGAAACCAATTAGCAAAGAGCGGGAGAAGGAACGATAACATGGGAGCGGTTTACGATGTTGTTTTTTGAAAACTATTTTCCGAAGAGTATGAAGAGTGGGATGGAAGTAAAATTCCTAGAATTAAAACAAGGTGATATGACGGTGGCGCAATACGCAGCTAAGTTCAATGAACTTGCGTGGTTTGCAGAACACCAAGTTGTGGATGAGGAGAGGAAGGCAAGACGTTTTGAACAAGGGTTAAAACCGTGGTTGTACAATAAGGTATCGGTCTTCCAGATTGATTCCTTTACGACACTATTGGAGAAGGCAATCATTGCGGAAGGTGGCAGTGAGGCCTTAAGTTTATATCATAAAGAGAAGAAGAACAAGAACGATGGTAGTGAGCATCGTGGAGGAAGCAGCAGCGGAGGGAATAACACTGGGAAGAAGAAATGGGAAAGCAACAACAGAAGCAACAATCAAGGTAGGAATCACCAGGGAAACTTCAAGAAGAGGACCGAAGCTTGTAACAAATGTGGAAGAAGTCATCAGGGAGAATGCTGGAAGAGGAAGAACACCTGCTATAATTGCGGCCAAGAGAGGCATATATCGCCAAACTGCCCAAAGCCGAAGAAAATCAGAGCATGTTTTGCTTGTGGATCAACAGAGCACCAGATAAAGGATTGCCCGAAGAAAGGAAGTGGTGGAGCTTGCGGAAGCCAAGGAGAAGGAAGTAAGTTGATGATTGGTGGACCTGCGCAACCCAACCGATCGACCGCTCGAACCTTTAACATGATCGTCCAAGATGCCGTAGCTGCAAAGGACGTGGTGTCAGGTATAATCCCAATCAATAATATAAATGCTTATGTATTATTTGATTCGGGTGCCACCTGTTTGTTTGTATCTGAAGAATTTGCTAATAAACTTAGTACACCCCGAGAACGTTTAGAAGATCCTTTGAACATAGAAGTTGCGAATAAGGAAATAATCCCTGTAGAATATGTTTATCAAAATTGTCGCGCAAACATTAGAGGACATGAACTGAGCGTAGACTTAATTCCTATTAGACTAGGAGAATTCGATGTAATACTGGGGATGGATTGGTTATATAACCATGTAGTAGTGATTGACTGTCAGAACAAGTGTGTGAACCTTTAGAATCCGAGTAAGTCTAAGGTAGTGTTTTATGGTAGCTCATCGCTTAAGCAATCGTGTTGCGTTACGATGATGAAGGCCAAGAAATTGTTAAAGAAAGGATGTGTAGGTTATTTAGCTTACGTTGTGGATACTCGTAAAAAGGGAGTAGAGATTAATAATTTACCCGTAGTGAGTGAATTTCAAGATGTGTTTTCGGACGATCTGCCTGGCCTTCCGCCGAACAGAGAAATCAAATTCGTAATAGATTTAGCACCGGGAACGACACCGATTTCGAAAGCTCCATATCGTAGCGCCGGTATAAATGAAGGAATTGATGATACAACTTCAAGAGTTATTGGATAAAAGTTATATTCGACCGAGTGTGTCTCCTTGGGGAGCACCAGTGCTATTCGTTAAGAAAAAGGATGGATCGATGAGGCTTTGTATCGATTATCGTGAATTGAACAGAGTAACGATCAAGAACAGATATCCATTACCGAGGATAGACGATTTATTTGATTAACTGAAAGGAGCGAAATGTTTCTCGAAGATCGACCTGCAGACAGGATATCACCAACTGAAAGTACTGTATGAGGACATACCGAAGACTGCGTTTAGAACCTGTTATGGACATTACGAGTTTTTGGTAATGTCATTTGGTTTAACTAATGCTCCGGCAGCATTCATGGACTTGATGAATCGAGTTTTCAAGCCATACTTGGATAAATTCATGGTAGTTTTTATTGACGATATTTTGATCTACTCGAAGACGGAGGAAGAACACACCGAACACCTGAAGATTGTTTTGGAGGCACTACGAAAGGAGAAGGTGTATGCAAAGTTTTCTAAGTGCGAATTTTGGATGAAGAAGGTTCAATTCTTAGGCCATGTGGTGGATGAGAATGGAATCTCAGTAGACCCCAAAAAGGTCGAAGCAGTGAGTAATTGGGAACAACCAAGAACTCCGACGGAGGTGAGAAGTTTCTTAGGGTTAGCTGGGTACTATCGAAGATTCATCCAAGATTTTTCTAAGATAGCAACCCCGTTGACTAATTTGACGGGGAAGACGGTGAAATTTGTATGGACCGACAAATGTGAAGAGAGTTTTCAAGAGTTGAAGAAGAGATTGAGCGAGGCGTCTGTATTATCATTACCAGATGATACGGGAGGATTTGTGGTGTATAGTGATGCGTCGCATAGAGGACTTGGTTATGTGCTTATGCAACACGGCAAGGTTATTGCGTATGCATCACGACAATTAAAGGAATACGAAAAATGATACCCTACTCATGACCTAGAGTTAGCGGTCGTAGTTTTTGCGTTAAAGATATGGAGACATTATTTGTACGTAGAAAAATGTGAGATATACACCGACCACAAAATTCTGAAATATATCTTCACACAGAAGGAGTTGAACATGCGTTAGAGGAGGTGGTTAGAATTAATCAAAGATTATGACTTCGAAATTCTGTATCACCTGGGGAAGGCAAACGTAGTTGCCGACGCTCTGAGCAGGAAAGGAAGGGAGAAATTGTTTCGACTGACAACTCAGGAGGAGTTAATAAGAGATATGGAGAAATTGGAAATAGAAGTGAGGGGACCCGAGAGGTCTGCAGAAAATTTATTTGTAATAGAAGCTTGTCCGACATTGTTGGATAGAGTAAAGGAAGCCCAGGAGAAAGATGGAGAATGTGAGAAAATCAAAAGAAGAATCATGGAAAAAGAGGGAGAAAAATTTCGAATAGATAAAGATGGTATCTTAAGATTCGAAGGGAGAGTGTGGGTACCGGCAGTGACCGAGTTAAGAGAAAAGATTTTATACGAGGCTTATAATATGACGTATTCCATTCATCCAGGAGGCACGAAGATGTACCGGGACTTGAAGCAACATTTTTGGTTGCCAAATCTGAAATGGGAAATTGCAGAGTACGTTAGTAGATGTCTTACGTGTCAACGTGTAAAAGCAGAGCATCAGCGACCGAGTGGTTTACTACAACCGTTGGAAATACTAGAGTGGAAATGGGACATATTATGATGGATTTTGTGGTGGGACTTCCAAATACACGTAAAGGTTTGATGCCATTTGGGTCATCGTGGATCGATTTTCTTAAGACCCGCACATTTTCTACCTATCAAGATCCGCTCTGCTTTAAATCAATTAATGAAGTCATCAGACGTAAAGGAAATTGTTTCACGACATGGAGTGCCGGTATCGATTTTTTCTGACCGAGACCCACGTTTCACATCAAAATTCTGGAAAAACTTGCAAGAGAGGATGGGAACACAGTTTAGATTGAGTACTACTTATCATCCTCAGACAAACGGATAGAGAGAGCGAACTATACAAACGTTAGAGGACATTATCTTGCATATATAACATTATTAATTACGTTAAAATAATTAACTTAATTAATCTGAACTAAAATTTATATAATAAAATAATTATTATAATAATTTCAATAATCATTTCATATATTATTTAAATAATATATAAGCATATTTTCATAGAAATTAATTAATAAAATATTATTACTACCAAATTAATTTATTATTAGAATATAATGATAAAAATTATTTGAAATTATTCTTGTAATAAATAGATTTTATTTATCACATATATACACATATACTTTACCTAGCACATATATTCCCACCTTTATAATAATAATAAAAATTATATGCAAAATTTTTGATTTAATTATATAAAAAATATCGGGTTATTACATTCACCCTCCCTTATAAAGATTTCGTCTCCGGAATCACCGTTTTAAAGCTTATACATACTATGGTACATAGTATACACAGTCATTACAAGTAGATCTTGATCAAATTTGATCAAACTGATCGTTAACTATTCAGCATAAAGTTTGTCTATCTGATTAAACGGAAAATTAATTTCTAATAGAACTCAAATTCCTCTTTCAAAATTTCTTTATAAAATAATTTGCTATATATAGGAAAATCATGTATAAGAAAATAAAAGTTATACGAATAATACATGGAGTTCCATCACCAGCTGCCACGGTATCTTGAACTGTCATGTTGAAGACTCTTGCGGTTGATTTTGTTGGTTCTCTTGATGAAGTTGGTCCTGTAATTAATAGAGTCCCATTGCCTTTCCCCGTGGTTACACTCCCTGCCACCATTCTCCTTTTCGGACAGTCCTTAACCTTATGTTCCGTTGACCCACACATAAAACACCCACTATTCATTCTAGGATTGGGGCAGTTGGGAGAGATATGTCCCTTCTGCCCACACTTATATCAAACAAATTTTCCTTTCAGACACTCAACAAAATAATTTTTCCCACAATTCTTACACTGCACAGCCTGTTTCTTCACACCTTCTTGTTTGACTTGAACATTCCCAAAATTGTTCCCCTTCCTCTTTCCATTTCCACTCCTACTTCCACTATTAGTTTCCACCATCACAGCTCCCTCGACTTTGCCCTTATTCTTTTTCTCCTTGTTATAGAGGCTCATGGCCTCACTCCCTTCCTCAGCTATTATAGCCTTTTCTAAAAGTGCTGCAAAGGTATTGATCTACAACATTGCCACCATGTTGTAGAGCCAGGGTTTTAATCCCAGCTCAAACCTTCTCGCCTTCCTAGCCTCCGTATCAACTTGATGCGGAGCGAACCTAGCCAGTTCATTAAACTTTGCGGCATACGCCACAACTTTCATGTTCTCCTACTTTAACTCCAGAAACTTCACCTTCATCCTAGCATGCATTCTAGATGAGAAATAGTTCTCGAAAAACAAAGTTTTAATCCTTGCCCAAGTTACCACACCTTCTCCCGCCCTCACTTGATTTGCCTCCCACCAAATATTCGCCTCCCATTTCATTATGTAAGTGAAAAAAGATGTCTTTTGCCCCTCAGATACCCTAGCAATCACAAATGCTTTTTTAATTTCCTTAAGCCAAGTTTGGGCTTCTATAGTTTCAGTTGTACCTCTAAATTCTGGCGGTCCTACAACCTTAAAATCTTTGAATTTCGCCAAGCGATTATCTGGCTGGTTCCCTGCGGCTGACATTCCATGCTGCATAGCTTGATCTATCATGTTTGCAAAGTTCTGCATCAGGTCTGGTTGTTGTCCCCCAGCGTTGTTGACAGATTCTTCTGCCCTTTGATTTCGAGTTTAACGTCGTGGCGGCATTATCTGGTTAAATAAGACCATAAATTATTCTTTACATTCTAAACCTTATTATATAATGTGACGCCCCCAAAATAGGTCCACACGACCCATTCTGAGTCGCCAGATATCATACTATAAAAATCATTTGCAACTTCATTTATACAACTGTTGAACTGTCGTGCAGAATACGACCACAGTTAAACTATGAGTTTTAATACAAATATATGTAACCCTCATTGCGCCTCGACCACAACCTTACAATGGTACTTTACATAAAAGTACAGTCAATAACTGTTTTAGAAATTAAAATCTGTGGAAAATACTCAAGGAAACCTTTGTACATGGGAGGCCATGCGTCTAGGTTATGATAGATATCATATGTCCACAGAATTATCCTTGGTTGACCCAATAGTCCCAGAGAAAAACAAGAAGATTGCTATCATCTTCTTTCCGATGGTGAGTCTTCTCTTTACATATATCTATCTCCACTGTCTGCAATTGAAAATTATATTTCAACCAAACTCCAAGATCATATTGGTAGTGCTCGTAGATATACTCAGCAAGTGGATATGCACAACCCTGTCTTATGATAACACGAGGTTGTATGTCATTAGAAATCTTATATGATAGTGGCAAAACATGTAATACCCGAGAATTTCCACGTGTTATTAAATAAATATATTAATGGAAATAAATATTTATTTGAATATGAACAACTTCGTGTTATGAAATGAGACAACTCAATTATATTAAATAAATGAATAATTGAGAATACGTGGAGTTTGTGGTAAACTCGTTGAAAGCCTTGTGTGGCATGGTGATGGGAAATACTAATAGTAATGTTAATTGGTGAAGAAATTATGAGATGAGTAATTAAGTAATATTAATTGTTAAGTGTTGTTGTAGTATATTTATGGATTTTTAATTGATATTAATAAGGTCGGTTAATATGTGATTATTAATTATTATTTAATTGATAATGGTTGTGGTGGAGTAGTGATTTCTTGGCAATTATTAATAATAGGTGATTATTATATAGATATGTAATGATTATGGAAAACCCATAAATGGTTGGATTAATTAATATTGGTGTTAATTAATTAAGGAAGTGAATGATTAATTTATTTAACATAATTAAGTGAGTTATTAATATAATAATATTATATTGATAGTTATGTGCATGTGAATAATAATTCAAATATAACTATATGGTGCAATGTGACATTTATGTGGCTATATATATTAAGTCTTATAAAACTATATTGTATGAGCATTGTGACTAAATATATTGGGACTATATGTTATAATATATTATCTATGTGACAATATGTATATGGGCATGTATGGAAATTATATACCATGAACTATTAAAGTATACCAGTGTGATAAAATGTACATGGATTATATGTATATTACATTCCCATATTTCATCTACTACATTGAAACCTTAATTATTAAGTGTAACATTTAATCATAATATATGGTTGAGATGTGTATTAAAAATATAACATAAGAGTGAGGATGTGTAGGAGTATACAAGAATGCTAGTGAACTTGTTTGTCTCAAATTGATAGTCCCATTTATCTCTCATTTCTCACTCACGTGCATTTCATAAAGGTTAAGGCCTATGTTTTCATATTTTCTTCCAAAGCTTGCTAGGCATGATCACGGAGGGAGTGGTACTCATGATGAGATTCAACAGCTAATTACCAACTCCTTCGTATACTTCATGCAATCTCTTAACCCATGAGTTTGATTTCTTGAACAATGGCTTGGCATGGTCAAAGAATTCGTTATAAATTGGACACTTCTCTTCATTATCTATGTTGCTTGAATTATCTGATAATTTGTTAAGTGAGAGATTGAGAGCATACAAGTGTGCTAGAGCTTAGAAGTTCATTTGGAGCAAGTCTTCATCACATTGCAGAGGTATAAACTCTTTTCCTTGTTACCATTTTCATTCTCTGTAAAAATGGAGTTTTGGTCTTGAAATTCAAATTCTTGAATTCATGGAATTATATATTAATGAAGTTGGGTATTGGTTATATAGTTGCTAAGTGATCATATAAGCTTGTTGCAATTGGTTTATAAGTGTTTAAAACCCATTTGGTGAATAAATTTTGGGATTTGGCTAGTCGGGCCATCAAGGCAGATTATTCAATTGCTGAACAGGTATGCATATTTGCACTACATTTGTATTGAGAGATAGTTGCCTTGCCTACTTTGATTCTTGAGTTCGATTTTTTTGTTACATTTTGCAATCTGATCATGAGTAGCTAGATGTTTTGACTCAAAATAACATGTAAGCATATGCATGATATATATATGGATATGCTAACCTAATGTGAACATGTTTTTATAGACTTGCATGATTAATGGAGACATATGGCTTAAATAGAGATTTGAACCTTAAGTTTGGAAAACCAACTATGTTAAAGATCATGTTCTACAAATTATGAACCTAGTGAGCTATACATGACTTATTTTGCACATAGATGAGCATGTTGTAGTGTACTTAGTCCGTTTATCATGATCAAGCTTGTTAAGCCTTATGTTAGAAATATTTTCAATAGAGACTTAAACTAGTATGCTAGCTTACATGATTTCTACATGTTGTATATTCTGACTTTGCAAAGCATGTTAATGTAACTTAGACATGCATGAATAAACCCTTAGCTTATGCTTAAGTGATTAGAAAAGAAACATGAACAAGTTGGACTCACTAATAAGTTTAGAATGTGAATATTATCATGTTACCTTGAGGGCTAGAATCTGACATTTGTGAACATGGTTGATAACACTCTTAGACTTGCTCATGTAGTATAAATGTATACATACCATGCATGTGTGGCATATTTCAAATAAAGCACGAACAAAGCATATTTTCAACTAAAGTGGTGTTAGTTTCACGTATGTGTTATGAATACACACAAGCATGCCTAAATATGAGTCTTATAACTATCTTGAATGTTTAAAAAGCAAGCATGCTAGACTTTGTGGTTTCATGACCTTAATTTGTTAAAATGATCAAACTTAGAACCATGTTATGCAAGAAAGGGCCTAGATTGATCTAAGAAGAATGTGAAAGCCTTTAACATGTCAAAATACATTAACTATGATTGGGCGTTAAAGACCGGACAGAGACCACAAGGCAACAACTGAGTCTTGGGTAGGAGGGGGGGCAAGAGCAATTGCCAAGGGCATTAAGGTTTAACTATGGCAAGTAGCAATTAGGCTTGATCGAATCGAGATATTGAGTTCGATCTTTTGAATGAACTTACATGATACTTATGATGCTAAATGTGATCTAAAACCTACTGATGTACATATATATGTGTGATACTTAGTTGAAAAGTAGATGTTGCATTGGAATGAAAAGTCCATGAGTAGAGGAGGTCCTAACCTCGAGCATTCTTGATTTTTTTTATAAAATGACTAAGTGTTTGGTTCATTATAAACTGATTTTATACCATATGTGCATACTTGTATCGTGTCAAGCTTGATTAAAGACTGTGTTAGCTAATTAACATCTTGAACATATAATGCGTTATAAATAGGATTCGAAAGTGTTGATTTATTAACGTGGATAAACTACGCTTAAGGCAATTTCCCTAAACTTACTCTAATTATTATTGAGCAAGTTTCCTTGAACCTTACTTTTATTGAGCAAGTATCCGAACCCTATTATTATTTTTGTGCAATATCATTGCATTATACCGTAAGCTTATCCTTTTGAATACAAGTTAGATTACTTTGTTAAACCCTTGTGAAAGCTATTATTCATGTTGAAATTGGTATTGTCCTTGAATATTGTGAGAGAGTCGATGTCATTTGATTCGGCTAGACTATATGCATGTTTATAATAAAACTGTCCAAACCAATTGATTGGTGCGAAAATCTTGAAAACTGAGTTGGACAACCGTTTTGGTAAGGGGAGTGTATGTTGTTGGAAACCCCAACACATGAATAAATATTATTATGGTGTTATGCATAACGTAAAGTATTGTAGACTGATCATTTATAGTACTTGATATTTTTGGTTATCAGTTTAATATTGGTAACTCTAGTGGAAGTTCCATAGTCCTTAGTGACTGCTCAGTATAAATTGCTTATCCAGTTGGATACTTTGTTAGCCATTGAATTCATATATATCTGTTGATTTATATTGAATTGTTATATCCCTTATTCATGATATTATTCTGACACTTTGAACTATCCGAGAAATAACCCTTCGATATTTCAAACCTTGTGATATTATATCCTACACCCTTGTTGTATATTACTTGCTGGGCAATTTGTGCTCATCCTTTCTTATTTAAAACCTTTCAGTGAAGGAAGAACATGGAGGTGTCTCTGGAGCAGACAAGGGCAAGGGAAAGGCTACCGACTAGCTTGTCCTTTTTATGCTTAAAGCTATTATGTTATGCTAAGAATGTTTGTGGACTATGTTTAAACTTAAGTACGATTATGTAATAGGTCTTTATTCGATACTATTATGTAATCTATTAAATAATCAGAGGTTCTTGAGACTTGGGAGAATAATTATAATAAATCATTGTATATTATTCTAAAATAGATTTTCTGTTGTGTATGCGTTATTTTAGTTATTATGGTTTTACCATGAGAACGTGATGAACCGAATTTGAGTAACCAAGTGGAGGTCCGAATTTGGGGGTGTCACAAAACACCCTTCCAAAGTTGGGTTCAGTTCACCCTATTTGGTTCACCAAAATTAAATATAAAATGACGTATACAATACGACACACTTATTTAAAGTTCTCAATAAAATTATTTCCATACTATTTAGGGAGAACCTCAATGACTATAGACCACCGTTATATTCTCCCGTTATCCCCGCTCAACCCAAACTACACTCTTATTACACCGAAAGGAATTGTGAAGCAAAAGGGTGAGCACAACTAGCTCAAGAAAGAATATCATGACTAAAGATAATTAAATTATCAATAGCCTTCATCAAGAATAAATCGTAGATTTAGAACATATGGTAGATGATAAAACTTTTCAACCATAGTTGCAAATGAACGAAAGCAATCCATTAGAAGAGTCAAATAGACCATCGTGTCTATTATCTTCTCCATGTTAAAAGTCCACCAATAATATTTTATCCCTGTAACATCAATCAACAATTCCTGTCCACAATCATATGAATAACTCATAATCATAATTGTGATTCTAAATTCCTCTTCGCACCCAGGACAAAGATAATTTTCATCACCTATCATCACCTGAAACATCAAAAATCATGGTTATACCAAATCACAATTCTTATTCATAATCATACTAATAAATTCATCTTTGCACTACGGCTAAAGATATTCATTAACAATTCATCTTTACACTATAGGCCAAAGACATACAACTATATTTTAGAAGAGTCAAGTAGAGCATAATGTCTACTATCTTTTCTAGATTAAAAGTCCATCGTTAATATTTCATTCCTGTAATACTCAACAACAGTTCTTTGTTATACCCAAGGCAAAAAGAACTATCATCACCTGTCTTCACCTAAACCACCAAAGATTATAGTTAAATCCATAATTCATATTTATAATCATGTCAATTAACAGTTTCTCCTTGCCACAAAGGCTTAATAGAACGTTTACTCAATATCCTTACCCCAAAGGCTAAAGATATTCAAATGTAATAAAAATGATCATACCAATCAGTTGTCTACCTTTGCACTACGGGCCAAAGATATTCAACTATAAAACCAATGGTCATGATCATACCAATCAATTGTATGTCAGTGCACTATGGCCAAAGACATTCAATTATAAACTAATGGTCATGATCCTGCCAATCACATCATCGAATTATCCATGCACTACGGGCCAAAGATATTCGTTATTATCACCAGTGGTTATGATCATGTCATACACCTGTCCATCTTTGCACGTAATCGAAAGATATACAACTATAAAACCAATAATCAATAGTCCATCTTTGCACGTAAGCTAAAAATATACAACTGTAAAACCAATAATCAACAGTCCATCTATGCATGTAAGCCAAAGATGACTTTCATCACAATATAAGCATGAGGATGATGACAATGATATAAGCATTAATCAAACAAAATCAAGGATAAATATTAAAGACTTTAAATTTATCTAGAGTTTAACAATATCCAAATTGTCAACATAATACGGCTTTGTGGAGTAAAATTCAAGAATAATATTCATGTATCAAAAATAATTTCGACAGAAAAGAAATATATTTTTTGGGTGAAAAGTACCCCGTGAATAGTACACTGTGAATAGTACTTTGGGAATAGTACCTCGTGAATAGTACCATGACATAAAAAGTACTCCAAATACCCGAGTGAATAATATTCGGGTAAATAGTAACCCATGAATAATAACTCGTGAATAGTACTTCGACACAAAAAGTGCCCCGAATACTCGAGCGAATAATACTAGAGTGAATAGTAACTGGGTGAATAGTAACCCATGAATAGTAACTCGTGAATAGTACTTCGGCATGAAAAGTGCTCCGAATACCCGAGTGAATAATACTAGAGTGAATAGTAACCGAGTGAATAGTAACTTATGAATAGTATCTCGTAACAGAAAAATACCAAATAAAATGATATTTCATAACGAGTACAAAAGAAATGATATCTCATACGAGTATAATAGAATATACGAAACTGCAAATGGATTTTCATCCGTCATGCGGTAATCTACGTCGATAGATCATTTCTATAATTTAATAAAGAATGAATACGAAAGGTCATTCACCATGCATGCGGTAGTACGCGTAGACAAGGTATTCTAACAGAATAATAAAGAATGGAATAACAAAAGAATTCACCAGGCATGCGATAGACCGCACAGACAGGTTATTCCCAATAGAATAATAAAGAATGGAATAATAGAAGAATTCACCAGGCATTCGATAGACCGCATAGACATGTTATTCCAACAGAATAATAAATAATAGAACCAGGTCATGCGTAATCCGCATAGACAGGATATTCTAACAGAATAATAAAGAACAGAACCAGGTCATGCGTAATCCACACAGACAGGATATTCTAAGAGAATAATAAATAATGGAATAATAACGTAATTCACTAGGCATGCGATAGAATCGAAATGCAGAAAAGTTATTCCAAATGTAATAATAAAGAATGGAATAATGAAGAATTTCACCATATATGCGGTGCCAGTATGATAAAAGTTATTCCAATATAATAATAAAGAATGGAATAACAACCCTCATGTAGTATTGAAAGAAAATAACTCTCTTCATGAATACGAAGGAATAATACACCTTACCTCAAAAGAAGACTGGATACTGGAATAGTGAGGTAGCAAACTTCTCTTCTTCTTTCTCTCTATAATAATTGCTCTATAGCTTTAGTGAAGTGGTGAGAAATGAAGGAAGAATTAGCTTCTATTTATAGGAAAATATAGTCTTGATAATTGCACGTTTTGGGGCTCAAAATATTATAGTATAATATCTTCCTCTTTTCCTTCATTTTTAATTTAGTCCTGCAAGTATTATCAAACTTGCACCACCTCCCCTAATAGTAAATCATGTGAATCAATAGTTCTAGACATGTGAAAAATATGAATTACAGTATAGTACCTCCAGACATCAATTATTATCGAAATAAATATCAATTTCCACTAACACTAATAATTCCAACACAATGGAACTATCAATTTCATCTTTAATCAACAAGAACTTATTCATCATTAATATTATAATTCATAATATTTAACAACCGTGTCGTTCCGTGAAAGAGGGGCTTTCCGATAAGGATTTCTCCTTATTGGCGCACAATTAGGTGACCAAACCTCTCCTTGACTGAACTTCTAGATATTGTCAATATTGAAAATAATAATATGAATAACTTTTTTGTCTCAATTATTGATTTAATAATATAACATATTATGCAGATGATACTGTGACAATAATTGAATCAATAATATAAGAGATATGATGCGTGAATTCATTTGAAAGCAATAATTGAGTATAACTGAGTGACTTCTCACGTAAACATTAATAATCAATATCGTGTGCTACTATGCAACCACGTGTATTACTGTACTTTTACTACCGGGTAGTTCAACAGTTTTAACGGTAACACTTTCGTTGTTATTTTAATAAAAAGTTTATTCTGTTTTTTTCTAACTACGACAATACTTCCATTGTGGGGTCTACCAATGATTGTGTCGTCGTACGAATATTCCCTATGAAAACGAATATTCCCCGACCAATCGAATATTCCTCGACACAACGAATAACAACTTGCTTACTTTGCAAAAAATTTCACATATCACCCTTAACTTTAGCCTTTTTTCAATTTAACCAAATATAATAATAATTATAAGAAAATTGAATACTTTCATTTCATAAAATTTGGGGTCTTACATATAAGTTTCACGTATCAAAATTATTTCATTAATCAAACATAGATTCATATTCATTCAACTATTTGTAGTACTTTACATAACATATCACATACTGTTATCCCTTTTTGACCACAAAAGTCAGAACTTACTGCTTTGACTTATACAAAAGTTGAGACTATTACATTACACATACATACTTATTACATATATTACATCAAACACACCTACTCAACAGTACCTATACTACCTATTCACTACGCCTTTTTCTTGATCTTGGACAACCTTTCGCCTGATGACCTTCTATCCCACAAATAAAATAGACACCTTGCCTTGGATTGGGACAATGAGGAGAGAAATGTCCTTCATGTCCGCAATTAAGCAAACATTTTCCTCTTTCCGGCACAAGCCTTCATGTTTCTTGTTACAGTTTGTACACTTCTCTATTTGGTTAAGGTTCCCTTGGTTGTTATCAGAATTTCCTATATCGCAGTCTTTCATCTTTCTTTTCCCTTTCTTGCTCGGAGCTGCACACGATTTATTTCGTTTGGTTCCCATTTGATTAATTTGGATTTTAAGCTTATCTTGTTCTTCCATTGTTTCTATTAATGTTTTTCGCAATTGACTATTTAACAACTTTTATATTTGCCACAACTTTTCCAGAAAAGAAACCTTGTTCCTTAGATTCTGCACTTCTGTTGATGCTTGATCAGCTCCAACTTCAGTGTCCGAGTCACTATCTGCCAGTTCCACCATTTTTGGATCAGGTACTATATTTTCCAAAATAATCACCTCATCGAGGTTGCTTTCAACTTGAGCCTCTATTTTAGCTATTGGCTTTGATATTGGCTCCTTCTAATCCCAAGTACGCAACCTTAATTAATACATTACAATACACGATAATAATAAATATCATTATCTTAATAAAGTCTAGTTATTACATAGGATAACATAAAACTCATTCAGCAACCTTTCCTTTTCCCTTGTTCTTAGCAGAGCCTTCAGGTTGTTCACACTTAGCTGAAAACATTTAAATTAAGCAAGGATGAGCATTTGAGTGCCCAACAAGTAATAGTACTCAATAACAGTTAGCTAAAGAAAGTAAATATTTTTCGTGAATAACACTTCTACAACAAATCAACAGTTGTGAAGTAAGATGAAGCAACAATAAACAACATATCTTTTCAATTTCAAAATTTTAAAACTACGTACTGACTATAAATGAGGATCAGTCGACAAACTATGAATATTATTTTCTATTTTCGAAAAGGTTAAACAGAACATCATATGTAAATTGTCATAACTTACAGGCACGGGGATGATCAGCCTGTTAAGCCATGTATTAATCAATCTTACATGTTTGAACAATATTTTCGTCCAGCATATCCGCCTTAGGTGTATAAAAGTTTCCCAGATTCGGGATGTTCATACTAGTCTAGAATCTGAACCAAAACAATTTGGTTGGATACAATCAAGTTCTATCTTGTTCAAAAATATTTTTAAATCTTTGTCTAGGTGAATCAAATAGCTTAGACGGCTTTTAAGTCAATGTATATATACTGAAAACTAATAAGTATGTATCAACATGTGATAAAATATAATGATTATCCAAGTGAGGACACTTGTATAATCATGCTTAGAAATTAATGACAGAATATATATCTTGATTTATAATAACAAAATTAAAGAACTTGTATAATAGATTATAATTTTATAACTTACTTATATAGAATCATTACATAAGTATACACAAGGTTAAGATATTTGAACAATGAAAAAGAATAGTTCAGATATTAGCTTACACATGTCCATTGCATAAAGTAAATGCAAAGTTAAGATACTTACCTGATTTGCTGCTTACACAACTTAATTTTATCTTTTATATCAAAACTTATCATTAATAAGATCATTTGTTCGATTAGAATAACATACTATAACACATAGTACTGCTATTTGCAGTCAACATATAACCTAATCACATTATCACATGATATGTTTAGCAGTAATTGGATCACAAACTAATATTTATCAAGTCAACCTATCTAAGTCCAGATCAATTTCTGAAACATTTCGGTGTACCGACGGCTTTATCGGGTAATTATCGAGTCTAAAACTTTATACTGAAGTTTAATATAACTTAAACATCAGTCAAATTATTTTTAAATGGCTTATAATAATTTTTAAACAATTATTATAATTTATCATGATTTTTCAAACACCGGAATCATTATTAAATGATTTAAATATTAAATAATTCTATTATCATTAATATTTAATTAATATTACAATATTAATAAAACCATTGCCAAAATTTAAAGTTATTTATATTAACTTAAAATATTTTTAAAGTATTAATATTACCCTTAAATGATTTTCTAAAATAATTAAAATTATTTTTTAAAAACTTACCATTAATACTTAAATATTAATGCATTATTTATCAAAATATTAAAAGTCATTAATTATAATTTAAATATTTTTAATTCATTTATATCCTTTCTAAATGATTTTTAAATAAATAAAATCATTTTTAAATCATTTTTAATATAATTAATAAATAAAGCTAATATCATTAATATTAAATTATTAATGAAATTATCATTTAAATATTAAAAGTTATATTTTATAACTTAAAATATTTTTAAATAATTTATTTTCATTTAAAATGATTTTTATAATATTAGAATCATTTTAAACTAATTTATTTAATATAATTATTAAATAATTCTAATATAATTAATATTAAATAATTAATAAAATTTAGTTTAAAATATTAAAAGTTATATTTTATAACTTAAAATATTTTTAAATACCTTGTTATCATTTAAAATGATTTTTAATATAATAAATCATTTTTAATTTATTTATTTAATGCATTTATTAAATAAATTAAATATCAATAATATTAAAATAAATACTAATATTTATGGAAAATATGCAAAATTATTAAAAGTTAATTTTTATAACTTAAAATAATTTTTAAAATAATTTTTGTAATTTTCAAAAATTAATTTCTATTTTTAAATGATTTTTGGAAAATAAATTAAATAAAATTAAAAAGTCTGTCGCTAAAGCCTTTAGCGACAGAAAGTGTAGTGTAGGTGTTCTTGAGCTGAAGAACATTCATAAGCAGTTAATGAGGGGCTATGTTTAACCATAAATCATTTATTGTGTAATGTGTTTCTAGGCTAGCTATTGATCACAGCGTGTAGAACTAATGTAACACTACATGATACAACAACAATCATAATCATACAACACAAAACGAAGGAGATCTGGGCTTGCAAAATAGCTGTCAGAGTTGTTCTTCATTTTCTGGGTTACCTAGAAATGAAGAGCAGTTCTACTGCCCTACTTTGGGCTTCCACAAATTGTGATCCTAGTAATGGATTTGTGATTTAATGATTTCAGTGTGTAGCCAACATGTAAGTGAAGAGATCCAATACATAAAACCAATAAAACAACAACACAGTCATAAGATATATGCTGGTCAAACCTTGTCAGATATCGCGTTCTTGAGTTTTCTGGGTTACCCAAAAAACTCAGTCCGTGATCATATGGCCTGCTTTGACCAGCCACTGACTTCAATCCTTTTGATGTTTAAGCGATCTAACAGGTTTAATCTACAGATCATCTAACATACTACAACATGGATACAAGAACAAGAACAAAATCAAGAAACATAAACAAGATCAGTGGACATGAACTTACTGTCAAAGCCATCTGGGTAAGTTCTGGGTTACCCAGAAAAGCTTGGTCATGGTCAGTCTACCGACTTTTACCATCAATAACTTTCAATCTGTGCCAGATCTATCCCTAATTCAAGTTCCAGAACAAAGTTCTTATGACATACTACACCTTTAAACTTTCAAATCACAAAAATCATTAACGATCACTGATCTATGAGGTCTGACATTCGTTGTCAGACAACATAATTTTGTTTTCCAGATTTTGAAAAACTTCAAATCCGAGCCTATAGATGTTATGGATCTAACATCTATCAACCCAAATCACTTATTTACACTACCAACAACATGTTTTAACACAAAATCATAACATTTAACAGAGGATCAAGGATCAGATTTTTGGTTTAGGTTTATACCTTACATTGATCAATGCTTGAATCTGGCTTCTGATTTGGGATTGGTCTACTACTATATTTCGTGGGTTTTAGAGACAGATGGTCTTGGATGAGTGTTTGCATAAAAATGAGGCTTGAATGTGATTTTCTTTCTTTCTTGATCCTTATATATGATGTATATAATGTGTATGGCTGAAGTATTGTTGATCGATTTCGCAATCAATGAATACGTGCAAGTATACACGGTCAACAAGTAATAAAGTGATAAGAAAAGTATCGTTCCCACGAGGAATTATTTAATAAAAATCACCAAATACTAATTCTTAACCAAACTAATTTTATTTAAACAATCTCAAATCATGATTTTTCTAATTAGAAAACTAAATTAACCAATTAAAACTAGGTTACTTTATAAATAAATTCAAATAAATAAAGATTAAGACTCCAATATTTCCAATTATGAACTATAAATCAATTATCCAATTATCCCAATTATTATGCCTACTGAATTGTTAACAGGAATTCTCAAGTGCCAAAAGCCCTTTCTCAAGTGATCATTTGCCTTCTATTTAATCCAGATTAATTTTGCTATATCCCTATGCAAAACAATTGAATTAAACTCACTACAATCCCAATTCCTTATGTGTTACATGCGGCAAATAGATATTCTCATTCTATTCACAAACCTAATTATTCACTGTGCAAATAACTAAGTCACATGTCACCATGCCCAGTTCTAACCCTAGAATTCCTTTCCCAATTTCTTCTAGAGTAACAAGGTAATTATTGGCCAGATAATTAATCAATAAGCACAAAGCAAGATGAACAATTCACTTCAACATAAATAATTGGAATAAATCAAATAATCAATTCATAATCATAAAAGGTTCCATTGGAATCTTAATAAAAGAAATTAGTTCATAATTAATAAATTAAAACCAAGAATCCACAATTGAATAGACATTAAAAGATAAAAGTAAGATAAGAGAAGAGAATAGAATCTATTGTCAGTAGTCTTGAAACTCCTCTTTCGCTCCTTCTTTGAATCTTCAATGGTCTCCAAGTTGCTTCAATCTCCAAAACTAATAAGAACTAGGGTTTATGTCTAATCTAATGGAGTGTATCTCTGATTTAATCTATGTAATCTCCCTCTATTTTATGTCTTACATCATGTATTTATAGGTTACAAGTCCAATTTTTAGCTTAGGAACAAACTTAATCCTATTTGGAGTCGAAAAGGTGCCAAAAATGGCCAAAAATGCGTCTAGGCCATCACCAAGCCCTTCCTTTGAACGCTTCCCGTGGCCGCCCCAAGTTCGACATTTTCATTCCGACATCCTTTGGAAAAACGGCCATAATTTTTGATTCGGGAGGAGTTACGGGACCTGCCACATATCAAATCGAAGATATCGACGAGATCTACAACTTTCATTCTTTGAGGATTGAGAAATTCCGGGCGGATGAATGCTGAAATTGAGCTGGAAGTAACTGCTATGCAAATGACCACCCAAAACCATGACATTCGACGTCCGTTGGTACAACGATCATAACTCTTGCATCCGAACTCCGATTGAAATGATTCAAAATGTTCCGGAAAGCTAAGACGATGCTCTTCAATGTAAGCTAAGTTCTAAACCAAGAACATTAAGTAAACATGAAAGCCCAAATGATGTCCGGTTTGCTTTTCTTTGCGTTTTCTTTGCTTTTCCTTACCAATAGTCGCTCACACCGCTCCCAAACGTATAACCTATAAAATGAACACAAAATGCATGAAAAGTAACTAAGACACATAAATATAAGCAACTAATTCAAGTAAAAAATACCGGATTGTATATAAAATCCACTTATCAAGTATATAGTTAATATTTGTTGATTCAAGTCACATGACTAGTGTAGGGTTGGCCAACAACTCCAAATAGGTTAAGATCTACAAGTAAGCTTCAATAATGCAAGAGGGGCAAAATAGTCTTTTGGCTTTTAATTTTAATGGCAAAAATGTAACTTGGCAAACCCTTAGGGTTTGACCTTTAGGGTTTAACTCTTAGGATTTAACCCTAAGGTTTTAAAAAATGGATTTCTAGGATTTTTTTTTATTTAGGGTTTAAAATAGCAAAAATTTAGTTTCTAAAAATGGACAATTAGGGTTTCATAATCACATTATGTTTCCTAATTACATAAGATATTGAAATTAGGATTTAAGATTTATAAATTATAATTTAGCTTGCTAAGTTAGCAATTAGGGTTAATAAATTGGCAATTAGGGTTTTAAATTGGGAAATTAACGTTTCTAATTAACAACTAGGGTTTCCAATAATTAGGGTTTTCCTAATTAAGATTAAAATTTATAATATCAGTCATTGATCACATTATCACGATTACATAATAGTCTAAAGCTCATAATTGAGTTTCAAATTAGGATTTAACACAGTCGAAAGATCATAAATGAAGTTCAAGGACATAATTGAGCTCGTAAAGAAGGTTGGGTTATCTGAGTGCTTGGAGGTCGACACTCCAATCTATACAGAGCTAGTGAAGCAGTTCTACTCAAATGCTTCAATGGATTCTGGGCTTCTGACCACGAAGGTGAAAGGATCAAGTCTGAAGATAAGAGCATCAGACATCAATCAATGTCTAGGGTTTCCCAACCAAGGCCTGATAAACCTGGATGAAGTCGACATTAAAGAAGGCAAGAGGCTAATGTGGTACCAAAGAAACCCTAGTCTGAAGAACATGAAGAATAAGGAGTTTCCTGAGGAATTCGAGTTCCTTGTTGAGATAGTGGGCAAATGTATACTATGCAAGGATATCGCATATGATAACCGTGGCTTGACAAGAGAGTTGAAGATTATGTGTCCGTAATAGTTCAAGAAGTTTAATCAACTTTGGAGTTATCTTGTTTGATCAGATCTCTAAATGGGTAGAAAAGGCTAAGTTGAAGAAGTTTACAGAAAAACCCCTTACAAAGGTGTTTCATGGAAGACTGTTGATTATAGTGCTAAAGAAGAAACTGGGAAGCAAAATCAAGAATGATGAGGGAGAGCCTTTGAATGTTCATAAAGTGATGTCTCCACAACTGTTCATAAACTGGAAGAAAAATCCAAAGGAAAATAGGAGACTGTCAATAACTGAAAGCAGCAGCAAAGTTCCTGTAAAGAAGAGAAAGGCGAAGGAGGTGGAAAGCTCTGAGTCTGGTGACTCTGCACCAGTAGCAATCACACCAGTAAGGAAGAGATCCAGGAGAGTGAAGAAAACAGAGGCTTTATCAAGAAGTCTCTCCACTGAAGACAAAGATGAAGGTGAAAAGGTCTTAACTGCACCGAAGACAACAAAGAGAAGAACCAACAGACTGCTTCAAGGTCCATTAAGGAAGAAAGGTAAGGTGGTAAACAAGAAAGCACCAATTTCCCAAGAAAGTACATCTGACAAAGAAGAGGTGGTAGAGTCAGAAGAAGAAAAGGGAACTGATGATGACAAGAATGAGTCCCCAAAGAACAAATCCAGTAATGAAGGTGGAACTGGATTCATGGAAGAAAATGTAAACCCTGCTGATGAAGAAGAATATGACAGCCCTATGGCCAACTCTTAGAGTACAAACTCTGATGATGAAGAAAAGGTACAAGATGACCCAACTGCATCTCTAAATGCATATGCTCCAACAAGCCCTCATGATGGGTCAAATGATGAGTCTGAAGAAGAAATACCTGCCCCTGCCAATGCTGAACCTCAAGGAAGTTCGTCTGATGATCCAAAGGCCTCAGAGTCTGAAGAGGAAGAAGAGTCTGACTCTCCTATAGCTGAACCCCCAAGGAGGAGAAAGAGCTACAGACTACTAGCTAAATTTGCCTCCAAGAAGAAAAGTGATCACTCTACTACAGTCATTGAATTAAGCGATGATGAATCTGAATCACAGGAAGAAAGTGCTGAAGATGGGACTAGTAATGAAAAAGATGAATAGAAGGAAGATCTTGCTGAAGAAGGTTCTAGAAATGAAATACAACAAGAAGGATTCACTAATGGATCTGATCAGAATGTTTCAGGCTCAGAAAGAGAGGAAATAGAGAAAGATTTTGATTCTGCACATCAGGAATCAGAGGAACCAGAAGACAATCCTGCCATTTCTCCAGCTAGGATTAACAGGAAAATAGTAGAGGAAGTCTCGAATGAACCACCAGAAGTAATTCCTGAAATTCCAAGCCTAGAGTTGGTCGCTCAGAACTTCCCAAGGGTGAAGGGTTATGCAACAATGATGATCAAAAACCAGCCCCATTACAAAATCTACAGATATGGTGGCAATCATTATATTCCTTATGATCGTAGAGTGGACTCTGAAGGAAGAAGGATCATGACCAAGGAGATAATCGTAGAGTCTGTTCATTCTACTACTGATGGTGTTCAAGTCCAAAATGAGGAGTCTTTGTCTACCCAAGCACAACTATGGAGCAGGAACTATTGAAGAATTCTGATGAGCTGATTGAGAAGATATATCTAATCAATGAAGAATCAAAGAGGTTGACAGTAGCAAGAGATAATTCAGTTCAAGATAGACTCCAAGCAGCCATGGCTGATGTATCTCTCAAAATCAAAGAGAGAGATCACATCTATCTGAAGGCCATAAATGATCAGAAGGCAGATGCACTATGAGCACAAAAGGCAAATGAAGAACAACTCCAAGTCCTCTTTGACAAGATTGACAACATGAATCAGTCTTTCTCCGTGCAACTTGAGCTGAGCCAACAAGAACTCAAGATTGAAGTTGATAACTTCTCTTATCGGATGGAGCAGCTTATGTCTAACATGGAACAACTCTCTCAAGTGATTAATGACAAAAAGGGGGAGAAAAAGAGGCATAGAAAGAGGCACAGTAAGAGGCATTCAAGAAAGGGCAAGAAGAGCAGAAGGAAACAAGAGAAGAAGACAGCAAGAGAAAAAGTTGGGTCATCATCTGAGGGGGAGCCAAAGGATGGTGAGCCTGTGTTTGCAAAGGCTGAGGGGGAGCCTGAAGAAGAAGAAGAAGAGAAGCATATATCTGAGGGGGAGCAGACAAAAGAAATGAAGTCAACGTCCCAGGGTGAGCAGGTGAAAGAAGATCAAACAGATGAATAGTTGATCAACAGACATCCTGGAAGCATACATAGAGCCAAAGAGGTACATCTCTAACTAGTTAGGTATGTTCTGGATCCAGGATGTAAAATGTTAGTGTATTAAATTACACATCATTATAAATGACATTCATGATTATCTGATTTAGAAATACAGCTTCTCACTGTATATAAGATTCATTCATAACATGCATATGCACTTATTGTTTTTATCATAATCAAATAGGGGGAGATTGTCAAGAATAAATATGTGAATGATATTTCTATTTATATATGATTTGATTATGATATATATATATATAAATGAATATGTAAGTTTGTTTGCATTAAGAAAAGTTATAAAGTCCTTTGATAAATAATAGAAACATATGTACAAGGACTTAGAATGAAGCAGTCGAGGCAAGATTGGTATTCAGACAAGAGCTTATTAAGAGCATCGATGCAAAAGGACAACCTCTGATTAAGAAATCAGAAGGGGGAAATAAAGTCGTCGACCTGCCCAAGACATCAAAGTAACATCTCTGACGGGGTAGGTGAAACAGTAGACTGCAGTGTCAAAAATTCATGTCATGTCACATCTGCAGTCTGCACCAAACAACTCGAGATCTACGAAGTAATTCAAAGAGCTTTCAACAGCTACTTTCCAATGGGAAGATTGGGAAGGAGTATAAATTAGCTAGAGCTTCAAAGATAAAAAAAAGCTGGAGTTGCTGAGGTTGGAGAAATGGTGGACTGATCTAACCAACGTAAAATAGTGAGTAGCCAATGAAGGTTCAAAGGCTCACTCTATGATCCACCAAGAACACTTAGAGACAGACAAAGAAAGAAGTAGAAGTGAGAGTTCTAAAATGTAGAAGTGAGAGTTCTACTACAAAAAGAGTGTTCTGAACTACCGAGAGAAAGAAGAGCATCATGTCATCTTGATGTCCATCATGGGAAGACTCTAAGTACCAGAGAGAAGAGCCAACAGTCATCTTAGCAAGTCCATCATGAGAAGGCATCAAGTATCAAGAAAGAAGATCACCAACGCCATCATGGTGTCAATCATGAGAAAGTTTCTAAATACCTAGCAGAAGAGCTTACAGTCATCTTAGAAACCCATCATGTGCAGCCATCAAGTATCAAGAAGAATGATCTTCAAGGCAGTTCATCAGGGGATCATCAGAAGTGGTTGAGTATCTGAAGAAGTTGAGTATCATGCAACACTCAACTGCACTTCAAGGATGATCACGCAAGCTGCTAAGTACAGAAGATGTTAAGAGCTTAAAGACATCTTAGCAGCTCAACACCAACTCCAACAAACAAACAAACAACTTAACAACAAGAAGGCAGGGCCTGAGGGGTCCTTGTCCGGAGGGACTAAATGAAGTTCCAAGCCTGCTGGGCTTGAAGAGTTCCTAGGGAACTAGATAAGTTCCAAGGCTGCTGGCCTTGAAGAGTTCTTAGTGAACTGAAGTCCCAAGGCTGCTAGCCTTGAAGGAATCTTAGTGATTCAGGGTGATGCCCTTCCTTAGTGGAAATCCTGCTAGTTAAAAGCAGAAGAGTGGATTAGGAGCTTGAGACTCTGAACCACTTAAAACCCCTCGTGTCTTTTACTTTATGTCATTTACATTATGTACATTAACTACTATAACTTCTATGTATGTTTTAATTGCTTTCCACTAAACTAACTCTACGAACAATGTATGTATGATTATGAATATATCAATGAAGGGGATCTTTTACTTATTCCGTTGTGCTTGAAAAGATCCTTATGTTTGTCATATGCTAAATTATTAGCAATACAAAATAAATTAGAAAAGAATTTGAAATTAAAAGGATCTATTCAACCCCCCCTTTTTAGATCTAGTGTGCCTACCGGGAACTAACAAAAATATTATTACTACCAAATTAATTTATTATTAGAATATAATGGTAAAAATTATTTGAAATTATTCATGTAATAAATAGATTTTTATTTATCACATATATACATATACTTTACCTAGCACATATATTACCACCTTTATAATAATAATTAAAAAAAATTATACACAAAATTTCTGATTTAATTATATAGAAAATATCGAGTTATTACACTTATACATAATGATGTATGTGGACCCATGAGTTCGTTAGCAAGAGGTAGGTTTTATTACTTCATTACATTTACTAACAATTTTAGTAGATATGGATATGTGTATCTTATGAGACACAAATCCGAATCCTTTGAAAAGTTCAAGGAATTCAAGAATGAAGTTCAAAATCAATTTGGAAAAAGCATAAAAGCCCTTCGATCCGATCGAGGAGGTGAATACTTAAGCTAAGACTTTGATGACCTTTTGAAGGAGTGTTGTATTATATCACAACTCACTCCACCTGGAACACCACAATGGAATGATGTATCTGAGAGGAGAAATCACACATTATTGGACATGGTACGATCAATGATGAGTCATGCAGATCTTCCAATAAGCTTCTGGGGTTATGCCCTAGAGACAACTGCATTCACACTTAACCGTTTCCTACAAAGATGGTTCAGAAGACACCATATAAGATGTGGACTGGGAAACATCCTAGTATGTTGTTCATGAAGATTTGGGGTTGCGAGGTGTTTGTAAAACGTCTGGATTCTAACAAGCACAGACCCAAATCTGACAAATATAATTTTGTGGGATACCCAAAGGAAACAAAAGGGTATTATTTCTATAAATATTCTGAGAACTAAGTGTTTGTTGCTCGAACTAGTATTTTTCTAGAAAGAGAATTTGTCTCTAAAGGAAACAGTGGCAGGAAAGTAGAACTCGAAGAAATTCGAGAACCACAAAATATCGTTGAACCTGAGTTGGAACGTGAGCAGGAACCACAAGATATTGTGGAAAGTGAACCTGCTAAAATTACACGAGGCATTCGTAGATCTGGTAGGACACGCCGAGAGCCCGAGAGATATTGTGAGATCCCAAAATTATGAATTGAAAGTATTCAATTTTTTTTATAATTATTATTTTATTCGTAAATGCTTAAATTGATAAAAAGTTAAAGTTAAGGGTGATATGTGAAAATTTTTCATAGTATGCAAGTTGTTATAAAATATTCATTTGGTTGGGGAATATTCTTTTTGTCGGAAATATCCGTACGACGACACAATCATTGGTGGATGCCACAATGGAAGTATTGTCATAGTTAGAAAATGACAGAATTATCATTTTATAAAAATAACGGCGAAAGTGTTACCGTTAAAACTGTTGAACTACGGTAGTAAAAAAAGTAATATAATGGCGTGGTTGCATAGTAGCACACGGTATTGATTATTGATGCTTACATAAGAAGTCACTCAGTTATACTCAATTATTGCTACAGTAATTGCTGCATCATATCTCTCATATTATTGATTCAATTATAGTCACAATATCATCTATATAATATGTTATATTATTAAATCAATAATTGAGACGACAAAGTTATTCATATTATTATTTGCAATATTGACAATGTCTAGAAGTTCTGTCAAGGAGAGGTTTGGTCACCTAATTGCGCGCCAATAAGGAGAAATCCTTATCGGAAAGCCTCCTCTTTCCTGGGAACAACCTGTTTGTTAAATATTGTGAGTTATAATATTAATGATGAATAAGTTCGTGTTGATTAAAGACGAAATTGATAGCTCCATTGTGTGGGAATTATTGGCGTTAGTGGAAATCAACATTTATTTCGATAATAATTGATGTCTGGACATTATATTGATCAATCAGGTAATTAACCGGATAAATGAGCAATTAATTGCTATTAATTCACATGATTATAACTATTTGTTCACATGTGTGTACTATTGATTCACATTCTTGTACTATTAGGGGAGGTGGTGCAAGATTGATAATACTTGCATGACTAAGTTAAAAATGGAGGTATAGATGGAGGTACTATACTGTAATTCGTATTTTCACATGTCTAGAACTATTGATTCACGTGATTTACTATTGATTCACATGATTTACTATTAGGGGATGTGGTGCAAGTTTGATAATACTTGCAGGACTAAATTAAAAATGAAGAAAAAGATGAAGGTATTATACTATAATATTTCAAGCCCCAAAACGTGCAATTATCGAAACTATATTTTCCTATAAATAGAAGCTCATTCCTTCATTATTTTTCACCAATTCACTAAACCTATAGACAAATTATTATAGAGAAAAATTATAGAGAGAAAGAAGAAGAGAAGTCTGCTATCTCACTATTCCAGTATCCAGTTTTCTTCTAAGGTAAGGGATATTATTATTATAGTAAGGGTATTATTTCTTTTTCGTATTCATGAAGAGAGCTATTGTTATTCCATTCCTTATTATTCTTTTGGAATAACTCAGACATGCGGACTCAGTATACATTGTGAAATTCTTCGTTATTCCATTCTTTATTATTATGTTGGAATAACTGCTCATATGCAATCTTGCATACATGGTGAAATTCTTCTGTTATTCCATTCTTTATTATTATGTTGGAATAACCTGTCTATGCGAACTACCGCATACATGGTGAAATTCTTCCTTTATTAAATTCTTTATTATTCTATTGGAATAACCTGTCTGTGCGGTCTATCGCATGCTTGGTGAATTCTGTTGTTATTCCATTCTTTATTATTCTGTTGGAATAACCTGTCTGTGTGGACTACTGCATGCATGGTGAATGATCCTTCGTATTCATTCCTTAATAAATTATGGAAATGATCTGTCTACCGCATGAAGGATAAAAATCCATTTCCAGTTTCGTATATTCTATTATACTCGTATGAAATATCATTTCTTTTTTACTCGTCATGGAATATCATTTTCTTTGGTATTTTTTTTACGAGTTAGTCTTCACCCAAATTACTATTCACTCTAGTATTATTCACTCGGGTATTCGGGGCACTTTTTGTGTCGGAGTACTATTCACGAGTTACTATTCATGGGTTACTATTCACCCAAATTACTATTCACCCGAATAGTATTCACTCGGGTATTTGTGGTACTTTTCATGCCGGGGTACTAATCCCGAAGTACTATTCATAGGGTACTATTCACGGGGTACTATTTACCCGAAAAATATATTTCTTTTCTGTCCAAATTATATTTGGTACATGAATATTATTCTTAAATTTTACTCCACAAAACAGTATCATGTTGACAATTTAGATATTTTTAAACTCTGGATAAATTTAAAGTCTTTAATATTTATCCTTGATTTCGTTTGATTATTGCTTATATCATTGTCATCATCCTCATGTTTATATTGTGATGAAAGTCATCTTTGGCTTATGTGCAAAGATGGACTGTTGATTATTGGTTTAACAGTTCTATATCTTTGGCTTACGTGCAAAGATGGACTGTTGATTATTGGTTTTACAGTTTTATATCTTTGGCTTATGTGTAAAGATGGACTGTTGATTATTAGTTTTACAGTTGTATATCTTTGGCTTACGTGCAAAGATGAACTATTGATTGATGAGTATCTTTAGCTTATATGCATAGATGAACTATTTATTGGTATGATTATGACCAGGGATCATTCGGTATAATCATAACCCGTAATGTTATAGATGATATGGTAAAATTCCTAATTGGCCCGTAGTGCATTGATGGACAGTTATTGGTATGATTATAACCAGGGATTATTTGGTATAATCATGACCATTGATGATTACATGAATATCCTTGGCCATAGTGCAGGGATGATTCGATGATGTGAATTATTTATTAAGCTGAGTCTCAGTGATAAAATATTGATTATACACTTTTAATTCGTAAAAGATAGTAGATATCAGGCTCTACTTGAATCTTCTAAAATACAGTTGTATGTCTTTGGCCTGTAGTGCAAAGATGAATTGTTAATGAATATCTTTGGCCGTAGTGAAAAGATGAATTTATTAGTATGATTATGAGCAGAAATTGTGATTTGGTATAACCATGATTTTTGATGTTTCAGGTGAAGATAGGTGATGAAAATTATCTTCATTCTGGGTGAAAAGAGGAATTTAGACTCACAATTATGATTATGAGTTATTCATATGATTGTGGACAGGAATTGTTGATTGATGTTACAGGGATAAAACATTATTAGTGGACTTTTAACATGGAGAAGATAATAGACCTGATGGTCTATTTGACTCTTCTAATGGATTGCTCATTCCGCTGCAACTATGGTTGAAAAGTTTTATCATCTACCATATGTTCTAAATCTCTAATTTATTACTGATGAAGGCTATTGATAATTTAATTATCTTTAGTCATGATATTCTTTACTGGGCTAGTTGTGCTCACCCTTTTTGCTTCACAATTCCTTTCAGGTAATAAGAGTGTAGCTGGGTTGAGCGGGGGGTAACATGAGATTAGAACGGTGGTCTATAGCTATTGAGGTTTCCCCTAAAATAGTATGGAAATAATTTTATTGAGAACTTTAGATAAGTGTGTCGTATTGTATACGTCATTTGATATTTAATTTTGGTGAACCGAATAGGGTGAGGTGAACCCAACTTTGGAAGGGTGTTTTGCCACTATCATACAAGATGTCTAATGACATACAACCTCGTGTTATCATAAGACAGGGTTATGCACATCCACTTGCTAAGTATATCTACGAGCACTACCTATATGATCTTGGAGTTTGGTAGAAATATAATTTTCAATTGCAGACAGTGGAGATAGTTATATGTCAAGAGAAAACTCACCATTGGAAAGAATATGATAGTAATCTTCTTATTTTTCTTTGGGGTCTATTGGGTCAACCAAGGATAATTATGTAGACATATGATATCTATCATAACATAGACGCATGGCCTCCCATGTATGAAGGTTTCCTTGAGCACTTCCCAAAGATTTTAATTTCTAAAACAGTTTTTGACTTTACTTTTATGTAAAGTACCATTGTAAGGTTGTGGTCGAGGCACTATGAGAGTTACATACATTTGTATTAAAACTCACAGTTTAACTGTGGTCGTATTCTACACGACAGTTCAACAGTTGTATAAATGAAGTTTGTATTTGATTTTTATAGTATGATATCTGGCGACTCAAGATGGGTGATGTATACCTATTTTGGGGGCATCACAGATATTATGGATATCTTGTGACTCAAAATGGCAATGTGATGCTCATAGATCAGGATGAGCCTACTTCCTACCAAGAAGCTATGAATGGACCAGATTCTGAGAAATGGCTTGAAGCCATGAAGTCTGAGATGGACTCCATGTATACTAACCAACTATAGACTCTGGTTGATCCACCCGAATGGGTAAAACCAATCAGGTGCAAGTGGATTTTCAAGCAGAAAACCGACATGGATAGTAATGTACAAACCTATAAAGGCTGACTGGTAGCAAAAGGTTTCAAACAAGTTCAAGGTGTTGACTATGATGAAACCTTCTCTCCAGTGGTAATGGTTAAATCCATCAGGATCTTACTTGCTATTGCAACTTTTTATGATTACGAAATCTGGCAGATGGATGTCAAAACTGCTTTCCTTAACGAAAATCTCCTTGAGGATGTGTACATGACACAACTTGAGGGTTTGTCGCTCCAAAGGATGCTAGAAATGTATGTAAGCTACAACGATTCATTTATGGATTGAAGCAAGCCTCTTGGAGTTCTAATCTTCGATTTGATGAAGCAGTCAAAGAGTTTGGCTTTATAAAAAATGAAGATGAACCGTGTGTATATAAGAAGGTTAGTGGGAGTCACATTGTATTCCTAGTATTATATGTTGATGACATATTAATTATTGGGGAATGACATTCCTTCATTACAGGCTGTAAAAGCATGGTTAGGAAAATGTTTCTCCATGAAAGATTTGGGCGATGCAACCTACATTTTAGGTATCAGGATCTATCGAGATAGATCAAGAAAAATGCTCGGCCTAAGTCAAAGTACATATATTGATAAAGTGCTGAAATGGTTCAACATGCAAGAGGCAAAAGGAGTACACTTACCCATAACTCATGGTGTAAAGTTCTCTAAAGCCTAATGTCCTAAAACACAAGATGATGAGGAGCGTATGAGAAAGATCCCTTATGCTTCGGCAATTGGATCTATCATATATGCAATGATATGTACTCGCCCGGATGTCTCGTATGCTTTGATCATGACGAGCAGATGCCAGTCGAATCCAGGTGAAGGTCACTGGACAACAGTCAAGGATATCCTCAAGTACTTGAAAAGGACTAAGGATTCATTCTTGGTATATGGAGGTGAAGACGAACTGGAAGTAAAGGGTTACACAGATGCTAGTTTCCAGACTGAAAATGATGACTATAAGTCTCAGTCAGGTTTTGTGTTTTGCCTTAATGGTGGTGCTGTTAGCTGGAAGAGTTCGAAGCAAGAGACAATAGCCGATTCTACAACAGAGGCTGAGTATATTGCTGCTTCTAGTGCGGCCAAGGAGGTTATATGGATTTAAAAGTTCGTCACTGAACTTGGTGTTGTTCCAACCATTGTTGATCTGATTGAGCTATACTGTGATAATAATGGAGCACTTGCACAGGCTAAGGAATCTAGATCTCACCAACGATCCAAGCATATACTTAGGCGGTACCATCTCATTTATGAAATCATTGATAGAGGAGATGTACATATAGGAAGAGTGCCAACAGATGATAATGTTGCAGATCCACTGAACAAGGCTTTGTCGCAGCAGAAGCATGAAGGTCACACTAGTTCCATGGGTATTAGATACATGAGTGATTGGCTCTAGTGCAAGTGGGAGACTGTTAGAGTTTGTTAGAGAACGATGTACTGGACAGACCCACCATGAGAATTCTAAGTGGAGCATTATGCGAAATTTCATTAGCGATTCTCATAGTGACAATGATGTAATGATCCTCCGACCTGAAATCACTATATTACTACATTGGAATTTATGTACTTTGATATCATCAAAGGTCACCTTTAATAGGGTGGACTATAAAGGTGATTATTGGGTATATCATGAATCGTGTGAGAAATATGAGTGATCTAGATGGAATTTAACCCTCTTATATATTAGGGGTGATATCCATAGGCCTCTTGATTGAGTAGGACTATGAAATGCATGGCCATGCTCAAATAGTGATTTGTTTCATATAGTCTACTCATTGATCAAGAAAACTCAGATTAAATTATGAAGAGTATAACGCATTCCATGACTCGAGTTTAATCTAGGATGTCAAGGTTAAAAGGATTAAATTACATTAAAACATTGGTCACGAAAAGGTTACATCGAATCATCGATCTTATTATTACTTGGGTAGCAGTGATGCATTACTAGATGCCGCTCACTGTTTATAATTTTATAATATAATTTTAAAATTATTGTCAACATAATAATAACCTATAGGGTCACACACATAGAACGTAATTAAAAGAGAATTAATTTAAATTGTAAAGATTTAAATATGTCAATATGATTGATAGCATTTAAATTACGAATTAAAATTAATAGGATAATTTATATATATGTATATTAATTAAGTAAGACTTAATTTATATATATATATATATATATATATATATAAATTTGAATTTATTTTAATTAGATTAGGTTTTTGATTAATTCCTTTTTAACTACTATATATATGATATATATAGCAGTCATTTAGGTAATATATCATAACCTACGTACCAATACCCTAGGCGCTCTTAGAGAGAGACTAGAGAGAAAACAGAAAATCCATTTCTTGGGTGGCTAGTATCGCAACTCCCTTTACTGCAGATCGTGTGACGATGTGCAGAACGTTCGTGTGGATACCGAAGAGACATAGTTCCTTCGGATTGCGTTGGAGATTCGAAGCTTTTTCATAATCGGTATAATCTCTTAAACACTGAATTAATAACTGTTTCGCATGGATCCTGTTTTGGGTTTCAAAAATTATCTTTAAATTTTTATTTTTCGATGCTTTTATTTGTCGAAAGACCAACAGATTTAGGATTTCTAATTAGGGTTTAGGGTTTCCAAATCCAGAATTAGGGTTTCTAAACTAACATTAGGGTTTCCTAACTGAATATTAGGGGTTCTAAATTTAACATTAGAGTTCCTAATGTTATACCTTATCTGAGCAACACTTAATCATTAATCATATACTGCACATACACATAATCTTAAATACAATTATAATAATAATTGTATTGATATTAATTATAATCTCTATTCAAATTAGGGTTTTGATCAACTATTCCTCTTTGCCTCCTTTGTCTTAACCAATTTAAAATAAATAAATTGACTAACTTGCTAAATTAATATCACACATGTTCAAAATAATAATGATAACAATACTGATAATAATAATAATAAAAAATATTCGTAAAATATAATCGTTTTAAATTTTTGGTCCTTACAGTAGAACAAACAAAAAATTATTGAAATAAGCGATGATATAGTAGTACTAACAGTGGCCAATGTAAGAGTTATGGAGATGCCAACATTTCAAGAATCGAAAAATCTATTGATGAGTAAAAATTATAAATCAAAGCCATGAAAGAAAAGATGAAAAAAATGGAACAACAACTTAATGACCTTTAATACAAGTTGTATTGCAAGTGGAAGCAATATTATAGCAAAATCTATATATTTAAAAATGCAAGTGATATGTGATGCAAAAATGTATTTAAAATTTTATATGAAAAAAAACTTATTATCAAAAACATATATTTTTTATTGGAGACTTAAAAATACAATGTATATCGCATTAACGATGAATTAAGTTTATATGTGATGCAAAAAATATTTCTAAAGTTTATAAGTCACACGAAATTATATTCTAAACTTTCATAATTTTAACAAATTATAAAATTAGTTATTCTAATTAGCCCATGCATTACATGGGCTACCAACTAGTGTTCAATAAATATAAGATAATCCATATCAAAATGAAACTCACAGGTTATGCACTCAATCCCTCTGACATCCAGTAGTACAAACATATGAAATGAAACAATACATCTGCAATGTATTTGTTGCGAAAGAAATTTTTTTCAGTAGAAAAAAATAAAGAAAAGAGGACAAAGTCTTCACATCCAATCTCTACAATTTAATATCTACTACAGAAAGGAAAAAAATTATCAAATTAGTATGAAATTAATTAAAATTTTCTGCTGACCTTCCCACAGGACTCACAGCACCTCCACCCAGAAGCATTCAAATGGAAAGATATTCAAAATTTTCTCCATTTCGATTTAGAAAACCAACACTAATGTTCCCATTAAAGTTTATCACATTTCTTACTTATCAAAAAATAAGTTTATATGTTCCCCACAGTTGTTCAAGAATTACTACTTTAATGAATTTTTAACTCCTTGTCACTATAAAAAAATAGACATTTGACAACAATTTTTCGGACAACGACTTATAAAGTCGTTGCCAAAAATACATGTTTAGCAATGAAATTTGTCATTCATTGCAGTTTGTGAAAGACTTTCATTTTTCGTAACAAAATTCTTAAGTCGTTGCAAAAATTCTTTGCCAAATCGTTGGCAAAAAAAAAAACCCCCACTGCCTATTTAATTTTTTGTTACCGATGAGATTTCTCTTCATCGTCGGTAACGAAAACTTTTTTATTACTATATTTCGTTTCCTAATATAGGCCACATTCATTGGCAACAATTTTTTTCGTTGTGTATTTTATACTTTTTTTGCAACGACTAGTAAATTGTTGCCCAAAATTAAGACAAACCCAATAAGCATGTTACCTCTTTTTTTCCCCAAAACGCATTATTTTTCATTTAAAATTTTTTATTTATTTGGACACAATTTTATACAATGAAATGTTTCACTCCGTCCGTCTCAAAATAAATGCCTAGTTTTATTTTTTTTTAAAGTTATAATTTTTGAAATTAAAATTGAGCACATATAGATATATTTTATAATTTATAAAAATTAAAGTTTGTAGTTAATTGGATGTACTTTATAGTAATCATATTCGCTCACTTATAATTTTGAAAAAAATATAATTAATTTTTAAAATAATTTATATGAATTTTTCTTGTAACTCGTTATTTTACATATATATACTTTTTGACAAGGGATGGGCAATGAATCAAAATCGCTCCCGAAATTGCACCAAAAATCGACCTAACTGCACCAATTAAATCACGTCAATGGTTCCGACATAGATCAATTAAGTTGCACCAATGGTGTGTAAGTTCTTTTTTAACTCCCATTTTTCAAATTCTCTTTTTTCTTAACTTATAATTTTTTATATAATCAGATATTAATTTCTCTTTATATCTTGAATTAGAGGGTGTTTGACAAGTTAATGATCAGACATTAATGACTTATAAGTTGGTCAAACTAAGTTATAAGTCATTTGTTATTATTTCGTGTTTGACAGTAACTTAAATTTTGACTTATAAGTCATTATTAAATTTTTTCATACTTCATGTGCTATATTTTTTTATGTATTAGATAAATTTTACTACTACATATATATATATATATATATATATATATATATATATATATATATATATATATATATATATATATATATATAAATGTTTTCTTTACAAAAAAAGTATTTTCATAGTCTCCAATATTTTTAAATATATTCTACTAATATATATAGATATATATATATATAAGCAAATATTCATATAAATATTTATAAAAATATTCATATCTAAATTTTATAAATTTTAGATGAAATATTTATAAATTTATAATAAATATTTAATTAGTTTTTATAAATTTAATATTTATATTTGTTTATATAAATACTTATATGAATATTTGTTTATAAAAATATATAAATAAATATTCATATAATTTTATCTCTAAATATTTATATGAATATTTGTTTAAAAAATTTATAAACAAATATCCATATAAATTTATCTCTAAATATTTATATCAATATTTTTTTATAAATTTTAAAGATAAATTTATATGAATATTTGTTTATAAATATTTTTATGAATATTTAGAGATAAATTTATAAATATTTATATATATATATATATATATATATATATATATAAGGTCCTGTTCTATCAGGACTCGCATTTTCTTAAAATGCAGACTTTTTTTTTTCTTTTTTAAAAATAACTAAAAAAAAGTTTAATATTTTATGGAACTGGAATTTTTACATAATACATTGTTTTGGGTGTGATTTGGGTACATATAATAAAACAGGTCTGTACAGACTGTACATACATATTTTGTTATATGTATCCAAATCACACACAAAACACTGTATTATGAAAAAATTCCAATTCCATAAAATATTAATTTTTTTAGTTGTTTTAAAAATAAAATGCAAAAAAAAATAAAAAAATAGGGTCTGTATTTTAATCAGATCCGGGAGTCCAGACCTGATCCTCATTAAATATATATATATATATATATATATATATATATATATATATGGTAATATAATTTATCTAATACACAAAAAATATAGCATAAGAAGCAAAAATATCACAGTTAGGTTTCAAATCTAAGACCTATGGGTTATTGGGCCATTAAACTACCACTAAGTCATTCTAATTTATTAGTTAACTAAACTACTGCCATAACTTGTAACACATGAGCAAATGATGGGCAGATGAGTAATTTCTCGTGTCGTTACAGTCTGTAGAAGCAGGGGGAAATCCATTTCAATCCATAACATCCAATGTTGCAATCAACGGTATAGATTATGGTTGTTGGAATAGTACCCGTGGCAACTGGTTAATGAATATAATTAATGGTTGAGATTGAAAAAAATAAAAGTCTTGCAGCTAAAATTGTAGTGTCAGTATGTGACACCCCCAAAATAGGTATACATCACTCATTCTGAGACGTCAAATATCTGATATAGAATTCAAATAAAAATTTAATTATACAACTGTCGTGTAAAATACGACAAAAAATAGTTGAGAGTTTTAACACAAATATTATCTTCTAGACAATATCCAAACTTAAATGGAGTCCTCATTACAATTATTATCACACTATTTTATAAAATAGTGAGGACTACTACGGCCACCATCTCGGACCGTCACTCCATTCCCTGACTAGTCCCGACTATGTTCTCATTTCCTGAAGAGAACAATAAAAGCAAAAGGGTGAGCTCAACTAGCCCAGTAAGAAATATTATGACTAAGATAATGCAGAATAAATTATCGTTAGCCATCAACAGTGTTAAACTAATAAACAACAAGTTTAACTGTAGCGGAACAAACAATCCATTAGAAGACTCAAGTAGAGCATGATATATACTATCTTCTATGATTTAAAAAGTTTATCATAAATTTTATCGCTGAGACTCAGCTCAATAAATAATTCAGATCATTGAATTATCCATGCATCACGGGCCAAGGATATTCCTTAGTATCACATCCATGAATTATTCATGCACTACGGGCCAAGGATATTCGTGTTATCACCAATGGTCATGATCATGTCAACAACTGTCCATCAATGCATTACGGGCCGATGAGGACATTTACCACATCATTTGTAACCTTACATGTCATTATTATACCAAATAATTCATGGTCATAATCATACCAATCAACAGTCTAGCTATGCACTACGGGTCAAAGATGACTTTAATAACAATATAAGCACGAGGATGATGACAATGATATAAGAATTTAATTAAATGAAAGCAAATGATAATTTTTAAAGATTTATAATTTAATTTATCCAAAATTCAATAATGTCCAATTTGTCAATAGGATATTGCTTTGTGGAGTAAAATTCAAGAATAATATTGTATCAAAAATGATTTGGACCGAAAAGAAATCAATTTTTGTCATAAATAGTACCCCAGGTGAATAGTACCTCTTAAATGGTACTTCAGGAATAGTACCCCATAAATAGTAACCTGACATAAAAAGATCAAAAATTATCATGAATGCTCAGAATAATATTTCCATGAAAAGATACTAAATAAAACGCAAATTTCAATGATATTATACTAATTTCAAGGAGTATAGAAGTCATACTTTAACAAAATGAGTGTAGAATTCGGAATCTGAAATGAAATAATATTACTTACATAGTACAAAGTATGGAAGAAAATATTATTTCTTACGAATATTGAACAAAAATAATATCCCTTACCTTAAAAAGAGAGTACTTCTGACTGGTAGGGCGGGGATATTCTTGAAGAAAACTTATACTATTTTCTACGCTCAAAACTTCCTTAAACTCTAAAAAAATACGCTCAATATTATAGAAGAATATTTTTTTGATTCTGGTGTGATTTTCAATTCTAAACTAAGCATCCTATTTATAGGAGAATGGAAGGATACTATTTAGAAATTAATCACGAGTGAATAGGAGAGAGGAAATCACAGGCGAATTCGGAGAATTTTTCTGATTTTACTATGCAAACACTATGCAAACACCATTCATAATAAAATATAATATATTTTATTTTTCATAAAAAATAAAACTTATTATAATATATTATATATATAATCCCACCATTCCCACCAATCGAATATTTTATAACAACTTGCTTACTTGGAAAAATTTGTAAATATTACCCACAACTATAACATTATATTAAATCCACACCATAATATTCAAATATATATTTCGAGAAAAATTAATCTTTATTCATAAAAGTTGGGGTCTTACAACCTCCTCTTTTTATGAAATTTCGTCCTCAAAATTGGTGTACGTACCTGGTATGTCGAAGAGGTGAGGATACCTTGATTTCATTTCAGATTCCAACTCCCAGGTCATTTCCTCAACATCGTGGTTTCTCCACAAAACTTTGACTTGAGGTATAACCTTGGAGCGTAGAATATGTTCCTTCTTATCCAAGATTTTAACAGGTACCTCTTCATACGTTAAATCTTCTGCTATTTCGTCCGATTCTAAATCAATAATGTGTTTCGGGTCTTCCACATATTTACGTAACATGGATATGTGAAAAATGTTATGAACGCGAGACATACTTGGCGGTAAAGTGAGTCTATAGGCCACAGTTCCTACTCGGTCAAGGATTTCAAATGGGACAATGAATCGAGGATTGAGCTTTCCTTTCTTTCTAAATCTTGTAACTCCTTTCCATAGAGCAACACGTAACAACACATGCTCTCCAACATTGAATTCCACGTCTCTTCGATAAAGATCAGCATAACTCTTTTATCGATCTTGTGAGGTTTTTATACGTTACCGGATCATTTGAATCTTTTCCATTGTCATGCATACCAATTCCGGTCCCAACAATGTTGTTTCATCCACCTCATCCCAGCATACTGGAGAACGACACTTGCGTCCATATAACGCCTCGAATGGAGCCATACATATACTTGCTTGATAACTATTATTGTAGGAGAATTCCACCAATGACAAGAACTTGTCCCAACTTCCTTTGAAGTCTAGGACATAGAGTCTTAATAGATCTTCAAGAGTTTGAATAGTCCTCTCCGACCGCTCCGTCTGGTTTTTGAGGATGATATGCCGAATCAATCGTAAATTCGTGCCTATAGCTTTTTGCAAACTAACCCAAAATTTCAAGTGAATCTTGGGTCTCGATCGAAAACTATGGATCTTGGCATACCATGCGATCTTACAATCTCATTTATGTATATACTGAGCAAGACGTTCAAGTGAATAAGTTTCATTATAGGTAAGAAATGAGCAGACTTTGGTCAATCTATCAACAATGACCCAAATTGCATCTATTCCTTGAGAAACCTAGGGAAGACCAGTAACAAAATCCATGGTAATGTACTCCCACTTCTATTCTATAATTTCAAGCGGTTGCAATGGTCCTTTTGGCACTTGATGCTCCACCTTGACTCTTTGACACGTAAAACACCTTGAGATAAACTCTGTTATCTCTCTCTTCATATTGCTCCACCAAAATGTTTGTCAAAGATCATGATATATTTTGGTACTCCCAGGATGGATTGCAAACGGTGTGTTGTGCGCCTCCATCATAATTTTATACTTTAAATCAGGGTCGTTAGGAACACAAAGTCTGGAGTTGACTCAAAGTATTCCTTCTTCATCGATTCTTACTTCCGGAATAGAACCTTCTTGTACTTTATTCTTCATACGCATCGGCTCCAGGTCCGTAGCTTGAGCAGCTTTAACTTTATCGATTAAAGTCGGTTCTACTCGTATATTTGACATCATCACTTGGGTCCTTGGAGTCTTGAACTCTATCTACATCCTTTGTAAGTCATATAAAATGGGCCTTTGCATTGACAATATCGCACTCGTACCTGCATATGATCTTCTACTCAATACGTCAGCTACTACGTTCGCTTTTCCAAGATGGTATGATCATAATCTTTCAACAGCTGGAGCCAACGTCGTTGCTGCATGTTGAGTTCCTCTTGGGTGAAGAAATATTTGAGGCTTTTATGATCCGTATAGATCTCCACTTTCTCCCCATACAGGTAATGCGTCCAGATCTTTAGTGCGAAAATGACTGCAGCCAACTCTAGATCATAAGTAGGATAATTCCTCTCATATTCCTTGAGTTTTTGTGAGGCATGGGCTATAACTTTCCCATGTTGCATGAGGACGCATCCTAACCCTCAGCCTGAAACATCGCTGTAGATGACAAATCCCTCCGAACTAGATGGTATTGTCAGAACAAGTGCTGAAATGAGTCTCCTCTTGAGTTCTTGAAAACTCTTCTCACATTCCTCGCTCCAACTGAATTTTGTATCTTTTTGAGTCAGCTGAGTTAATGGAGTAGCGATTCGAGAAAATTCATCCACGAATCTTCGATAATAACCAGCTAAGCCTAGAAAGTTATGTACTTCTGTCACTGACTTAGGTTGCTCCCAGCTTTGTATTGCTTCAATCTTCGCTGGGTCAACAAATATTCCGTGATTTGATATTATGTGCCCAAGGAATGCTACTTCCTTAAGCCATAACTCGCATTTCTTTAACTTGGCATATTGCTTGTTTTTACGAAGCTTTTAGAGTATCAGCCTCAAGTGTTGCTCATGATCTTCACGGCTTTTGGAGTAAATGAGGATGTCATTAATAAAAACAACCACGAAATGATCCAAATATTTCTTAAATACTCAGTTCATCATATCCATGAAGGCAGTAGGAGCATTAGTTAATCCAAAAGACATGACTAGGAATTCGTAATGCCCGTACCGAGTTCTGAAAGCAGTCTTTAGAATGTCATCAGTTTTAATCTTTAACTAATGATATCTGGAACGAAGATCGATCTTTGAAAAGAATTTGGCGCCTTCTAACTGGTCAAAAAGGTCATCAATGCGTGGTAATGAATACCTATTTTTGATGGTGACATGATTCAACTCCTGATAGTCAATACAAAGTCGCATTCTCCCATCTTTCTTCTTTATGAATAGAACAGGAGCACCCCAAGGAGATGTACTAGGACGAATGAAATCGATGTCTAACAATTCCAGCAGTTGGATTTTTAACTCCTGAAGTTCAATAGGAGTCATTCGATATGGGGCTTTGGAAATGGATTTTGTACCGGGTTCAAGGTCAATACCAAACTCGATTTCACGCTCTGGGGGTAGGCCAGGAAGTTCTTCGGGGAATACATCAGGAAATTTATTAACAATAGAAATATCACTCAAATCTAACGTTTTTTTATTTAAATCCGTGACATAGGCTAAGAAAGCTTGATATCTGTTTTTCAATAAACGAATAACTTTACGGTTTAATATGACAATGATTGACTTTAGTGGTTTTGTTGCTTGAATTCGCATAATAGGTTGGTTAGGAATATGAAAGCTAACAACCTTACGAAAATAATTAATTTTAGCATGATGAGTAGTTAACCAATCAATCTCTAAAATCACATCAAATGCAAGTATTTTCAAAGAGATAAGATCGACAAGTAATGTGAGGGTGCCGATTTGAATCAAATAAGATTTATAAACAGTGGATGTAATGACGGTTTCTCCCAACGGAGTTTCAACAAATAAGTCAAAGTCTAATTTCTTCGGAGTTAATTTTAAACGTTGAGCGCAAGTAGGGGAAATAAAAGAATGGGTAGAACATGTATCAAATAAGGTATAGACTTCGCTAGAGTTTATGATTAGCTTACCCGTGATAACCTCGTTCGGGTTCCTCGATTTTTGGGAGGTCATGACAAACACTCTCCCTTGAACTACCGGCTTTGACTTATTCAGGACTAAGATTTGGTGTTATGCGCCCCAAAATTGAGACACCCATATCTCAAATTTTGGTGCATCACGTCTGCTACTACGAATATCTTACAAAATCATTAACAATGAAATAATAGAATAATTTACATTGATGTAATATAAATATTCACGTCCCAAGGTACCAGAACCATCACATCACTACAACAATTTTGTGATTAGCTTAACATAGCTTAATCATTCTTGAATACATCATAACAATCATAACAATAATAATAATACTTCTAGTCTTAAGGACTAAGTTATTCTGTCGCCTTGCCCTTTCCCTTGTCCTTTCCTGAAGTACCGCCTTGCTCTGCCTTAACTGTAATGTTTTAGGAAGCAAGAATGAGCAACAAGTTTGCCCAACAAGTAATATAGCTAGAAGAACAAGCAGTTATAGCATTTGAATCTTTCAAGGGTATAATAATAATTGATAGTTTAAGGATATCAAGAATATCAAGAGTATTCAATAGGAGTCGTTATAGAATGAAGGATATCAACAAAATCTCAAGATTTATCCATTTCAAGGTTCAACACAAATGAGTACTGAGCAACCACTAAGGACTAAGAACTCTTACTAAAATTAACAGTATTTCACTGTAATCCAATACAAATGAGTACAACAGGTGATCAGCCTAATGTACCCTACGTTATGCATAACATTTAATCATACTCATGTGCGCACGTCGGTTCCCCGACAATATATAATTTCCCCTTCTATGAGGGTTGTTCATCTCAGTAGATTTACGATAGTCCGCACCAAATTAATCGGTTTGGATAGCTCTTTAACTCATAATAATAGTCTAGCCGAATCAAGGGCTTAGACATTTTTTCATCATGCATTTAGGAATGATAAATCCAATGCTTACAACAACGTCAAGGTATACAAGTGATTTTCGAATAGAAGCAGATATTTGCTTGATAAAATATGATTGATATGACAACAATTCAACGTATAAAGTGTGTGAATTAAGGAACTTGCAACACAATAATAATAGTGTTCGGATACTTGCTCAATGTAAATTTGAGTGAGGTTAGGGAACTTGCCCAACAATAACAATAATAAGTTAGGGATAGAAAACTTGCATGATAAGTAACAAGTTTTTAGGGATAGGAAACTTGCCTTTAGCGTTGATTACTACTAATAGCGAAAATCACCTCAACGAACTATGTCTGTCTTATTCATGTAAGTATAGGTATTCATTAGCCAAACACACTTGATATATATCAACAACATGTACACATAACACATTTTTCTTTCTATCTGCTGTACCCATCAAAACTCATAACTATACACTAACATGCTCATACTATTGACCACTGTTAGTTTATTCATAATCTTTCTTCCTCGAAGTTCTAAGAGGTTCATTGCTTTAAGTAGACCATAACGTCTATTAATCCCACCGACCTTTTTCTACGCATGTTTGCAAGCATTAGATTTATTTTTTCGAAGTTAGTAAAATCCTCTACTTAGAATTTATTCGTGTACTAATAGTTTATAACAGTATAGGAGTATTTATTAATCCATCCTTACATCAAGTTATGATGCTGCCTCCGAGTCCTAGGACATCTCGCCATGTCTGAAGATATTATGACTTGTCCGAAGACAACATGCTTCGTCCGAAGACATCGCGCTTTTGTCTCAAGACATCGCTTTGTCCAAGAAGACATCACGCTCTGTTCAAGACATCACGCTCTGTCAGAAGACATCACGCTCTGTCAAGACATCACGCTTTGTCAAGACGGCTCCTTCAGAGACTTGATTCTACACTATTTCGACAAAGTTTAAGTTCGTCGGGTTAATTTCATTAAGACTTTACTATATGCATACAACCTAAGGGAATTTCTTAAAACATGGTCTAACATGGACCCGAACCCATCGATTGTTTCTAGTAATGCAGTGTGCAAATTGCACCCATGGATTTCGTAGCGGTGAACATGCTCTGCATTTTGCAGAGTAGCCACAACTTGATTCGCACAATTTTTAACGTATTCATGCACGAAGGTAAACTTTCTAAACACCCTATATCATGCTAATTCATCATACTTGACCTATTAATCTGAAAAACCGAGAATCAACAAGACTCAAGTTAAGAACGGAGTAGAAATTATACCTTCTCGAGCTTTAACTTTGATATCTCACACACTGATTTGGTAATGCTTAGCAACTAAGAATTCTTTACTCAGATTTCTCCAACACTCTTATCACTAAAACAGACTGCCCTGGTGGCTTGTATTTAAAGAGAAAACATGGACTAGACACTTGCTTTACCCAATGTTGGGATTCATGGTGCAATAGAAATGAACAATGTTTACTTTAAGAGTTGTTCAACCACTCCATACCAGCCACTTAGTTAGCCATGCATGCCTAGGATTAGCAGCTTGAAAGTTTGCGTAAAGAGAGTTTAGGCTACTATTCTTTGTACTTGGTGACCCTAATTTGGGGACAAGAGAACAGATCTCAGACATAGACAAGGGGCTAGTCGGTCAGGCCCACTGCCCCATGCCACATTTTAATTTAACCAATACCTTGTACTCTCAGTTAACTATTTTGTTGGATTCCGAATTGGATTCTAAATATCCCAAGTTTATTGGGCTAACTCAAAAGTCCATCAATTAACTTATTGGGCTAGACTCCCAATTTATTATTTGGACTTTAAACATGCAAATACTTAATCATCCTTCACTAAGTCCATCCTTGTCTCACACAAGACATTTCATGAACCTATCATAATTCTCCACATCCTAGCAATCATTAAGAGTTCAATTTTAATACAATTGAGCTACTCACCTCATGCCATGTAAAATAAATAATCACAGGCTCTATTTAATTATAATATTAAATCATAAAATTTACGGTTATTACATCCTCTCCCCATTATAAAAATTCCGTCCTCGGAATTGATATAAGGTTATACGAAAAGATGGGGATAGTCTCTCCTCATCCTATCTTCTAATTCCCACGTGGCCTCCTTGACATCGTTGTTTCGCCAAACAACCTTTACAGAAGATATAGCTTTGTTTCTTAGCATTTGTTCTTTCTTATCTATTATCTGAACAGGAATTTCTTCATATGCCAGATTCTTCTCTACTTGAATGGGCTCATAGGAAATCACGTGCTTATAGTCATACTTGTACGGTCGTAGTACGGAAATGTGAAACACGTTGTGGATGTGTTCCAATTCGGGTGGTAAAGCAACTTTGTATGCCACTTCGCCCACTCGCTTCAATATCTCGAATGGCCCTATGAACCTTGGACTCAATTTTCCTTTCTTCCGAATCGATCTTTCCTTCCAAGGAGATACCTTCAAAACACAAAACTACCGACTTCAAAGTCTCGGTTACGATGATGCAAGTTATGCATTTCTTTTGGCGATCTTGAGTGCTACCAATTTGCCCCTTATTGTTGCTACCACGTCGGTACATTTCATTGGACTAATTACGGTCCCAAAAGTCGCCGTTTCCGAACTTCATCCAAATATAATGGCGCCCCGCACTTTCTCCCGTAAAGAGCTTCATATGGAGGCATACCGATACTCGCATGATAGCTATTATTGTGTTTAATTCTACTAATGGTAAATGGTCGTCCCAATTCCCCTTGAAGTCCATCACGCAAGCTCTCAAAGATGTCCTCCAACGTTTGTATGGTTCGTTCACTCGCTTCGTCGGTTTGAGGGTGATAAGCAAGACTTAATCTCAATTGAGTTCCCATTCGTTCTCGCAAACTTTTCCGAATTTTGGACGTGAAACACGGATCTCGATCGGAGACAATCGACACCTAAGACTCCATGTCGCGATACGATTTCCTTTACATACAAATTTGCTAAGCGGTTCAAATTGAATCGAATCTTGATGGGTAGAAAATGAGTCGTCTTTGTTAGTCGGTCCACAATAACCCAAATGGCATCGTAACTCTTCTGTGTAATCGAAAGTCCAACCACGAAGTCCATCGTAATGTTCTCCCATTTCCATTACGGAATTTTCAGCGGTTGAAGTAGTCCACTTGGTCTCCGTGTTCTCGCTTTGACTCTTTGACAAGTAAGACATCCGCTAACACACTGCAACTTCTCTTTTCAAATTAGGCCACCAAAAATGGTGTCAAGATCCCGGTACATTTTGTGCCTCTGGATGTCTGAATACGTCGTATTGTGCTTAGCCGTAGGATTTACTCTCTCAATTCGATTACATCTCGCACCCATACTCGACCCTCGAATCTCAATATACCATCCTTATCTACTTTGAACCTTTCTTCCTTATCTTCTACTATTCTCTTCTTTATCTTCTCACATTCTTCATCTTTCTCTTGTGCTTCCTTTATTCTATCCAATAGCGTCGGGTGAGCTCTCATCATGAGAAATCTTCCTTCCGCTTCTCTTGGTTCCTCCACCTCTATTTCCAACCTTTCCATTTCTCTTATTAATTCCTCTTGAGTTGTCAGTTTGAATAACTTCTCCTTCCTTTTCTACTCAAAGCGTCGGGCACAACGCGTTTGTTTTTCCCGGTGATAAAGAATTTCACAATCGTAATCCTTGATCGGCCCAACCACCTTCTTTGTCGCATGTTCAACTCCTTCGTGTGAAGATATTTTGAGACTCTTGTGATCCGTATATATCTCACATTTTTCTCCATACAAATAGTGCCTCCAAATCTTCAATGCAAAGACTACCGCCGCTAACTCCAAGTCATGGGTAGGGTATCGTTTTTCGAAATCTTTCAACTGTCGTGAGGCATATGCAATGACCTTGCCATGTTGCATTAGCACACAACCAAGTCCTCTATGCGATGCATCACTATACACCACAAATCCTCCCGTATCGTTTGGTAATGATAATACAGGCGCCTCACTCAACCTCCTCTTCAATTCTTTGAAACTCTCCTCGCATTTCTCCGTCCACATGAACTTCTCTGTCTTCCTTGTTAGATTGGTCAGCGGGGTTGCTATCTTAGAAAAATCTTGGATAAATCTTCGATAGTACCCGGCTAAACCTAAGAAACTCCTAACTTCTGTTGGCATCTTCGGCTGTTCCCAGTTACTTACCGCTTCCACCTTTGCAGGATCCACGGAAATTCCATTTTGATCTATCACGTGTCCCAGAAATTGAACCCTTTCCATCCAAAATTCGCATTTTGAAAATTTTGCGTACATCTTCTCCCTTCTGAATGCTTCCAATACCATCTTCAGGTGTTCGGCGTGCTCTTCCTTCGTCTTTGAATAAATCAAAATGTCGTCGATAAATACTACTACGAACTTATCTAAGTATGGCCTGAAAACCCGGTTCATCAAGTCCATGAATGTTGTCGGAGCATTGGTTAACCCAAATGACATCACTAGAAATTCGTAATGTCCGTAGCGAGTTCAAAACGCCGTCTTTGGTACGTCCTCCTCTCGCACTTTCAACTGATGATAACCCGTTCGTAGAATCTATCTTGGAAAAACACGCTTCCCTTCGGTTGATCGAAAAGGTCGCCTATCCTTGGCAATGGATATTTATTCTTAATTGTCACTCGGTTTAACTCCCGATAATCGATACAAAGCCTCATCGATCCATCCTTTTTCTTTACAAACAACACTGGTGCTCCCCAAGGAGACACATTTGGCGAATGTAACCCTTATCTAGTAACTCTTGCAATTGAATCATCAATTCCTTCATTTCTCTGGCGCCATACGATATGGGGCTTTCAAATTGGTGCGGTTTCCTGCTAAGTCTATTATGAATTCAATTTCTCCATGCGGCGGAAGGCAGGCGGTTCATTGGAATCACGTCTTGGAAATCTTTTACCACTAATATATCTTTCATTTCTATTCTCTTTTGATGAATGTCCACTATATAGGCTAAATAACCTACACATCCTTTCTTTAACAATTTCTTGCTTCGCATCATCGTAAAGGCAACACGATTGCTTGAGCGATGAGCTACCGTAAAACACTACCTTAGATCAATTTGAGGTCCGAAGGTTCACACTCTTCTTCTTCCGACAATCGATTATCGCAGCATGTAGGATAACCAATCCATTCCTAATATCACATCAAACGCGCTCCCGGATTTAATGGAATTAAGTCTACGTTTAGTTCGTGACCTCTAATGTTTGCACAACAATTTTGGTAAACAAACTCTATGGGAATTACTTCCTTATTCGCATAATCTACGCTCAATGAATTTTCTAAATGTTCGGGAGGTATGTTTAGTCGATTAGCAAATTCTTGGACATAAAGGAATAGGTAGCTTTTGAATCAAATAATACATAGGCATTTATATTATTGATTGGGAGAATACCTGACACCACGTCCCTTTCATTCACTGCGTCTTGGACAGTCATGTTAAAGGTTCAGGCAGTCGGTCGGTTGGATTGCGTTGGTCCACCGATCATCAGCTTGTTGCCCCCTCCTTGCTGGCTGCTTCCTCCGTTGCTCCCCTTCTTTGGGCAATCCTTGATTTGATGCTCAGTTGAGCCACACGCGAAACATCCCTTGATCTTCTTCGGCTTTGGGCAGTTGGGTGAAATGTGCCCTTCTTGGCCGCAGTTGTAGCAGACGTTGCGCCCCTTCCAGCATTCCCCTTGATGGTTTTTCCCACATTTCGAGCAAGCTTCACTTCTTTTCTTGAATCCTCCTTGATAATTTTCTGAATGGTTGATATTTCGGTGGTTGGTGTTGTTGTCGTTGTTGCGGTTATCCCATTTCCTCTTTCCCAAATAACTTCCACCATCGCTACTCCCTCCACAGTCTCTCCTCCAAAGATTCTTGTTCTTCTTCTCCTTGTTGTATTGGCTCAATGCCTCGCTACCTCCCTCAGCAATTATCGCCTTCTCCAATAATGTGGTGAAAGAGTCAATTTGAAGGACCGACACCTTGTTGAACAACCAAGGTTTTAGTCGAAGTTCAAGCGTCGAGATTTCCTTTCAAATGTTCACTTGATGTGTTGCAGATAATCGCATTTGAGTTCATTGAACTTGGCGCATCATCGTGCCACCGCTATCTCCCTTGTTTTAGTTCTAGGAACTTTACCTCCATCCTATTCTTCATACTCTTGAGGAAGTAATTCAGAAGAATGTAGTCTTAAACCTTTCCCAGGTTATAGTCCCTTCTCCCGCTCTCTGTTGATTTGCTTCCCACCAGTAGTTTGCTTCACCCCTCATCATATATGTAGCGAACATGGTTTTTTGGTCTTCACCCACACGAGCAATGGCGAAGGCTTTCTCCATTTCCTTGATCCACATTTATGCTACGATAGGGTCAGTAGTACCTATGAATTTCGGAGGTCCTACGCTCTTAAAGTCCTTGAAGTTTTGCGTAACCGGAGCTACTTGGGGAACGGGTGGTACTTGTTCATTTCTTCCCCTAAGAGCCTCCCCTAACAAATCTACAAGCCTCTGAATGGGATCTACTTGTCCTCTCTCATCATTAATCGACTCTTCCGGTGCAGTTAATCTACGTCTGGACGGCATTTTCTGCATCACAAAACTTCCATTTTTTTTAATTATTTAATTATATTACTTAAACAATTCTCCATAAAATGAATAAGATTTTGAATACATTTCAGAACAAGATCATTTATATTCATATGACAAATTGTTACATTACATGATTATCTCCAGCATACTTCTATAAATGACACAACTTATCCCCTAATATCACAAAAGATGGGGACAACCATTAACATATTACCCCTCTAACATAACTCAAAAGTTTGGGGTTTACAACATCTCACATTCTACATAAAGATTACAACAAATGGATAATACACTACACAACGAACTACAACTAATAACTTTTAACGCCTAGACTTAATCTATCATTCCGCGCTCCATGGCAGCTCTGGTACTCCTCCGAGTAATGTGCACCACCACATCTCGGCTTATTATGGTGTGTCGGGTCCGTCCTCGCCTTTCTGTCGGGTAGTGATTTACCCCATCAATCGGTCCCTCCATGGCCGTGCAAGAATGCATAGCTCATCCTATTCATCTTCCTCCTTTTGCACCTCACTTCATCTTCTAGATCGTTAGCCCTATCATTGGCCCTTTCCACTTTTCTTTGAAATGGATCCTATCCATTACTTCCATCCTTAATCGAGTACGGATAGCTTCTTTCCCCGCCCCTCGCTCAACTCCCTCTCGCTCTATCTCTTCCAACTTCCCCGCCAGCTTCTACATTCCTAGCCACCGCTTGTGAAACAAAGCCCCATCTCGATTCCTCGCCTCCACTACGGTGAGCAATCTCTACTTCCATCTCTGCATCACTAACTTTCTCTGGTGGTCTTCGTCCTTGACTTTTGGAATTCGGACTCTCTCTGTCTTTGGCCTCACCTCTAACTCCTCAACTATACACCCTAACTCTAAAAATCGCTCCTCATACTCCCCCAACATCCTATCCTCAAAAGTAGCCTCGTTGGAGTCCCCATGGGCTCATCCACCATACGCTCCTCCTCCGGATCGAGACTCTTGGTATTGGCTCTATCTCCTCTTCCTCATCATCATCATCGATAGAACTACAGGTTGATATAGGCTCTCGCTATCAATGGTGCCTCATATACCACGTGTATGTCACGCGGCTCCTCTTCTACTACTCGGCTAGGTCCTCCCATGTCAGTTATCCTACAATCACCGACACAAGACAAAACAACCAACAACTCCATTAGAATCATAAGTTCATTGTATAGAATGAAGTTATATTCTGTAACACGCTAAGTCCATCTCTATGAAAACTCTATATGAGTTTCATCCCTTTCTATCTTCTGAGTTCTCCTAAGTTATAATCTAAGGGCTCTCGCTCCTAAGGTTTATAACTATGGCTTTGATACCAACCTGTGACGCCCCCAAAATTTAGACACCCATATCTCGAATTTTTGGTGCATCATGTGCTACTACGAATATCTTACAAAATCATTAACAACGGAAATAATAGAATAATTTATATTGATGTAATATAAATATTCACGTCCCAAGGTACCGTAACCATTACTACAACAATGTTGTGATTAGCTTAACATAGCTTAATTATTCTTGAATACATCATAACAATCATAACAATAATAATAATAATAATACTTTTAGTCTTAAGGACTAAGTTATTCTGTCGCCTTGCCCTTTCCCTTGTCCTTTCCTGAAGTACCGCCTTGCTCTGCCTTAACTGTAATGTTTTAGGAAGCAAGAATGAGCAACAAGTTTGCCCAACAAGTAATATAGCTAGAAGAACAAGCAGTTATAGCATTTGAATCTTTCAAGGGTATAATAATAATTGATAGTTTAAGGATATCAAGAGTATTCAATAGGAGTCGTTATAGACTGAAGGATATCAACAAAATCTCAGGATTTATCCATTTCGAGGTTCAACACGAATGAGTACTGAGCAGCCACTAAGGACTAAGAACTCTTACTAGAATTAATGAGATTTCACTTTGTAATCCAATACAAACGAGTACAACAGGTGATCAGCCTAAAGTACCCTACGTTATGCATAACATTTAATCATACTCATGTGCGCACGTCGGTTCCCCGACAATATATAATTCCCCTTCTATGAGGGTTGTTCATCTCGAGAGATTTACGATAGTCCGCACCAAATCAATCGGTTTAGATAGCTCTTTAACTCATAATAATAGTCTAGCCGAATCAAGGGCTTAGACAGTTTTTCATCATGCATTTAGGAATGATAAGTCCAATGCTTACAACAACGTCAAGGTATACAAGTGATTTTCGAATAAAAGCAGATATTTGCTTGATAAAATATGATTGATATGACAACAATTCAATGTATAAAGTGTGTAAATTAAGGAACTTGCAACACAATAATAATAGTGTTCGGATACTTGCTCAATGTAAATTTGAGTGAGGTTAGGGAACTTGCCCAACAATAACAATAAGTTAGGGATAGAAAACTTGCATGATAAGTAACAAGTTTTTAGGGATAGGAAACTTGCCTTTAGCGTTGATTACTACTAATAGCGAAAATCACCTCAACGAACAATGTCTGTCCTATTCATGTAAGTATAGGTATTCATTAGCCAAACACACTTGATATATATCAACAACATGTACACATAACACATTTTTCTTTCTATCTGCTGTACCCCTCAAAACTCATAACTGTACACTAACATGCTCATACTATTGACCACTGCTAGTTTATTTACGTAACATGGATATGTGAAAAACGTTATGAAAGCGAGACATACTTGGCGGTAAAGTGAGTCTATAGGTCACAGTTCCTACTCGGTCAACGATTTCAAATTGGACAGTGAATCGAGGATTGAGCTTTCCTTTCTTTCCAAATCTTGTAAATCCTTTCCATAGAGCAACACATAACAACACATGCTCTCCAACATTAAATTCCACGTCTCTTCGATAAAGATCAGCATAACTCTTTTATCGATCTTGTGAGGTTTTTATACGTTACCGGATCATTTGAATCTTTTCCGTTGTCATGCATACCAATTCCGGTCCCAACAATGTTGCTTCACCCACCTCATCCCAGCATACTGGAGAACGACACTTGCGTCCATATAACGCCTCGAATGGAGCCATACATATACTTGCTTGATAACTGTTGTTGTAGGAGAATTCCACCAATGACAAGAACTTGTCCCAACTTCCTTTGAAGTCTAGGACATAGAGTCTTAATAGATCTTCAAGAGTTTGAATAGTCCTCTCCGACTGCCCGTCCGTTTGAGGATGATATGCCGAACTGAATCGTAAATTCGTGCCTATAGCTTTTTGCAAACTAACCCAAAATTGTGAAGTGAATCTTGGGTCTCGATCAGAAACTATGGATACTGGCATACCATGCAGTCTTACAATCTCATTTATGTATATACGAGCAAGACGTTCAAGTGAATAAGTTTCTCGTATAGGTAAGAAATGAGCAGACTTGGTCAATCTATCAACAATGACCCAAATTGCATCTATTCCTTGAGAAACCTAGGGAAGACCAGTAACAAAATCCATGGTAATGTGCTCCCACTTCTATTCTAGAATTTCAAGCGGTTGCAATGGTCCTTTTGGCACTTGATGCTCCACCTTGACTCTTTGACACGAAAAACACCTTGAGATAAACTCTGTTATCTCTCTCTTCATATTGCTCCACCAAAATGTTTGTCAAAGATCATGATATATTTTGGTACTCCTGGGATGGATTGCAAGCGGTGTGTCATGCGCCTCCATCATAATTTTATACTTTAAATCAGGGTCGTTAGGAACACAAAGTCTGGAGTTGACTCAAAGTATTCCTTCTTCATCGATTCTTACTTCCGTAATAGAACCTTCTTGTACTTTATTCTTCATACGCATCGGCTCCAGGTCCGTAGCTTGAGCAGCTTTAACTTTATCGATTAAAGTCAGTTCTACTCGTATATTTGACATCATCACTTGGGTCCTTGGAGTCTTGAACTCTATCTACATCCTTTGTAAGTCATATAAAATGGGCCTTTGCATTGACAATATCGCACTCGTACCTGCATATGATCTTCTACTCAATGCGTCAGCTACTACGTTCGCTTTTCCAAGATGGTATGATCATAATATTTCAACAGCTGGAGCCAACGTCGTTGCTGCATGTTGAGTTCCTCTTGGGTGAAGAAATATTTGAGGCTTTTATGATCCGTATAGATCTCCACTTTCTCTCCATACAGGTAATGCGTCCAGATCTTTAGTGCGAAAATGACTGCAGCCAACTCTAGATCATAAGTAGGATAATTCTTCTCATATTCCTTGAGTTTTTGTGAGGCATGGGCTATAACTTTCCCATGTTGCATGAGGACGCATCCTAACCCTCAGCCTGAAACATCGCTGTAGATGACAAATCCCTCCGAACTAGATGGTATTGTCAGAACAAGTGCTGAAATGAGTCTCCTCTTGAGTTCTTGAAAACTCTTCTCACATTCGTCGCTCCAACTGAATTTTGTATCTTTTTGAGTCAGCTGAGTTAATGGAGTAGCGATTCGAGAAAATCCATCCACGAATCTTCGATAATAACCAGCTAAGCCCAGAAAGTTATGTACTTCTGTCACTGACTTAGGTTGCTCCCAGCTTTGTATTGCTTCAATCTTCGCTGGGTCAACAAATATTCCGTGATTTGATATTATGTGCCCAAGGAATGCTACTTCCTTAAGCCATAACTCGAATTTCTTTAACTTGGCATATTTCTTGTTTTCACGAAGCTTTTAGAGTATCAGCCTCAAGTGTTGCTCATGATCTTCACGACTTTTGGAGTAAATGAGATGTCATTAATAAAAACAACCACGAAATGATCCAAATATTTCTTAAATACTCAGTTCATCATATCCATGAAGGCAGTAGGAGCATTAGTTAATCCAAAAGACATGACTAGGAATTCGTAATGCCCGTACCGAGTTCTGAAAGCAGTCTTTAGAATGTCATCAGTTTTAATCTTTAACTAATGATATCTGGAACGAAGATCAATCTTTGAAAAGAATTTGGCGCCTTCTAACTGGTCAAAAAGGTCATCAATGTGTGGTAATGAATACCTATTTTTGATGGTGACATGATTCAACTCCTGATAGTCAATACAAAGTCGCATTCTCCCATCTTTCTTCTTTATGAATAGAACAGGAGCACCCCAAGGAGATGTACTAGGACGAATGAAATCGATGTCTAACAATTCCAGCAGTTGGGTTTTTAACTCCTGAAGTTCAATAGGAGTCATTCGATATGGGGCTTTGGAAATGGGTTTTGTATCGGGTTCAAGGTCAATACCAAACTCGATTTCACGCTCTGGGGGTAGGCCAGGAAGTTCTTCGGGGAATACATCAGGAAATTTATTAACAATAGAAATATCACTCAAATCTAACGTATTTTTGTTTAAATCCGTGACATAGGCTAAGAAAGCTTGATATCCGTTTTTCAATAAACGAATAACTTTACGGTTTAATATGATAATGATTGACTTTAGTGGTTTTGTTGTTTGAATTCGCATAATAGGTTGGTTAGGAATATGAAAGCTAACAACTTTACGAAAATAATTAATTTTAGCATGATGAGTAGTTAACCAATCAATCTCTAAAATCACATCAAATGCAAGTATTTTCAAAGAGATAAGATCGACAAGTAATGTGAGGGTGCCGATTTGAATCAAATAAGATTTATAAACAGTGGATGTAATGACGGTTTCTCCCAACGGAGTTTCAACAAATAAGTCAAAGTCTAATTTCTTCGGAGTTAATTTTAAACGTTGACCGCAAGTAGGGGAAATAAAAGAATGGGTAGAACATGTATCAAATAAGGTATAGACTTCGCTAGAGTTTATGATTAGCTTACCCGTGATAACCTCATTCGGGTTCCTCGCTTTTTGGGAGGTCACGACAAACTCTCTCCCTTGAACTACCGGCTTTGACTTGTCTGGGATGGCATTTGGTGTTGTAACGCCCCCAAAATTCAGACACCCATATCTCAAATTTTTGGTGCATCACGTGCTACTACGAATATCTTACAAAATCATTAACAACAGAAATAATAGAATAATTTACATTGATGTAATATAAATATACACGTCCCAAGGTACCGTAACCATTACTACAACAATGTTGTGATTAGCTTAACATAGCTTAATCATTCTTGAATACATCATAACAATCATAACAATAATAATAATACTTCTAATCTTAAGGACTAAGTTATTCTGTCGCCTTGCCCTTTCCCTTGTCCTTTCCTCAAGTACCGCCTTTACTCGCCTTTAATCTTGTAATGTTTTAGGAAGCAAGAATGAGCAATGAGTTTGCCCAAATAAGTAATATAGCTAGAAGAACAAGCAGTTATAGCATTTGAATCTTTCAAGGGTATAATAATAATTGATAGTTTAAGGATATCAAGAGTATTCAATAGGAGTCGTTATAGACTGAAGGATATCAATTAAATCTCAAGATTTATCCATTTCGAGGTTCAACATGAATGAGTACTGAGCACCCACTAAGGACTAAGAACTCTTACTAGAATTAACAGTATTTCACTGTAATCCAATACAAACGAGTACAACAGGTGATCAGCCTAAAGTACCCTACGTTATGCATAACATTTAATCATACTCAATGCATACGCCGGTTCCCGACAATATATAATTTCCCCTTCTATGAGGGTTGTTCATCTCAGTAGATTTACGATAGTCCGCACCAAATCAATCGGTTTGGATAGCTCTTTAATTCATAATAATAGTCTAGCCGAATCAAGGGCTTAGACAGTTTTTCATCTTGCATTTAGGAATGATAAGTCCAATGCTTACAACAACGTCAAGGTATACAAGTGATTTTCGAATAGAAGCAGATATTTGTTTGATAAAATATGATTGATATGACAACAATTCAACGTATAAAGTGTGTGAATTAAGGAACTTGTAACACAATAATAATAGTGTTCGGATACTTGCTCAATGTAAATTTGAGTGAGGTTAGGGAACTTGCCCAATAATAACAATAAGTTAGGGATAGAAAACTTGCATGATAAGTAACAAGTTTTTAGGGATAGGAAACTTGCCTTTAGCGTTGATTACTACTAATAGCGAAAATCACCTCAACGAACTATGTATGTCCTATTCATGTAAGTATAGGTATTCATTAGCCAAACACACTTGATATATATCAACAACATGTACACATAACACATTTTTCTTTCTATCTGTTGTACCCATCAAAACTCATAACTGTACACTAACATGCTCATACTATTGACCATCGCTAGTTTATTCATAATCTTTTCTTCCTCAAGTTCTAAGAGGTTCATTGCTTTAAGTAGACCATAACGCCTATTAATCCCAGAGACCTTTTTCTACGCATGTTTGCAAGCATTAGATTTATTTTCCGAAGTTAGTAAAATCCTCTACTTAGAACTTATTCGTGTACTAATAGTTTACTTGATATAGGAGTATTTATTAATCCATCCTTATATCAAGTTATGATGCTGCCTCCGAGTCCCAGGACATCTCGCCATGTCCGAAGATATTATGACTTGTCCGAAGACAACATGCTTCGTCCGAAGACATTGCGCTTTGTCCGAAGACATCACGCTCTGTCCGAAGACATCACGCTTTGTCCGAAGACAGCTCCTTCAGAGACTTCGGTCTACACTATTTCGACAAAGTTTAAGTTCGTTGGGTTAATTTCATTAAGACTTTACTATATGCATACAACCTAAGGGAATTTCTTAATACATGGTCTAACATGACCGAACCCATCATTGGTTCCTAAATGCAGTGCAAATTTGCACCCATGGATTTCGAAGCGTTGAACATGCTCTATTTTGCAGAGTAGCCACAACTTGATTCCAGGCAATTTTTTAACGTATTCATGCACGAAGGTAAACTTTCTAAACACCCTATATCATGCTAATTCATCATACTTGACCTATTAGTCTGAAAAACCGAGAATCAACAAGACTCAAGTTAAGAACGGAGTAGAAATTATACCTTCTCGAGCTTTAACCTTGATATCTCACACAATCGATTTGGTAATGGTTAGCAACTAAGAATTCTTTACTCGATTTCTCCAACACTCTTATCACTAAAACAGACTGCCTACGGTGGCTTGTATTTAAAGAGAAAACATGGACTAGACACTTGCTTTACCCAATGTTGGGATTCATGATGCAATAGAAATGAACAATGGTTACTTAAGGAGTTGTTCAACCACTCCATACCTGCCACTTAGCTAGCCATGCATGCCTAGGATTAACAGCTTGAAAGTTTGCGTAAAGAGAGTTTAGGCTACTGTTCTTTGTACTTGGTGACCCTAATTTGGGGACAAGAGAACAGATCTCAGACATAGACAAGGGGCTAGTCGGTCAGGCCCACTGCCCCACGCCACATTTTAATTTAACCAATACCTTGTACTCTCAGTTAACTATTTTGTTGGATTCCGAATTGGATTCTAAATATCCCAAGTTTATTGGGCTAACTCAAAAGTCCATTAATTAACTTATTGGGCTAGACTCCCAATTTATTATTTGGACTTTAAACATGTAAATACTTAATCATCCTTCACTAAGTCCATCCTTGTCTCACACAAGATATTTCATGAACCTATCATAATTCTCCACATCCTAGCAATCATTAAGAGTTCAATTTTAATACAATTGAGTTACTCACCTCATGCCATGTAAAATAAATAATCGCAGGCTCTATTTAATAATAATATTAAATCATAAAATTTACGGTTATTATAGGTGTCACCGTCCCAACTGGACTTGGCTTCACTACACGACAAAATTGGGCTAGGTGACCTTCTCTTCCGTAATTATAACATGCTTTGAACTGCATAATGTAGTTTAAACTGATGTGTCCCTCCCCTCCGCATTTGAAGCATACGATCGGTGGTCGTTCTCTTTCCTTGAAAAAGGGTGCTGGTGCTGCTGTCTTTCCATCATTGTTGAACCTTCTCTTCTTGAAATTTTTACTTCAATTGTTTTGGTCATGATTACCACCGGAGTGGTTAACATTTCTGGCATGTTGATTCCCTCCACGTTTGTTGTCACTGCTTTGATGACTGATACCACTGATATTATCATTTTGCCCGCTGCTCTCTCTTGGTTGTGTTGACTCATTATCGCGCTCCAATAACTGAGCCCTATTTACAACATCTGAATATAAACACAGTTTGTGAGAAATGAGGTATTGACGTATCTCGGGTTTCAAACCTCTTAGAAACATCCGCGTCATACGCTCCTCATTATCTACCAAATGGGATGCAAACCAGGATAACTCCCATTAGTACAAAACAGTAAATACACAACACTTAAACAATAACGTTTTTATAAAAAATGTTGTGGTATTTTTTTTCACAACATTTTTTAACAAAATATTGTAAATACATATGAAAAAATGTTATCTATTTATAAGGGCAATTTTTGATTTTAAATAGATAACGTTTTTTAAAAAAAAATATTATCTATGTCAAAAATACGGAGCTTAAAATAAATAGCACCATCTATTATTTATTACTATTATTCATCATTGGTAGAAGACAAATGCCATAGGAACAAAAGTAGGAGTAGTATCAATTTATTACCTTCAATTGTGATAGATGATATTTTATTTTTAAATAAATAAATTTTGGGAGATGGAGGAAGTCAGTCAGCTTTTATAAATGGTATGGCGGTTTAAACTTCAAAGAAAAACAGAAAAAACTAGTAAATCCCTTGAAAAATAAAATAAGGGAAGCATGGACTGGACTATCCCTCTTTCATGTTTCATCTTATACCAGTTCACTACCCAGTTCTGCTGACCTTCTGTGAAATACTCCCTCTCTCTCTATACTGTTACGCCAAAACCCCTAACCTTTCTTTGCGTACTACTACTATACTGTCATCACCTTCTTCAGTTTGCTTGGGTTTTCAAGTTTAAAACTTTCCTTCGCAGTTTAGGTTTCCGATCGTCAAAAAGGTTAAATCTCTTCTTTTGATTATTATTACTCCTCTTTATTCACAAACCCATTTTCGTTCTTCATTATGCCTCAGTTTTTAGGGTTTTATCAAAGTTTTCGATCACATGCTTTTAAAGGGATTTTTCCGAGATTTTGAACCAGAAACGGAAAAAAAAAAAAATCACCTTCTGACTATGACTAAGAATGTGAAACAGATTACTATTATATACGACACATCATTTGGTGATAGTGTATCTGTTTTTTTGCAGAGACTCGGTTATTATTATCCATCGATGGGGATGAAAAGGATGCCTTTTACGTTGTGAGGAAGGGGGACATTGTGGGCATTTACAAGAATTCAACTGATATTCAAACTCTCCTTGTATGTTCCTTAATCCCCTCTTCTTATATCTTCAATTTGTACATTTTCTTGCTACTGTACTTAGTAGGCTTCTAGTGCACTAAAGTAATTGATTTTTGTTAGCTCCTAATTGATCATGGTCACACTTCAGGGTTGAGTATATATAGACCAAAAAACAGTAATATAAAAGGCTGTAGTATTATCTCAACTAGACTCCACAATTCCTTTTAATCTTACTAATTTGGAAGGTTGAAAATGAAGTTTATGTGATAAGGAGATGAAGAAAAAAGTAAAATTAGGTTAAAGTAAGAAAAAAATTACTTAAATCATTCTTGGAAAAGATTTTTGTAAATTAGTATGGTAATGCTTCAGATTATTACATATCTTCACTTACGCTCTACTAATTCCCTCTTATTTTTAGATGTATGATCCTTCTATTACTGTGTTCAAAGGATATTCTTTGTCGAAGGATGCTGAGGAATACCTGAACTCACGTGGGCTTAAGAATGTGATTTGTTCAATTGGTGCCTCAAATGTTCAAGCTGATCTTTTTGGTCCACTTGTTGTCTGCCCATTTCAGGTTCAATTGATGCATCTAAATTATAGGCATCTAGTTACCATTTATTCTCCCATTCACACTAATTGGTTATCTTGGAAGTGTATAATCTTGCTAAAGCTTATAACAGAAACTAGATCTTTTAGAATATGTTATTTATACATGCAATAATATATATATATATATATATATATATATATATATATATATATGTATGTATGTATGTATGTATGTATGTAGATTTCTGGATTCTATGCTTGTAATAATTCTATATTTTTGATTAAGTTCCTTAATTCTTGCTAAAATATAGAATAATTAGCTAAAAATGATGAAAAATCTTACCATGACTAACATGACTATATGGATTCTATATTATGTGCTTCTTTTTAACTTTCATGCCCAAAGTGTTATACACGAACTTTGTTGGTATCCAACATTGTTAAATATTTTTTGGTGGAATGAATGCCAAATTTTCGCCTGTATCTTGTTTTGTGTATTATGTTATGCACGGTTCTTTGCCTGATGCAACGAAGCTATGATAAGCACTAGATTCAAGACATTTATGTCTTCTGTTGTATGTTTATGTAGGGAGTGAGATGTATATGTTGTCAGAATTACATTTTCTTAACATATCTCCTGTACAACATTTATATCCGCATGTTATCCTAATTTTAATCAAATAAATTTGTAAATGCTAAAAATTTGACCTAGTTTCCTCTATATTTGTTAAATCTGTGTTGCGTTTGTCACCATATTCCTACAGGAGTAAATGCTAATATCTGTTGTGTTTTTATTCTTTTAATTTTTTAAGATAAATCTATTACAAGTGCTTCTGAGCTGTGATGCCATTTCTAGGCAGACCGAAATGACCATTGGTCCTCAAAGTTGTTAGTTCGTTAATTGTTGATGAGAAGATTTCTATTATTTTCATCTAGGCTCATTGATGTTCTGTGTGAAATCAGGAGGTTATATAAATAAGATAAGAACTAGTCTAAAGTATCTATGCCCTTCTGAGCACATTCCATCAAAAATTGAAGTGGATGTGAGCAATCTTGATATTGGAGATGGAGTGTCCATGCGTGACGTACAGGTTCATCCATCTTTGAAGCTTCTAAGTAAAAATGAGACCATGCCTGTATGCAAGATTATGGCGACACAGTCAGATAACTTTGAACCTGCAACATAGGCACTATATCTTGGTGCAAGGCATTTCCAATCTAAGCAAGGTCCAGCTGTGTTTATCAATTAGAATTTCTACTCGAGTGGAGAAAACATTAAAGGTTGGTCTTCAACCCAAAATCCAATGCTAGGTTGGTTCTCAAGTCATGTTAGTGATTAAAATCTTACAATGACTAACATGACTATATTTTATGGATAGTTTAATTAGGTAGTATTTTAATTTTATAGATAGTTTGGTATATTTTGTGGATGTAGTCAAATTCATAATTCAATATTGTATTAATTATATTGAAAAGTGAATTTGAGATGTATGGATAGTTTGGTATTATTGGGATGTAAACGTATTGTATGGTAGTAATATTCTTTGTAATTGGTATATTTTGAATTTTGATAAGTGGATTTTATATACACTTATCCGGTATCTTTTACTTGAATTAGTTGGTTATATTCATGTGTCTTAGTTACTTTTCATGTATTTTGTGTTTATTTTGTAGGTTATACGTTTGGGAGCGGTGCGAGCGACTATTGGTAAGGAAAAGCAAAGAAAACGCAAAAAAAAGCAAACCGGACATCATTTGGGTTTTCATGTTTACTTCATGTTCTTGATTTGGAACTTAGCTTACATTGTAGAGCATCATCTTAGCTTTCCGGAACATTTTGAATCATTCCAATCGGAGTTCGGATGCAAGAGTTATGATCGTTGTACCAACGGACGTCGAACTTCGCTGTTTTGGTTGGTCATTTGTATAGCAGTCACTTCCAGCCCAATTTCAACCTTCGTCCGGCCAGAATTTCTGAATCCTCAAAGAATTAAAGTTGTAGATCTTGTCGATATCTTCGATTTGATAGGTGGAAGGCCCCGTAACTCCTCCCGGATCAAAAGTTATGGCCGTTTTACCAGAGTATGCTGTGACAGAAAACAGACCCCCGCCGGGGCGGGCTTTCCCTTAACAAATTGCCCGTCGGGGCCGGTATAGCAGCTGTTAGATAGTAAGGACCCCCGCCGGGGCGGGCCCTGTACAAGCTTAAACCCCCGCCGGGGCGGGGGTACGCGTTAAGAAAACGTTTTTTGGCCAAAGTTGAGTTCAGGAAGGATTGTTTTCGATCCAATTGACTCAAGGACTTCCAAGAGGACTTAAAGATATGTAAAAAGGCTTATAAAAGGAGAGGAATTACAAGGATTAGATAGAGCATGTTAGGAGATTAGAGTTGATCAGAGAGGAGAGAGCATTCCATTAGATTAGATTAGAGTAAATTAGATTAAAATACTAGTTCTAAATAGTTTTGGAGATTGAAGCAACTTGGAGACCATTGAAGATCAAGAGCAGGAGCTTGAGGAAGATGGAGATTTGCTGACAACAGATTCAATTTTTTTCTCTACTCTTATTTTTGTCTTTTAATGTGTTTTCAATTGTGGATTCTTAATTTTAATTCAATGAACTAATTCTTTGTTTGAGATTACAATAGATCTTATTGTGTAGTTTATTTTAATATGCTTCGCTATCAATTATTATGTTCTATTGTGAGGATTGTCTATATTGATTTGAGCTTTAATCTATGAATTGCTTGATCAACAATTCTTTGTGGAGTTGGATGGAATCGAGAGAGGATATTCAAATCTAGACCTAGTTGATATAACATGTGTTCAGGATTTTGTTAGTAGCTTAAACTTGATTCGTGTTAAGGTAGAGATATGCTTGACGTCGCATGTAATCGGATAGAGAACTTATTCTTCAACCTTCTTCAATTGTAATTCACATAGAGATATAGTGGGTTAGTGGATTAAGGTGTTTAACGAATTTCTATCTTGATTGTGGATTGACGTTAATACGGTATTAGTGCATCGAGAGGTGGTTAATACTACGTTCGTGTTCTTGATTGACAATTCGGGATATAGAATAATTGATGAGAAGTGTGTTAACTTAAATGAAGCAATAAGTGAAGTTGTGATCTTAAATCTCCATAGTCTTAATTTAATTAGTGGAATTTAATAGTAATTTAATTTATATAATTTGAAATTCATTTGTTTAAATAAGATTGAGTTGGTTACAGGTTAGTACTTGGTGATTTTTATTAACTAATTCTCTGTGGGAACGATATTCAATTTATCACTTTATTACTTGTTGACCACGTATACTTGCGTGTTGTGCGTATATAGATTTTATTACTAATTCTCTGTGGGAACGATACTCAACTTATCACTTTATTACTTGTTTACCACGTATACTTGCGTGTTCAAGGCCATGAAGTTCCCTACGGATGAGGAGGAATGCTTCCGAATGGATCTAATTGATCAAATCATTAGTGAAGACATGAGCAAAAGTTTGGCGAATGATCCGTTAGAAACAACATTGGTGGGAGATGAAGAGATCGACGATCCAGAATTGGTAGATTACCTACAGTTGCTTAATTCATTGTCACGGATACCAAGATTCAGACCATCATTTGAACCATTGCACACGGAGGAGGTAATTGCAGAAAAGTTGAAACCATCATTGGTGGAGCCACCAAAGCTGGAACTTAAACCACTTCCTAAGCACCTCAGGTATGCATATCTTGGTAATTTAAATTCTTTACCTGTTATTATTTCAGTTGCACTTAACGAATTGCAGGAAGAAAAGTTGTTGAGGGTACTTAGGGAACACAAGTCATCTATTGGATGGACAATTGCAAACATAAAGGGAATCAGCCCCTCATTCTGTATGCACAAAATTTTGATGGAAGATGAGGCAAAAAGCAAAGAGTGAAACAGAGAAGGCGACTCAATCCAATTATGAAGGAAGTGGTAAAGAAGGAAGTTCTGAAATGGTTAGATGTCGGCATCATTTATCCGATATCCGACAATAAATGGGTGAGTCCAGTCCAGTGTGTACCGAAAAAGGGAGGAATGACGGTGGTGTAGAATGACAACAATAAGTTAATCCCAACCAGAACAGTGACGGGTTGGCGGGTTTGCATGGATTACAGGAAATTGAACAAAGCAACCCGAAAAGACCATTTCCCGCTGCTCTTTATTGACCAAATGTTAGACAGATTAGCGGGACATCAGTATTAATGCTTGTTGGATGGGTATTCGGGCTACAACCAAATAGTCATTGCTCCGGAGGACCAAGAAAAGATCACGTTCACGTGCCCCTATGGCACATTCGCATTCAGGAGGATGTCATTTGGGTTATGCAATGCACCAGCAACTTTCCAAATGTGTATGATGGCAATTTTTTCTGATTTGGTGGAGAAAAGTGTCGAGGTCTTCATGGATGACTTTTTTAGGTATATATGGGGACACGACTTTGATAATTGCTTGAAGAATCTGGTAATGGTACTGCTAAGATGCAAGGAAACGAATCTCGTTCTGAATTGGGAAAAATGCCACTTCATGGTTGAAGAGTGTATAATTTTGGGCCATAAGGTATCAGCTCGAGGACTGAAAGTGGACAAGGCAAAGCTGGAAACAATTGAAAATCTGCCCCCACCAACCTCGGTGAAGGGTATTAGAAGCTTTTTGGGACACGCGGGATTCTATAGGAGGTTTATTAAGGATTTCTCAAAAATTGCAAAACCTCTTTGCAGTCTTTTAGAGAAAGAGGCTACATTCAACTTTGACGATGATTGCAAAACAGCGTTTGAGTTATTAAAAAGGAAATTAACTATAGCCCCCGTGATAGTTGCACCGGATTGGAGCATGCCTTTCGAGCTTATGTGTGATGCAATCGATTTTGCAATTGGGGCAGTTTTGGTTCAACGCAGAGACAAGGTGTTTCATGCTATATACTACGCAAGCAAAACACTTACCGAAACTCAAATGAACTATACAACCACAGAGAAGGAGTTGCTTGCCGTGGTATAAGCATTCAACAAGTTTCGGGCTTATTTAATCGGGACTAAGGTGATAGTCTACACGGACCATGTTGCAATTCGGTACCTGATAGAAAAAAAAGATGCAAAACCACGCCTTATCAGGTGGATTCTCCTTCTGCAAGAATTTGATTTAGAAATAAAGGATAGGAAGGGGACGGAAAACCAAGTTGCCGATCACTTGTCAAGGCTGGAAAACCAAGGGAAAGAAAAAGATGACAAATGCGAAATCAAAGAATCATTCCCGGATGAGCAGCTATTTGAGATTTCAGCAGAGATTCCATGGTATGGCGACTATGCAAATTTTGTTGCAAGCAATATTTTACCACCAGATCTCACAAGGCAACAGAAAAAGAAATTTTTGCATGATGTTAAGTGGTACATGTGGGATGATCCATATTTGTTTAAGCGATTGTAATCGACAAGGTGATTGACGTCGTCGTCCCATACAAATAAGTAAAGAATATTTACGCATGAGTGTCACTCATTCGCCTATGGTGGGCATTATGGAAGGCGAGAAACGGCTGAGAAAAAAAAGTGCTACAATCACGGTTTCTATTGGCCCACATTATTCAAAGACGCTCATCAGTTTGTTAAACAATGTGATAGGTGTCAAAGGGTGGGAAACATCTCGAAACGTAACGAGATGCCCTTACAAACGATTCTGGAAGTGGAACTTTTTGATGTATGGGGTATCAATTTGATGGGACCATTTCCATTGTCCATGAAAAATCAATACATTCTCCTCGCAGTGGACTACGTGTCAAAGTGGGTTGAAGCCGCAACTCTACCAACGAATGATGCCAAGGTGGTCCTCAAATTTTTGCAAAAGAACATATTCACGAGGTTTGGCACACCAAGAGCAATTATAAGTGACGAAGGTAGTCACTTCTGCAATAAACCGTTTACTGCTCCTTTGGCCAAATATAGAGTAAACCACAAGATAGCCACATCATATCACCCGCAAACCAGTGGACAAGTTGAGGTATCAAACAGAGGAGTTAAAAAGATATTGGAGAAAGTGGTGAATCCGAGTCGAAAAGATTGGTCACTGAGATTGGATGATGCTCTATGGGCTTACCGAACCGCATACAAAACACCAATCGGGATGTCACCATATCAATTGTTGTATGGGAAATCATGTCATCTACCGGTGGAACTACAAAGACAAGGCATCTTTGGGCGTTGAAAAAGCTAAATTTTGATCAAAAGGTGTAGGAGAAAAGAGACTCTGCAGGTTGAATGAACTAGGCAATTTTCGCCTTTCAAGCATATGAGAATGCCAAGATATACAAGAAAAAAGTCAAACGATGGCACGATCTGAAAATTCTGCGTCAGACATTCGAACCGGGCCAATCAGTTCTATTGTTTAACTCAAGGCTGCGGTTGTTCCCCGGAATACTCAAATCAAGATGGTCGAGACCATTCACAGTCAAACAAGTTTTCCCTCACGGAGCAGTTGAAATTTACAGTCGTAACCCTCTCGAAACGTTCAAAGTCAACGGACACCGGTTGAAGCATTACTGGGGTGGAGAGACCAACACCGACGTGATCGCCATCACGTTGGTAGATACAACTTGAACAGGAAGTAGTCAGGCTGAAAGACTTAAAATCAAGCGCTCATTGGGAGGCAACCCAACTTTCAGTTTATTATCGTATTTTTCAATTGCATTTGCTTAATCATAGTTTTAGGAATTCAATAGATAGAAGAATAAGACTAAATTCTCGTGATACTCCACACAATATACCATACATCCAATACTAAGAAGGTTCATTTGTCATACTATGCAGTCTGAGAAACAATGACACCATTGGAATACAAAAGGAGCAAGAACGAGAATCGGACGGGTGACACGTCGCCGAAATGGCCTCTCAAGTTAATACCCCGAGGTGGGTCCTTCAACTGAGATAATGAGGGAGCACGCCAATGGGTGGCCTTTTAAAGAAGTACCCAGCCGATCTGGGTCCCACTGTAACCAACAGAGGCCATATGCCGTAAAATGGCAATTCTAGTATAAAACCCCATCAAGCTGGGTCTTGGTATATGAAGGGACTTAGCAGTTTTGTTACACCTCTCTTATAACCAATCACCCCCACTCTTTCATTAACCCACTACTCCATAACTACCCCCACTTCCCCCACTTCCCCAAAACCATTACTACCCCCAACTTCCCACCTCCTCACTCCACCAATACTAGATTAACCACCCCATCTATAAATACTACACCCACTCATCCGACCATCATCACCAAATTTCACATTCTACATACAAATTGCATACTTGTGAGCTAAAGAGGTCTACTTTCAAGGTTTAAGGGAAAGTTAGGGTTATACAAACTATAAGGGCGAAATGGATTCATCATTATCTAAACGCCAACGGGGAGAGAGTTCACGCCCATCCCAACCAACTTGCACCTTCGATCGTCGAAAGTTTGCGAGTGCCGCCGCCGTTGACCGGTATGACTACATGCTCACCAAAGCTCTTACACCGGAAAGGGGCATGGCACCAGAGGGTAACGACGGGGAGCTTATGCAGCAAATTTATAAAAAGGGATGGGTGAAATTCACCGAGGACCCGGAACCAGTCGTCGTGAATATTGTCAAGGAGTTCTATGCTAATGCTGAGGACAAAGAGCCATTCCTAGATTATGTGCGAGGACGATTGGTGCCATTTAGTGCGGATGCCATCAATACGTACTACCAATTGAGGGTGCCTCGCCACTGCCAATATGAGCATCTCCGCACTTCGGATTCGAATTTTGATGAAGTGATCATGACAATGACGAAGCTTGGAACATCATGGACGAAAGGCCGAAAGGGAGGCACGGTGTTCCCCAGCAAGAACCTAAGCCTCTATGGTAAAATATGGTATGCATTCCTTTGTGCCAAATTGCTTCCGTCCCAACATACTTCCGACATCACCAAGGAGAAGGCGTTGCTGTTATTCGCCATTGTGCAAGATTTTATCATAAACGTCGGGGCGATCATCTGCTTTTCTATCCGCCGGTGCTTAAGGGGAAATTTTTCTGGAGGCTTGCCACACCCATCACTAATATATGGGTTGTGTCACCAAGCCAGAGTTCGGTGGTCTGATGACGAGCCCACGCAATTGCCACTCGCACTCCTTGATTCACGACTAATTGCACGATACACTGTGTGGGCAGGAGGCGAGTCTCACCCACGTGGCGTGGGATTTTTTTTTTTTTCATCATCGGAAAAAGCAGAGGATCCTACAGAAGCCTCGAGGGATGAGGATGACGACATGGGAGATCAAGAGAATGAGCAGGTACCACGGACCGACGCTTTATCCAGAACCCAATTCCTTGAGTTCCAAAATCAAATGATGGAAAATGCCAAGGAAACTCGTAGGGAAATGCGCCGATTGGCGATGAGGCAAGACCATATTTTTGAGGCTATGCACATTTCATTTGCCTCGTTGACCACAATTCTCCAGAATTTCCACCCGGTGGGACAAATTCTATATAATCCGCCCGGTCCAATGCCCAAGTTCCCACCGAGTGACTTTGATGAAGACCAACAACCACCCCCTTAGACTTAAGCACAAAAAGGGAAGTCCTCACACTTATATTGCTATATCATACAATGAGGACATTGTTCATCTTATGTTTGGGGGATTTAACTACATGTGTTGCATGCATTTTAGTTTAGGCTGCATATTTTGTTGATGACATTTATTTTCTGTATTGCATTTTATGTTTGGTATTTGCATGATAGCTTAGGGCATTTATCGTAGCTTAGGATTGCATAGTAGAAGGAGTATAAATGCATTTTGTTATCTATCAATTTATTATAAAAAAACAAATAAAAATAAAATAAAATAAAATAAAATAAAATAAAAAATAATAATAAAAATAAAAAATAAAATTTAGTTAGTAATTATTGTGTGTTTTAATCCTTTAATGTCGTGTTTCATGTTATTTTGGCCTATGATGTGATTGTAAAATAAGTAGCAAATACAGTATTGAATATTAGAACTGTGACACAATGATCGTATTTGAATCGAATTTTGAGTTGCTTGAAACTGGTATACAAGGATAGCACGTTTTAAGAATATCTTTGTTAATTGACTAAGTTCAAACCGGTACTTAATTGGTTTGTAAAGGTTAATGCTAGGGCAAGTGATATAATGACAAAAATGGCTAGTTAAGGCTGAAATGAGGTAAAAACTGAAGTTTGGGGGATCTTTGGGGTATATAAGCTATATATTTCCTTATCTAAAATATATATATATATATATATATATATATATATATATATATATATATATATATATATATGAATAAACACCGTATGCGTCTTTGTCTAGTTTTGTGGCCTTTGTTACTTGAGCAAGTAAGCCCGAGGGGATTGTTTTTACACCTAGCGCCCTAAGGTCTTTATGGTATGGGAGTCGTTAGTCGAAAGCTCGTTAAGGTAGCATTGAAAAGCCTAAGGGAATAAGACAATGCATAGCTATGTGTATATAAAAAAAAGAAGAATAAAACGGAAAATAAGAGCAAAAAGCCCCCGTGGATGGAAATAGAGCATAAGTACCCCCGAGTGAACCCTGGTGATGTGTGATTGCTTGAGTTTTAGCTGAAACTAGCTAATTTTTGAAGTTTTGGAGTTTGTGCTGCATGAGTCCTTCTAAGAGGCTGATTATGTATTGAATTTGAATCGATATCAGTTATCATGGATGTTGCACACACACGATACCAGTGATAATAGCTTAAGATTCGAGGATTAAATGTGATTTGTAGAATAGTTTTGATGGTTGATGTTGTATAGTTGCTTATTTTCGCTGAGGCCATTGAGATAATTGTGATTCTGTGATATTGTTGGATTGGATAGTATGTAGAGTAGGTTGTATTCATATCATTGCATTGCATGTAGTGTCTCGTGCTCGAGGACTAGCACAGTTTAAGTTTGGGGGATTTTGATAAGTGTATTTTATATACGCAATTTCATGTCTAAATCATGCTTATTCTTTGCTATGTTTTTGTAAACAAGTGCATTTTTACTTGGTTTTTGTTGTTTTATGTGTAGGTTGGTGGTTGTGGCGATTCATGGATTATTCGGGATATTTGGTGCATTTGCAGTTAAGTTGGAGCCATAGAAATAACTCAGTGTTGCAGCAAACAAGTCAGATATCAGGAGGAATGCTCATGGGGGACCCGGGCATGTCTGACAGCCAAACACCTTACCAAGGGTGGGGGTCTACCGATCAACTAGCAGGCGAGCAGAGTTCACGGGCGGGCCTTTTACACTTGCACACCCCGGCAAGGTGGGGTCACTCTCGACCAAGACAGAACTTAAGCCGTAAAATGACATTTTTATATACATACCACGTGCAAGGTGGGTTCGGAAAATGGGACCGTCTGTTGCATTTAAACTTCCTATTGGACTCGAATTTCAGTTGTTTTAATGAGTTTATAACTCTATTTGTTAGGGGATGTAGCTGGAGTATTAGACTTGATATATATTACTCTTTAGAAACACAATAAGAAAAAAAAAGAAGCTACGAAGATCAAAGTCATCTTATTGGGAGAGCAAAAGTGGAGGAGTATTTCGAAGAGTTTTTCAAGACGGTTACATTTGTATTCTACGTAAAGGGTGTTTTCTAATATTCTTTGTGTTAGATTATTATTTGTGATTGAAAGAATGTTTTCTATGATTTATTCAGTGCTTATTTCATTTATTATGAACTAATTCACTTTTTTAGGCTTGTGATGGATCCTTAAGTGAATCGATGGTTTTGTAATCTTTGATTCCCAATTTAATAAATATTTTCAGTTTATCTATATTGATTTATGCTTGAATCTATGAATTGTCTCGCCAATAATTCTTCGTGGGGTTGGATGGAATCCGAGAGGATATTCAATTCTAGACCTAGTTGATATAGCATGTGTTCAGGATTTTGTTAGTAGCTTAAACCTGATTCGTGTGAAGATAGAGATATACTTAACACCGCATGTAATCGGATAAGAGAACTTGTTCTTCAACCTTCTTCAATTGTAATTCACATAGAGATATAGTGCGTTAGTTGATGAAGGTGTTTAACGGATTTCTATCTTAATTGTGGATTGACGTTAATATGGTATTAATGCATCGAGAGGTGGTTAGTACTACGTTTATGTTCTTGATTAATAAACTGAGATAGTGCATTGAATTGGGATAAAAGTGTTAAAACCAAAATGAAGCTTAAGGTGAAATCATAAGTCTAAATCTCCATTAATTGCTTGAAAATTCAGATTTTGATATTTGTGGTTGTTTCATTTTAGTTTAAGTATTTTTAATTTTAGTTTAATAATTTCAATTATTGAATTTGATTTGTTTAATAAAATTAGGGTTAATAGAAGATTGGTAATTGTAAGTTAAGGTATTTTGCTAATTAGTCTCTGTGGGAACGATACTCTACTCATCACTCTATTACTTGTTGACCACGTATACTTGCGTGTTGTGCGTATATAGATTTTACCCAACAAGTTTTTGATTTTGATAAGTGTATTTTATATACGCAATTTCATGTCCAAATCATGCTTATTCTTTGCTATGTTTTTGTAAACAAGTGCATTTTTACTTGGTTTTTGTTGGTTTATGTGTAGGTTGGTGGTTGCGGCTATTCATGGATTATTCGGGATATTTGGTGCATTTGCAGTTAAGTTGGAGCCATAGAAATAACTCAGTGTTGGACCAAGCAAGTCATATATCTAGAGGAATGCCGCCAAAATGGCATGTATAGTAAAACACACCCACGTAGGCTGGGTCTACCCGATTAACTAGCGAGAGGAGAGGTCACGTAAAGTGGCCTTTTACCTGCACACCTTGGCAAAGTGGGGTGACTCTCGACCAAAGCAGAACTTAAGCCCATTTCACCAAGGCATTTTTTGTCATACATACACCACGGGAATGGGTTGGGAAAATGGGACACGATCTGTTGCATTTAAACTTCCTATTGGACTCAATTTGATTGTTTTAATGAGTTTATAACTCTATTTGTTAGGGGATGTAGCTGGAGTATTAGGCTTGATATATATTACTATTTAGAAACACAATAAGAAAAAAAAATGAAGCTTACGAAGATCAAAGTCATCTTATTGGATAGCAAAAGTGGAGGAGTATTTCGAAGAGTTTTTCAAGATGGTTACATTTGTAGTCTACGTAAAGGGTGTTTTCTAATATTCTTTGTGTTAGATTATTATTTGTGATTGAAAGAATGATTTCTATGATTTATTCAGTGCTTATTTCATTTATTATGAACTAATTCACTTTTTAGGCTTGTGATGGATCCTTAAGTGAATCGATTGTTTTGTAATCTTTGATTCCCAATTTAATAAATTATCTTCAGTTTATCTATATTGATTTATGCTTGAATCTATGAATTGTCTTGCCAATAATTCTTCGTGGGGTTGGATGGAATCGAGAGCGGTTATTCAATTCTAGACCTAGTTGATATAACATGTGTTCAGGATTTTGTTATTAGCTTAAACCTGATTCGTGTGAAGATAGAGATATACTTAACACCGCATGTAATCGGATAAGAGAACTTGTTCTTCAACCTTCTTCAATTGTAATTCACATAGAGATATAGTGCGTTAGTTGATGAAGGTGTTTAACGGATTTCTATCTTAATTGTGGATTGACGTTAATATGGTATTAATGCATCGAGAGGTGGTTAGTACTACGTTTGTGTTCTTGATTAATAAACTGAGATAGTGCATTGAATTGGGATAAAAGTGTTAAAAACAAAGTGAAGCTTAAGGTGAAATCATAAGTCTAATTCTCCATTAATTGCTTGAAAATTCAGATTTTGATATTTGTGGTTGTTTCATTTTAGTTTAAGTATTCTTAATTTTAGTTTAATAATTTCAATTATTGAATTTGATTTGTTTAATAAAATTAGGATTAATAGAAGATTGGTAATTGTAAGTTAAGGTATTTTGCTAATTAGTCTCTGTGGGAACGATACTCTACTCATCACTCTATTACTTGTTGACCACGTATACTTGCGTGTTGTGCGTAAATAGATTTTACCCAACAAGTTTTTGATTTTTATAAGTGTATTTTATATACGCAATTTCATGTCTAAATCATGCTTATTCTTTGTTATGTTTTTGTAAACAAGTGCATTTTTACTTGGTTTTTGTTATTTTATGTGTAGGTTGGTGGTTGCGGCGATTCATGGATTATTCGGGATATTTGGTGCATTTGCAGTTAAGTTGGAGCCATAGAAATAACTCAGTGTTGCAGCAAGCAAGTCAGATATCAGGAGGAATGCCCATTGGGTAACATATATGAGTTAAACACACCCAAGAAATGTGGGGTCATCTCGACCAAGAAGACAGGAACTTAAGTTCAGGGCGGGCATTTTAGATCATATACACCCCGTAGGAAATGGGTTGGGAAAAAATAGGACTATCTGTTGCATTTAAACTTCCTATTGGACTCAATTTGATTGTTTTAATGAGCTTATAACTCTATTTTTTAGGGGATGTAATGGAATATTAGACTTGATATATATTACTCTTTAGAAACACAATAAAAAAAAAAAGAAGCTACGAAGATCAAAGTCATCTTATTGGAGAGCAAAAGTGGAGGAGTATTTGAAGAGTTTTTCAAGGCGGTTACATTTGTAGTCTACGTAAAGCGGTGTTTTCTAATATTCTTTGTGTTAGATTATTATTTGTGATTGAAAGAATGATTTCTATGATTTATTCAAGGCTTATTTCATTTATTATGAACTAATTCACTTTTTAGGCTTGTGATGGATCCTTAAGTGAATAGATGGTTTTGTAATCTTTGATTCCCAATTTAATAAATTATCTTCAATTTATCTATATTGATTTATGCTTGAATCTATGAATTGTCCGCCAATAATTTTCGTAGGGTTGGATGAAATTGAAGGAGGATATTCAATTTCGGACCTAGTTGATATAGCATGTGTTAGGATTTTGTTAGTAAGCTTAAACTTTGATTCGTGTGAAGATAGAGATATACTTAACAATCGCATGTAATCGGATAAGAGAACTTGTTCTTCAACCTTCTTCAATTGTAATTCACATAGAGATATAGTGCGTTAGTTGATTAAGGTGTTTAACGGATTTCTATCTTAATTGTGGATTGACGTTAATATGGTATTAATGCATCGAGATGTGGTTAGTACTACGTTTGTGTTCTTGATTAATAAACTGAGATAGTGCATTGAATTGGGATAAAAGTGTTAAAACCAAAGTGAAGCTTAAGGTGAAATCATAAGTCTAATTCTCCATTAATTGCTTGAAAATTCAGATTTTGATATTTGTGGTTGTTTCATTTTAGTTTAAGTATTCTTAATTTTAGTTTAATAATTTCAATTATTGAATTTGATTTGTTTAATAAAATTAGGGTTAATAGAAGATTGGTAATTGTCAGTTAAGGTATTTTGCTAATTAGTCTCTATGGGAACGATACTCTACTCATCACTCTATTACTTGTTGACCACGTATACTTGCGTGTTGTGCGTATATAGATTTTACCCAACAAGTTTTTGATTTTGATAAGTGTATTTTATATACGCAATTTCATGTCTAAATCATGCTTATTCTTTACTATGTTTTTGTAAACAAGTGCATTTTTACTTGGTTTTTGTTGTTTTATATGTAGGTTGGTGGTTGCGGCGATTCATGGATTATTCGGGATATTTGGTGCATTTGCAGTTAAGTTGGAGCCATAGAAATAATTCAGTGTTGTAGCAAGCAAGTCAGATATCAAGAGGAATGCCCACCCAAGGCGGGCATGTCTGAGTTAAAACACCCCGTAATGGGTCTACCTGATCAACTAGTAGAGTAGAGAGCACGTATGGCCTTTTTTACTTGCAAACCCAGCGGTGGGGGTGACTCGACCAAGACAGAACTTAAGCAGCAATGGTGGCATTTTCTATCATACACCACGTGGAAATGGGTTGGGAAATTGGGACAGTCCTGTTGCATTTAAACTTCCTATTGGACTCGAATTTCAGTTGTTTTAATGAGTTTATAACTCTATTTGTTAGGGGATGTAGCTGGAGTATTAGGCTTGATATATATTACTCTTTAGAAACACAATAAGAAAAAAAAATGAAGCTTACGAAGATCAAAGTCATCTTATTGGAGAGCAAAAGTGGAGGAGTATTTCAAAGAGTTTTTCAAGACGGTTACATTTGTAGTCTACGTAAAGGGTGTTTTCTAATATTCTTTGTGTTAGATTATTATTTGTGATTGAAAGAATGATTTCTATGATTTATTTAGTGCTTATTTCATATATTATGAACTAATTCACTTTTTAGGCTTGTGATGGATCCTTAAGTGAATCGATGGTTTTGTAATCTTTGATTCCCAATGTAATAAATTATCTTCAGTTTATCTATATTGATTTATGCTTGAAACTATGAATTGTCTGGCCAATAATTCTTCGTGGGGTTGGATGGAATCGAGAGCGGTTATTCAATTCTAGACCTAGTTGATATAACATGTGTTCAGGATTTTGTTATTAGCTTAAACCTGATTCGTGTGAAGATAGAGATATACTTAACACCGCATGTAATCGGATAAGAGAATTTGTTCTTCAACCTTCTTCAATTGTAATTCACATAGAGATATAGTGCGTTAGTTGATTAAGGTGTTTAACGGATTTCTATCTTAATTGTGGATTGACGTTAATATGGTATTAATGCATCGAGAGGTGGTTAGTACTACGTTTGTGTTCTTGATTAATAAAAGCGAGATCTTGCATTGAATTGGGATAAAAGTGTTAAAAACAAAGTGAAGCTTAAGGTGAAATCATAAGTCTAATTCTCCATTAATTGCTTGAAAATTCAGATTTTGATATTTGTGGTTGTTTCATTTTAGTTTAAGTATTCTTAATTTTAGTTTAATAATTTCAATTATTGAATTTGATTTGTTTAATAAAATTAGGATTAATAGAAGATTGGTAATTGTAAGTTAAGGTATTTTGCTAATTAGTCTCTGTGGGAACGATACTCTACTCATCACTCTATTACTTGTTGACCACGTATACTTGCGTGTTGTGCGTAAATAGATTTTACCCAACAAGTTTTTGATTTTTATAAGTGTATTTTATATACGCAATTTCATGTCTAAATCATGCTTATTCTTTGTTATGTTTTTGTAAACAAGTGCATTTTACTTGGTTTTGTTATTTTATGTGTAGGTTGGTGGTTGCGGCGATTCATGGATTATTACGGATATTTGGTGCATTTGCGGTTAAGTTGGAGCCATAGAAATAACTCGGTGTTTAAAACAAGCAAGTCGATATCGGGAGGAATTACATTTGAAATGGCATGTCTGAAACAAACACCCTTCAGGAAATGAGGTCATCTCGACCAAGACAGAACTTAAGCCAGCAGTAACATTTTAGATCATATACACCCGTACGAAGGGGTTGGGAAAATTGGGACTATCCTGTTGCATTTAAACTTCCTATTGGACTCGAATTTCAGTTGTTTTAATGAGCTTATAACTCTATTTGTTAGGGGATGTAATTTGGAATATTAGACTTGATATATATTTCTCTTTAGAAACACAATAAGAAAAAAAAAAAGAAGCTTACGAAGATCAAAGTCATCTTATTGGAGAGCAAAAGTGGAGGAGTATTTCGAAGAGTTTTTCAAGACGGTTACATTTGTAGTCTACGTAAAGGGTGTTTTCTAATATTCTTTGTGTTAGATTATTATTTGTGATTGAAAGAATGATTTCTATGATTTATTCAGTGCTTATTTCATTTATTATGAACTAATTCACTTTTTAGGCTTGTGATGGATCCTTAAGTGAATAGATGGTTTTGTAATCTTTGATTCCCAATTTAATAAATTATCTTCAATTTATCTATATTGATTTATGCTTGAATCTATGAATTGTCTGGCCAATAATTTTTCGTGGGGTTGGATGAAATTGAAGGAGGATATTCAATTTTAGACCTAGTTGATATAGCATGTGTTCGTGGATTTTGTTAGTAAGCTTAAAACCTGATTCGTGTGAAGATAGATATATACTTAACACCGCATGTAATCGGATAAGAGAACTTGTTCTTCAACCTTCTTCAATTGTAATTCACATAGAGATATAGTGCGTTAGTTGATTAAGGTGTTTAACGGATTTCTATCTTAATTGTGGATTGACGTTAATATGGTATTAATGCATCGAGAGGTGGTTAGTACTACGTTTGTGTTCTTGATTAATAAACCGAGATAGTGCATTGAATTGGGATAAAAGTGTTAAAACCAAAGTGAAGCTTAAGGTGAAATCATAAGTCTAATTCTCCATTAATTGCTTGAAAATTCAAATTTTGATATTTGTGGTTGTTTCATTTTAGTTTAAGTATTCTTAATTTTAGTTTAATAATTTCAATTATTGAATTTGATTTGTTTAATAAAATTAGGGTTAATAGAAGATTGGTAATTGTAAGTTAAGGTATTTTTCTAATTAGTCTCTGTGGGAACGATACTCTACTCATCACTCTATTACTTGTTGACCACGTATACTTGCGTGTTGTGCGTATATAGATTTTACCCAACAAGTTTTTGATTTTGATAAGTGTATTTTATATACGCAATTTCATGTCTAAATCATGCTTATTCTTTACTATGTTTTTGTAAACAAGTGCATTTTTACTTGGTTTTTGTTGTTTTATATGTAGGTTGGTGGTTGTGGCGATTCATGGATTATTCGGGATATTTGGTGCATTTGCAGTTAAGTTGGAGCCATAGAAATAATTCAGTGTTGTAGCAAGCAAGTCAAATATCAAGAGGAATGCCCAGGAATGCATGTATACAGTTAAACACCTCACGGGTAGGGGTCTCACCAATCAACTAGCAGAGTAGGAGTTACGGGCGTGCCTTTACACTGCAAACCCCACGGATGGGGGTCGACTCTCGACCAAGATTAGAACTTAAGCCACTGGTATGGCATTTTTGTCATACATACACCAGGAAGTATAGTGGTTGGGAAAATTGGGACTGTCTTGTTGCATTTAAACTTCCTATTGGACTCGAGTTTCAGTTGTTTTAATGAGTTTATAACTCTATTTGTTAGGGGATGTAGCTAGAGTATTAGACTTGATATATATTACTCTTTAGAAACACAATAAAAAAAAACAGAAGCTTACGAAAATCAAAGTCATCTTATGGGAGAGCAAAAGTGGAGGAGTATTTCGAAGAGTTTTTCAAGACGGTTACATTTGTAGTCTACGTAAAGGGTGGTTTCTAATATTTTTTGTGTTAGATTATTATTTGTGATTGAAAGAATGATTTCTATGATTTATTCAGTGCTTATTTCATTTATTATGAACTAATTCACTTTTTAGGCTTGTGATGGATCCTTAAGTGAATCGATGGTTTTGTAATCTTTGATTCCCAATTTAATAAATTATCTTCAGGTTTATCTATATTGATTTATGCTTGAATCTATGAATTATGCCGCCAATAATTCTTCGTGGGGTTGGATGGAATCGAGAGAGGATATTAAATTCTAGACCTAGTTGATATAACATGTGTTCGTGGATTTTGTTAGTAGCTTAAACTTTGGTTCGTGTGAAGATAGATATATATACTTAACAATCGCATGTAATTGGATAAGAGAACTTGTTCTTCAACCTTCTTCAATTGTAATTCATATAGACATATAGTGTGTTAGTTGATTAAGGTGTTTAACGGATTTCTATCTTAATTGTGGATTGACGTTAATATGGTATTAATGCATCGAGAGTGGTTAGTACTACATTTGTGTTGTTGATTAATAAACTGAGATATTGCATTGAATTGGGATAAAAGTGTTAAAACCAAAGTGAAGCTTAAGGTGAAATCATAAGTCTAATTCTCCATTAATTGCTTGAAAATTCAGATTTTGATATTTGTGGTTGTTTCATTTTAGTTTAAGTATTCTTAATTTTAGTTTAATAATTTCAATTATTGAATTTGATTTGTTTACTAAAATTAGGGTTAATAAAAGATTGGTAATTGTCAGTTAAGGTATTTTTCTAATTAGTCTCTGTGGAAACGATACTCTACTCATCACTCTATTACTTGTTGACCCTCAGATACTTGCGTGTTGTGCGTATATAGATTTTACCCAACGAGTTTTTGATTTTGATAAGTGTATTTTATATACGCAATTTCATGTCTAAATCATGCTTATTCTTTACTATGTTTTTGTAAACAAGTGCATTTTTACTTGGTTTTTGTTGTTTTATGTGTAGGTTGGTGGTTGCGACGATTCATGGATTATTCGGGATATTTGGTGCATTTGCAGTTAAGTTGGAGCCATAGAAATAACTCAAAGTGTTGCGTGACAAGCACGTCGAGATATCGGGAGGAATGCATGAAATAGGCATATCTGTTAAAACACTTCACGGGTAAGGGTTTACCAATCAACTAGCAGAGCGAGGAGCTCACGGTATGCCTTTTACACTTACACACCCTTCACGGCGTGGGTGGCCTCTCGACTCACCAAGACGAACTTAAGCCTTGGTAAAATGACATTTTGCTCTACACACCCGTCGAGGCGATGGTTAGGAAAATTGGGACCGTCTGTTGCATTTAAACTTCCTATTGGACTCGAATTTGATTGTTTTAATGAGTTTATAACTCTATTTGTTAGGGGATGTAAAGTGAGTATTAGACTTGATATATATTACTCTTTAGAAACACAATAAGAAAAAAAAAAAGCTACGAAGATCAAAGTCATCTTATTGGAGAGCAATAGTGGAGGAGTATTTCAAAGGGTTTTTCAAGGCGGTTACATTTGTAGTATACGTAAAGGGTGTTTTCTAATATTCTTTGTGTTAGATTATTATTTGTGATTGAAAGAATGATTTCTATGATTTATTGGTGTTTTTTCATTTATTATGAACTAATTCACTTTTTTAGGCTTGTGATGGATCCTTAAGTGAATCGATGGTTTTGTAATCTTTGATTCCCAATTTAATAAATTATCTTCAGTTTATCTATATTGATTTATGCTTGAATCTATGAATTGTCTGGCCAATAATTCTTCGTGGGGTTGGATGGAATTGAGAGAGGATATTCAATTCTAGACCTAGTTGATATAGCATGTGTTCAAGATTTTGTTAGTAGCTTAAACCCGATTCGTGTGAAGATAGAGATATACTTAATAACCGCATGTAATCGGATAAGAGAACTTGTTCTTCAACCTTCTTCAATTGTAATTCACATAGAGATATAGTGCATTTGTTGATTAAGGTGTTTAATGGATTTTTATCTTAATTGTGGATTGACGTTAATATGGTATTAATGCATCGAGTGGTGGTTAGTACTACATTTGTGTTGTTGATTAATAAACCTGAGATATTGCATTGAATTGGGATAAAAGTGTTAAAACCAAAGTGAAGCTTAAGGTGAAATCATAAGTCTAATTCTCCATTAATTGCTTGAAAATTGATTTTGATATTTGCGATTGTTTCATTTTAGTTTAAGTATTATTAATTTTAGTTTAATAATTTCAATTATTGAATTTGATTTGTTTAATAAAATTAGGGTTAATAGAAGATTGGTAATTGTAAGTTAAAGTATTTTTCTAATTAGTCTCGTGGAAACGATACTCTACTCATCACTCTATTACTTGTTGACCAAGTATACTTGCATGTTGTGCGATATAGATTTTACCCAATTTTTTTTTTGATATTGATAAGTGTATTTTATATACGCAATTTCATGTCTAAATCATGCTTATTCTTTGCTATGTTTTTGTAAACAAGTGCATTTTACTTGGTTTTTTGTTGTTTTATGTGTAGGTTGGTGGTTGCGGCGATCATGGGTTATTCGGGATATTTGGTGCATTTGCAGTTAAGTTGGAGCCATAGAAATAATTTAGTGTTGCAGCAAGCAAGTCAGATATCAAGAGGAATGCCCACCTATGCGGGCATATAAAGTTAAACACTTTCACGGGTAAGGGGTCTACCTACCAACTAACTAGAGAGCGGGGAGCCAGCGGTAGGGGTCGACTCTCGACCAAGACGAGAACTTAAGCACGTAGGCTGTCATTTTACATACATATACCCTTCGAAGGCGATGGTTGGGAAAATTGGGACTGTCCTGTTGCATTTAAACTTCCTATTGGACTCGAGTTTCAGTTGTTTTAATGAGTTTATAACTCTATTTGTTAGGGGATGTAGCTGGAGTATTAGACTTGATATATATTACTCTTTAGAAACACAATAAGAAAAAAAAAAAAAACTACGAAGATCAAAGTCATCTTATTGGAGAGCAATAGTGGAGGAGTATTTCAAAGGGTTTTTCAAGACGGTTACATTTGTAGTATACGTAAAGGGTGTTTTCTAATATTCTTTGTGTTAGATTATTATTTGTGATTGAAAGAATGATTTCTATGATTTATTCAGTGTTTTTTTCATTTATTATGAACTAATTCACTTTTTAGGCTTGTGATGGATCCTTAAGTGAATCGATGGTTTTGTAATCTTTGATTCCCAATTTAATAAATTATCTTCAGTTTATCTATATTGATTTATGCTTGAATCTATGAATTGTCTGGCCAATAATTCTTCGTGGGGTTGGATGGAATTGAGAGAGGATATTCAATTCTAGACCTAGTTGATATAGCATGTGTTCAGAATTTTGTTAGTAGCTTAAACTTTGATTCGTGTGAAGATAGAGATATACTTAACACCGCATGTAATCGGATAAGAGAACTTGTTCTTCAACCTTCTTCAATTGTAATTCACATAGAGATATAGTGCATTTGTTGATTAAGGTGTTTAATGGATTTTTTCTTAATTGTGGATTGACGTTAATATGGTATTAATGCATCGAGAGGTGGTTAGTACTACATTTGTGTTGTTGATTAATAAACCGAGATATTGCATTGAATTGGGATAAAAGTGTTAAAACCAAAGTGAAGCTTAAGGTGAAATCATAAGTCTAATTCTCCATTAATTGCTTGAAAATTTGATTTTGATATTTGCGATTGTTTCATTTTAGTTTAAGTATTATTAATTTTAGTTTAATAATTTCAATTATTGAATTTGATTTGTTTAATAAAATTAGGGTTAATAGAAGATTGGTAATTGTAAGTTAAAGTATTTTTCTAATTAGTCTCTGTGGAAACGATACTCTACTCATCACTCTATTACTTGTTGACCAAGTATACTTGCATGTTCATGCGTATATAGATTTTACCCAACGATTTTTTGATATTGATAAGTGTATTTTATATACGCAATTTCATGTCTAAATCATGCTTATTCTTTGCTATGTTTTTGTAAACAAGTGCATTTTTACTTGGTTTTTGTTGTTTTATGTGTAGGTTGGTGGTTGCGGCGATTCATGGTTTATTCGGGATATTTGGTGCATTTGCAGTTAAGTTGGAGCCATAGAAATAATTTAGTGTTGCAGCAAGCAAGTCAGATATCAAGAGGAATGCCCAAGGCGGGCATGTATGAAGTTAAATACCCGTACGGGCTGGGTCTACCAATCAACTAGCAAAGCGAGGAGCCAGCCGGTGAGGGTCGACTCTCGACCAAGACAGAACTTAAGCCGGCAAGGTAAGGCATTTACTATCATACACCCGTCGAAGCGATGGTTGGGAAAATTAGGGACCGTCTGTTGCATTTAAACTTCCTATTGGACTCGAGTTTTGATTGTTTTAATGAGTTTATAACTCTATTTGTTAGGGGATGTAGCTGGAGTATTAGACTTGATATATATTACTCTTTAGAAACACAATAAGAAAAAAAAAGAAGCTTACGAAGATCAAAGTCATCTTATTGGAGAGCAACAGTGGAGGAGTTTTTCAAAGGGTTTTTCAAGACGGTTACATTTGTAGTATACGTAAAGGGTGTTTTCTAATATTCTTTGTGTTAGATTATTATTTGTGATTGAAAGAATGATTTCTATGATTTATTCAGTGCTTATTTCATTTATTATGAACTAATTCACTTTTTAGGCTTGTGATGGATCCTTAAGTGAATCGATGGTTTTGTAATCTTTGATTCCCAATTTAATAAATTATCTTCAGTTTATCTATATTGATTTATGCTTGAATCTATGAATTGTCTGGCCAATAATTCTTCGTGGGGTTGGATGGAATCGAGAGAGGATATTCAATTCTAGACCTAGTTGATATAGCATGTGTTCAGGATTTTGTTAGTAGCTTAAACCTGATTCGTGTGAAGATAGAGATATACTTAACACCGCATGTAATCGGATAAGAGAACTTGTTCTTCAACCTTCTTCAATTGTAATTCACATAGAGATATAGTGCATTAGTTGATTAAGGTGTTTAACGGATTTCTATCTTAATTGTGGATTAGCGTTAATATGGTATTAATGCATCGAGAGGTGGTTAGTACTACATTTGTGTTGTTGATTAATAAACCGAGATATTGCATTGAATTGGGATAAAAGTGTTAAAACCAAAGTGAAGCTTACGGTGAAATCATAAGTCTAATTCTCCATTAATTGCTTGAAAATTCAGATTTTGATATTTGCGATTGTTTCATTTTAGTTTAAGTATTATTAATTTTAGTTTAATAATTTCAATTATTGAATTTGATTTGTTTACTAAAATTAGGGTTAATAGAAGATTGGTAATTGTAAGTTAAGGTATTTTTCTAATTAGTCTCTGTGGAAACGATACTCTACTCATCACTCTATTACTTGTTGACCACGTATACTTGCATGTTGTGCGTATATAGATTTTACCCAACGATTTTTTGATATTGATAAGGGTATTTTATATACGCAATTTCATGTCTAAATCATGCTTATTCTTTGCTATGTTTTTGTAAACAAGTGCATTTTTACTTGGTTTTTGTTATTTTATGTGTAGGTTGGTGGTTGCGGCGATTCATGGATTATTCGGGATATTTGGTGCATTTGCAGTTAAGTTGGAGCCATAGAAATAACTCAGTGTTGCAGCAAACACGTCAGATATCAGGAGGAGGCGGGGGTTTACCTAGTCAACTAGCAGACCAGGAGCCCGCCGGGGCGGGAGTTCAGCTCTCGACCAAGACAGAACTTAAGCCCGCCGGGGCGGGCATTTTGCATACATACACCCTCGTCGGGGCGGGGGTTGGGAAAATTGGGACTGTCCTGTTGCATTTAAACTTCCTATTGGACTCGAGTTTCAGTTGTTTTAATGAGTTTATAACTCTATTTGTTAGGGGATGTAGCTGGAGTATTAGACTTGATATATATTACTCTTTAGAAACACAATAAGAAAAAAAAGAAGCTTACGAAGATCAAAGTCATCTTATTGGAGAGCAAAAGTGGAGGAGTATTTCAAAGAGTTTTTCAAGACGGTTACATTTGTAGTCTACGTAAAGGGTGTTTTCTAATATTCTTTGTGTTAGATTATTATTTGTGATTGAAAGAATGATTTCTATGATTTATTTAGTGCTTATTTCATATATTATGAACTAATTCACTTTTTAGGCTTGTGATGGATCCTTAAGTGAATCGATGGTTTTGTAATCTTTGATTCCCAATTTAATAAATTATCTTCAGTTTATCTATATTGATTTATGCTTGAATCTATGAATTGTCTGGCCAATAATTCTTCGTGGGGTTGGATGGAATCGAGAGAGGATATTCAATTCTAGACCTAGTTGATATAGCATGTGTTGAGTAATTTTGTTAGTAGCTTAAACTTTGATTTCGTGTGAAGATAGAGATATACTTAACACCGCATGTAATTGGATAAGAGAACTTGTTCTTCAACCTTCTTCAATTGTAATTCACATAGAGATATAGTGCGTTAGTTGATTAAGGTGTTTAACGAATTTCTATCTTAATTGTGGATTAACGTTAATATGGTTTTAATGCATCGAGAGGTGGTTAGTACTACGTTTGTGTTCTTGATTAATAAACTGGGATATTGCATTGAATTGGGATAAAAGTGTTAAAACCAAAGTGAAGCTTTAAGGTGAAATCATAAGTCAATTCTCCATTAATTGCTTTAAAATTTGATTTTGATATTTGTGGTTGTTTCATTTTAGTTTAAGTATTCTTAATTTTAGTTTAATAATTTCAATTATTGAATTTGATTTGTTTACTAAAATTAGGGTTAATAGAAGATTGGTAATTGTCGGTTAAGGTATTTTGCTAATTAGTCTCTATGGGAACGATATACTACTCATCACTCTATTACTTGTTGACCACGTATACTTGCGTGTTGTGCGTATATAGATTTCACCCAACAAGTTTTTGATTTTTATAAGTGTATTTTATATCACGCAATTTCATGTCTAAATCATGCTTATTCTTTGATATGTTTTTGTAAACAAGTGCATTTTACTTGGTTTTGTTATTTTATGTGTAGGTTGGTGGTCACGGCGATTCATGGATTATTCGGGATATTTGGTGCATTTGCAGTTAAGTTGGAGCCATAGAAATAACTCGGTGTTGCAGCAAACACGTCAGATATCAGGAGGAGGCGGGGGTTTACCTAGTCAACTTGAGACAGAGAGCCATGCGCAAAGTGAGAGTTCGACTCTCGACAAAGGCAGAACTTAAGCCCGCAAGGTGAAACATTTTGCATACATACACCCTCGTCGGAAGGCGGGGTTGGGAAAATGGGATTTGTCTGTTGCATTTAAACTTCCTATTGGACTCGAGTTTCAGTTGTTTTAATGAGTTTATAACTCTATTTGTTAGGGGATGTAGCTGGAGTATTAGACTTGATATATATTACTCTTTAGAAACACAATAAGAAAAAAAAAGAAGCTTACGAAGATCAAAGTCATCTTATTGGAGAGCAATAGTGGAGGAGTATTTCAAAGGGTTTTTCAAGACGGTTACATTTGTAGTATACGTAAAGGGTGTTTTCTAATATTCTTTGTGTTAGATTATTATTTGTGATTGAAAGAATGATTTCTATGATTTATTCAGTGTTTTTTTCATTTATTATGAACTAATTCACTTTTTAGGCTTGTGATGGATCCTTAAGTGAATCGATGGTTTTGTAATCTTTGATTCCCAATTTAATAAATTATCTTCAGTTTATCTATATTGATTTATGCTTGAAACTATGAATTGTCTGGCCAATAATTCTTCGTGGGGTTGGATGGAATCGAGAGAGGATATTCAATTCTAGACCTAGTTGATATAGCATGTGTTCAGAATTTTGTTAGTAGCTTAAACCTGATTCGTGTGAAGATAGAGATATACTTAACACCGCATGTAATCGGATAAGAGAACTTGTTCTTCAACCTTCTTCAATTGTAATTCACATAGAGATATAGTGCATTTGTTGATTAAGGTGTTTAATGGATTTTTTCTTAATTGTGGATTGACGTTAATATGGTATTAATGCATCGAGAGGTGGTTAGTACTACATTTGTGTTGTTGATTAATAAACTGAGATATTGCATTGAATTGGGATAAAAGTGTTAAAACCAAAGTGAAGCTTAAGGTGAAATCATAAGTCTAATTCTCCATTAATTGCTTGAAAATTCAGATTTTGATATTTGCGATTGTTTCATTTTAGTTTAAGTATTATTAATTTTAGTTTAATAATTTCAATTATTGAATTTGATTTGTTTAATAAAATTAGGGTTAATAGAAGATTGGTAATTGTAAGTTAAAGTATTTTTCTAATTAGTCTCTGTGGAAACGATACTCTACTCATCACTCTATTACTTGTTGACCAAGTATACTTGCATGTTGTGCGTATATAGATTTTACCCAACGATTTTTTGATATTGATAAGTGTATTTTATATACGCAATTTCATGTCTAAATCATGCTTATTCTTTGCTATGTTTTTGTAAACAAGTGCATTTTTACTTGGTTTTTGTTGTTTTATGTGTAGGTTGGTGGTTGCGGCGATTCATGGTTTATTCGGGATATTTGGTGCATTTGCAGTTAAGTTGGAGCCATAGAAATAATTTAGTGTTGCAGCAAGCAAGTCAGATATCAAGAGGAATGCCCAACGCCATGCGGGCATGTCTGAATAAATACCCATAAAATGGGTCTACCAATCAACTAAATAAAGGAGAGGCAGCAAAATGGGGTGACTCTCGACCAAGAAAGAACTTAAGCCGGCAAAATGTGACATTTTTGCATCTATACACCCGTCGGGGCGATGGTTGGGAAAATTAGGACTGTCCTGTTGCATTTAAACTTCCTATTGGACTCGAGTTTTGATTGTTTTAATGAGTTTATAACTCTATTTGTTAGGGGATGTAAATGGAGTATTAGACTTGATATATATTACTCTTTAGAAACACAATAAGAAAAAAAAGAAGCTTACGAAGATCAAAGTCATCTTATTGGAGAGCAGCAAAGTGGAGGAGTTTTTCAAAGGGTTTTTCAAGGCGGTTACATTTTGTAGTATACGTAAAGGGTGTTTTCTAATATTCTTTGTGTTAGATTATTATTTGTGATTGAAAGAATGATTTCTATGATTTATTCGATTGCTTATTTCATTTATTATGAACTAATTCACTTTTTAGGCTTGTGATGGATCCTTAAGTGAATCGATGGTTTTGTAATCTTTGATTCCCAATTTAATAAATTATCTTGATTTATCTATATTGATTTATGCTTGAATCTATGAATTGTGCGCCAATAATTCTTCGTGGGGTTGGATGGAATCGAGAGAGGATATTCAATTCTAGACCTAGATTGATATAGCATGTGTTCAAGATTTTGTTAGTAGCTTAAACCCGATTCGTGTGAAGATAGAGATATACTTAACAATCGCATGTAATCGGATAAGAGAACTTGTTCTTCAACCTTCTTCAATTGTAATTCACATAGAGATATAGTGCATTTGTTGATTAAGGTGTTTTAGCGATTTTTATCTTAATTGTGGATTAGCGTTAATATGGTATTAATGCATCGAGAGGTGGTTAGTACTACATTTGTGTTGTTGATTAATAAACCGAGATATTGCATTGAATTGGGATAAAAGTGTTAAAACCAAAGTGAAGCTTACGGTGAAATCATAAGTCTAATTCTCCATTAATTGCTTGAAAATTGATTTTGATATTTGCGATTGTTTCATTTTAGTTTAAGTATTATTAATTTTAGTTTAATAATTTCAATTATTGAATTTGATTTGTTTACTAAAATTAGGGTTAATAGAAGATTGGTAATTGTAAGTTAAGGTATTTTTCTAATTAGTCTCTTGTGGAAACGATACTCTACTCATCACTCTATTACTTGTTGACCACGTATACTTGCATGTTCATGCGTATATAGATTTTACCCAACGATTTTTTGATATTGATAAGGGTATTTTATATACGCAATTTCATGTCTAAATCATGCTTATTCTTTGCTATGTTTTTGTAAACAAGTGCATTTTACTTGGTTTTGTTATTTTATGTGTAGGTTGGTGGTTGCGGCGATTCATGGATTATTCGGGATATTTGGTGCATTTGCAGTTAAGTTGGAGCCATAGAAATAACTCAGTGTTGCAGCAAACACGTCAGATATCAGGAGGAGGCGGGGGTTTACCTAGTCAACTAGCTAGAGACCAGAGAGCATTCAAGGTGGAGTTCAACTCTCGACCAAGACAGAACTTAAGTCACGGTATGCATTTTTACTATACATACACCCTCGTCGCAGGCGGGGTTGGGAAAAATTGGGACATCTGTTGCATTTAAACTTCCTATTGGACTCGAGTTTCAGTTGTTTTAATGAGTTTATAACTCTATTTGTTAGGGGATGTAGATGGAGTATTAGACTTGATATATATTACTCTTTAGAAACACAATAAGAAAAAAAAAGAAGCTTACGAAGATCAAAGTCATCTTATTGGAGAGCAAAAGTGGAGGAGTATTTCAAAGAGTTTTTCAAGACGGTTACATTTGTAGTCTACGTAAAGGGTGTTTTCTAATATTCTTTGTGTTAGATTATTATTTGTGATTGAAAGAATGATTTCTATGATTTATTTAGTGCTTATTTCATATATTATGAACTAATTCACTTTTTAGGCTTGTGATGGATCCTTAAGTGAATCGATGGTTTTGTAATCTTTGATTCCCAATTTAATAAATTATCTTCAGTTTATCTATATTGATTTATGCTTGAAACTATGAATTGTCTCGCCAATAATTCTTCGTGGGGTTGGATGGAATCGAGAGAGGATATTCAATTCTAGACCTAGTTGATATAGCATGTGTTCAGAATTTTGTTAGTAGCTTAAACCTGATTCGTGTGAAGATAGAGATATACTTAACACCGCATGTAATTGGATAAGAGAACTTGTTCTTCAACCTTCTTCAATTGTAATTCACATAGAGATATAGTGCGTTAGTTGATTAAGGTGTTTAACGAATTTCTATCTTAATTGTGGATTAACGTTAATATGGTTTTAATGCATCGAGAGGTGGTTAGTACTACGTTTGTGTTCTTGATTAATAAACTGGGATATTGCATTGAATTGGGATAAAAGTGTTAAAACCAAAGTGAAGCTTAAGGTGAAATCATAAGTCCAATTCTCCATTAATTGCTTAAAAATTCAGATTTTGATATTTGTGGTTGTTTCATTTTAGTTTAAGTATTCTTAATTTTAGTTTAATAATTTCAATTATTGAATTTGATTTGTTTACTAAAATTAGGGTTAATAGAAGATTGGTAATTGTCAGTTAAGGTATTTTGCTAATTAGTCTCTATGGGAACGATACTCTACTCATCACTCTATTACTTGTTGACCACGTATACTTGCGTGTTGTGCGTATATAGATTTCACCCAACAAGTTTTTGATTTTTATAAGTGTATTTTATATACGCAATTTCATGTCTAAATCATGCTTATTCTTTGATATGTTTTTGTAAACAAGTGCATTTTTACTTGGTTTTTGTTATTTTATGTGTAGGTTGGTGGTTGCGGCGATTCATGGATTATTCGGGATATTTGGTGCATTTGCAGTTAAGTTGGAGCCATAGAAATAACTCAGTGTTGCAACAAACACGTCAGATATCAGGAGGAATGCCAGCCAGGGCGGGCATGTCTGAGTTAAACACCCCAGCAAGGCGAGGTTTACCAAATCAACTAGCAGAGCGAGGAGCCCGCCCGGTGAGATTTGACTCTCGACCAAAGGCAGAACTTAAGCCGGTCAAAATGGCATTTTATATACATACACCCTCGTCAAGGGGGTTGGGAAAAATGGGGACCATCTGTTGCATTTAAACTTCCTATTGGACTCGAATTTGATTGTTTTAATGAGTTTATAACTCTATTTGTTAGGAGATGTAAATTTGGAGTATTAGACTTGATATATATTACTCTTTAGAAACACAATAATAAAAAAAAAAAGCTACGAAGATCAAAGTCATCTTATTGGAGAGCAAAAGTGGAGGAGTATTTCAAAGAGTTTTTCAAGACGGTTACATTTGTAGTCTACGTAAAGGGTGTTTTCTAATATTCTTTGTGTTAGATTATTATTTGTGATTGAAAGAATGATTTCTATGATTTATTTAGTGCTTATTTCATATATTATGAACTAATTCACTTTTTAGGCTTGTGATGGATCCTTAAGTGAATCGATGGTTTTGTAATCTTTGATTCCCAATTTAATAAATTATCTTCAGTTTATCTATATTGATTTATGCTTGAATCTATGAATTGTCTGGCCAATAATTCTTCGTGGGGTTGGATGGAATTGAGAGAGGATATTCAATTCTAGACCTAGTTGATATAGCATGTGTTCAAGATTTTGTTAGTAGCTTAAACCCGATTCGTGTGAAGATAGAGATATACTTAACACCGCATGTAATCGGATAAGAGAACTTGTTCTTCAACCTTCTTCAATTGTAATTCACATAGAGATATAGTGCATTTGTTGATTAAGGTGTTTAATGGATTTTTATCTTAATTGTGGATTGACGTTAATATGGTATTAATGCATCGAGAGGTGGTTAGTACTACATTTGTGTTGTTGATTAATAAACTGAGATATTGCATTGAATTGGGATAAAAGTGTTAAAACCAAAGTGAAGCTTAAGGTGAAATCATAAGTCTAATTCTCCATTAATTGCTTGAAAATTCAGATTTTGATATTTGCGATTGTTTCATTTTAGTTTAAGTATTATTAATTTTAGTTTAATAATTTCAATTATTGAATTTGATTTGTTTAATAAAATTAGGGTTAATAGAAGATTGGTAATTGTAAGTTAAGGTATTTTGCTAATTAGTCTCTATGGGAACGATACTCTACTCATCACTCTATTACTTGTTGACCACGTATACTTGCGTGTTGTGCGTATATAGATTTTACCCAACAAGTTTTTGATTTTTATAAGTGTATTTTATATACGCAATTTCATGTCTAAATCATGCTTATTCTTTGTTATGTTTTTGTAAACAAGTGCATTTTTACTTGGTTTTTGTTATTTTATGTGTAGGTTGGTGGTTGCGGCGATTCATGGATTATTCGGGATATTTGGTGCATTTGCAGTTAAGTTGGAGCCATAGAAATAACTCAGTGTTGCGACAAGCAAGTCGATATCGGGAGGAATGCCCATTGAATGTGCATGTGACAAGAAACACTTTCCCGTAGCAAAATGGGGTCATCTCGACCAAGACAGAACTTAAGCATGGCGGGCATTTCAGACATACATACACCCGGCAAAATGGGTTTAGAAAAATGGGACTATCTGTTGCATTTAAACTTCCTATTGGACTCGAATTTGATTGTTTTAATGAGCTTATAACTCTATTTGTTAGGGGATGTAGCTGGAATATTAGACTTGATATATATTTCTCTTTAGAAACACAATAAGAAAAAAAAAAGAAGCTTACGAAGATCAAAGTCATCTTATTGGAGAGCAAAAGTGGAGGAGTATTTCGAAGAGTTTTTCAAGACGGTTACATTTGTAGTCTACGTAAAGGGTGTTTTCTAATATTCTTTGTGTTAGATTATTATTTGTGATTGAAAGAATGATTTCTATGATTTATTCATTGCTTATTTCATTTATTATGAACTAATTCACTTTTTAGGCTTGTGATGGATCCTTAAGTGAATAGATGGTTTTGTAATCTTTGATTCCCAATTTAATAAATTATCTTCAATTTATCTATATTGATTTATGCTTGAATCTATGAATTGTCTGGCCAATAATTTTTCGTGGGGTTGGATGAAATTGAAGGAGGATATTCAATTTTAGACCTAGTTGATATAGCATGTGTTCAGGATTTTGTTAGTAGCTTAAACCTGATTCGTGTGAAGATAGATATATACTTAACACCGCATGTAATCGGATAAGAGAACTTGTTCTTCAACCTTCTTCAATTGTAATTCACATAGAGATATAGTGCGTTAGTTGATTAAGGTGTTTAATGGATTTCTATCTTAATTGTGGATTGACGTTAATATGGTATTAATGCATCGAGAGGTGGTTAGTACTACGTTTGTGTTCTTGATTAATAAACCGAGATAGTGCATTGAATTGGGATAAAAGTGTTAAAACCAAAGTGAAGCTTAAGGTGAAATCATAAGTCTAATTCTCCATTAATTGCTTGAAAATTCAAATTTTGATATTTGTGGTTGTTTCATTTTAGTTTAAGTATTCTTAATTTTAGTTTAATAATTTCAATTATTGAATTTGATTTGTTTAATAAAATTAGGGTTAATAGAAGATTGGTAATTGTAAGTTAAGGTATTTTGCTAATTAGTCTCTGTGGGAACGATACTCTACTCATCACTCTATTACTTGTTGACCACGTATACTTGCGTGTTGTGCGTATATAGATTTTACCCAACAAGTTTTTGATTTTGATAAGTGTATTTTATATACGCAATTTCATGTCTAAATCATGCTTATTCTTTACTATGTTTTTGTAAACAAGTGCATTTTACTTGGTTTTTGTTGTTTTTATATGTAGGTTGGTGGTTGTGGCGATTCATGGATTATTCGGGATATTTGGTGCATTTGCAGTTAAGTTGGAGCCATAGAAATAATTCAGTGTTGTAGCAAGCAAGTCAGATATCAAGAGGAATGCCCACCGGGGCGGGCATGTCTAAAGTTAAACACTACACGTAGGCTGGGGTCTACCCAATCAACTAGCGAGTAGGTTCAGGCAGGTATGGCTTTTTACACTTGCAAACCCCCACCGGGGCGGGGTGTCAGCTCTCGACCAAGACAGAACTTAAGCCCGTAGGTGGCATTTTCTGTCTATATACCCGCTAGGAAAGTAGTGGTTGGGAAAATTGGGACTGTCTTGTTGCATTTAAACTCCCTATTGGACTCGAGTTTCAGTTGTTTTAATGAGTTTATAACTCTATTTGTTAGGGGATGTAGCTAGAGTATTAGACTTGATATATATTACTCTTTAGAAACACAATAAAAAAAAACAGAAGCTTACGAAGATCAAAGTCATTTTATGGGAGAGCAAAAGTGGAGGAGTATTTCGAAGAGTTTTTCAAGACGGTTACATTTGTAGTCTACGTAAAGGGTGTTTTCTAATATTTTTTGTGTTAGATTATTATTTGTGATTGAAAGAATGATTTCTATGATTTATTCAGTGCTTATTTCATTTATTATGAACTAATTCACTTTTTAGGCTTGTGATGGATCCTTAAGTGAATCGATGGTTTTGTAATCTTTGATTCCCAATTTAATAAATTATCTTAGGTTTATCTATATTGATTTATGCTTGAATCTATGAATTTATCCGCCAATAATTCTTCGTGGGGTTGGATGGAATCGAGAGAGGATATTAAATTCTAGACCTAGTTGATATAACATGTATGCGAGGATTTTGTTAGTAGCTTAAACCTGGTTCGTGTGAAGATAGATATATATACTTAACACCGCATGTAATTGGATAAGAGAACTTGTTCTTCAACCTTCTTCAATTGTAATTCATATAGACATATAGTGTGTTAGTTGATTAAGGTGTTTAACGGATTTCTATCTTAATTGTGGATTGACGTTAATATGGTATTAATGCATCGAGAGGTGGTTGGTACTACATTTGTGTTGTTGATTAATAAACTGAGATATTGCATTGAATTGGGATAAAAGTGTTAAAACCAAAGTGAAGCTTAAGGTGAAATCATAAGTCTAATTCTCCATTAATTGCTTGAAAATTCAGATTTTGATATTTGTGGTTGTTTCATTTTAGTTTAAGTATTCTTAATTTTAGTTTAATAATTTCAATTATTGAATTTGATTTGTTTACTAAAATTAGGGTTAATAAAAGATTGGTAATTGTCAGTTAAGGTATTTTTCTAATTAGTCTCTGTGGAAACGATACTCTACTCATCACTCTATTACTTGTTGACCCCGTATACTTGCGTGTTGTGCGTATATAGATTTTACCAAACGAGTTTTTGATTTTGATAAGTGTATTTTATATACGCAATTTCATGTCTAAATCATGCTTATTCTTTACTATGTTTTTGTAAACAAGTGCATTTTTACTTGGTTTTTGTTGTTTTATGTGTAGGTTGGTGGTTGCGACGATTCATGGATTATTCGGGATATTTGGTGCATTTGCAGTTAAGTTGGAGCCATAGAAATAACTCAGTGTTGCAGCAAGCACGTCAGATATCAGGAGGAATGCTCACGGCGAAAATGTATGAACAAACACCCGTCGGAAGTGGGTTTACCAATCAACTAGCAGAGCGAGAGCTCACGTATGCCTTTTTATTTACACACCACGTAAGGGGTGACTCTCGACAAGACGAACTTAAGCCCAGCAAGGCGGGCATTTTGCATACACACACCCCCGTCGGGGCGGTGGTTGGGAAAATTGGGACTGTCCTGTTGCATTTAAACTTCCTATTGGACTCGAATTTCAGTTGTTTTAATGAGTTTATAACTCTATTTGTTGGGGGGATGTAGTTGGAGTATTAGACTTGATATATATTACTCTTTAGAAACACAATAAGAAAAAAAAGAAGCTACGAAGATCAAAGTCATCTTATTGGAGCAATAGTGGAGGAGTATTTCAAAGGGTTTTTCAAGGCGGTTACATTTGTAGTATCGTAAAGGGTGTTTTCTAATATTCTTTGTGTTAGATTATTATTTGTGATTGAAAGAATGATTTCTATGATTTATTCAAAGTGTTTTTTCATTTATTATGAACTAATTCACTTTTTAGGCTTGTGATGGATCCTTAAGTGAATCGATGGTTTTGTAATCTTTGATTCCCAATTTAATAAATTATCTTGATTTATCTATATTGATTTATGCTTGAATCTATGAATTGTCCGCCAATAATTCTTCGTGGGGTTGGATGGAATTGAGAGGATATTCAATTCTAGACCTAGTTGATATAGCATGTGTTCAAGATTTTGTTAGTAAGCTTAAACCCGATTCGTGTGAAGATAGAGATATACTTAATAACCGCATGTAATCGGATAAGAGAACTTGTTCTTCAACCTTCTTCAATTGTAATTCACATAGAGATATAGTGCATTTGTTGATTAAGGTGTTTAATGGATTTTATCTTAATTGTGGATTGGCGTTAATATGGTATTAATGCATCGAGAGGTGGTTAGTACTACATTTGTGTTGTTGATTAATAAACCGAGATATTGCATTGAATTGGGATAAAAGTGTTAAAACCAAAGTGAAGCTTAAGGTGAAATCATAAGTCAATTCTCCATTAATTGCTTAAAAATTGATTTTGATATTTGTGGTTGTTTCATTTTAGTTTAAGTATTCTTAATTTTAGTTTAATAATTTCAATTATTGAATTTGATTTGTTTACTAAAATTAGGGTTAATAGAAGATTGGTAATTGTCGGTTAAGGTATTTTGCTAATTAGTCTCTATGGGAACGATACTCACTCATCACTCTATTACTTGTTGATTACGTATACTTGCGTGTTGTGCGTATATAGATTTTACCCAACAAGTTTTTGATTTTTATAAGTGTATTTTTATATCGCAATTTCATGTCTAAATCATGCTTATTCTTTGTTATGTTTTTGTAAACAAGTGCATTTTTACTTGGTTTTTGTTATTTTATGTGTAGGTTGGTGGTTGCGGCGATTCATGGATTATTCGGGATATTTGGTGCATTTGCAGTTAAGTTGGAGCCATAGAAATAACTCAGTGTTGCAGCAAGCAAGTCAGATATCAGGAGGAATGCATTTGGCTGCATGCATGAGAACAAAACACCCTTCACGGTATGGGGTCATCTCTCGACCAAGACAGAACTTAAGCCCCGATAGGGCGGGCATTTTAGATCATACATACACGTAAAGTGAGGTTGGGAAAATTGGGACTATCCTGTTGCATTTAAACTTCCTATTGGACTCGAATTTCAGTTGTTTTAATGAGCTTATAACTCTATTTGTTAGGGGATGTAGCTGGAATATTAGACTTGATATATATTTCTCTTTAGAAACACAATAAGAAAAAAAAAAGAAGCTTACGAAGATCAAAGTCATCTTATTGGAGAGCAAAAGTGGAGGAGTATTTCGAAGAGTTTTTCAAGACGGTTACATTTGTAGTCTACGTAAAGGGTGTTTTCTAATATTCTTTGTGTTAGATTATTATTTGTGATTGAAAGAATGATTTCTATGATTTATTCATTGCTTATTTCATTTATTATGAACTAATTCACTTTTTTAGGCTTGTGATGGATCCTTAAGTGAATAGATGGTTTTGTAATCTTTGATTCCCAATTTAATAAATTATCTTCAATTTATCTATATTGATTTATGCTTGAATCTATGAATTATCGCGCCAATAATTTTTCGTAGGGTTGGATGAAATTGAAGGAGGATATTCAATTTTAGACCTAGTTGATATAGCATGTGTTCGGGATTTTGTTAGTAGCTTAAACTTTGATTCGTGTGAAGATAGATATATACTTAATAATCGCATGTAATCGGATAAGAGAACTTGTTCTTCAACCTTCTTCAATTGTAATTCACATAGAGATATAGTCGTTAGTTGATTAAGGTGTTTAGCAGATTTCTATCTTAATTGTGGATTGACGTTAATATGGTATTAATGCATCGAGAGGTGGTTAGTACTACGTTTGTGTTCTTGATTAATAAACCGAGATAGTGCATTGAATTGGGATAAAAGTGTTAAAACCAAAGTGAAGCTTAAGGTGAAATCATAAGTCTAATTCTCCATTAATTGCTTGAAAATTCAAATTTTGATATTTGTGGTTGTTTCATCTTAGTTTAAGTATTCTTAATTTTAGTTTAATAATTTCAATTATTGAATTTGATTTGTTTAATAAAATTAGGGTTAATAGAAGATTGGTAATTGTCGATTTAAGGTATTTTGCTAATTAGTCTCGTGGGAGCGATACTCTACTCATCACTCTATTACTTGTTGACCACGTATACTTGCATGTGTTGTGCGTATATAGATTTTACCCAACAGTTTTTGATTTTGATAAGTGTATTTTATATACGCAATTTCATGTCTAAATCATGCTTATTCTTTATTATGTTTTTGTAAACAAGTGCATTTTTACTTGGTTTTTGTTGTTTTATATGTAGGTTGGTGGTTGTGGCGATTCATGGATTATTCGGGATATTTGGTGCATTTGCAGTTAAGTTGGAGCCATAGAAATAATTCAGTGTTGTAGCAAGCAAGTCAGATATCAAGAGGAATGCCCACCGGGGCGGGCATGTCTGAGCGAAAACACCGTCACGGGCTGGGTCTACCCATCAACTAGAGTAGAGGAGCGTAGTATGCCTTTTACACTTGCAAACCCCCACCGGGGCGGGGGGTCAGCTCTCGACCAAGACAGAACTTAAGCCCGTAAAATGGCATTTTATACATACACTACACCCCAAGGTAGTGGTTGGGAAAATTGGGACTGTCTTGTTGCATTTAAACTTCCTATTGGACTCGAGTTTCAGTTGTTTTAATGAGTTTATAACTCTATTTGTTAGGGGATGTAGCTAGAGTATTAGACTTGATATATATTACTCTTTAGAAACACAATAAAAAAAAACAGAAGCTTACGAAGATCAAAGTCATTTTATGGGAGAGCAAAAGTGGAGGAGTATTTCGAAGAGTTTTTCAAGACGGTTACATTTGTAGTCTACGTAAAGGGTGTTTTCTAATATTTTTTGTGTTAGATTATTATTTGTGATTGAAAGAATGATTTCTATGATTTATTCAGTGTTTTTTTCATTTATTATGAACTAATTCACTTTTTAGGCTTGTGATGGATCCTTAAGTGAATCGATGGTTTTGTAATCTTTGATTCCCAATTTAATAAATTATCTTCAGTTTATCTATATTGATTTATGCTTGAATCTATGAATTGTCTGGCCAATAATTCTTCGTGGGGTTGGATGGAATCGAGAGAGGATATTAAATTCTAGACCTAGTTGATATAACATGTGTGCAGGATTTTGTTAGTAGCTTAAACCTGGTTCGTGTGAAGATAGATATATATACTTAACACCGCATGTAATTGGATAAGAGAACTTGTTCTTCAACCTTCTTCAATTGTAATTCATATAGACATATAGTGTGTTAGTTGATTAAGGTGTTTAACGGATTTCTATCTTAATTGTGGATTGACGTTAATATGGTATTAATGCATCGAGAGGTGGTTAGTACTACATTTGTGTTGTTGATTAATAAACTGAGATATTGCATTGAATTGGGATAAAAGTGTTAAAACCAAAGTGAAGCTTAAGGTGAAATCATAAGTCTAATTCTCCATTAATTGCTTGAAAATTCAGATTTTGATATTTGCGATTGTTTCATTTTAGTTTAAGTATTCTTAATTTTAGTTTAATAATTTCAATTATTGAATTTGATTTGTTTAATAAAATTAGGGTTAATAGAAGATTGGTAATTGTAAGTTAAAGTATTTTTCTAATTAGTCTCTGTGGAAACGATACTCTACTCATCACTCTATTACTTGTTGACCAAGTATACTTGCATGTTGTGCGTATATAGATTTTACCCAACGATTTTTTGATATTGATAAGTGTATTTTATATACGCAATTTCATGTCTAAATCATGCTTATTCTTTGCTATGTTTTTGTAAACAAGTGCATTTTTACTTGGTTTTTGTTGTTTTATGTGTAGGTTGGTGGTTGCGGCGATTCATGGTTTATTCGGGATATTTGGTGCATTTGCAGTTAAGTTGGAGCCATAGAAATAATTTAGTGTTGCAGCAAGCAAGTCAGATATCAAGAGGAATGCCCACCGGGGCGGGCATGTCTACGAAGTTAAATACCCCGTAGGAAATGGGTCTACCCAATCTAACTAATAAGCGAGTTCACTGGCGTAGGCCTTGAACCTTTTACACCACACACGTAGGAAATGGGGTGACTCGACCAAGAGCAGAACTTAAGTTTCAGCAAAATGGCATTTTGTCTACACATACGTCCTTCGGCGGTGGTTGGGAAAATTGGGACTGTCTGTTGCATTTAAACTTCTATTGGACTCGAATTTGAGTTGTTTTAATGAGTTTATAACTCTATTTGTTGGGGATGTAGTTGAGTATTAGACTTGATATATATTACTCTTTAGAAAACACAATAAGAAAAAAAAAGAAGCTACGAAGATCAAAGTCATCTTATTGGAGAGCAATAGTGGAGGAGTATTTCAAAGGGTTTTCAAGACGGTTACATTTGTAGTATACGTAAAGGGTGTTTTCTAATATTCTTTGTGTTAGATTATTATTTGTGATTGAAAGAATGATTTCTATGATTTATTGGTGTTTTTTTCATTTATTATGAACTAATTCACTTTTTAGGCTTGTGATGGATCCTTAAGTGAATCGATGGTTTTGTAATCTTTGATTCCCAATTTAATAAATTATCTTGATTTATCTATATTGATTTATGCTTGAATCTATGAATTATCGCCAATAATTCTTCGTGGGGTTGGATGGAATTGAGAGGATATTCAATTCTAGACCTAGTTGATATAGCATGTGTTCAAGATTTTGTTAGTAAGCTTAAACTTGGAATTAGTGTGAAGATAGAGATATACTTAACACCGCATGTAATCGGATAAGAGAACTTGTTCTTCAACCTTCTTCAATTGTAATTCACATAGAGATATAGTGCATTTGTTGATTAAGGTGTTTAATGGATTTTTATCTTAATTGTGGATTGACGTTAATATGGTATTAATGCATCGAGAGGTGGTTAGTACTACATTTGTGTTGTTGATTAATAAACTGAGATATTGCATTGAATTGGGATAAAAGTGTTAAAACCAAAGTGAAGCTTAAGGTGAAATCATAAGTCCAATTCTCCATTAATTGCTTAAAAATTCAGATTTTGATATTTGTGGTTGTTTCATTTTAGTTTAAGTATTCTTAATTTTAGTTTAATAATTTCAATTATTGAATTTGATTTGTTTACTAAAATTAGGGTTAATAGAAGATTGGTAATTGTCAGTTAAGGTATTTTGCTAATTAGTCTCTATGGGAACGATACTCTACTCATCACTCTATTACTTGTTGACCACGTATACTTGCGTGTTGTGCGTATATAGATTTTACCCAACAAGTTTTTGATTTTTATAAGTGTATTTTATATACGCAATTTCATGTCTAAATCATGCTTATTCTTTGTTATGTTTTTGTAAACAAGTGCATTTTTACTTGGTTTTTGTTATTTTATGTGTAGGTTGGTGGTTGCGGCGATTCATGGTTTATTCGGGATATTTGGTGCATTTGCAGTTAAGTTGGAGCCATAGAAATAATTTAGTGTTGCAGCAAGCAAGTCAGATATCAAGAGGAATGCCCACCCGGGTATGTATGAAAGTTAAACACCACCGGAAGGGGTCTACCAATCAACTAATAGAAGCGAGGAGAGCCGTAGGCTGGGGTCGACTCTCGACAAGACAGAACTTAAGCCACGCAAGGCAATGAATCATTTTACATACATACACCCGTCGAGGCGATGGTTGGGAAAATTGGGACCGTCTGTTGCATTTAAACTTCCTATTGGACTCGAAGTTTGATTGTTTTAATGAGTTTATAACTCTATTTGTTAGGGGGATGTAATGAGTATTAGACTTGATATATATTACTAGAAACACAATAAGAAAAAAAAAGCTACGAAGATCAAAGTCATCTTATTGGAGAGCAATAGTGGAGGAGTATTTCAAAGGGTTTTTCAAGGCGGTTACATTTGTAGTATACGAAAGGGTATTTTCTAATATTCTTTGTGTTAGATTATTATTTGTGATTGAAAGAATGATTTCTATGATTTATTCAGTGTTTTTTTCATTTATTATGAACTAATTCACTTTTTAGGCTTGTGATGGATCCTTAAGTGAATCGATGGTTTTGTAATCTTTGATTCCCAATTTAATAAATTATCTTCGGTTTATCTATATTGATTTATGCTTGAATCTATGAATTGTCTGGCCAATAATTCTTCGTGGGGTTGGATGGAATTGAGAGAGGATATTCAATTCTAGACCTAGTTGATATAGCATGTGTTCAAGATTTTGTTAGTAGCTTAAACCCGATTCGTGTGAAGATAGAGATATACTTAACACCGCATGTAATCGGATAAGAGAACTTGTTCTTCAACCTTCTTCAATTGTAATTCACATAGAGATATAGTGCATTTGTTGATTAAGGTGTTTAATGGATTTTTATCTTAATTGTGGATTGACGTTAATATGGTATTAATGCATCGAGAGGTGGTTAGTACTACATTTGTGTTGTTGATTAATAAACTGAGATATTGCATTGAATTGGGATAAAAGTGTTAAAACCAAAGTGAAGCTTAAGGTGAAATCATAAGTCTAATTCTCCATTAATTGCTTGAAAATTGATTTTGATATTTGCGATTGTTTCATTTTAGTTTAAGTATTATTAATTTTAGTTTAATAATTTCAATTATTGAATTTGATTTGTTTAATAAAATTAGGGTTAATAGAAGATTGGTAATTGTAAGTTAAAGTATTTTTCTAATTAGTCTCTCGTGGAAACGATACTCTACTCATCACTCTATTACTTGTTGATTAAGTATACTTGCATGTTGTGCGATATAGATTTTACCCAACGATTTTTTGATATTGATAAGTGTATATTTATATATCGCAATTTCATGTCTAAATCATGCTTATTCTTTGCTATGTTTTTGTAAACAAGTGCATTTTACTTGGTTTTTGTTGTTTTATGTGTAGGTTGGTGGTCATACGATTCATGGTTTATTCGGGATATTTGGTGCATTTGCGTTAAGTTGGAGCCATAGAAATAATTTAGTGTTGCAAAGCAAGCAAGTCGATATCAAGAGGAATGCCAACCGGCGGGCATGTCTGAAGTTAAATACCAGCCGGTGGGTCTGATCAACTATAAAGCGAGGAGTTCGGAGGTGAAGGGGGTCGACTCGACCAAAGACAGAACTTAAGTTCCGTGGCAAAAAGTGCATTTTATATATACACTTCCGTCGGGCGATGGTTGGGAAAATTGGGACCGTCTCTGTTGCATTTAAACTTCCTATTGGACTCGAGTTTGATTGTTTTAATGAGTTTATAACTCTATTTGTTAGGGGATGTAGTGGAGTATTAGACTTGATATATATTACTCTTTAGAAACACAATAAGAAAAAAAAAAGCTACGAAGATCAAAGTCATCTTATTGGAGAGCAACGAGTGGAGGAGTTTTTCAAAGGGTTTTCAAGAGGCGGTTACATTTGTAGTATACGTAAAGGGTGTTTTCTAATATTCTTTGTGTTAGATTATTATTTGTGATTGAAAGAATGATTTCTATGATTTATTCAGTGCTTATTTCATTTATTATGAACTAATTCACTTTTTAGGCTTGTGATGGATCCTTAAGTGAATCGATGGTTTTGTAATCTTTGATTCCCAATTTAATAAATTATCTTCAGTTTATCTATATTGATTTATGATTGAATCTATGAATTGTCTGGCCAATAATTCTTCGTGGGGTTGGATGGAATCGAGAGAGGATATTCAATTCTAGACCTAGTTGATATAGCATGTGTTCAAGATTTTGTTAGTAGCTTAAACCCGATTCGTGTGAAGATAGAGATATACTTAACACCGCATGTAATCGGATAAGAGAACTTGTTCTTCAACCTTCTTCAATTGTAATTCACAAAGAGATATAGTGCATTTGTTGATTAAGGTGTTTAACGGATTTTTATCTTAATTGTGGATTGACGTTAATATGGTATTAATGCATCGAGAGGTGGTTAGTACTACATTTGTGTTGTTGATTAATAAACTGAGATATTGCATTGAATTGGGATAAAAGTGTTAAAACCAAAGTGAAGCTTAAGGTGAAATCATAAGTCTAATTCTCCATTAATTGCTTGAAAATTCAGATTTTGATATTTGCGATTGTTTCATTTTAGTTTAAGTATTATTAATTTTAGTTTAATAATTTCAATTATTGAATTTGATTTGTTTACTAAAATTAGGGTTAATAGAAGATTGGTAATTGTAAGTTAAGGTATTTTTCTAATTAGTCTCTGTGGAAACGATACTCTACTCATCACTCTATTACTTGTTGACCACGTATACTTGCATGTTGTGCGTATATAGATTTTACCCAACGATTTTTTGATATTGATAAGGGTATTTTATATACGCAATTTCATGTCTAAATCATGCTTATTCTTTGCTATGTTTTTGTAAACAAGTGCATTTTTACTTGGTTTTTGTTATTTTATGTGTAGGTTGGTGGTTGCGGCGATTCATGGATTATTCGTGATATTTGGTGCATTTGCAGTTAAGTTGGAGCCATAGAAATAACTCAGTGTTGCAGCAAACACGTCAGATATCAGGAGGAATGCCAGCCAGGGCGGGCATGTACAGTTAAACACTCCCGTAGGGCTGGGGTCTACCTAATCAACTAGCGGACGAGGAGTTCAAAGGCGGAGTTCACTCGACAAGGCAGAACTTAAGTTTCACGGGTATGACATTTTGCATACATACACCCTCGTCGGGGCGGGGGTTGGGAAAATTGGGACTGTCCTGTTGCATTTAAACTTCCTATTGGACTCGAGTTTCAGTTGTTTTAATGAGTTTATAACTCTATTTGTTAGGGGATGTAGTGGAGTATTAGACTTGATATATATTACTCTTTAGAAACACAATAAGAAAAAAAAGAAGCTACGAAGATCAAAGTCATCTTATTGGAGAGCAAAAGTGGAGGAGTATTTCAAAGAGTTTTTCAAAGGCAGTTACATTTGTAGTCTACGTAAAGGGTGTTTTCTAATATTCTTTGTGTTAGATTATTATTTGTGATTGAAAGAATGATTTCTATGATTTATTTAGTGCTTATTTCATATATTATGAACTAATTCACTTTTTAGGCTTGTGATGGATCCTTAAGTGAATCGATGGTTTTGTAATCTTTGATTCCCAATTTAATAAATTATCTTCAGTTTATCTATATTGATTTATGCTTGAAACTATGAATTGTCTGGCCAATAATTCTTCGTGGGGTTGGATGGAATCGAGAGAGGATATTCAATTCTAGACCTAGTTGATATAGCATGTGTTCAGAATTTTGTTAGTAGCTTAAACCTGATTCGTGTGAAGATAGAGATATACTTAACACCGCATGTAATTGGATAAGAGAACTTGTTCTTCAACCTTCTTCAATTGTAATTCACATAGAGATATAGTGCGTTAGTTGATTAAGGTGTTTAACGAATTTCTATCTTAATTGTGGATTAACGTTAATATGGTTTTAATGCATCGAGAGGTGGTTAGTACTACGTTTGTGTTCTTGATTAATAAAACGGGATATTGCATTGAGTTGGGATAAAAGTGTTAAAACCAAAGTGAAGCTTAAGGTGAAATCATAAGTCCAATTCTCCATTAATTGCTTAAAATTGATTTTGATATTTGTGGTTGTTTCATTTTAGTTTAAGTATTCTTAATTTTAGTTTAATAATTTCAATTATTGAATTTGATTTGTTTACTAAAATTAGGGTTAATAGAAGATTGGTAATTGTCAGTTAAGGTATTTTTCTAATTAGTCTCTATGGGAACGATACTCAACTCATCACTCTATTACTTGTTGACCACGTATACTTGCGTGTTGTGCGTATATAGATTTTACCCAACAAGTTTTTGATTTTTATAAGTGTATTTTATATACGCAATTTCATGTCTAAATCATGCTTATACTTTGATATGTTTTTGTAAACAAGTGCATTTTTACTTGGTTTTTGTTATTTTATGTGTAGGTTGGTGGTTGCGGCGATTCATGGATTATTCGGGATATTTGGTGCATTTGCAGTTAAGTTGGAGCCATAGAAATAACTCAGTGTTCCAGCAAACACGTCAGATATCAGGAGGAATGCTACCTGTATGCATGTATGAAGTTAAACATCTCACGGTATGGGGTCTACCAAATCAACTAGCAGAGAAAGGAGAGCCGTAGGGGTGAGAGTTCAGCTCTCGACCAAGACAGAACTTAAGCCCGCCGGGGCGGGCATTTTCATACATACACCCTCGTCGGGGCGGGGGTTGGGAAAATTGGGACTGTCCTGTTGCATTTAAACTTCCTATTGGACTCGAATTTCAGTTGTTTTAATGAGTTTATAACTCTATTTGTTAGAAGATGTAGATGGAGTATTAGACTTGATATATATTACTCTTTAGAAACACAATAAGAAAAAAAAAAAGAAGCTACGAAGATCAAAGTCATCTTATTGGAGCAAAAGTGGAGGAGTATTTCAAAGAGTTTTTCAAGACGGTTACATTTGTAGTCTACGTAAAGGGTGTTTTCTAATATTCTTTGTGTTAGATTATTATTTGTGATTGAAAGAATGATTTCTATGATTTATTTAGTGCTTATTTCATATATTATGAACTAATTCACTTTTTAGGCTTGTGATGGATCCTTAAGTGAATCGATGGTTTTGTAATCTTTGATTCCCAATTTAATAAATTATCTTCAGTTTATCTATATTGATTTATGCTTGAATCTATGAATTGTCTGGCCAATAATTCTTCGTGGGGTTGGATGGAATCGAGAGAGGATATTCAATTCTAGACCTAGTTGATATAGCATGTGTTCAAGATTTTATTAGTAGCTTAAATCCGATTCGTGTGAAGATAGAGATATACTTAACACCGTATGTAATCGGATAAGAGAACTTGTTCTTCAACCTTCTTCAATTGTAATTCACATAGAGATATAGTGCATTTGTTGATTAAGGTGTTTAACGGATTTTTATCTTAATTGTGGATTGACGTTAATATGGTATTAATGCATCGAGAGGTGGTTAGTACTACATTTGTGTTGTTGATTAATAAACTGAGATATTGCATTGAATTGGGATAAAAGTGTTAAAACCAAAGTGAAGCTTAAGGTGAAATCATAAGTCTAATTCTCCATTAATTGCTTGAAAATTCAGATTTTGATATTTGCGATTGTTTCATTTTAGTTTAAGTATTATTAATTTTAGTTTAATAATTTCAATTATTGAATTTGATTTGATTACTAAAATTAGGGTTAATAGAAGATTGGTAATTGTAAGTTAAGGTATTTTTCTAATTAGTCTCTGTGGAAACGATACTCTATTCATCACTCTATTACTTGTTGACCACGTATACTTGCATGTTGTGCGTATATAGATTTTACCCAATGAGTTTTTGATATTGATAAGTGTATTTTATATACGCAATTTCATGTCTAAATCATGCTTATTCTTTGCTATGTTTTTGTAAACAAGTGCATTTTTACTTGGTTTTTGTTGTTTTATGTGTAGGTTGGTGGTTGCGGCGATTCATGGATTATTCGTGATATTTGGTGCATTTGCAGTTAAGTTGGAGCCATAGAAATAATTTAGTGTTGCGTGAAAGCAAGTCGGATATCAAGAGGAATGCCAAGGCGGGCATGTCTGAGTTAAACACTTTCACGGGCTGGGTCTACCCAAATAACTAGCAGAGCGAAGATTCGCGGAAGTGGGGTCACTCGACCAAGACAGAACTTAAGCACGGCAAAGGTGCATTTTATATACATACACCACGGGCGTATGGTTGGGAAAATTGGACCGCATCTGTTGCATTTAAACTTCCTATTGGACTCGAAGTTTTGATTGTTTTAATGAGTTTATAACTCTATTTGTTAGGGGATGTAGTGGAGTATTAGACTTGATATATATTACTCTTTAGAAACACAATAAGAAAAAAAAAGAAGCTTACGAAGATCAAAGTCATCTTATTGGAGAGCAAAAGTGGAGGAGTATTTCAAAGAGTTTTTTCAAGACGGTTACATTTGTAGTCTCGTAAAGGGTGTTTTCTAATATTCTTTGTGTTAGATTATTATTTGTGATTGAAAGAATGATTTCTATGATTTATTCAAAGGCTTATTTCATTTATTATGAACTAATTCACTTTTTAGGCTTGTGATGGATCCTTAAGTGAATCGATGTTTTTGTAATCTTTGATTCCCAATTTAATAAATTATCTTCAGTTTACCTATATTGATTTATGCTTGAATCTATGAATTGTCTGGCCAATAATTCTTCGTGGGGTTGGATGGAATCGAGAGAGGATATTCAATTCTAGACCTAGTTGATATAGCATGTGTTCAAGATTTTATTAGTAGCTTAAATCCGATTCGTGTGAAGATAGAGATATACTTAACACCGTATGTAATCGGATAAGAGAACTTGTTCTTCAACCTTCTTCAATTGTAATTCACATAGAGATATAGTGCATTTGTTGATTGAGGTGTTTAACGGATTTTTATCTTAATTGTGGATTGACGTTAATATGGTATTAATGCATCGAGAGGTGGTTAGTACTACATTTGTGTTGTTGATTAATAAACTGAGATATTGCATTGAATTGGGATAAAAGTGTTAAAACCAAAGTGAAGCTTAAGGTGAAATCATAAGTCTAATTCTCCATTAATTGCTTGAAAAATTGATTTTGATATTTGCGATTGTTTCATTTTAGTTTAAGTATTATTAATTTTAGTTTAATAATTTCAATTATTGAATTTGATTTGTTTACTAAGATTAGGGTTAATAGAAGATTGGTAATTGTAAGTTAAGGTATTTTTCTAATTAGTCTCGTGGAAACGATACTCTACTCATCACTCTATTACTTGTTGACCACGTATACTTGCATGTTGTGCGTATATAGATTTTACCCAACGATTTTTGATATTGATAAGGGTATTTTATATACGCAATTTCATGTCTAAATCATGCTTATTCTTTGCTATGTTTTTGTAAACAAGTGCATTTTACTTGGTTTTGTTATTTTAAGTGTAGGTTGGTGGTTGCGGCGTATGATTCATGGATTATTCGGGATATTTGGTGCATTTGCGTTAAGTTGGAGCCATAGAAATAACTCGGTTATAAAGGCAAACACGTCAGATATCAGGAGGAATGCCGGCCTGTATGGAATGTATAAAGTTAAACACTTCACCAAGTGGGTCTACCCAGTCAACTAGCAGACCAAGAGTTCGCCGAGAAGTGAGTTCGACTCTCGACCAAGACAGAACTTAAGTTCATCAACGGGTGACATTTTGCATACATACACCCTCGCTCTAAGAGGGGTTGGGAAAATTGGGACTGTCCTGTTGCATTTAAACTTCCTATTGGACTCGAATTTTAGTTGTTTTAATGAGTTTATAACTCTATTTGTTAGGGGATGTAGCTGGAGTATTAGACTTGATATATATTACTCTTTAGAAACACAATAAGAAAAAAAAGAAGCTACGAAGATCAAAGTCATCTTATTGGAGAGCAAAAGTGGAGGAGTATTTCAAAGAGTTTTTCAAGACGGTTACATTTGTAGTCTACGTAAAGGGTGTTTTCTAATATTCTTTGTGTTAGATTATTATTTGTGATTGAAAGAATGATTTCTATGATTTATTTAGTGCTTATTTCATATATTATGAACTAATTCACTTTTTAGGCTTGTGATGGATCCTTAAGTGAATCGATGGTTTTGTAATCTTTGATTCCCAATTTAATAAATTATCTTCAGTTTATCTATATTGATTTATGCTTGAAACTATGAATTGTCTGGCCAATAATTCTTCGTGGGGTTGGATGGAATCGAGAGAGGATATTCAATTCTAGACCTAGTTGATATAGCATGTGTTCAGAATTTTGTTAGTAGCTTAAACCTGATTCGTGTGAAGATAGAGATATACTTAACACCGCATGTAATTGGATAAGAGAACTTGTTCTTCAACCTTCTTCAATTGTAATTCACATAGAGATATAGTGCGTTAGTTGATTAAGGTGTTTAACGAATTTCTATCTTAATTGTGGATTAACGTTAATATGGTTTTAATGCATCGAGAGGTGGTTAGTACTACGTTTGTGTTCTTGATTAATAAACTGAGATATTGCATTGAATTGGGATAAAAGTGTTAAAACCAAAGTGAAGCTTAAGGTGAAATCATAAGTCTAATTCTCCATTAATTGCTTAAAAATTCAGATTTTGATATTTGTGGTTATTTCATTTTAGTTTAAGTATTCTTAATTTTAGTTTAATAATTTCAATTATTGAATTTGATTTGTTTACTAAAATTAGGGTTAATAGAAGATTGGTAATTGTCAGTTAAGGTATTTTGCTAATTAGTCTCTATGGGAACGATACTCTACTCATCACTCTATTACTTGTTGACCACGTATACTTGCGTGTTGTGCGTATATAGATTTTACCCAACAAGTTTTTGATTTTTATAAGTGTATTTTTTATATCGCAATTTCATGTCTAAATCATGCTTATTCTTTGATATGTTTTTGTAAACAAGTGCATTTTTACTTGGTTTTTGTTATTTTATGTAGGTTGGTGGTTGCGATGATTCATGGATTATTCGGGATATTTGGTGCATTTGCGAGTTAAGTTGGAGCCATAGAAATAACTTCGGTGTTGCAAACAAACACGTCGAGATATCGGGAGGAATGCCAACTGTATGGGCATGTATAAAGTTAAACACTTACGGCCGAAGGCTGGGTCTACCAAATCAACTAGCAGAAGGAGGAGTTCACGAATGGAGTTCGACTCTCGACCAAGACAGAACTTAAGCTCACGGGTATGGCATTTTTTATACATACACCCTCGCTGGGTGGGGTTGGGAAAATTGGGACTGTCCTGTTGCATTTAAACTTCCTATTGGACTCGAATTTCAGTTGTTTTAATGAGTTTATAACTCTATTTGTTAGGAGATGTAGCTGGAGTATTAGACTTGATATATATTACTCTATAGAAATACAATAAGAAAAAAAAAGCTTACGAAGATCAAAGTCATCTTATTGGAGAGCAAAAGTGGAAGAGTATTTCAAAGAGTTTTTCAAGACAGTTACATTTGTAGTCTACGTAAAGGGTGTTTTCTAATATTCTTTATGTTAGATTATTATTTGTGATTGAAAGAATGATTTCTATGATTTATTCAGTGCTTATTTCATTTATTATGAACTAATTCACTTTTTAGGCTTGTGATGGATCCTTAAGTGAATCGATGGTTTTGTAATCTTTGATTCCCAATTTAATAAATTATCTTCAGTTTATCTATATTGATTTATGCTTGAATCTATGAATTGTCTGGCCAATAATTCTTCGTGGGGTTGGATGGAATCGAGAGAGGATATTCAATTCTAGACCTAGTTGATATAGCATGTGTTCAGGATTTTGTTAGTAGCTTAAACCGATTCGTGTGAAGATAGAGATATACTTATAATCGCATGTAATCGGATAAGAGAACTTGTTCTTCAACCTTCTTCAATTGTAATTCAAATAGAGATATAGTGCGTTAGTTGATTAAGGTGTTTAACGGATTTCTATCTTAATTGTGGATTGACGTTAATATGGTATTAATACATCGAGAGGTGGTTAGTACTACGTTTGTGTTCTTGATTAATAAACTGAGATAGTGCATTGAATTGGGATAAAAGTGTTAAAACCAAAGTGAGGCTTAAGGTGAAATCATAAGTCTAATTCTCCATTAATTGCTTGAAAATTCAGATTTTGATATTTGTGGTTGTTTCATTTTAGTTTAAGTATTCTTAATTTTAGTTTAATAATTTCAATTATTGAAATTGATTTGTTTAATAAAATTAGGGTTAATAGAAGATTGGTAATTGTAAGTTAAGGTATTTTGCTAATTAGTCTCTGTGGGAACGATACTCTACTCATCACTCTATTACTTGTTGACCACGTATACTTGCGTGTTGTGCGTATATAGATTTTACCCAACAAGTTTTTGATTTTGATAAGTGTATTTTTTATACGCAATTTCATGTCCAAATCATGCTTATTCTTTGCTATGTTTTTGTAAACAAGTGCATTTTTACTTGGTTTTTGTTGTTTTATGTGTAGGTTGGTGGTTGCGGCTATTCATGGATTATTCGGGATATTTGGTGCATTTACAGTTAAGTTGGAGCCATAGAAATAACTCAGTGTTGGAGCAAGCAAGTCAGATATTAAGAGGAATGCCCATGGAATGCATGTATAAAGTTAAATACTACCGTGGCTGGGTCTACCAGCTTAACTAGCAGAGGTGAGTTCATTGAAATGAGCCTTTTTACATTTGCACACCCGTCGTCGGGCGGGGTCACTCTCACCAAGACAAAACTTAAGCTCATTGGGCAATGATTTTTGCATATATACACTTCACGGGTGGGGGTTGGGAAATTGGGACTGTCCTGTTGCATTTAAACTTCCTATTGGACTCGAATTTCAGTTGTTTTAATGAGTTTATAACTCTATTTGTTAGGGGATGTAGATGGAGTATTAGGCTTGATATATATTACTCTTTAGAAACACAATATAAGAAAAAATAAAGCTTACGAAGATCAAAGTCATCTTATTGGAGAGCAAAAGTGGAGGAGTATTTCAAGAGTTTTTCAAGGCGGTTACATTTGTAGTCTACGTAAAGGGTGTTTTCTAATATTCTTTGTGTTAGATTATTATTTTTGATTGAAAGAATGATTTCTATGATTTATTCAGTGCTTATTTCATTTATTATGAACTAATTCACTTTTTAGGCTTGTGATGGATCCTTAAATGAATCGATGGTTTTGTAATCTTTGATTCCCAATTTAATAAATTATCTTCAGTTTTTCTATATTGATTTATACTTGAATCTATGAATTGTCTGGCCAATAATTCTTTGCGGGGTTGGATGGAATCGAGAGAGGATATTCAATTCTAGACCTAGTTGATATTGCATGTGTTCAGGATTTTGTTATTAACTTAAACCTGATTCGTGTGAAAATAGAGATATACTTAACACCGCATGTAATCGGATAAGAGAACTTGTTCTTCAACCTTCTTCAATTGTAATTCACATAGAGATATAGTGCGTTAGTTGATTAAGGTGTTTAACGATTTCTATCTTAATTGTGGGATTGACGTTAATATGGTATTAATGCATCGAGAGGTGGTTAGTACTACGTTTGTGTTCTTGATTAATAAACTGAGATAGTGCATTGAATTGGGATAAAAGTGTTAAAAACAAAGTGAAGCTTAAGGTGAAATCATAAGTCTAATTCTCCATTAATTGCTTGAAAATTCAGATTTTGATATTTGTGGTTGTTTCATTTTAGTTTAAGTATTCTTAATTTTAGTTTAATAATTTCAATTATTGAAATTGATTTGTTTAATAAAATTAGGATTAATAGAAGATTGGTAATTGTAAGTTAAGGTATTTTGCTAATTAGTCTCTCGTGGGAACGATACTCACTCATCACTCTATTACTTGTTGACCCACGTATACTTGCGTGTTGTGCGTATATAGATTTTACCCAACAAGTTTTGATTTTGATAAGTGTATTTTATATATATGCAATTTCATGTCTAAATCATACTTATTCTTTGTTATGTTTTTGTAAACAAGTGCATTTTACTTGGTTTTGTTATTTTATGTGTAGGTTGATGGTCATGTGATTCATGGATTATTCGGGATATTTGGTGCATTTGCAGATTAAGTTGGAGCCATAGAAATAACTCGTTGTTGCGACAAGCAAGTCGATATCAGAGGAATGTCACGGGGTACGGGCATGTATGAAAGCAAACACTTCACGGGTGGGGTGGGGGTCTACCAACTAGCGAGCAGAGAGGAGAGTTCACGGTTGGGGGTCGACTCTCGACCAAGACAGAACTTAAGCCCGCAGGGGCGGGCATTTTGCATACATACACCCCCGCCGGGGCGGGGGTTGGGAAAATTGGGACTATCCTGTTGCATTTAAACTTCCTATTGGACTCGAATTTCAGTTGTTTTAATGAGCTTATAACTCTATTTGTTAGGGGATGTAGCTGGAGTATTAGACTTGATATATATTACTCTTTAGAAACACAATAAGAAAAAAAAGAAGCTACGAAGATCAAAGTCATCTTATTGGAGAGAAAAAAGTGGAGGAGTATTTCAAAGAGTTTTCAAGACGGTTACATTTGTAGTCTACGTAAAGGGTGTTTTCTAATATTCTTTGTGTTAGATTATTATTTGTGATTGAAAGAATGATTTCTATGATTTATTCAAAGGTGCTTATTTCATTTATTATGAACTAATTCACTTTTTTAGGCTTGTGATGGATCCTTAAGTGAATCGATGGTTTTGTAATCTTTGATTCCCAATTTAATAAATTATCTTCGTTTATCTATATTGATTTATGATTGAATCTATGAATTGTCCGCCAATAATTCTTCGTGGGGTTGGATGGAATCGAGAGAGGATATTCAATTCTAGACCTAGTTGATATAGCAAGATGTGTTCAAGATTTTGTTAGTAGCTTAAACCCGATTCGTGTGAAGATAGAGATATACTTAATAATCGCATGTAATCGGATAAGAGAACTTGTTCTTCAACCTTCTTCAATTGTAATTCACAAAGAGATATAGTGCATTTGTTGATTAAGGTGTTTAACGGATTTTTATCTTAATTGTGGATTGACGTTAATATGGTATTAATGCATCGAGAGGTGGTTAGTACTACATTTGTGTTGTTGATTAATAAAATGAGATAGTGCATTGAATTGGGTTAAAAGTGTTAAAACCAAAGTGAAGCTTAAGGTGAAATCATAAGTCTAATTCTCCATTAATTGCTTGAAAATTCAGATTTTGATATTTGTGGTTGTTTCATTTTAGTTTAAGTATTCTTAATTTTAGTTTAATAATTTCAATTATTGAATTTGATTTGTTTAATAAAATTAGGGTTAATAGAAGATTGGTAATTGTAAGTTAAGGTATTTTGCTAATTAGTCTCTGTGGGAACGATACTCTACTCATCACTCTATTACTTGTTGACCACGTATACTTGCGTGTTGTGCGTATATAGATTTTTCCCAACGAGTTTTTGATTTTGATAAGTGTATTTTGTATACGCAATTTCATGTCTAAATCATGCTTATTCTTTGCTATGTTTTTGTAAACAAGTGCATTTTTACTTGGTTTTTGTTGTTTTATGTGTAGGTTGGTGGTTGCGGCGATTCATGGATTATTCGTGATATTTGGTGCATTTGCAGTTAAGTTGGAGCCATAGAAATAATTTAGTGTTGCAGCAAGCAAGTCAGATATCAAGAGGAATGCCCACCGGGGCGGGCATGTATAAAGTTAAAACACTTTCACGTAAATGGGTCTACCAATCAACTAACTAGCAGAAGGTGAGGCCGCCGGAAGTCGACTCTCGACCAAAGACAGAACTTAAGCTCAGGTATGACATTTTTTATCTATACACCCGTCACGGGTGATGGTTGGGAAAATTGGGACTGTCCTGTTGCATTTAAACTTCCTATTGGACTCGAGTTTCAGTTGTTTTAATGAGTTTATAACTCTATTTGTTAGGGGATGTAGCTGGAGTATTAGACTTGATATATATTACTCTTTAGAAACACAATAAGAAAAAAAAGAAGCTTACGAAGATCAAAGTCATCTTATTGGAGAGCAAAAGTGGAGGAGTATTTCAAAGAGTTTTTCAAGACGGTTAGATTTGTAGTCTACGTAAAGGGTGTTTTCTAATATTCTTTGTGTTAGATTATTACTTGTGATTGAAAGAATGATTTCTATGATTTATTCAGTGCTTATTTCATTTATTATGAACTAATTCACTTTTTAGGCTTGTGATGGATCCTTAAGTGAATCGATGGTTTTGTAATCTTTGATTCCCAATTTAATAAATTATCTTCAGTTTATCTATATTGATTTATGCTTGAATCTATGAATTGTCTGGCCAATAATTCTTCGTGGGGTTGGATGGAATCGAGAGAGGATATTAAATTCTAGACCTAGTTGATATAGCATGTGTTCAGGATTTTGTTAGTAGCTTAAACCTGGTTCGTGTGAAGATAGATATATACTTAACACCGCATGTAATTGGATAAGAGAACTTGTTCTTCAACCTTCTTCTATTGTAATTCATATAGACATATAGTGCGTTAGTTGATTAAGGTGTTTAACGGATTTCTATCTTAATTGTGGATTGACGTTAATATGGTATTAATGCATCGAGAGGTGGTTAGTACTACATTTGTGTTCTTGATTAATAAACTGAGATATTGCATTGAATTGGGATAAAAGTGTTAAAACCAAAGTGAAGCTTAAGGTGAAATCATGAACCCATAACATCAAAGTTCACGAATTTAGAGTTTTTCAAAATCTGGAAATCTGGAAAATTGTGTTTTTCAGTCAAATGTCCGATTTTATAACTCCTAGTGTGTTACGTGTTTTTGATGTTTAAAACTTGTAACATGTAGCCTGTTGTGTGGCCTTTAAGTTTCAAAAAGAATCAGTGTCATTAGATGTCTGGATCGGGAGATATAAACGGTCAAAGATCGATTGACCTACCATGATCGGGTCGTAATTGGGTAACCCAGAATGTGATAAACAGTGTCTGACAACGTTTTGTAGCGATCAGATCTATCAGTATGTTCATGTTTTGATGTTTTTGTTGTACCCATTTTGTAGATGGTTATTTTTAATATAACTTTAGGTCTTTATATCACTTATAAATGCAACGGATCGATCGTGACGAGTGGTCAAAGTAGATCATTCGGTCTGTTTTGATGTTTTCTGGAAAACCCAGAAATCTAGCAGGTGTGATGTTGGTTAAATGATCTGTTGATTTGTACATGTTCCTTGACATGCGTACTACAAATTTGAACCATCAAAACACTTAAAACATGAACAGAATATAGATTCGATTAAGCTTGGAAGTGATCACTTGAAACTGTTTAAACCCAGAAAATTCCAGAAACGGTCTGACAGCAACATTGGAGGCTTTGATCTCCTTGTTGTGATGTTGTTTAACCAAGGAGTTGGTTGGATGTTGTAGAGTTATATTTTGGCTACACGATCAAACTTTAATCAAGTCCAGAAACCATTTTGTCCGAGAATTAAAGGCGATCAAAAGAAGACTGAAGTCGCTTACCGCATCGTTGTTCTTGAGCTCAAGAACACCAACAATGACGCTTTTTGTGTCGCTAAAGGGCTTTAGCGACGGATTATTTATTTTATTTTATGAATATTCCTAAATTAATAAAATTAGAAATAAATTCTAAAATTACAAAAATGGTTTTAAAAATTATTTTAAATTATGAAAAATAATTTTTGATTAATTGAATATTTTTCTTTAATATTTATAATTATTTAAATATTAAAGGTATTTAATTTATTTAATTAGTGTATTAAATAAATTAGAAAAATGATTTAATATTATGAAAAATCATTTTAAATAAGATTATTGTATTTAAAAAAAATTTTAAGTTATAAAATATAACTTTTGATATTTTTGGAGAATTTTCATTAATAATTTTATATTAATGATAATATATTTATTTGATTATTAAATTAAATAAATAAGATTAAAATGATTTAAATGATTTAAAAATCATTTTAATTGAGAATAAAGTGTTAGAAAATATTTTAAATTATAAAATATAATTTTCAATATTTTTGGAGAATTTTCATTAATAAATTAATATTAATGATATTTGATTTATTTAATTATGATATTAAATAAATGAATTAAAAATGATTTTATTGATTTAAAAATCATTTAACAATGAGAAAAATAGTTTAAAAATATTTTAAGTTATAATTAATGACTTTTAATATTTAGATGATAATTTCATTAATATTTATATATTAATGGTGGTGATTTAAAAATGATTTTAATTACTTTAAAAATCATTTAAGTGGAATATTGTTGATTTAAAAATATTTTAAGTTATTGATAATAACTTTAATATTTTGACAAGTATGTTATTAATATTTTAATATTATTAAATATTAATAATGATAAGATTATTTGATAATTAAATCATTTAAAAATGATTCCGATGTTTGAAAAGTTATTATAAATTATAATAATTGCTTGATAATTATTAAAAGCTTCCGAAAAATATTATAATTGATAATTGACTTATCTAAATTAATATTGAAGCTTAGAGACCAAGTTTAATGGACAATCAATGTGTTAATTGTCGGATAGGGTGACCAGAACACCGAGAATGGACCGAAGTCCAACCAGACTGAATTAGTTTGACTTGTTAAGTGTTTATATATGTTATAAACACTGTTGTGGCTATGTGGTAATGTGTCTAGGAGAAATTTGACTGTGAATTACAGTGTTGTGTGTTATGTGAATTATTGTGCTAATTGTTAGACCGATATTATTGGTTATAGGTCTTTCAAACGCAGATAAGTATATTGTGTAGCTGTAATCAGCGGAAGAGGCAAGTTTCCTAACTCAACCTTGAGTTAAATTTATTCAATTATTGTAGTGGTTAATTATTGCTAATTACACCACATCCAGGGAATTTATTGTTGATTATTCGCAGTTAGTGCATGCTTAATAATTCAAATTGAATTATTGATTCAGAAATATATATTTGTAGAATAACTGTTGTTGGATATTCATATTCGTAGAAGTTAGAATTGACAATACGTGAGATAATTCATTTATTGTCAAATTATACCGAGAAATGTCTTAGCTAATTATTCGCTAGATTTAATATTGGTTAGAACTTGATAGGTTCGAGAAGAGAATTCAATTATTATTGATAGATCGATGCCAATTATTTCGCTTAAGATCGAGAAGTAAATAGAATTTGAAATCCCAAAGATTTCGTTGTAAAAATCAAACTTTTGATTCCAAGACCGAGAAGAACAACCTTTTATATAAAGGAACATTTTATTGGTCGTGAATTAAACCATTCATGCTGCTTTTGAGTATTATGCATAATATAGGGTACAAAGAGTTGGTCATTTCACGAGTACTTGCAGAGAGGGTATGATTTAATCTTTATGGTTATCTCGATACACCGAGTATATATCAAAGTAAATCTTTGATAGATACCCAAGAAGTTTGAGTATCTTTGATAGATACCAGAAATTAAGTTCAAAGATCTTGTGTGATCACTCAAGATAAATCTCGAGAAATATTTCATTCATAGAATTGATTTTGATTATTCATTTGAATATCGTAGAAACTTTGAAAGCGTTGTACTCTTTCATTATTGAGTTATTATGTTGTATAGAATATGAGAAGACTTGTTATTGAATAACAATTTGTTCAGTTATTTCAAAGTTCCCCGAACTTTGGTTTCATTCTATCAAAATAGATAGTCTGGTGATTTGAATACTTATACATTTATTGTATGTATTAACTTGCGGGGAAAATTTGTTGCTCACCCTTGCTAAATAAAACATTTCAGCTAGGGACGAAGTGGAAGGAGGTGCTGCGAAGAATAAAGGCAAAGGCGTTGTAATAAACTAGTTATGATTAACATATTTATTATGTTGAATTTGTAAACCCTTTTTGTATATCTAAAGGGTATGTTTGTAAAGTTAAGGTTAGAAAACCTGGGTGAGGTATTATAAAACTCTGATAAAAACTTATGTAAGATACTATCTATATAGATTATGGGTAGTTAAATGTTATTTATATTGTGGATCGTGAACACCAAACTCGGGAGTCAGGTAACCCGGATTCGGGGGTGTCACAAATTCTTTGTGGAGTTGGATGGAATCGAGAGAGGATATTCAAATCTAGACCTAGTTGATATAGCATGTGTTCAGGATTTTGTTAGTAGCTTAAACTTGATTCGTGTTAAGGTAGAGATATGCTTGACGCCGCATGTAATCGGATAGAGAACTTATTCTTCAACCTTCTTCAATTGTAATTCACATAGAGATATAGGGGGTTAGTTGATTAAGGTGTTTAACGGACTTCTATCTTGATTGTGGATTGACGTTAATACGGTATTAGTGCATCGAGAGGTGGTTAATACTACGTTCGTGTTCTTGATTAACAATTCGGGATAGAGAATAATTGATGAGAAGTGTGTTAACTTAAATGAAGCAATAAGTGAAGTTGTGATCTTAAATCTCCATAGTCTTAATTTAATTAGTGGAATTTAATAGTAGTTTAATTTATATAATTTGAAATTCACTTGTTTAAATAAGATTGAGTCGGTTATGGGTTAGTACTTGGTGATTTTTATTAACTAATTCTTTGTGGGAACGATACTCAACTTATTACTTTATTACTTGTTGACCACATATACTTGCGTGTTGTGCGTATATAGATTTTACCCAACAAATTTGAGATGTATGAATAGTAATATTATTTATAATTGGTATATTTTGAATGTTTGATACATTTTGGCTTTAAATAGAGGACACCTTCTAAATGTTGTATAAATGTGTCTAAACGTTGTCTGATGTATCAAATTACAACATTTTAAGTCAGAAAACGTTGTGCAATCATACCATCTACAACGTTTTCAAGCATCCAATGATTTCTGAAAAATAAATATACAACGTTTTTTAAGAAAAAAATGTTGTAAATGTGACAAACCACAACATTTTAAAAATGTTGTATAAAGACACCCTTAACCACGACGTTTCTGGGATACAAACCACAAAATTTTTTATGCGTTATCTATTTGTTGTTTTGTAGTAGTGTCCGCAAACTTAGCCTCGTACTGCGACACGGTCATATTGTTTTGCTTCAGCTTGATGAAATCTACCTCCTTCATGTGACGAATACTTTCGGGAAAGTACTTGTCGTTGAACAATTCTTAGAACTTCTCCCAAGACATCTTGAGTGCGGCATGTTTAGTATGCTTTACAGATTTCCACTAGTAATCTGTCTCTCCTCGGAACATGAAGGTGGCAAAGGGAACTTTTTGCTCCTCGGAGCATCCCAAGACATCAAATATCTTGGTGATCTACTTTATCCACGTCTCCGCCTTAAGTGGTTCTGGCTTTCCCAAAAACTCCGGTGGTCCCAGCTCCTTAAACTGCTTAGAAATTACCATCCGAGAGTTGTCAGTGTTTCTACCTGTATTTTGCACATGAGTCTCTCTCACCTGATGTTGCATGAATTTTAGAAAGCCTCTGAACATCCCATCGTTCATCATTTGGTCGGTGTTGTTGTTTACATGAGAATTCTTGCCTTCCTGATGCACATTATCCTGATTATTGATCTTTGGTGACTCAACGGTCTCCTGTGCTCCATTTCTTATCTCAACATTTTCAGATGCCATTTTAAAATACTGCCACAAAACAAGGGTTAATTAAGATACCACATAATACCCCTATATTCTGATCGGCCAATTAAATAATAAATAAGCTTAGGTATGTCATACTAGAGAAGGATTTACTCGTCTCTCCCCTCCTAGTTTTAGTCTCAGATCTCAGCCAGGGATCATATCCATAAGCTTTGATACCAACTGTGACCCCCCCAAAATAGGTATCCATCACCCATTCTGAGTCGCCAAATACATGGTAAAGAATTCAAATACAAATTTAATTATACAACTGTCGTGTAAAATACGACAAAACATAGTTGAGAGTTTTAACACGAATATTGTCTTCTAGACAATATCCAAACTCAAATGGAGTCCTCATTATAATTATTATCACACTATTTTATAAAATAGTTGTAGACACTCGAAATTTTGTTTTCCTGTTACTAACTATGTAGGAGGACAAAAATGTCTTTTTCACATTCCAAAGATAACCCTGGAGGACCACAACATCAATTCCAACCCCGGAGATAGCCCCGGGAGATCCAATTTCCAACCCCAGAGATAACTCCGGAAAAGCAGTTTCCAACCTTGGAGATGACCCCAGGAAAGTCACTTCCAACCCCCGAGATAACCCCGGGAGATTAAGTTCAATGCCCGGAGTCAACCCCGGATGGGCAAGCCAACCTCAGAGATAACCCTGAGGACATTCAGAGTCAACAAAATGACAATCACAAAGATAACCCTGGAAAAAACCTGCTACAACTATGTAAAAAATTGGAGATAACCCCGGGAGGGGGAAAATGGTCATTTTGCCAACTCAACTGCAAATCAAATCAAATACACTCATGTCAACTCATATTGCTTCAAAAGAAGTCCCCAAAGAACCATATCTCAACTTCCGAGTGAAAACTACGCAAAATTGCTCAACGGACTACCTGACGGAGACCCAGAAATGCTATTTCGGTTATGGACCCATATTCCCAAAATCAAAAAAAGGCCAATTCTATGTCATTGAATAGCTCTTAGAAAGAGTTTTCTGGAATGGTATGACACGCTTCCATCGAACTCTCGGATTGAAAGTTATGAAGTTTCGAGCTAACAACGCGTTGTCCGAGTGCGCGTACTTTGAGACGGCGGGACCCACACTGCCCAGGGCACCTCGGGCAGTCGCAGGTACACCTACTATTGCCGTAGGTACACATGCGGCACCCCCATCTATAATTAGAGGGCTTGGGGTGGCCATATTTGCAAGAAAAAAAGGCGAGGAAGCCCTGTCTAATTTGTTATGTACACACCCCATATTGAGTGCTTTCTCATTTTAAACACATGTTAGTTCACATATAGCTATATTTTACCGGCGGGAGCTGAGTGTTTATCCATATAGAGTCATAGAAGTCCGCTTTTAGCCCCAACGTAAGTTTTCTCACACTCTATAAAACCTTTTCTTCATCTGCACACATTATTCTTCACATTGAGAGTCGTGTTGTGTGTGTATGCCGGGACTTTATCCGTGGTTTCCATTTCGCCTCAGATATATATACTTATATATGTATATATTTATATATGGACTAACATTATCGAGTTATGCCTCGATTGAGCCTGACTTATGTGGAGCGTTTACTTATATATATAAATTGTTATCACACTCATCTCGATGAGCCCGGATTTTACATCCGGAGCGTTTACTTGCTTTTTTATATATATATATATATATATATATATATATATATATATAAACTGTTCTCGGATTTTGTCTCGATGAGCCCGGATTTTACATCCTGAAGCTTATTATTATATATATATATATATATATATATATATATATATATATATATATATATATATATAAACTGTTTCTCGCACTTTGTCTCGATGAGCACGGATTTTACATCCGAGCGTTTATTGCTTATATATATATATATATATATATATATATATATATATATATATTTGTCGTGCCTCGGAGTTTACTTGAGGCATTTTACCGCTTTATTTACATTTAGTCCCACTTTCGAGTTTACTTCGTGGCGGTTGATAAATCTTCTTTGTTTTCTTTACATTTAGTCCCTTTTGAGTTTACTTCATGGCAATTGATCGCCTCTTTACCGCTTTATTTACATTTCTAATCCTCATGGAGGTGCTTCGTGGTGGTTGATCATCTCCATATATATATATATATATATATATATATATATATATTTACCGCTTTTATATATTTACATTTTGATCCCTCATGGAGGTGCTTCATGGTGCTTGATCATGATATATATATATATATATATATATATATATATATATATATATATATATATATATATATATATATATATATATATATATATATTTGACTTTTATATATATATAATCGCCATTGCTTTATATATAAATTACGGCATCGTGTGAGCCTAGGAATCATGTGATCACTGATTGATCTCATGAATCTAGATCTAGATTCTCGTGATAGATATTTTCAGGTTATAGCGGTTTGTACATTATTTACTGGTGTCTTAATTTCCTTAGATGGTTGTCATGCCCATGAGGAGTTCTAAGACGCAACAGATATTATTTTTTCGAAGATGCTTCGCATCTCGAAAATAAAAGCAAACAAGACAAACATTTAATAATAAAATGGAAGTATGAAAAGGTCTCAATTCTTATTGAGCACAGGGTTTGAAAAATCTCTTTTTAAAAACTTCATTGCTATATATCTCATTTAAAAGCTGAATTTTCTATAAATTCAAACCCTTTGTATATAGGTGCGAACGAGGCCTCGCACTACTTTCAAATAAATTGCACATTGATCCACACACACACACACACACACATTCATATAACGGTTTCTTGAAAAGTGGCAGTCACTGTGGCAACATGGATGTTAGGGGGTTCCTAACACATTCCCTCCGCATAATCAAGCCCCTGAACCCAAATGAATCTCGGTTTCACAGACCCGTTTAGCAGTGTTACATCACTGGATCAATGTGTACACCTTTTTCGGTTGCGTTGGTGCAACCAGTTAAAAACACCAACTAGCGACTCTTAAAGTCAAATCATTGACATTACACTTATTGGACCTTTTTCACTTGTTTTTTCAAACAAATCTCACATAACATGAGAACACCAAAGAACAAGAACAAAAAAGGGACAAATAAAAATCCCGACGTCGACAGGTGGCGACTCCGCTGGGGACTCCAGTAAGAAGGCTTAAGCCGCTATTACAAGCTTTTTAAAACTGTTATTTGCTTGTGTATGGATGTTGCATTTACATTTTTTTTTATGAATGTGTACGAATGCATTTTACTTACTGCACTGCAATATATCTATCTATGATATTAGTGCTTCGCACATGTCATCATTTTCTTAAACGGTGAGACTCGTTGTATGTGAATGTATGTTGTGTGATTCCTCCACCAGGAGTGTGACACCCCCAAAATAGGTCTACATCACCCATTCTGAGTTGTCAATACACGGTACAGAAACAACTACAACTTTATTATTACAATAGTAAAACTGTGAGTTTAAATACAGATATTGCCATCTAGACAATATCCACATACAAATAAATCCTCATCATAATTATTGATACATTATTTTACAACAATTGTGAGGACTACTAAACAACTCTCCCTAGAACTTTCATTCCATACCCGACTGCACTCGCTTATATTCTCGCCTCCCGAGAAGAAAAATGGAACAAAAAGGAAAAGGGTGAGCTCGACTAGCCCAAAGAAGAATATTATGACTAAGATAATATACAACAAAATTATCGTTAGTCTTCAACAGGGAAAAATATAATAGAATACGATGAGACAACAAGTTTTAAATCAATATTCGCAATGAAATAATAATTCATTAGAAGAGTTAAGTAGAGAATGCAAACTACTATCTTCTATGTATGAATTTTAAAGTTCATCGTCTATTTTTTTTATCCTGTAACATCAATCTATATATATCTCGGGATCAAATATTCATCCTTGCACTACAAAGGCCAAGGACATTCACCGATTGGTCATGTTCATCTAAAACACTGTTCATCTTTGCACCACGGCCAAAGATATTCATCGAAATCAATCATCTTTGCACTACTGTGCCAAAGATATTCATCGTAAATCATTCATCTTTGAACTACGGCAAAAGATATTCAATAATATCATCATTTAAGACCGAGGATGATGAAAAATAATTTTTTTAAAGAAACGAATCCGGTGAAACAAAATGACAAGGATTAAGGATTAAGAATTGTACTTTGTTTTATCCACGTCCAAAAAATACCTCAAAAATAATCATAGTGGTGTAAAATTCAAGAATGATCAAAACATGGATACAATCAAAGCTAGTATCCGAATAGATATTTTAGACGAAAAGAAAAATTTTCATTTTTCGATGAATAGTCTTGCCGTGATTCGTGAATAAGTGTCGATATCGTGAATAGTGTCGTGATCACGTGAATAGTAACTCCGACACCAAAAGTTCCAAATTTGATAAAAACTTCAGATCAATATTTCAGCATAATGATATTGAAGAAATAATATCATTACGAAAAAAAAAAAATATCCCTTACCTCGAAAGATCAGTACTTCTAGCTGGAATACTGGATATAGGCTATAACTTGAACTTTCACCGTATAGCAATACTCAAAGTATACTCAAAATACTCACAAGAATACGCTCGATAATATAGAGAGAAAACTTGATTTCTGTGTGTGATTTTCAATTTAACCTAAGCACCCTATTTATAGGAAAATGCTTAGAACATTCAAAGCGTAAAATTTACTATAATATTAATTTATATTAAAATTTTCATATCGCCCATTTAGACTTGATTTCAAACAACTTAACATGTGATTCATGAGGCTTACAAATGTAAAAAACGTTTTTGTTAATATAAATATTTAAAACTTCCAAAATCAATTATTTGAACTCCTAACTTCAATAATTCATAATAAATAGCCCTTTTGTCGAAAATTCAAATCTCTCGAGTTTTTATAGGAAATTCAATTTTCTACAACTTTGCGTAAGAAAGTTTTCCAAATTCCAAGTAAAAATTGGGTGAAATCCATAAACGGGTGATTTTAGAGGCTATAATCAAATTTAGGATCAATAAATGGGGTCCATTTGACATGTTTAACATGTTTTAAACATTTATTGCAACAAAATACTTTTTTCTCCTCGTATACTCATATATCCCACATTCGTTGTAAAAATATCACCATTATTATATTATTAAAATATAATAATATATATATTTAAATGAATTATTTTATCAGAAAAAGATAAAATATTAATTTTCAACAATTGTCACATTAAAAATCAATATTTCCTCATCATATGAATCAATAATTAATTATTCACAAATAATATTACAGAATCACAATATTGACAACCAGTCAGTTCCCAGGAAAGAGGGGGCTTTCCAATAAGAATTTCTCCTTACTAGCGCTCAATTAGGTGACCAAACCTCTCCTTAGACAGAACTTTCTAGACATTGCCAATAATGTTATCTAATAATATTATTCAGATAATATAAATTATTGCTTCGATAATGAAAAATACTGTGTAATGACAATTATTGAAACAACGTGAAGATAAAATATCAACGCAACAATTATTGAACCAATAAAATACTGAACAGTAATTACTGTAACCATTATTGAGTAGTGCCTTCTTACGTAAGAGTCAATAATTGGTGCAATACCGTGTGCTACTGTGCAACAACGCGTATTGTGTTTTAACCACCGGGTATTCCAACAGTGTAAACGGTAACAACTACGCCGTTATTTTTAAACAACTTATATTTGTCGTTTTCTTCCTCCAATCGCTTTCCATTATGGGACCCACACATGGCTGCGCCATCGTACGAATATTCCCCGACAGTACGAATATTCCACGACCAAACGAATTTTATAACCACTTGCTTATTTTGAAATATTTGCGTATTTTACCCATAACTATCCACATTAATCACATCAACCCTTACTATTTCAAAATAATAATTAGAGGAAATTAAATTTCATTTATTAATTATTTGGGGTCTTACAACCTCCCCTCCTTATGAAATTTCATCCTCGAAATTGACATACGATGCACTGTGTTTGAAAAGGTGAGGATACCTCGCTTTCATTTCCGTTTCCAACTCCCGGTCATTTCCTCTATAGCATGGTTCCTCCACAAGACTTTAAACGTGGTATGACCTTCGTGCGTAGGACATGCTCCTTCCTATCCAAGATCTTGATGGAGTACTTCCTCATACGTTAAGTCTTGGCTATCTCGTCCGGTTCTAACTCAATAACGTGGTTCGGGTCTTTCACATATTTATGAAGTACAGATATGTGAAACACATTATGAATACGAGACATACTTGGAGGTAACGCGAGTCTATAGGCTATATTTCCTACTCGGTCAAGAATTTGAAATGGACCATTAAATCGTGGATTGAGCTTTCCTCTCTTCCCAAATCTTGTAACTCCCTTCCATGGAGCAACTCGCAACAATACATGATCCCCTATACTAAATTCCACGTCCTTTCTATGAAGATCCGCATAACTCTTTTGTCGATCTTGTGCCGTTTGTATACGTTGTCGAATCATTTGGATCTTTTCGGTAGTCATACGTACTAACTCGGGTCCCAACAATGTTGCTTCACCCACCTCATCCCAACATATTGGAGAGCGACACTTTCGTCCATATAATGCTTCGAATGGGGCCACACCTATACTTGCCTGATAACTATTGTTGTAGGAGAATTCCACCAATGGTAAATACTTATCCCAACCGCCTTGAAGTCTCAGGACACGAGTCTTAATAAATCTTCAAGAGTTTGAATAGTCCTCTCTCGATTGTCCGTCTGTTTGAGGATGGTATCTTGAATCGAATCGTAAATCCGTACCCATAGCTTTTTGCAAGTTAACCCAAAATCTTGAAGTGAATCTTGGGTTACGATCTGAAACTATGGATACTGGCATGCCATGAAACCTCACAATCTCATTTACATACATACTAGCAAGACGTTCAAGAGAATAAGGGCAAGAAATGTGCAGACTTGGTTAATCTATCAACAATAACCCAAATAGTATTTATCCCTTGAGAAACCGTGGGAAGACCCGTAACGAAATCCATGATAATGTGTTCCCACTTCCATTTCAGAATCTCAAGTGGTTGCAATGGTCCCTTAGGCACTTGATGCTCCGCCTTTACACGTTGACAAGTTAAACACGTTGAGATAAACTTTGCAATCTCTCTCTTCATATTGTTCCACCAAAATGTATGTCAAAGATCACGATACATTTTGGTACTTCCAGGATGGATTGCAAATGGTGTATTGTGTGCCTCCATCATGATCTTGTACTTTAAATCAGAATCGTTAGGAACACAAAGTCTAGAGTGGACTCGAAGTATTCCTTCTTCATCAATTCTCGCCTTAGGAATAGCACCTTCTTGTACTTTCTTCTTCATATGCATCGGCTCCCGGATTCGGTGGCTTGAGCAACCTTACTTTTTCTATTAAAGTTTGCTCTGTCGTATACTTGACATCATCGCACTTTTCGTTCTCGCATATGATCTTCTACTCAACGCTACCTACTACCACGTTCGCTTTTCAGGATGGTATTGAATAGTGTGGTCGTAGTCTTTCAATAGCTCGAGCCAACGTCATTGCCGCATGTTAAGTTCTTTTGGGTGAAGAAATATTTAAGGCTTTTATGGTGCGAATATATCTCCACTTTCTCCCCATATAGATAGTGCCTCCGGATCTTTAAGCGAAACGCATCGAGCACGCTAACTCTAGATCATGAGTAGGATAATTCCTCTCATATTCTTTAAGTTGTCGCGAGGCATAGGCTATGACTTTCCCACGTTGCATGAGAACACATCCTAACCCTTGCCCGAAGCCTCATTGAGATAACAAATCCATCCGAACCGGATGGTATTGTTAGAACAGTCTTAGAAATAAGTCTCCTCTTAAGCTCTTGGAAACTCTTCTCGCATTCTTCACTCCAAACGAATTTTTTATCCTTTCGAGTTAACTGAGTTAACGGAGTAGAGATTCGAGAAAACCCTTCCACGAATCTCCGATAATAACTAGCTAAGCCCAGAAAGCTACGACTTGATCAACCAACTTTGGTTGCTCCAACTTTGTATTGCTTCAATCTTCCCGGATCAACAGATACTCCATGTTTCGACACCACGTGCCCAAGGAATGCTACTTCCTCAAGCCAAAACTCGCATTTCTTCAACTTGGCATAAAGCTTGTTTTCACGAAGCCTTTGGAGTACCAGCTTCAAATGGTGCTCATGATCTTCACGGCTTTTGGAATATATGAGGATGTCATCAATAAAGACAACAACGAATTGATCCAAATATTCCTTGAATACTCGATTCATCATATCCATGAAAGCTTGGCGGGAGCATTAGTCAATCCAAAGACATGACTAAGAATTCATAATGCCCGTCATCGGAGTTCTAAAAGGCGGTCTTTGGAATATCCTCGATTCTAATCTTGAATTGATGATATCCGAAGCGAAGATCGATTTTTGAAAAGAATTGTGCTCCTTGCAATCTGGTCAAACAAGTCATCAATACGAGGTAGAGGATACCTATTCTTGATGGTGACATGGTTCAATTCCCGATAGTCAATATTAAAGTCGCATACTCCCCGTCTTTCTTCTTACTGAATAAAAGCAGGAGCACCCCAAGGAGATGTACTAGGATGAATGAAACCGATGTCCAACAATTTCTCGTAGTTGGACCTTTAACTCCTGAAGTTCAATAGGAGCCATTCGATATGGGGTTTTAGAAATGGGCTTTGTGCGTGTTCAAGGTTAATAAAGAATTCAACTTCACGTTAAGGGGTAGACCAGGAAGTTCTTGAAATACGTCGGGAAAGTCAATAACAACAGAATATTATTCAAATTTGACGTGTCTTTATTCAAATCCATAACATGGGCTAAGAAAGCTTGACATCCGCTTTTTAATAAGCGAATAGCTTTATGATTAGATATGATGTTGATTGATTTTAATGGTTTAGTTGCTTAAATTGCATACAAAAGTTGTTTAGGAATATGAAAGCTAACAACCTTACGAAAATAATCAATTTTGGCATGATGAGTAGTTAACCAATCAATCCCTAAAATCACATCAAAAGCAAGTATCTTTAAAGAGATAAGGTCATGGTAAGGTGATGGTGCCAACTTGAATCAAACAAGATTTAATAACAAGTGGATGTGATGAAAGTTTCTCTAACGGAGTTTTCAAAGATAGGTCAAAGTCTAATTTCTCGAGTCAAGTTTAAGCGTTGAGCACAAGCAGAGAGATAAATGAATGGGTAGCACCCATTATCTAGTAAAGTATAAACTTCACAAGAATTTATAAATAGCTTACCCGTGATCACCTCGTTTGGGTTTCCTCGCATTTTGACGGTCACAACAACGCTCTTCCAGAACCGTTGACTTTGACTTTTTCGGGGACGAGTCTTTTGAGTCACGAAATCTCCATTGAACTAGGTTTCGCTATCGTGCAATCTCGAAAGCGATATGTCCTTCCTTTCCACAATTATAGCATACACTGGAACTGTTGTGGGCGGTTTAAATCGATATGTCCCTCTCTCCCGCATTTATAGCATATGACCGGTGGTCGTTCTCCTCCTTGGAACCGATTCTTCTTTGCACCGCCGCCTCTTCACATGGTCGTTGTTGAATCTCCTCTTTTAAAATCTCCTCCCGACTCGCTTCTTCTATTTTCATGGCCATGATTACCACCCGAGTGGTTACCATTTTGTCCGCCTTTTCTTTCTCCACTTTGGTTATTGTTGTTTTGTTGATCGCTATCTACGGTATGATCCACGATTGTGGTACCTCAGTTGACCATACTCGTTATCTCGTTCTAACAATTGAGCCCTATTAACAACATCTAAATAAAGAGAAAATTTATGAGAGATGAGATACTGACGTATGCCGGGTTTCAAACCTCTCGTAAACATCCGCGTCATACACGTTTCTCATTCTCCACCAAATGAGGTGCAAACCTGGATAACTCTGCAAACTTCGCCTCGTACTGAGACACCATCATGTTGTTCTGCTCCAGTCTAATAAACTCCATTTCCTTCATATGAGCGAACACTTTCGGGAAAGTATTTGTCATTAAATAGTTTCAAACGTCTCCCAAGACATCTTTGGAAGCAATTTGGATGGGTACGCTTCATGATTCCCACCGATGAGTCCGCCTCGCCACGAAACATAAAGGTGGCGAATGGAACCTTTTGTTCCTTCGTGCATCCCAAGACATCGAATATCTTGGTAATTTGCTTGACCCATGTTTCCGCCATGATCGGATCAAAGCTTTCCCTTAAATTCTGGTGGTCCCAACTCTTTGAACTGCTTGGCTGTGACAACCCGTGAATTGCTATCATTTCCTCCTATGTTTTGAACACGAGTCTCCCTCGTCTGATTTTGCATGAACTGCAAAAAGCTTCTAAACATTGCGTCGTTCATCGTCTGATCAGTGGTGTTGTTCACAGGAGGAACATTACCGACTGTTACAGACGTTCTCGTTGGTGAGTCTGAGCGTCTCCACGGTCTCATTTCCATTGTTAATATTCTCAGTCGACATTCTCAAATACTGTCATAAAACAAGGGTTAATTAAGGAAATCAATATATCACATAATATCCCTATATACTGACCAACTATCAAATAAGCTTAGGTAGGACACACTAGCGAAGGATTTACTCGTCTCTCCCCTCCTAGTTCTATTCCCCGATCTCCCATCAGAGATCATATCCCTAAGCTCGATACCAACCGTGACACCCCCAAAATAGGTCTACATCACCCATTACGAGTTGTCAATACTGATGCGAAACAACTACAACTTTATTATTACAATAGTAAGCTGTGAGTTTAAATACGAGATATTGCCATCTGACAATATCCACATACAAATAAATCCTCATCATAATTATTGATACATTATTTTACAACAATGGTGAGGACTACTAAACAACTCTCCATAGAACTTTCATTCCATACCCCACTCAGTACTTTCGTTATATTCTCTCCTCACGAGAAGAAAAATGGAACAAAAAGGAAAAGGGTGAGCTCGACTAGCCCGATAAAGAATATTATGACTAACATAATATACAACAAAATTATCGTTAGTCTTCAAAAGGGAAAATATAATAGAATACAATAGACAACAAGTTTTAAATCAATATTCGCAATGAAAATAATAATTCATTAGAAGAGTTAAGTAGAGAATGCAAACTACTATCTTCTATGTATGAATTTTAAAGTTCATCGCTATTTTTTTTTTATCCTGTAACATCAATCAATATATATACGGGATCAAATATTCATCCTTGCACTCTGAGGCCAAGGACATTCACCGATTGGTCATGTTTATCTAAACACTGTTCATCATTTGCACTACGGGCCAAAGATATTCATCGAAATCAATCATCTTTTTTGCACTACGGGCCAAAGATATTCATCGAAATCATTCATCTTTGCACTGTGGCCAAAGATATTCAATAATATCATCATTTAAGACCGAGGATGATGAAAATAATTTTTTTTTTAAAGAAACGAATCCAATTGAAACAAAATGACAAGGATTAAGGATTAAGAATTCAGTACTTTGTTTTATCCACGTCAAAAATACCTCAAAAATAATCATAGTGGTGTAAAATTCAAGAATGATCAAAACATGGATACAATCAAAGCTAGTATCCGAATAGATATTTCGGACGAAAAGAAAAATTTTCATTTTCGATGAATAATAGTCGTATTTCGTGAATAAGTGTAAGATACGTGAATGAATAGTCTTGAGTATCGTGAATAGTAACTCAGACACCAAAAGTTCCAAATTTGATAAAACTTGAGATCAATATTTCAAAGATAATGATATTGAAGAAATAATATCATTACTGAAAAAAAAAATATCCCTTACCTCGAAGATCAAGATTTAAATTTGGAATCTTTGGATATAAGCTATAACTTGAACTTTCACCGTATAGCAATACTCAAAGTATACTCAAAATACTCACAAGAATACGCCGATAATATAGAGAGAGAAAACTTGATTTTCGGTGTGATTTTCAATTTAACCTAAGCACCCTATTTATAGGAAAATGCTTAGAACACCAAAGCGTAAAATTTAATATAATATTAATTTATATTAAAATTTTATACATATAGACTTTGATTTCAAACAACTTAACATGTGATTCATGAGGCTTACAAATGTAAAAAACGTTTTTGTTAATATAAATATTTAAAACTTCCAAAAATCAATTATTTCGGAACTCCGGAACTTCAATAATTCATAATAAATAGCCCTTTTGTCAGAAAATTCAAATCCCTCGAGTTTTTATAGGAAATTCAATTCTCTACAACTTTGCAGAAGAAAGTTTTTCCAAATTCCAAGCAGAAATTGGCCGAAATCCATAAACGGGTGATTTTAGAGGCTATAATCAAATTTCAGTTAATAAATGGGGTCCACCGACATGTTTAACATGTTTTAAACATTTATTGCAACAAAAATACTTTTTCTCCTCGTATACTCATATATCCCACATTCGTTGTAAAAATATCACCATTATTATATTATTAAAATATAATAATATATATATTTAAATGAATTATTTTATCAGAAAAAGATAAAATATTAATTTTCAACAATTGTCACATTAAAATCAATATTTCCTCATCATATGAATCAATAATTAATTATTCACAAATAATATTACGTAATCACAATATTGACAACCGAGCGGTTCCCGGAAGAGGGGGCTTTCAATAAGAATTTCTCCTTACTAGCGCGCTCGATTAGGTGACCAAACCTCTCCTTGAGGCAGAACTTTCTAGACATTGCCAATAATGTTATCTAATAATATTATTAGGATAATATGAATTATTGCTTCGATAATGAAAAAATTGTGTAATGACAATTATTGAAACAATGATATAAAATATCAACGCAACAATTATTGAACCAATAAAATCTTTGAGCAAGTAATTACCGTAACCATTATTGAGTAGTGCCTTCACGTAAGAGTCAATAATTGGTGCAATACCGTATCTTCTTGTGCAACAACGCGTATGTGTTTTAACCACCGGGTATTCCAACAAAGGTAAAGCAGTAACAACTATGCCGTTATTTTTAAACAACTTATATTTGTCGTTTTCTTCCTCCAATCGCTTTCCATTATGGGACCCACACATGGCTGCGCCATCGCATTACGAATATTCCCAAAGCGATTTAATATTCCACGACCAAACGAATATTCCCAAACAACAATGAATATTTTATAACCACTTGCTTATTTTGAAATATTTGCGTATTTTACCCATAACTATCCACATTAATCACATCAACCCTTACTATTTCAAAATAATAATTAGAGAAAATTAAATTTCATTTATTAATTATTTGGGGTCTTACAAGGAGGCTATCCTGTCGGTGTTTGATTACTGGACTCATAGGGAGACTAATTCCAACGAGGCTCAGGAAAGGCACCACCCAGATTCGCTCCAGTTGAAAGACCGGATTAACTTCCCGTCAAGTAGATTGTGATGATCTGGGAACCTTCATGCCAAAAAGCCGCGAGAGTAAACCTAAGATAGGTCAGCCTCTAATAAACCAAACGCGAAGGGAAGTCTCTTTATATTTTCCAATTTAAATTACTTGTAATTTCAATTACTTTTCAATCTCAATGTAATAGAAAATATGAAGGAATATGTGTACATGCATATTAAAACCTGACATGCTATCTTGTCTTATAAACATCTTACATCCGTTTTATAGGATAATATTCCTAAAACGGATACATCACATAGCATGTAACATTTATACATTCCCTAAGACTAAACTACGTAAGTCTTTTTGTAGGGAAACAATTGGGCCTGTTACCCGTTCAAAATCTAAAAAGGCCACGAGCCTACAGCCAATTATGTCTTCATCTGACCAGCCTGATCCTACTCCTGTCTCTCTCAAGGAGTTCGAAAGATTAAGCTATCAAATTACAAAGTTGGCTTTTATGCTCAAAGAACTACACCAATCTACTCAGGGTCCAAAAATACCCATCTACACAGAATCCCCTACACATGGAGGAACCCAAGGCCAAACAATGCCTACTCAATCAGAGTCATTCATACCAGGGGGCAGTCAGGGTATTGGCAAAAAGATGGAAACCTAGATACCTAAACCTCATTCTAATAAAGAAATCACAAATCTTAGGGATGATCGAGAAACTAGGGATATAAGAAAGAAAGTCCAACTAATGGAGGAAACCATCAAATTCAATCATCAAAATTTGGAAACTATGGTAGTGTCAACTATTCAGATCTGTGCATATTCCCAGGGGCTCGATATCCTGACAAATTCAAAGTCCCAGAGTTTGAAAAGTACAATGGGGTAGGCGATCCCTATACGCACCTGAAAGTGTACATTGGCGAACTGGGGTCTTATGCGGAAGATGAAAGCCTCAAAATGCAACTTTTTCAAAAGAGTCTCACTGGAGAGGCTAAAGCCTAGTATGCTCGACTTGATAATGCCAAAATTCACAACTGGGAAGAATTGGCCCACGCCTTTCTAAATCAGTATAGTTTTCAGTCACAAATGGCACCGGATCGATACCAAGTGACTAAAGTCAAAAAGAAAAGTACTGAATCTTTTCGAGAATATGCCCAGAGGTGGAGACATCTAGCAGCGCAAGCCATTCCATCAATGACGAGAACTGAGATGGTAATGACGTTTATTGATATCCAAGAGGCTCCTTACTATGAGAGGATCCTAGCAGACATAGGAAAGCCATTCTCGGAAATGATCAAACACAGAGAAATGACAGAGATGGGCCTGAAGGCAGGCAAGATTAAAGACTTCACTACCTTGGAAGCAGTTGCCAAACATATACAGACTGGCAAGTATGCGAGCGATCCCAAAGGTGTACCCGATAAAGGCATTAAAGATGTATCCCTTGTTGTACAGGGGAAAGCTAGGAGACCAACCTACAATCCCCACCCCCCCCCCCATTTGGAAAAAGCAAGACAATCTGCCATCTCAACCACAGACTGTATTCAACCAATGCCCAGATAGGAAAAGAAAATTTAAAAGATTGGAAAATAGGGTATTCACTCCACTTAGCGATTCCCTTGAAAATGTATTGGAGATATTAGTGGATCACAAGAAAATTATAGAACTGGCTCCACCTCTGGAACCCGGGAGCAAAAGATACAATCCAAGCCAAAGATGTTACCACTTAGGGTCTCCAGGACACGTTACACAAGATTGTTGGTCTTTAAAGCATAAAATTTAAAATCTGATCGAAAGTGGCAGTATTGTGGTCCAACAACCTGATCAACAAAATGTCAACACCAACCTTCCATTGTAGCATGATACAGGGGAAGTAAACATGATCGGGTCAGGAAGCGCTGAAATATATCCAATTCATAAGTGCATACGAAGGATAGAGGACTACCCCCAAAGGCACAAATCAAATGTTCTAAAGTGGGAAAACTCAGAGGAGGGTATGATAGTAATGAAAAAATTAGAGACGATCCAGAATCAAGTAAATCTGCTAGCTAAGATGATAGTGCGCTAACATCAGAATACGAGGCAGTTTTTCACTCAACTATCAGAAGGACAAGAAAAGGGGGATGATAAAATTGTTAGAAGATCTCGCCAACGGAAAAATTGCTCGGGGGAATGCGAATTATCAAAGAAGAAAGATCAAACAACCTCCACAAGAGTCCAAAAATTCACCCCTCTAAGCAAATCCAATGAAGAAATGCTACACTTTCTGATAAGCGAATGAAGGATTACTGAGTTGCTGCCTCCTATAAATCCCAAGATAAAGAGTTATGATTCCACCAAGATATGTCTCTACCATTCTAACTCACTTGGACATACGACTGAGAAATGCTGGTCTTTACGACATAAAATCCAGGATCATATTGAAAATGGTGAGCTGGAGATAGAATTCCCCATGACCAAAAAAGGCAAAAAGGAAATAAAAAGCTTAAGATGTCCACTCGAGACAGGCAGTTCAGATGAGGTGAAGGCTACGAGCGATAATCCTGGAAGAACACAAGATGCACTGATCCTAATGCATCGAATGATAGAGGAGACATGGGAATCCCCAAAAGATATTCCTTCGCCAACATCAAGCATCTTCTGGTCCAAAGATAGTAACCACATTCCTGATTTTATAACTTTGGATGATGCGAAGGAAATACTAATCCTTTCCAAGGAAGAAAAAGCCAAAAAGGAAAGTTCCTTGCAAGAAATTGTGACGCCCCCAAAATAGGTATACATCACCCATCCTGAGTCGCCAAATACATGGTACAAAATTTAAACACAACTTAATTATACAACAATCGTGTAACATACGACAAAACATAATCTAAGAGTTTTAATAAGAATATTATCATCCAGACAATATCCACACTCAATGGAGTCCTCATTACATTTATTGTCACACTATTTTACAGAATAGTGAGGATTACTATCTTCTATGATTTAAAAAGTTTTTCATCAACTTTATCGCTGAGACTCAGCCTAATAAATAAAATCGAATCATCCCTGAATCACGGCCAAGGATATTCATGTAATCATCAATGCTCATGATTATACCGAATAATCCCTGGTCATAATCATACCAACAACTGTTCATCAATGAACTACATGCCAATGAGGACTTTCTCCACATCATTCGTCACATTACGGTCATGATTATACCGAATAATCCCCGATCATAATCATACCAAGTCCATCTAAGCACGTAAGCCAAAGATGATTTTCATCGCAATATAAGCATGAGGATGATGACAATGACATAATAATTCAATAAAATAAGTTCACGGATAAATTTTAAAGATTTATAATTTAATTTATCCAGAAATCAATAACGTCCAAATTGTCAACATGATACCACTTTGTGGAGTAACATTCAAGAATGCTCAGAAGAATATTTCCATGAAAAGATACTGGATGAAGCGCAAATATCCAGGATATTCTACTAATTTCATGGAGTATAGAAGCCAAAACTTTAACCAACTGAGTATAATAGAATATATAAAATTGCAAATGGATTTTCGCCCGCCATGCGATAATCCACGTAGACAGATCATTTTCACAATTTAATAAGGAATGAATACGAAGGATCATTCACCGTGCATGCTATAATCCACATAGACAGGTTATTCCAACAGAATAATAAAAAATGGAATAACATAAGAATTCACCATGCGTGCGGTAGTCCGCATGCATGTGTTATTCAATAGAATAATAAAGAATGGAATAATGAAGAAGAATTCACCATGCATGCGGTAGTCAGCGTGAGACATGTTATTCCAACGAGAATAATAAAGAATGGAATAATGTAAGAATTCTTCCAATGTAATAATAAAGAATGGAATAATGAGAAGAATTCATCATGCATGCAGTAGTCCGCGATAGACATATTATTCAACAGAATAATAAAGAATGGAATAATGAAGAATTCACCGAGGCATGCGATAGTCATACAGCACGAAGTTATTCCAACGAGAATAATAAAGAATGGAATAACAACCCCCTTACGAGTATTGAAAGAAATAACTCTCTTCATGAATACGAAAGAAATAATACTCATTACCTTAGAAGAAAACTGGATACTGGAATAGTGAGGTAGCAGACTTCTCTTCTTCTTTCTATCTATAATTTTTCTCTATAATAATTGCTCTATAGCTTTAGTGAATTGGTGAAAAATAATGAAGGAATGAGCTTCTATTTATAGAAAAATATAGTTTCAATAATTGCACATTTTGGGGCTCGAAATATTATAGTATAATACCTTCCTTTTTTTCTTCATTTTTAATTTAGTCTTGCAAGTATTATCAAACTTGCACAGCCTTCCCTAATAGTAAATCATGTGAATTAATAGTTAATTCATGTGACTCAATAGTATAATCATGTGAAAAAAACTAATTACAGTATAATACCTTCATCTATACCTCCATTTTTAATTTAGTCATGCAAGTATTATCAATCTTGCATCAACTCCCCTAATAGTAAATAATGTGAATCAATAGTAAATCATGTGACTCAATAGTTCTTAACATGTGAAAAAAAATAATTACAGTATAGTACCTTCATCTATACCTCCATTTTTAATTTAGTCATGCAAATATTATCAATCTTGCTCAAATTTCCCTAATAGTAAATTATGTGAATCAATAGTACACACATGTGAACACATAGTTATAAGCATGTGAATTAATAGCAATTAATTGCTCATTTATCCGGTGAATTACCCGATTGGTCAATATAACCTCCAGACATCAATTATTATCGAAATAAATGTCGATTTCCACTAACACTAATAATTCCCACACAATGGAACTATCAATTTCATCTTTAATCAACACGAACTTATTCATCATTAATATTAATATTTAACAACCAAGTCGTTCCTAGGAAAGAGGGGGCTTTCCGATAAGGATTTCTCCCTATTGGCGCGCAATTAGATTATCTAACCTCTCCTTGACAGAACTTCTAGACATTATCAATATTGTAAATAATAATATGAATAATTTTGTCGTCTCAATTATTGATTTAATAATATATCATATTATGCAGATGATACTGTGACAATAATTGAATCAATAATATGAGAGATATGATGCAGCAATTACTATAGCAATAATTGAGTGACTTCTCACATAAGCATCAATAATCAATATCGTGTACTACTATGCAACCACGCGTATTACTGTACTTTTACTACCGTGTAGTTCAACAGTTTTAACGGTAACACTTTCGCCTTTATTTTTATAAAAAGATAATTATTTCGTTTTCTTACTACAACAATACTTTCGTTGTGGGGTCCACCAATGATTGTGCTGTCGTACGGATATTCTCCTACAAAAAGAATATTTTATAACAAGTTGCATACTTTGAAAAATTTTCACATATCACCCTTAACTTTAACCTTTTATCAATCTAACCATTTAAGAAATAAAATAATAATTATAAGAAAATTGAATACTTTCATTTCATAAAATTTGGGGTCTTACAATCTCCCCTCCTTATGAAATTTCGCCCTCGAAATTTACGTACGTACTTGGTATGCCGAAGAGGTGAGGATACCTTGACTTCATTTCAGATTCTAACTCTTGATGTATAACCTTTGAGTGTCGAATGTGATCCTTCTTATCCAAGATTTTAACACGTATCTCCTTATACGTTAAATCTTCTGTTATCTCGTCTAATTCCAATTTCAATAATGTGGTTCGGGTCATCCACATATTTACGTAACATCGATACGTGAAAAACGTTATGAACACGCGACATACTTAGCGATAAGACGAGTCTATAGACCACAGTTCCTACTCGATCGAGTATTTCAAATGAGCCAATTAAATCGAGGGTTGAGATAACGCCTTCTTGAACATTCTTCTTCACATTCATCAGATTCAGGTGTGTAGCTTGAGCGGCTTTAACTTTATTAATTAAAGTCAATTCTACTCGTATATTCGTTATCTTCACGTGGGTCCCTAGAGTCTTTAACTCTATCTTCATCATTTGTAACTTATACGAAATGGGTTTTGTGTTAACAACATTGCACTAAGAACGCGATACGATCTTCTACTCAACGCCGTACCTACCACGTTCACTCTTCCACGATGATATTGAATGGTACGATCGTAATCTTCAACAGTTCTAGCCAACGTCTTTGGCGCATTATACGTTCATTTTGGTTGAAAAAATATTTAAGGGTTGAAGAAATGGGTTTTGTACTGGGGTCAATACAAAATTTGATTTCACGTTCTTGGGGTAGGCCAGGAAGTCTTCAAGAATACGTCAGGAAATTTATTAACAATAAAAATGTCATTCAAAACTGTGACTCTCATCCAAGACTTGGATAGTACATCACATTGATACCTATCAACTTGTCATCGTCATTCATGACGTCGCCTACAGAAAGTCTGGCTTCGGTGCATTCCACACAAGGAAATCAACAACGAAAGGATCGGGGCTCTTTACTTATGGCTTGATATGACAATGATTGACTTTAGTGGTTTGGTTGCTTGAATTCGCATAATAGGTTGGTTAGGAATATGAAAGCTAACAACCTTACGAAAAGCATGATGAGTAGTTAACCAATCGATTCCTAAAATCACATCAAAGGCAAGTATTTTCTAAGAGATAAGATCGACAGGTAACGTGAGGGTATCGATTTGAATCAAATAAGATTTATAAATAGTGGAGGTAACGAAGGTTTCTCCTAACGGAGTTTCAACAGATAAGTCAAAGTCTAATTTCTCCGGAGTAAAATTTAAACGTTGAGCGCAAGCAAGAGAGATAAAAGAATGGGTAGAACCGGTATCTAATAAGGTATAGACTTCGCAAAAATTTATAATTAACTAACCCGTGCTAACTTCGTTTGGGTTACTCTCTTTTTGAGAAGTCACGAAAAATCCTCTTCTTGAAACCACCGACTTTGTTTTGTCCATATCCGCCTTTGGTGCCACCGTCCCTGCTAGACTTGATTTCGCTACAGGACAAAATTGAACTATGTGACCGTCTTTTCCATAACTAAAACATACCTTGGAAGCCTGTGAATAGTTTGGACTTATGTGTCCCTCCTCTCCGCATCTATAGCATTTAATTGGCGGTCGTTCTCCTCCCCTAGAATTTGTTGCTGGTGTTGATGTTGCTGCTGACGTCTTCCCATCATCGTTAAATCTTCTCTTCTTGAATTTTCCACTTCTATTATCTTGTCCATGATTACCACCGAAGTGGTTACCATTTCTGGCATGATAATTTCCTCCACGATGGTTATCATTGTTTCGATGACCGTTGCCACCGGTACGATTATTATCGTGTTGTTGGTCGTTACCTTTTGGTTGGACCGACTCATTATCGCGCTCCAATAATTGAGCCCTATTCACAACATCTGAATATAAACAAAGTTTGTGAAAAATGAGGTATTGACGTATTTTGGGTTTCAAACCTCTTAGAAACATTCGCGTCATTTTCTCCTCATTATCGACCAAATGGGATGCAAATCGGGATAACTCGAAAAACTTAGCCTCGTATTGCGATACAGTCATATTGTTTTGCTCCAACTTGATGAACTCTACCTCCTTCATGTGACGAATACTTTCGGGAAAGTACTTGTCGTTGAACAATTCTTGGAACTTCTCCCAAGACATCTTGAGTGCATCAGGCTGGGTACATTTTACAGATTCCAACCAATAATCTGCCTCTTCACGCAACATAAAGGTGGCAAAGGGAACCTTTTGCTCCTCAGAGCATCCCAAGACATCAAATATCTTGGTGATCTGCTTTAACCACGTCTCCGCCTTAAGTGGTTACGCTTTCCCAAAAACTCCAGTGGTCCCGGCTTCTTGAAGCGCTTAGCGTTGACCGGTAGATGGTTGCCATTGTTTCCACCGCATTTTGAGCAGAGTCTCTCTCTACTTTGATGTTGCATAAATTGCATAAAGCCTCTGAACATCCCATCGTTCATCATTTCATCGGTGCTGCTGTTTACCTGAGGATTATTGTCTTCCTATTGCACATTATCCTGGGTATTGATTGTTGGTGACTCAACGGTCTCATGTGCTTCATTGCTTATCTCAATATTTTCAGATGCCATTCTCAAACACTTTCACAAAACAAGGGTTAATTGACATATCACATATTATCCCTATACTCTGACTGACCAATTAAATACCAAATAAACTTAGGTAGGTCATACTAGCGAAGGAATTCTCGTCTCTCCCCTCCTAGTTCTTGTCTCACATCTCAGCCAGGGATCATATCCATAAGCTTTGATACCAACTGTGACACCCCCAAAATAGGTATACATCACTCATCTTGAGTCGCCAAATACATGGTACAAAATTCAAATACAACTTAATTTTACAACAATCGTGTAACGTACGACAAAACATAATCTAAGAGTTTTAATAAGAATATTGTTATCCAGACAATATCCACACTCAATGGAGTCCTCATTACATTTATTGTCACACTATTTCACAGAATAGTGAGGACTACTAAAACAACCATCTGAACCGTCAATCCGTTCCCCGACTCGTCCCAGCTATATTCTCTTTTTCTGAAGAGAACAGTGAAAAAAAGGGTGAACTCAACTAGCCCAGTAAGAAATATTATGACTAAGATAATGCAGAATAAATTATCCTTAGCCTTCAATAGTATAACAACTGATAGAATATAATAGACAACAAGTTTTAGATCAACAACTGCAGCGGAATAAGCAATCCATTAGAAGAGTCAAGTAGAGCATAAAATCTACTATCTTCTATGATTTAAAAAATTTTCATCAACTTTATTGCTGAGACTCAGCCTAATAAATAAAATTGAATCATCCATGCATCACGGCCAAGGATATTCATGTAATCATCAATGCTCATGATTATACCGAATAATCCCTGGTCATAATCATACCAACAATTGTCCATCAATGAACTACATGCCAATGAGGACTTTCTCCACATCATTTGTCACATTACGGTCATGATTATACCGAATAATCTCCGGTCATAATCATACCAAGTCCATCTATGCACGTAAGCCAAAGATGATTTTCATCGCAATATAAGCATGAGGATGATGACAATGACATAATAATTCAATAAAACAAGTTCAAATTTTAAAGATTTATAATTTAATTTATCCAAAAATCAATAACGTCCAAATTGTCAACATGATACCGCTTTGTGGAGTAAAATTCAAGAATGCTCAGAAGAATATTTCCATGAAAAGATACTGGATGAAACGCAAATATCCAAGATATTCTACTAATTTCATGGAGTATAGAAGCCAAAACTTTAACCAACTGAGTATAATAGAATATATGAAACTGCAAATAGATTTTTGCCCGTCATGCGGTAATCCACGTAGACAGATCATTTTCACAATTTAATAAGGAATGAATACGAAGGATCATTCACCATGCATGCGGTAATCCACATAGACAGGTTATTCCAACAAAATAATAAAGAATGGAATAACATAAGAATTCACCATGCATGCGGTAGTCCGCACAGACAGGTTATTCCAACAGAATAATAAAGAATGGAATAACAGAAGAATTCACCATGCATGCGGTAGTCCGTGTAGATAGGTTATTCCAAATGAATAATAAAGAATAGAATAATGAAGAATTCACCATGCATCTTTGTAATCAGCGTGAGACAAAGTTATTCCAACGTAATAATAAAGAATGGAATAACTGAAGAATTCACCATGCATGCGGTAGTCCGCATAGACAGGTTATTCCAATAGAATAGTAAAGAATGGAATAACAGAAGAATTCACCATGCATGCGGTAGACCGCGTAGACATGTTATTCCAACAGAATAATAAAGAATGGAATAAGAGAAGAATTCACTAGGCATACGATAGTCCACACAGACATGTTATTCCAATAAAATAATAAAGAATGGAATAACAGAAGAATTCACCAGGCATGCGATAGTCCGCACAAACAGGTTATTCCAACAGAATAATAAAGAATGGAATAACAACCCTTACGAGTATTGAAAGAAATAACTCTCTTCATGAATACGAAAGAAATAATACCTCTTACCTTAGAAGAAAACTGGATACTGGAATAGTGAGGTAACAGACTTCTCTTCTTCTTTCTCTCTATAATAATTGCTTTATAGCTTTAGTGAATTGGTGAAAATAATGAAGGAATGAGCTTCTATTTATAGAAAAATATAGTTTCAATAATTGCACATTTTGGGGCTCGAAATATTACAGTATAATACCTTCCTCTTTTTCTTTATTTTTAATTTAGTCCTGCAAGTGTTATCAAACTTGCACTACCTTCCCTAATTGTAAATCATGTGAATTAATAGTTCATTCATGTGACTCAATAGTATAATCATGTGAAAAAAACTAATTATAGTATAATACCTTCATCTATACCTCCATTTTTAATTTAGTCATGCAAGTATTATCAATCTTGCATTAACTCCCCTAATAGTAAATAATGTGAATCAATAGTAAATCATGTGACTCAATAGTTCTTAACATGTGAAAAAAAATAATTACAGTATAGTACCTTCATCTATACCTCCATTTTTAATTTAGTCATGCAAGTATTATCAATCTTGCACAAATTTCCTTAATAGTGAATCATGTGAATCAATAGTACACACATGTGAACACATAGTTATAAGCATGTGAATTAATAGCAATTAATTGCTCATTTATCCGGTGAATTACCCAATTGGTCAATATAACCTCCAGACATCAATTATTATCGAAATAAATGTCGATTTCCACTAACACTAATAATTTCCACACAATGGAACTATCAATTTCATCTTTAATCAACACGAACTTATTCATCATTAATATTAATATTTAACAACTGTGTCGTTCCTGTGAAAGAGGGACTTTCCGATAAGGATTTCTCCCTATTGGCGCGCAATTAGATTATCTAACCTCTCCTTGACAGAACTTCTAGACATTATCAATATTGCAAATAATAATATGAATAACTTTGTCGTCTCAATTAATAATTTAATAATATATCATATTATGCAGATGATACTGTGACAATAATTGAATCAATAATATGAGAGATATGATGCATCAATTACTGTAGCAATAATTGAGTATAACTAAGTGACTTCTCACATAAGCATCAATAATTAATATCGTGTACTACTATGTAACCACGCGTATTAATGTACTTTTTGTTGGGTTTGATATGTAAAACGCAATGAAATTGAACAATTCAAAGTAATTTTCGAAACCCCAAAAAGCAGGATCCATGCGAAAATCAATTAATTCGGAGGATAGAAATTTTACCGATTTGATTTGCTAGAACCGATCCAAATTCGAATCTCCAACGCAATTCAAGTGGACTGCGTCTCTACGGTATCCACACAAACGCTATGCACGAATCGTCCTATGATCTGCAGAAGAAGGAAGTGTGGTACTAGCCACCAAGGATGGATTTCTGATTTTTTTCTCTCTAGTCTCTCTCTAAAGAGTGGCTAGGGTTTGGATTAATGAAGTGAGTTTATTTCAAAGTGGAGGCTACATATCATATATATAGCGTAATTAAAACCACTATTCAAAACCCTAATTTGTAAAATCCAATTATATATATATATATATATATATATATATATATATATCTTAATTAAGTCTTACTTAATTAATATACCTATATATATATAAATTATCCTATTAATTTAAATTGTAATTTAAATCATATCAATCACATTGATATATTTAAATCCTTTAAATTAATTCCCTTTTAATAACGTTACATGTGTGTGACCTATAGGTTATTATTACGTTGGCAATAATTTTAAAATCATATTATAAAATTATAAGCAAAGTGAGCTGACATCTAGTAATGCATCACTTTGCTACCCAAGTAATAATAAGATCGATGATTCGATGCAACCTTTTCGTGACCAATGTTTCAATGTAATCTAATCCTTTTAACCTTAATATCTAAGATTAAACTCGAGTCATGGAATCTGTCATACTCTTCATAATTTAATCAATTTTCTTGATCAATGAGTAGACTATATGAAACAAATCACTATTTGAGCATGGCATATGCATTTCATAGTCCTACTCAATCAAGAGGCCTATGGATATCATCACTAATATATAGGAAGGTTAAATTCCATCTAGATCACTCATATTCCTCACACGATTCATGATGTACCCAATAATCACCTTTATAGTCCACCACGTTAAAGGTGACATTTGATGATATCAAAGTACATAAATTCCGTGTAGTAATATAGTGATTTCGGAGTTGGAGGACCATTACATCATTGTCACTATGAGAAATTGCCAATGACATTTTACAAAATATTCCACATAGAATTCTCATGGTGGGTACATCCGAAGACATCGTTCTCTAACATGTACCTATGCATTGACTTAATATCTCATATATTTATGACCATTGAGATTTGGCCAAATTCGATCCACATACTAGTCTCAATGCATTATTGTTGTCCCATCAACAATGATACTCGATTAGGGACATTTAAAAACAAATTGATACTAATAGTAATTATATAATCTCATGTTCAAGTCACATACTTGCAACTATATAATTTGTATCACTATTCTAAGGATTTTTATTATGTTGTCATTTATATAACGCAGTAAATAAAATCATAATAAAAGCATTCATTTATGCAATCAAATGTAATATCAAAACGTTAAGCAATTATATCAAATAATTGGCCTCTAGGGCATAATCTCTAACACTTTTACTACCGGGTAGTTCAACAGTTTTAACGGTAACACTTTCGCCGTTATTTTTATAAAAAGATAATTTTGTCGTTTTCTTACTACGACAATACTTCCGTTGTGGGGTCCACCAATTATTGTGTCGTCGTACGAATATTCCCTGTTAAAACGAATATTCTCCGACCAATCGAATATTTTATAACAACTTGCTTTCTTTGTAAAATTTTCACATATAACCCTTAACTTTAACCTTTTATCAATTTAACCATTTATGAAATAAAATAATAATTATAAGAAAATTGAATACTTTCATTTCATAAAATTCGGGGTCTTACAGAAATGCAACCACAGTTCGAGGGAGATTTCATAGTCGAATCCTCTCAATCCCAGGAAAAATGCAAAGGAACAGATGAAGGAAAAGGTGGTGAGGTTATCGGAGAAGCCAACCAATTGAAGAATCAAGAGTTTATCGCTTTTTACGATAGGTCCAGTTCAAGTGTCCTTGAGGAACATATTAAATCAGGAAGTGATCAAGTTATGGGTATAAGTGAAGATATTCAGAATCAAGAGGTAACCTCTATCGTGAGCCTTGAAGGAAACATAACCACTGACAACTAGACTATCAAGCCTCAGCTAGCCAAGAAGGTGTAGATCCAGAGGATACAGTTGTGAGTTCCAAAAGATTTTGGGACTAAGATCAATTTTTTTCATGATATGCCTTTTATTTTCCATGCATGTAAGTATTGAAAAAAAAAGAGAAAAAAAAAGAAAAAAAAAGAAAAAAAGAGAAAAAAAATCAAAAATCAAATCAGTCAGGTTTCAGTTCATAGGGGCGAACTACGTCGATATGATCTCCCTGATACACGGGAGTACGTAGGTAATCATATGTTATATGGCACGGTCGCAATAAAAAAACAACAAAAACATTTCTGCCCTTTCTCTAGAAAAACAAACAAAAACACTTCTACCCTTCCCTACACAAACAAAAACTACAAAAATACTTCTACAACCTTCTTCATCAATAAAGCTTCTACACCCATTTACACCTTTCACATTCAGCGTTGAACCTCTTAAACCAGGTTCGAACTACACAGACCTGATCTCCTCTTCAATAGGAGTACGTAGGTAGCCATTTATGGTGCGGTCTAAACCTCAAAAGAAACATCCAAACCCAAACATCAATCCCAAGTCTACGCCCAAGAACAACCCTCTAAATTAGCGACCCATGTCGAGAAGACCCAACAACACTTCAATGTAATTCCATTAATTTTGGCAAAAATCCCAGAAAGGAAGAAACAACGATACACTAAGACAACCAACAGCGAGGACCTTCAAAGAGCCGACATCCTCAATCACAAGTCTTCATCAAATCACAAGAAAACCATCATAGTCGATTACGGGAACAAGTCAGGAACAATGATTGAGGGCATCAAAGCCCAAATCCACTACCTGTTCATCATCCGGTATAGAGGTAATAGCCTCTTACGATCTCAGCATCCTATCAAAGTAACTATCCCAGACAACAAGCAAGGCTGGAGCAATTTCAACATTGGCGACAACCCGATATTGGGACCCTTACAACAAGACTTGGGCAATCTCGAAAACCGCGACAACTCAACACTGGGGCATTTATCAACCATCCTAAAGAGAAAAATGCACCAATCAGCACCATCATCATGGTACATCATCATCAAAGCTTCCCTCATATCATCTCACTGGCGATTCAGATATTGCTCACTCACGATTTGATCAATAAGGAGAGTTTCTCATATGAATCCCCGTCATCAACATACGAAAGAACTGAGGCATTTTTTGATTCCAGGAAATGGAAGGAGTTTAAGGCGGGTTTAAGCCTCTCATCAAAAGAAAGGAACTCATGAAAGAAATCATGGCGACATAAGCATGCCCCTACAAAAGAAGGGGAAAATTCTCAAAAAAAATTCTTAACTCAGGAGCAGAAGGCCAATGACGAAAGGTATAACGAATCAAATCTACATCATCAACTGTGCCAACTGGCATCGAATCCTCACAAGTCAAAGCCTCTACATCAGAGTTCAAATTTGGGCAACAAAAGAATGAGCTGCACCTTCCTGGGATATCAACGGCATTCAGGTCATCAGTTTAGCCGGGTTGCGAATCAGACGCTCAAGGAAATGGGGCACAAGCACCCAACAGCGAAAGGAAACTCCAAATCACCTCAAAAAGGGTGAGAAAGAATTCTACACCATACAATTTATAATCTGCATGAACCTAAGATGATAGACTCTTAAGAAAATCTAGATCATCACATCATGCATGATCTGCACATGTGAAAATGCGCTACATCAACGTACATCTCTATCAAGCGTGATATCAGGCAGAGTCTGGTGAAGCAAACCTTTGCATCTTACTTCGGCAAAGGTATCGGAAGATCCGGTATTCAAAACCATTGGCATCAATTCAGCGCAACATCAATACAGTTCAGTGATGAAAGCTTTGTATACCACCGTTCGAGTGGGAACCAAAACAGTTTGGCGATGTCAGCATATTCAACTACCAGCAGGGTAGGATCCATTATCAAACTACCATCAGGGTAGGCACCATTGTAAACTACCAGCGTATACATCGGGAAGGTCTGGTGATTTCAAAACGTCATCCCCAGTAGAGATGTGAAAAACATCTCAATTTATCTACATCAAACAGGCATTAGCGACACTGACAAAAAGCCAAACAGTTGTAGTCAACACCAGCATAGGCATCAGTAATCCTCGGTAAAGGTAAAACAATTTGCGAAAGCATTTTAACATTCATCATAACATTCATTACATTACGATTTGTGATTTGTCATTTGTGATTTGCGATATGCGAAATGCAATTGCGAGTTGTGAAGTATGATTGGCCAAAAGCGAAGTGCGAAATGCGATGTGCGATTTGCGAACTGCAATTTGTGAAAACATTTTAACATTCATTACATGGCGATTTGTATAATTAAAAATACCTTGTCATATTTCAAGTGTCTACTAATCTTTATCATGTCCATTCTATTTCATTGCATGAACATGATAAAGAGGGGCATCTGTAGACACTCAAAATTTTGTTTTCCTGTTACTAACTATGTAGGAGGACAAAAGCGTCTTTTTCACATTCCAGAGATAACCCTGGAGCACCACAACATCAATTCCAACCCCAGAAATAGCCCCAGGAGATCCAATTTCCAACCCAGAGATAACCCCGGGAAAGCAGTTTCCAACCTTGGAGATGACCCCGGGAAAGTCAGTTCCAACCACAGAAATAACCCCGGGAGATTAAGTTCAATGTCCGGAATCAACCCCGGATGGGCAAGCCAACCTCAAAGATAACCCTGAGGACATTCAGGGTCAACAAAATGACAATCTCAGAGATAACCTTGGGAAAAACCCGCTACAACTATGCAAAAAATTGGAGATAACCCCAGGAGGGGCAAAATGGTCATTTTGCCAACTCAACTTCAAATCAAATCAAATACACTCATGTCAACTCATATTGCTTCAAAATAAGTCCCCAAAGAACCATATCTCAACTTCTGAGTGCAAACTACATAAAACAGCTTAACGGACTACCTAACAAAGCCTCGGAAATGCTATTTCGGTCATGGACCCATATTCTCAAAATAAAAAAAGGGCCAATCCTATGTCATTGAATAACTCTCAGAAAGAGCTTTCCAGAATGGTATGGCATGCTTCCATCGGACTCCCGGATTGAAAGTTATGAAGTTTCGAGCGAACAACAAGTTGTTTACTGCGCGTACTTCGAGACGGCGGGACCCACACTACCCGGGGCACCCCAGGCTGCCGCAGGTACACCTGCGGTACCCCCCTCTATAAATAGAGGGCTTGGGGTGGCCATATTTGCAAGAAAAAAAATGCGAGGAAGCCCTGTCTAATTTGTTCTGTACACACCCCATATTGAGTGTTTTCTCATTTTAAACACCTATTAGTTCACATATAGCTATATTTTACCTGCGGGAGGTGAGTGTTTATCCATATAGAGTCATAGAAGCCTACTTTGGCCGCCCACTATAAGCCTTCTCACACTCTATAAAGCCTTTCTCTTCATCTTTGTAGATATTATTCTTCACATTGAGAGTCGTGTTGTGTATGTATGTCTGGACTTCAGTCCGTGGTTTTCATTTCTATCTATAAATATATACTTATATATGTATATATTTATATATGGACTAACATTATCGAGTTATGCCTCGATTGAGTCTAGACTTATGTCTGGAGCGTTTAATTGCTTTTTTATATATATTTACATTTCTGTCAGGCCTGTAGTTTACTTTGAGGCCTTTTACTGCTTTATTTACATTTAGTCCCGCTTGGAGTTTACTTCGTGGCGGTTGATAAATCTTCTGACTTTATTTACATTTCGATCCCCATGGAGGTGCTTCGTGGTGGTTGATCATGTCCATATATATATATATATATATATATATATATATATATATATATATATATATATATATATATATATATATATTTACAACTTTTATATATATAACTGCTATATCGCTTTTCATATAAAAATTGCGGCATCATGTGAGCCTAGAAATCATGTGATCACAGATTCAGTCTACTGAATCTAGATTTAGTTCCCGTGATGGACATTTTCAGTTGTAAGCAGCTTGTACATTATTTATGGTGTTTGAATTTCTTTAGATGGCTGTCATGCCCATGAGGAGTTCGGCACTACTGTATATTATTTTCTCGAAGATGCTTCGCATCTCGAAATTAAAAGCAAACAAGCCGAACATTTAATAATAAAATGGAAGTATGAAAAGGTCTCAATTCCTATTGAGCACAAGGTTTGAAAAACCTCTTTTTATAAAACTTCATTGGTATATCATGTTTAAAATTGAATTTTTCTATAAATTCAAACCCTTTATAGATAGGTGCGAACGAGGCCTCGCACTACTTTCAAATAAATTGCACATTGATCCACACACACACACACATTCATATAACAATTTCTTGAAAAGTGGCGGTCACCGTGGCAACACGGATGTCGGGGGGTGCCTAAAACCTTCCCTCCGCATAATCAAGCCCCCGAACCCAAATGAATCTCGGTTTCACAGACACATTTAGCGGTGTTACATCACTGGGTCAATGTGCAAACCTTTTTCAGTTGCATTGGTGCAACCAGTTAAAAACACCAACTGACGACTCTTAAAGTTAAATCGTCGACATTACACATGTCGAACTTTTTTCACTTGTTTTTTCAAACAAATCTCACATAACATGAGACCACCAAAGAACAAGAACAGAAAAGGGACAAATAAAAATCCCGACGTCGACAATAGTCAGGACTACTATGGCTACCATCTCGGACCGTCACTCTATTCCCCGACTAATCCCGGCTACGTTCTCATTTCCTGAAGAAAACAATGAAAGCAAAAGGGTGAGCTCAACTAGCCCTGTAAGAAATATTATGACTAAGATAATACAAAATAAATTATCGTTAGCCTTCAACAGTGTTAAACTAATAAACAACAAGTTTAACTGCAGCGAAACAAGCAATCCATTAGAAGAGTCAAGTAGAGCATAATATCTACTATCTTCTATGATTTAAAAAGTTTATCATAAATTTTATTGCTGAGACTCGACTCAATAAATAATCCACATCACTGAATTATCCATGCACTACGGGCCAAAGATATTCATTAGTATCACGTCCACGAATTATCCATGCACTACGGGACAAGGATATTCGTGTTATCACCAATGGTCATGATCATGCCAACAACTGTCCATCAATGCACTACGGGTCAATGAGGACATTTACCACATCATTTGTAACATTACAGGTCATGATTATACTGAATAATCCCTGGTCATAATCATATCAATCAACAGTCCATCTATGCACTACGGGCCAAAGTTGACTTTCATAACAATATAAGCATGAGGATGATGACAATGATATAAGAATTAAATTAAATGAAAGCAAATGATAGATTTTTAAAGATTTATAATTTAATTTATCTAGAATTCAATAATGTCTAATTTGTCAACATGATACTGCTTTGTGGATTAAAATTCAAGAATAATATTTTATCAAAAATGATTTAGACCGAAAAGAAATCAATTTTTGTCATGAATAGTACCCCGGGTGAATAATACCCGAGTGAATAGTACCCCATGAATAGTACTTCGGGAATAGTACCCCTTGAATAGTAACCCAACATGAAAACATCAAAAATTATCAAGAATGTTCAGAATAATATTTTTATGAAAAGATACTAGATAAAACATAAATTTTAAGGATGTTCTACTAGTTTTAAGGAGTATAGAAGCCATACTTTAACAAAATGAGTGTAGAATTCGAAATCTGAAACGAAATAATATTACTTACATACTACAGAGTATGGAAGAAAATTTTATTTCTTACGAATAATGAACAAAAATAATATCCATTACCTTAAAAAGAGAGTACTTCTGACTGGTAGGGCGGGGATATTCTTGAAGAAAAATTATACTGTTTTCTACGCTCAAAGCTTCCTTAAACTCTAAAGAAATACGCTCAATATTATAGAAGAAAAATTTTCTGATTCTGGTGTGATTTTCAATTCTAAACTAAGTATCTTATTTATAGGAGAATGGAAGGATACTATTTAGAAATTAATCAAGGGTGAACAGGAGAAAGGCAACCACGGGCGAATTCGGCGAATTCGTCAAATTTTTTTGATTTTACTATGCAAACACTATGCAGATACTATGCAAACACTATACATAATAAAATATAATATATTCTATTTTTTATAAAAAAAATAAAACTTATTATAATATATATTATATATATATACTCCCATCATTCCTGTCATGCTTTTTTTTCCTTACCATCTCGTGATGTCTTCCACCCCCCACATGTGACAAATTGTCTCCCCCCAATTATTTTAATATATATATATATAGAGAGAGAGAGAGAGAGTCCGGATCTGCCGCGGACCAAATTGATGGACTGCCAAACGGACTAAAGGAAAAAAGAAACACGCGGGTCAAAAAAAGGAAAACAGTATGAAGGAAAGACCCGGGTCACAAAAAAGAAACGCGTTCTCTCTCACTCTTCCCTCTCTCTCTCTCTCTCAAAGCAACCTTTCCCTCCCCCTCTCTGAAAGCGAGCAGAAGACTCCCTCAGAAGACTGCCTCACTCGTGTTTCAAAATAGTCGATTTAGAAGACTCCCTCTTGCAAACCCAATCTTTTGATTCTCTTTCAAAGCGACCTTTCCCTCCCCCTCTCTCAAAGCGAGCCTAAAGCAAATCGGAAGGCAAGAAGGAATTCGAATAGGTTATGTTGCAAATTGGAAGCAGAAGGTTCCTACAGAGAGAATCGGAAGGTACTAAAGATTGCTACTTAATTTTGTAATTTCTATTTTGGGGTTTGTTTTGCTATAAAGATCTAGGGTTTATTTTGGGGGGAAGTGTATTAGTGATTGTGTGCTCTGTTTACAAGCCCCACCACACAAAGTAGTAGTAGCCACATGCAAGAAATTTGAAAAAGTCTTTTCTTCCTTATCTAGCTTGTGTGTACTGTATATGATGCGCATATATTGTGAAATTGCATAATTGCAATTGCTCTATATATTTAGCTATCTTGGATTAGGTTTGTATTTCTAATTCCAATCATAGTTTTCTGAGTTTTTTGATATTATTATGTGAATTTGATTTGGAAGTTATAGTTCTTTAATCCCTGCTTTTGGCTCTTATTTTTTTTCTCGTTTTTATGTTATTTTGTGTTTGATTGTTTTGGAATTTTTTGGTATGTTCCTATTTTTTGGTATGTTCCTATTGTTAATTTGGGCATCAATTTTGAATCTGAAGTATTTTTTAGCCTATTACTGTCACCTGTTTTCTCTAATAATCATCTGTGTCATCTAAATTCAACTTTCATCTCAGGATCCACAACTCTAATTATATATGTTACTATTTACTAACCTTCACCAAATAACAAACAGTAAAATATATAAAAATAATGGTTGCAATATATCTCTGTGTATTCATTCATATGACACTAGCATTTTCTAGGCTGCTAACGATAGTTGAAGATAACCGGTCTCCATCACACTTTGGTAGGTCTTAGATTTCCATTGGAAATCTCATAAATATAAGCAAAAAAAACAAAAAAAGAAGAAGGGGGAAAACAATCCAAGAAGTTAAAATAATAGAGTAAGTTATGGACACAAAGTACAAAAGTTACAAGCTGAAACCATCTAACTCAAGTCTCTATCTGCTTTTTTTATGTGCCTTGTTATACTTATGGAACAATTTGCATTGACTTGGCATGGCATGTGCCTTGAGAAATCTAGGTTGTTTGGAAGAAGACATGACATGCATATATATTGGAGAATTGGTAAAGACATGCCCTGTTTTACACTTGTAACAGTTTATAGTAGAACTTGATGCATCAATACATCATGCCTGCATATTGTTTCTTTCTTGATCCCAGAGTTTAGTAGTATATTAATACTATGTGACCATATCTTTATCTGTATGTTTTTCAGTTTTTTACAACCATACCTTTTGCTTGTGACCCTTCAAGCCTTCCAAAATATCCTCCCAGCAAAGAGATGGATGCTAAACTACGGGATGAAGAAGCTAGAAGGTGTGTATATCACTAAAGTTTTTATTGTATTGACATTCAGGTTCTGATGAAAGAACCTTGGAGTACTTGCACCACCAAGAGACTTCTTTTTTATGCTTTCCTTTTCCCAACAAGTGCTTGGACTAGTTGCTATTTCTGTATTTCTGGCATTGGGATTTTCTTTCTGTGTTCTTTGCCCCTTTTGTGGGGAAACAATTTTATCAGTACATTGTGATGGGACTCTACACTCCATTAGTAAGGCATTTATAATTTTTATATCCATTTTCGTATTGTAGTATTTGTATTACTTTTTTTTCGGGGACGAAGATCTCAGATCTGTGCTTCTTTTCTTGTGTCTACACTTCTAAGTTTCTGAATCTCTTCTTGTGTATTTCACTATTTCTTATTTTAGTTTTAATGCATTTTTTTTTACTAAATAAGATGTGCGACAATTCAATTATTCCAGATTGCATGTGCCTTTGGGCTCTATATATGGTGTAATGGAGCTGATCCTGTTCATCCAAGAGTTTTCAAGTCCAAAAAGTATCTCAACAATCCAGACCACAAAATGCATGACCGGCTCCAAGAATCTAAACTTAGTCGGGAATTAATGTCATCAATACATGATGCAAATAATGCAACAACTAGAGAGAAACCTATGGATAAAGACATGAAGAATATGGATAGAGCAACAGAAGATCATACTACTAAGATTGAAAAGATTGGTCCAGATGGTCATATCAAGGGAATCACTATGTAAATGTAGTTGTTTATTTTCTTATGAATTACATAAGGGAATCACTGTGTCATGTGATGTATTCACTCTTCTTTAAAGACCTGTTTGATGTAAGGACCTATTTTGATGTAATGATTTTTAGAATTGCGGACATCTTGATTACTTTTATTGGCTACTTGCTGGACTTGGTGCAGTGGCATTGGTATTATACTTGTATTTTGCAGGATCTTACATTTATAATCGAGGGCATAATGTCTGAGATTGTTGGAAGCTTGGAAGACTTGGTAGACTCGTTAGTACTACCAGTTTAGCTATTTCCTTACGTTACTAGCAGAGGTGCATTTAGTTCAACACTGCAACAACTTCAGTAGACATTACAGTAATGTAGTGCCTCCATCATATTAAATTATCATTGAAGGCTGATCTTCTAAAAAATCTATAACATAGTTCCATAAACATCTAGAAAATATTTAACACTGCTACATAAACATCTAAAAGAGTACAAATAACAAAACAGCCTCGTTAACAAGGAACGTGATGGTAACTTTTGGAAAGGATCCCAACTTTCTATTAAACCTAATCGGTGTCAGATTCATTCCCATAATCTATGTTCGTCGGCTATGGGTTATTTTAGCCCTTCATTTCATGATTGTACCGTTTCTTGTCTGCACGAGCGTTTGCTTCATATACTTCTTTCTCCTTAGCTACATGCATCAGTTTTTGCACAATCAGAAATAGATTAACAGATGATGAAAATAATCAAAAGATCCTTAGGTGGGAGTATGTGAACACAAACCTGACATCTTATTCCATCTGTCTCCAAGAACTCTGCCAACATTTATGAAGGCAATTCCAGGATTACTCTTTTTCACATTCTGCAACCAATGTAATAGAATTAGCAACTATTCACAATCACCATATGCTAAATAGCCAGACAACTGCAACAGGTCCAATAAGAAAGAGGACCCAAGAAAAAAACATGGCCAACATGCAACCAACGAAGTTCCCTCCATCAACTAATTAACGATATACAAATAAACTAAATGTAAGCAAAACCTACAAAATGTAGCACGCATGATAGGGGTTTATCACTTTATCTATTAAAAATGAAATTGTGCCCACCCATCTGAAAATTTGAAGTAAAAATTGAGCAAGTATCTCTCTAGTTCTCTCAAGTTGTGGATCCTGAGATGAAAGTTGAATTTAGATGACACAGATGATTATTAGAGAAAACAGGTGACAGTAATAGGCTAAAAAATACTGCAGATTCAAAATTGATGCCCAAATTAACAATAGGAACATACCAAAAAATAGGAATATACCAAAAAATTCCAAAACAATCAAACACAAAATAACATAAAAAATGAGAAAAAAAAAAATAAGAGCCAAAAGCAGGGATTAAAGAACTATAACTTCCAAATCAAATTCACATAATAATATCAAAAAAACTCAGAAAATTATGATTGGAATTAGAAATACAAACCTAATCCAAGATAGCTAAATATATAGAGCAATTGCAATTATGCAATTTCACAATATATGCGTATCACGTACAGTACATACAAGCTAGATAAGGAAGAAAAGACTTTTTCAAATTTCTTGCATGTGGCTACTATTGCTTTGTGTGGTGGGGCTTGTAAACAGAGCACAAAATCACCAATACACTTCCCCCCAAAATAAACCCTAGATGTTTGTAGCAAAACAAACCCCAAAATAGAAATTACAAAATTAAGTAGCAATCTTTACCTTTCGATTCTCTCTGTAGGAACCTTCCGCTTCCGATTTGCAACAGAACCTATTCGAATTCCTTCTTGCCTTCTGATTTTCTTTAGGCTCGCTTTGAGAGAGGGGTAGGGAAAGGTCGCTTTGAGAGAGAATCGGAAGATTGGGTTTGCGAGAGGGAGTATTCTGAATCCACTATTTTGAAACGCGAGTGAGAGAGTCTTCTGCTCGCTTTCAAAGAGGGGGAGGGAAATGTTGCTTTGAGAGAGAGAGAGGGAAGAGTGAGAGAGAACGCGTTTCTTTTTTGTGACCCGGGTCTTTCCTTCATACTGTTTTCCCTTTTTTGACCTGCATGTTTCTTTTTTCCTTTAGTCCGTTTGGCAGTCCGTCAATTTGGTCCGCGGCAGATCCGAACTCTCTCTCTCTCTATATATATATATATATGTATATATATATTTATAAACAAAACTTAGATAACTTCCACTGATAGTTTTGAAAAATAGGTAAGCCGGGTCCAAATAATAAGCCAAATTTATGACAAATACTTCATAAAAATTTCCTCAATATTTTTAACAACATTTATTCATTAATAATATAACTTGTAATATTAACAACCAGATCATTCTCAGGAAAGAGTGGGCTTTTCGATAAGAATTTCTCCCTATTGACGCGTAATTAGGTGACCAAACCTCTTTTTTCGACAGAACTTTCTAGACATTGTCAACAATGCAAATAATAATATGAATAACTTACCATCTCAATTATTGATTTAATAATATAAAATATTGTGCAGATGATACTGTAACAATAATTAAATCAATAATGTGAGATAATATGCATCAATTATTGTGGCAATAATTGAAATAAATTGAGTGACTTCTCACATAAGCATCAATAATCAATACAGTGTGCTACTATGCAACCATGTATTACTGTATTTTTATCACCGGGTATTTCAACAGTTAACGGTAAAACTTTTGTTGTTATTTTTATAAAAAGATAATTCTGTCATTTTCTAACTCCGACAATAATTTCGTTGTGGGGTCCACCAATGATTGTGTCGTCGTACGAATATTCCCTGTTAAAATGAATATTTCCCAATCAATCGAATATTTTATAACAACTTACTTACATTGCAAAATTAATAAATATTATCCACAACTATAACATTATATCAAATCCACACCATAATATTAAAAAATATATTTCGAAAAAAATTAATCTGTATTCATAAAAGTTGGGGTCTTACATAGTAATTACACTTACTAATCTACTAAAGTAAGTGTAATTACTGTCGCTACAACTTGTAGCGGTAAGACTTTTATTTTTTTCAATCTCAGCCATTAATTATATTGATCAATGATGGAAAACGATGGAAATGATAGTTGCTGGAATAGTACTCCTAACAACCGATGTATATGTATATATACATATATATTAATATCTTATATTCAATAATTAATAACTCACATATATAAAAATTAATTATATATATAGGTATTAACTTGTTATAAATTTTGTACTTTCAAAATTTACTTGCGATAACAGGAGGCAATAATAATGGACAATATAATTTTATTATTAAAATTTGTTTGGTTCAAATTAATTTAGAATTAATGAACTATACTTTAAAATTCATTATTTTTTTTATTCTATTTATAATTGTAAGTAGAGCATTCATTTTAAAATTAAAATTTAGAATTTCAAAAATAATGAAAAGTTCTTTGAATTGTAATTTAGATTATTGATTATTATATTTATTAAAAATAAATAAATTAACATTCATTCATTAATACTATATTTTAAAATTTATTATTTTTTTTCTTATTCTAGCTATGGTTATAATTAAAGTATTTATTTTAAAATTTAATATTTTAAAAATAATAATAACTTACGTAAATACTAATTTAAAACATTAATCATTATATTTATTAAAAATAAATAAATTAACATTCATTTATTAATAAATTTTATTTTAAAATTTATTATTTTTTTATTTAATTATATAGTTACAATTACATAACTTTTATCTTTTGCTATAAACTCGAAAACATATCTAGATCCGGATCTTCTTCTTGTTAATGTTTGCTGGAGAGACGGAGGAGGCAGATCGTGGATTGGAGATGGAAAATGGTGGCTGGAGGTTGGAGAGTTGGAGTGTTTTGGAGCGGATCTGGCAATTGAGATCGGAGATCTCGGACCGGTGGAGGGATGATTGAGTGTGGAGAGAACGGAACAGAGGTGGGAGAGGGAGGATTCAGCGTGGTGGAGGGAAGAGAGTTGGGAGAGGAGGTCAGTGTGGCAGAGCCGGAGGCAAGGGTGGCGGAGGAGAAGCAGTGGAGTCAAAGTCTGGTGAGAGGAATACTGAGAAAATTGGGTCGTAGGTGAAGGAGTCGAGGAGTGATGAGCGAGAGGAGGAGGAGCGTAGGGATGCAGTGGCGTTGGGAGTGTGAGCTGTCGTAGCTATTGCGATGGTGGGGTGGTTTTATCTTTGAAAGTGGGTCGTTCTCTCCTCCTTCAGCCTCTTCCATTATTACCCAATTGAAGGTACAAATTTCATTCCTTTTGAATTTTTCCTAAAAATTAGGTTTTTGGTAGAAATTGACTAGTTAGGATCAAGTGTACTTGCCCACTATACCTAAAGTGCTCAAATTTACCAATTTCTGCAATAACTTTTTTTGATTCCTTTGTTAGTTCTTTGCTCCTTCCTATGTATCCTCTGCCTCAGAACCACTTGGTTTTTAGGTATTAATAGGAATATCATATAAGGCATTTGAAGTATTTATATACGTGGTCAAGCTTCATATTATAATGTTTTTCATTTTATATGCCAAACAAAAAACAGAAGCATCATATTCTGCAATCACATTAATAATCTGCAGTTTGTGGATATTTCTAGATAGTCGAATAATAAGAGAAATAGTTATTGCACATGTAACTTTATATCACTCGAAAGCTTTCTCAAGAGACAAGATTACTCTTTAAATTTTATGTGAATTTGTACTTTTATGCTTGTCATATTAGTAGTTGTAGAATTCATTTGGAGTCTACAACTTATACACAGCTGGATAGGGCTACACTTTGTCATATGTAAAAAAAGGTTGCTATAAGGCAAGTGAAGATATGAATCTAAAGTAGTTCATAATAATTACTTGGATTTAATATAGCTTCTTCTTTTATTCATTATCTGTTAATAAATACTTAATATAGCTTTGTTGCTGCATGGAATCTCATGTCATAGTGGTGATGTGGTAGTTAAATATGCAAATGCTTCTATGCAATTCCTTGAGAGATCAACCTAATTTTTTCAATCTTGAGATTTATTAATTCTTACTTTTCATTCGTTTCAAGAATTTAATTAGGTGGAAATTGACATACTTGCAAGTGACAAGAGGAATAGATATCTTTGTATCGATTCTTATTCTCCAAGTAATTTTGAGCAGCTTTGTATATATATAAAAAGGTTGTTCAAAGCAGTTAATTTATTAAATTTGATTTCACATTTAACTTGTGGTTTTGATTATCTCTTTCAAAGTAGTTGATCATTTAACGAGTGGTTATATTTGTAAAATAAACTTTGAGGCCATTCTAAGATCTGATGTTCTTTATTGGAATTGTTGCAAATTCTCTCATTCTCGCAGTCTGGAGGATATACACTGGTGAGGAAACTCGAAAGATCTGTTTCAAAGCTTTGGGTTTGATACCCATCCAGTCCTCATTGGACTCATCATTTTTCAGGTAATAATATCCTACCTTTATTTCAGAAAAGAGTATCATTTGTAAAATTTACAAATTTTTAAGGGTATACCTTTGTTCCATGTTTACTCTTAAATTTATCGAGTGTTAGTTTAGTAGTGATGGCATGGTAATGGAATTATGGTAAATTTGAGGATATTATACCATGTTATGCTATCATTAATATAAATGAGACTCTTTCAAAACAACAAAATTAGCAATTGAGACTCTTTTGTAGACTGGAGGGAGCATCACTCTTGAAGGCAGGGCTTGTAAGCAGAAGTTTAGTACCATAGAATGCATAACTAATAATATTTGATGTTATGAATAGTTTCCATATCATTTTTCTGCTGTATACTAATTTGATTTGAAGAAAGCTCATTTTTTTAAAAATGATGAATGCATCATGTTCACATTCATTATTTTCTCAGTAGCCAGAGAGAATGACATAAGAACTGTTTTTTTCGTCTTTGGAATTTGCTTAGAATTCTGTTTTGATTTCTTTAACAAGTTCGTCTGCTTTTTCGCAACCTTCCCTTCCTCCACTGCCTGCGGATTGACAAGCTCGATTTTTGTTATAGCTTGATTTCTTCCTTGTCATTTCCCCTTGGGCTTGGCTTGATTCCAGCATGTGAATGACTTTATCCTCTTCCTTAGTTTCATCATGTGAATGACTTTATCCTCAAAAGCTTGCTTCAGTTGCGACAAAATTAAGAAGGGCAATTTTCCTGACCATATAAGTTGCACATTGATGTATAATTTCATGATTCATTTTGATTATGAGTTTAGTGCTCTTCAATTTCATTGTTGCGTAAGCATTTGGCTATGTTTTGAAATCACATAGTCTGGTGTGAACTATTATAACCATGTTCTTCCTTTGTAAGTTTTAATACATGCTTTTTCTATGAGACTTTATTTGGTGGAAATGATCTTAGTTTTTTGGTTTTATGAAAACACGTAAGCCTTGCTATTTGTTATTATGAACAATTTAGTGTTTACAGATCAGAAGCAGCAAACTAAATTTGGGGGTGCTTAGGGCTATTACAAATTGCAACTTATATTATGACATGCAGTTGTGTGTACCTAACTGATCAAAATTGCGACATGTAAAAACTGGCTTATCCTTTTTAATATATGATACTCACACAAACTTTTTACTTGGTAATTGTTTTTCCATTTCAGCTAGTGATCAAGTGAACTAATTAATTGGTTCATCGAACACTTGTATAAGATTATGTTGCTCAACTTCTTGCTCTTCATTTTCCTTTTGATGTCCTTTATATCCACCGAATGATGCACGTGTCATTATTGTGGTGGTGGTGTTCTTATATTGTGCTAAATACACCCAACTGTGCCACCATAATGAGCACTTTTTGATGTCTCAAGTATATTTTTAAAATTAATCGAAAAGTATGATTACTTTGTAACTCACAAGGATGTAAGAAGCCACATCAACTGGTGCACAAGATGTACAAGTGAAGTATACATAACTCTATTGTTATTAACGTTCTTCCCATGAATATTATTGTAGGATAGATAACAAAAATGAGCAACAAAGGCTAGAAACTCAACTCCTTCTCAAACTGTTGCAGAGGCCACTTGTCAAATGCTAGCTAAGAAGGTATGATATTGGCCACTGGTCGATTTTGTAATATTTAAGTTTTTCTTTTTGTACTACTCCATCATTTACCAATTAATACATCATATATGATTTATGATTTCAAACAGTATTAAAATTTTAGGGGCAGACGTATACTTTTATAATTAAAATTTTAAAATATAATAATAAAATTCATTAAATATAAATTTCAATTAAAAATGCATAAAAGTCGGGTTTATTTTTGAAATTATTTTATAGTCGCCTTATTTTCAGTGCTATCAAATAGATCTCTTTCTGTGAAGAAATAGTTTCACTAGGTTGTTCTTGGACGGGGACATGACTAATGGACTCTTGAGTAGATTTAATAGGAAAAAAGATTCGGATCAAGCACGTTTAGTAGTGTTTCCTCTTAACTTACTTAATTATTTTATTTTCCCATCTTTATTTGAAAATTGTTTTATTTTACAGGGGATGAAACTGATTCTAGTTTCAGATTGTTATCTTGGGTATGAACAAGAATACTCGGTCAAAAAAATTATTGAATCTCAGCAACATGGAGCCAAAAATTAGTTCAAGAATACGAGTGTTATTGGAATTTTCCTTCTTGGCATGTTGCAATCCATGCAGGCCCTAATGAACCCCAAAGGCCCCTGTAACGTTGATGGGCTACTAACAATTTATCTTTTATTTATCTTATTCTTCATCTCCTCTCCTTTGCCCTTAGTTTTGCTTTAAAGGACTTTTGGCAATTATTATGGTACTATTATAGTTATTGTAAGTCTGTGCATACATGGTTGTTATGGGGTGATTGAGCCACGATTTATTTTGTTTGTAAAATAATTGACATTTGTTATATAACAGGTTTGTCAATAATGGATTTCGCAACGATACAATCAAAATCTATTTCATTACCAAAGCAATATATAGTAAAGGATCTAGCAACAATATTTTCTAATTTTAGCAATAAGTTTTCGTTGGTAATGACATTAAAATAAAAATTTTGGGCAACAAAAATTTAGCCTAATTACAACGCAAAAGAAAAATGTAACATTTATATTGTTGTAAATCATACTAACTTTGATAAAGCAAATGACAACATATAATGTCGTCGTTAATCGACAACAGCTTTCGTTGCTTTTGAAAAATAATCAACATTGAACAATATTGCAAATTAATATATGACTGGTTTGTTAGGCACATTTAGCAACGACCATCGTTGCGTATACAATCAGAAACGGAAACCAGTTAAGGCAACTATTTTAATACTGTTCAGCAATGTTAAATATTGTTGGCAACTATGTATCAAACGCAACAAATTTCATTTTCATTTTTTGTTCCCAATTAGGCCGATTTTGCAATGAAAATTTCTTTTCAGTTACAATTTCTTAATAAATTTGCTACAAAATATTTCGTTGCTAAATGGTCTATGATTTTACACGAAAATAAACTTTCGTTGCGAAATATATCACTTTCTGCAACGAAGAATAAAGTTCGTTGCTAGACAATTAGCAACGCTCATTGCGTAACGAATGTTCCAACGACCAAAAAATCGTTGCAAATGACCTTTAGCAACGAAATTTCGCACTTTTAGCAACGAAAACAGTTTGTTACAAAATTACCATTTTTTGTAGTGTTCAAATTTGATTTTTTTCTTAGTCATTTGCGAAATCCTAAAATTCAAAATTTAGGTAAATTTATTTGATTTATGTTGGTTTATATGTTTATGTTTTAATGATGATAATATGTTTTGTATGCAGTTAATATTTTGCATGCAAATAATAAATATGCTTTGCATGGAAAGAATATATTTTGCATGAGAATAATATTTTGTACATGAAAATAATATGCTTTGCACTGAGATAATATACTTTGCATGGCAAAATTATTCTTTGCATGGAAATATTATATTTTGCATGGAGTGATTTTTTAGCAGGTTTGGACTTAAAGGAAGAACTATTCATATATGGTGAAGAGATTTAATGGAGGACAAACAGTGGTTCAAGTCCAACACATTTAGGAAAATATGTAAGGTTTTCTAGCTCGAAAAGAATTATTTCAAGGCATTATTTAATTGCTGGAAAACTTGTTTTAAAAGAATTTGATATGAGCTAAATTGTTATTATTTAGGAAACTGAATATGTCAACAAATTGAATCAAAATTATTGGGACTCTATTGACATAATCTTATCAAATATATTTTCTAATTCTCTTTCTTTCAATTAAGCTTTTTCAAATTGCTTTATTTTGAAAATCAAAATATTTGAAAATCTATTTTAGAAGGTTGTTTAGTCATATCCATTGAACTTGATCTTTATGTAGAAAATATGTTTTATTCTATCCAAGATATGGGTAAATCATATTAACAATATGTTGGGTATTGCATATTTAAATTTGATGTTGAAAGTAAATAATCATGCTTATATGTAAAGTCCTTCAAAGAACATATGTACAAGGACTTAGATGATAGATCAAAATTGTTAGGTTGATCTGTGCTTTACGTTTATCATTCTGTAAATGAATGTATAGAAGAAAAGATCAAGGCTGTTAGGATGATCTATTTTTGAGATGTAATAGATAGGCATCAACAGAATCGTAGTCTGTCGAGTCAGCCGAGAAATTGCAGAAGCCAAGGAAGAATAGTAGAGTATCGAGAATCATATTCTGTCTACTTTGGAGGGCCTCTCCTAGTATCGTAGAGTGATCCAAACGCTTGCCGAGCAAAATCAAGAATCGTAGTCTGTTCTCGGAAGCGTAGAGTCTGAAAATCAAGCAAGCAAAAATCGTAGTCTACCAGTGCTTAAGAGAAATCGTAGTGTTCTCATCTATAAGTCCGTATCAAGCACGAATGTGACAAGACACCACGATCATGATCGTAGTGCATCATCTGTCTACATCAGAAACATCGAGCTTTGTCCATTTGTTAAAGAATAAATTACAACAAATGTTGAATGGATTATAGACGTTGAGACTCTCGGGAATCCCAATGACCCAACACTCATCCTTAGTATATAACAAAGAAATGTATTGAAGAAACTAAGGAAAGTAATGCATGTCAGCTGAAAACACCTTTTCAGGTGTTAGGTGAGATAGCAGTTGTAACGACCGAGAAATTCAGATTTTATTGTAAAATAATTTTATTGAATTAAATAATAAATAAAATTATATTCTATGTGTTATCAAGATGGTTGTCATTGTATAACCTATTGATGTGGGAATGTCGTAGTATTTTAGCTACGTGAAAGAATTAAAGTGTTTGAATTTCCAAGACGAAAATAAAAGTTTTCCGAGAAATTTTCCAAAAAACACTATTCATCGGTATTTGCTCGGGATTTATTTTTGAATTTCGGAGAAATACGTAATGATAGAATGTCAAGGTAAGATGGATTATGTAATAATAATCAAAGTATGAAAAATGCAATATTTCGCTTGCGGACTTAAATTGAGAACGTTAAGGAAAGAGAAGTATTAATGAGTTAAGTGATAATCGTATGATACGTGAGTATTGTACGAAGTAATGAATACGAGTATAATACGAAGTATTATACGAGTTTGTATGAATGATGGAATATCGTATATAATGAATTTCTATATGATTTAGAATACGAGAATGATACATAGACAACGTGTTGGAGAGAATAAGCAAGAATAAGCTACTTCCATTTGTAAGAAAAAGAAGAAGACTTTTCCACAAGAACTTCAAAGGGTAAGACTTCTTCTTCATTTATCTTCTATCTCTACCATGATAAGTTGATAAGAAAAGTATGGATTAAGGAACATGGATGTTAAGAAGTAAGAAAAATGATTAATCAATGGACTTAAGTTGCATAAGTCGGATATAAGTCATTTAAACTTGCATAAGTTATAAACTTATGAAGAAGTTATATGAACTTAATATGAGTTTATCTTAAGAAGTAGTATGAAAGTAAAGAATTTGTATGAATATGTATCATGTATACATGAATGAAACTATGTATTGAGAACATATAAAGATGATGATTAAAAGACTTTAATTATCATAAGTTATGAACAATGAAGCTATAAGTAGTTTATACTTTAATAAGTTATAAGGTCATGTAAGAATAAGTCAAAATCCAACATAAAACTAAATTGTTGTATTAAGTATGTTGAGATGTTCATATGGTGAATTGAATTCATTTGAAGTAATGAACAAATCATAAGTAATGAAGATTTGCCGGAAATTGCACGATTGGACGATAATCGTCGAATTCGTGAGATTCTCGGAATAGAAGTCAAATTTTGTGTTTGAACTCGGAAACATTGGTTTTCGATGGAGACAAGTCATATTTGGCATTATAGATTTGTGGACTCGAAAATGACCGAATTCCGACTTAGAACGAAGAAACGAGCGTTGAACGTTCACGAACGTTTATCGTTTTCATTAAAAATGAACTAATAGGTGAATTTTTAGCAAACGAAGTCAAATAGATAAAATTCTTGCATGAACGCGTAGAGTATGTAATTTATGAACCGTAGGCTTTTGAATGAGCCAATTCGGACTTATAACGAAGAAGTTGTGAGCCCGGGAAGTTCGCAAAATTGACAAACTATCAAAATAATCTGGTGCAGAAGTCAGCCATGCTGGCCAAATTTCAAGAGTAATTCATCGCAGCAATCACCGTGAATAGTCTATGACCCTCTTGAAGAGTGGTCTTTGCAATGCGGACCATCGAGTAAGGACTTCATGGCAGCATAGCCAAGTCTGGGGACGTTCTCTCAACTTAACTTCCTTGTGCATGTACGAGATGTAAAGTTATATGATTGGCCAATTTCAGATCCATGATCAAAGATAATAAAGAATAATTATGAGCACAAAGCAAGGAATGAGATTAACTCAAAGTGAACCTACCTTAAGGAACTTGAAGTAACATTGTTAAAACTTTGTTAAACCGTAAGGATAGTACGTAAAAGTTGATGATAACCTATTCTAATATAAATGTAAGTAGAAAGACAAGCCGGAATTGATAGTAAATAAATCTAATACATGATTAGATTGAGATGAAGGGTAAGATATAGTCATATACATACTTGATTATATATGACCTAATGTGAGGCGTTATGTGATCATGTATTGTAGAGACTTGAAAGACTCGAATATAAAGTAATTATACAGTAGCAGACGCTGAAGGCAAGTATTCTAACCCTTGTCTCAGTTCAATCTGAACAAGTTTTGTAATTCATGAATCCTTACGCATGAATTGGTGTATGATCAAGTTAAAGCCAATTCTTTCGGCTAGACTTAATGCATTTGATGGATTGTTGATAATCTATCCAACTGTTATTAAATGTTGTTATCTTTTGTCAACTACTTGATATGGTTTTCAAAAGAAGACTGAGTATGATAAACAAATGTTTTGTCGTCATACGACAAGCACGTGAGGTTGCCACAAATTAAACGTACATACGCTTAATGAATGTAGTGTTGATCAACATAGAGTACTATAGGCTGATCACCTAGAAGTGCTCATAAGTAATACCGGACTTACGGACTTAGTGTCGGGTTGTCCTTTTCAAAGAAAGAATGAAATACTCAAGGTCTTGGACCGGACTTTATGTTTTATTGAATATTATTCATTGTGAAACAGTTTGAAGGAAAGATGAAGTGCTATTTTGAATTATCAATATTACTTCATAACTATTGTTCAGTTATTGAAGATATAAGATTCTTATGTGTCAAGCATGTTGCTATTGAAATTGTTATACTTGCTGAGCTAGTTATGCTCACTCTTTCTTGAACCATATGAATGTAGCTAAGACTGAACGTCCCGAAGGATCGAATAAGGATAAAGGAAAGGCTAAGGCAGATCGTTAATCGGTCTATGTAATAGTGTAGGTTTATTGTTGTATTGTATTTGATATTATAACAAAGAACCTTTGTAATGGGTATAGAGACTGGGAAATGTAAATATTACTTTGAATATATAGAAGTCATGTTCGTTCTTTTGAGGTTTTTCAATTGAATGAATGTATGAATGGTAGTACCGTGTAGCACCATATGTCGGGTTGGAAGATACCCGGATTTGGGGGCGTCACAGGTTGGTATCAAAGCCTAGGTTATAAAACTTAAGGGGGAAATTAGAACCTTAAGTCATAACCTTAAGAAGAGATAAAGAAGTAAAAGATGAAAAGTAACCCTATAAAAATGCATTATAATTATGTTATTTGTTTTTATTATTCTACTGACATGTACTAATCAAACTATATTGTTTTGTTGTAGATGTCAGGAGAAAATGAAATGTATAGAGATATACATTTTGTTAGCGAGGATTCGGTGAATCGAGTAGAGATACTACCAAATCCCATGGCAATAGAACCAGAAGTGGTGGCAATCGAGTCTAGAGACTCGGATAACTTAGACTACATGTCTGTGTTTGATGGCATGTTAGAGGAAGAGGTAGATGTGATGTCTTTTGATCATATAACACCTACAAAAGAGTTGACTACGGGAGTCAATGAAGGCATTATTTATGTCAGTATTGGATAGAAACGTCCAATATTGTAAGGAGGTTAAGGAGTTAAAAGAGGAACTCCAAGCTGTCCGGGAGGACAAGACTAGTATGGAAGGTATATGGGAAGAGGAGCATGATGATCGAATTTTAGCTAAGGACAAGGTCCACGAGCTGAAATGCAAAGTCTTTGAGCTCAAGCAGTAGCTAAAGACTAAGAAACAGAAGGTAGAGAGGATGTCCTATATACATAGGAGTTCTCATATAGATTTCAATGACAAGTAGTGGGTATCCGATGAAGAAGAAGCGGGACGCATTCTACATACTATCAGTCGAGATGTTATTGCCGGTCTGGCCAAGAAAGATTTTGAGAATGCCATACGACAGATGTAATCTAGCAATAACCAGAATAGTTTAGATATGTAAATATTATGTATCTAGTAGTGACGTAAAACCCTCTTTTGTATATCAAAGGGTAGTCTTTGTAAATCCCAATTTTGGAAAGCAAATCATGGATAGTAATGTAATCGACTTAATTTGTACAATGTAAGTAATGTAGTTTTATACTACAAGTAATGAATCAATATAAGTCTTTTTATGGGATATATTGAGTAATGAGTATGAGTTATTATTTCATTATAAATAATAATTAACTAACAAGAAGAAAGTAATAATGATGTGTTGTTTTCTTAACAGCAAAATGCCGCCAAGAAGAAGACAACGAAATCAAGATCCTAATGTTAATCAACCGGAGGGAGGTCCGGTTAATCCAATGCAAGAGTTCGTTAATATTTTAACGGCCGCATTTAATAGAACTGGGACTAATGTACCCATAAATCCTGGAGTAGTACGAGCTACTACTTTTAAGGATTTCAAAAGTGTCGGTCCGCCAGAGTTCAAAGGAACTACGGACTCTATAGAAGCCTAAACTTGGGTGAAAGAGATCAAGAAAGCATTTGTAATAGAAAATGTTGATGAAGGCCAGAAGGTTGCCTTTGCAACCTATTTAATGAAGGGTGAAGCCAATTTCTGGTGGGAGGCAAACCAGGCTAGGGCCGGTATAGAAAATCTAATGTGGGTGAGGTTCAAGGAGATTTTCTTCGAGAACTATTTTCCCACAAGCATGCAGGGAAGAATGGAGATGCGGTTTCTTGATTTAAAGCAAGGGGATATGACGGTTCCCCAGTATGCTGCCAAGTTTAACGAATTGGCAAGGTTTGCTCCACATCAAATGGACACGGAGGTACGAAAGGCTAGACGATTTGAGCAAGGCTTGAAACCCTAGCTCTATAGCCGAATTTCAGTGTTCCAAAGTACTTCTTTTGGAACCATACTAGAAAAGGCAATAATTTTTGAGGGTGAGAATGAGGCTCTTAGCCAGTACCACAAAGATAAGTAAAATAAAGGTAGAGTTGATGGAGGAATAAAGACCGAGGGAGCCAGCGGTAGTGGCGACGGTCAAAAGAAGAAGGGATTTAACTCTGGGAATACTGGAGTAAAACCAGGGGATCCTAAGAGGAGGATGGAGGCCTGTAAAACCTATTGGAAGACTCACTTAGGAGTCTGTCTCAAGGGGAAGATAGTATGTTACAACTGTGGATAGGAAGGGCACATTTCACCTAACTGTCCATGTCCAAAGAAAAATCATGGATGCTTTGTATGTGGATCAACTGACCACATAGCAAAGAACTGCCCAAAGAAGGGGATGGATGGGAATAAGGGCACTAATTGCGGTAAGTTAGCTATTGGTGGTCCAGCGCAGCCGGGTAGGCCAATGGCCCGCACCTTTAATATGACGGTCCAAGATGCGGTGGCATTAGGGGATGTAGTTGCAGGTATTATTCCAATCAACAACATAAATGCTTACGTACTATTTGAGTCGGGTGCTACTTGTTCGTTTATAGCTTATGATTTTGCTAGACGATTAGAATTATTTCTCAAAAAGTTGCCTATACCTTTGATAATTAAGGTAGCAAACGAAGAGATAATTCCTGTTGAAGATATTCATAGGAGTTGTTGCATAGATATACGTGATTGTAAGTTATCAGTAGATTTGATACCGATAAAGTTAGGAGAATTCGACGTTATTCTTGGAATGGATTGGTTGATTAACCATGGTGCAATTATAGATTGCCAAAAGAAATGTGTGAGCATTAGGACGTTGAGACAACCTCCTGTAATATTTTACGGTAATAAATCACCGGGACGTTCGTGTTGTCTTACGATGACACAAACTAGAAAATTTTAAGGAAGGGGTGTGTAGGTTATTTGTGTCATGTTGTCGATACCCAGCGAGTGGGAGCGGCCATGGAACAAATACCTATAGTAAATAAATTCATGGATGTATTTCCAAGTGAGTTACCGGGTTTACCGCCGGATAGGGAGATCAAATTTGTAATAGACATTGTTCTAGGATCGACACCAGTCTCAAGGGCACCATATCGTATGGCGCCTGTGGAAATGAAAGAGCTAATCATTCAGTTACAGGAACTATTGGACAGAAAGTACATTCAACCAAGTGTTTCCCCGTGGGGGGCACCGGTATTGTTTGTCAAGAATAAAGATGGATCGTTAAGGCTTTGTATCGACTACCGAGAGTTGAACAAGTTAACGATAAAGAATAAATACCCATTGCCCAGGATCGATGATCTCTTTGATCAGTTGAAAGGGGCAAAGTATTTTTCTAAGATAGATTTGCGGAAGTGGTATCACCAATTGAAGGTTAGGAAGGAGGGTATACCAAAGACGACATTCAGGACTCGTTATGGTCATTACGAGTTTCTGGTAATGTCATTTGGGTTGACGAATGCACCAGCTGCATTTATGGATATGATGAATAGAGTGTTCAAACAATATTTGGACAAGTTCATCGTTGTGTTTATCGATGATATTCTAGTCTATTCTAAGACAGCTGAAGATCATGCTGAACACCTAAGATTAGTGTTGGAGACACTAAGGGAGGAGAAGTTATATGCGAAATTCACTAAGTGTGAATTTTGGCTAGAAAAGATGCAGTTTCTGGGTCATGTTATTGACCAAGAAGGGATTTAAATGGATCCAACGAAGGTAGAAGCAGTGATGAACTGGGAATAACCAAAAACGCCGACAGAGGTGCGGAGTTTCCTAAGGTTAGCGGGATACTATCGAAGATTTATCCAAGATTTTTTGAAGATAGCTACCCCGTTGACTAACTTGACAAGGAAGACGGTGAAATACGTATGGACGGATAAATGTGAAGATAATTTTTAAGAACTAAAGAAAAGATTGAGTAAAGCACCTGTTTTGTCATTACCAGATGACACAGGAAATTTTTTAGTGTATAGTGATGCTTTGCATAGAGGACTTGGTTGTGTGCTCATGCAGCATGGCAAAGTCATTGCGTACGCATCACGACAGTTGAAGGATTATGAGAAAGTTTATCCTACTCATGATCTGGAACTGGCCGCAGTAGTATTTGCCTTAAAGATATGGAGACATTATTTTTATGGGGAAAAATGTGAGATATACACAGACCATAAGAGTCTAAAATATATCTTCACACAGAAGGAGTTGAATATGAGACAGAGAAGATGGCTGGAGTTGATAAAGGATTACAATTGTGAAATCCTGTATCACCTTGGAAAAGCTAATGTAGTTGCCGACACCTTAAGTAGGAAGGGTTGGGAAGAGTTGTTTATGTTAACGGCTCAAAATGAGTTAGTAACAGAGATGGCTAGGATGAAGATAGAATTGAAGATGCCTAGTGAATCGGGACAAATACTTTTTACGACAGAGATGCAATATACCATCGTAGAAAGAGTTAAGGAGGTGCAACTTAAAACTGATGAGTCTGACCAAGTGAAGAAAATGTTAGCTGATGAAAAGGATATTAAGTATAGTCTTGATAATGAGGGATTATTAAGATTTGAAGGAAGAATTTGGGTTCCAAATGAGGCGGAGTTAAAATATCAAGTGTTACAGGAAGTTCATAGTTCAAGGTACTCGATACATCCTGATAGTTCAAAGATGTATCAAGACCTTCGACAGAGTTTTTGGTGGTCGAACATGAAAAGAGAAATAACAGAGTATGTGAGTAGGTGTTTGACTTGTCAAAAAGTTAAGGCCGAACATCAACGACCCAGTTGCTTGTTACAGTCATTGGAGATTCCAGAATGGAAGTGGGAGCATATCACGATGGACTTCGTGGTGGGACTTCCGATAACAACAAAAGGGTACGATTCGATTTGGGTAATAGTGGACCGGTTGACGAAGTCGGCTCACTTTTTGCCAATTAGGGTCAAGTATAACTTAGACCAATTAGCTAAACTTTATGTTAAGGAAATTATTTCTAGACATGGAGTACCAGTATCGATTGTGTCAGATCGTGACCCACGATTCACATCGAACTTTTGGAGAAGTTTGCAGGAACAGTTGGGAACACAACTAAAGTTAAGCACAACCTATCATCCACAAACCGATGGGAAGAACGAGAGAACAATTCAGACGTTAGAAGATATGTTGAGATCTTGCGTCATGAATTTCAAGGGTAGTTGGGATGATCACCTACCACTTGTAGAGTTTGCGTATAACAATAGTTATCATGCAAGCATAGGCATGCCGCCTTATGAAGATTTGTACGGAAGAAGGTGCAGAACACCATTGTATTGGGATGAGGTGGGAGAACGCCGGATGCTAGGACCGTAATTAGTGCAAGAGAGAAATTTGAGGATTTTATTGTAAAATAATTTTATTGAATTAAATAATAAATAAAATTATATTCAACTATTTGATTATCAAGATGGTTGTTCATTTATATAACCTAATGATGTAATGTTAGAATAGATTTTAGTATTTTAGCTATGTTATGAAGGAATTAAAGTGTTGTGAAATTTCGTGAAGAATTAAAGTGTTTGCGAAAATAAAAGTTTTTTAGAAATTTACGAAAAACACTATTCATCGGTATTTATTTGCTCAAGGAATTATTTTTGAATTTTTGAGAAATACGTAATGATAGAATGTCAAGGTAAGATGGATTATGTAATAATAATCTAAGTATGGAAAATGCAATATTTAACTTGCGGACTTAAATTGAGAAGCGTTAAGGAAAGGGAAGTATTAATGAGTTAAGTAATAATCGTATGATACGTGAGTATTATGCGAAGTAATGAATATGAGTATAATATATGAAGTATTATACGAGTTTGTATGAATGATGGAATATAAGTATATAATGAATTTCTATATGAGTTAGAATACGAGAATGATACATAACAATACGTTTTATGTATTAAGCAATAGTATTGGACTTGTAGGATTTGTTAGAATTTGTTACAAGCCCAAGTGAATTAATGGTAAGGCCCAAATGTTAATTAATGAACAAGTTAGTGTTTATTAATGCAAGCCCAAAAGCTAAGTTAATCTAAGCCCAAGCTAGGATCCAATGAGTTGTATTGACCCATGGGGCAAACCATGTTAATATGGTTAATCTTGGTAATCAAGTAGTATAATGTGATGACCAAGTATTAGGTGTGTAATGGTGTAAGTAAGAGATAAGAGTTGTGTTAACCAAGTAATGAATAGTAAGGAGGTGACTTAAGGAGGTGGGTTAGCCTAATGACTAAACTACCCTAACTTTGTAAATTCTATAAATAGAAGGAGATTGCTAGCCATTTATTACTTGTTCAACTAAACTAATAACTTACAAAGTGCTTAAGTGTTAGAGAGAATAAGAGAAGAATAAGCTACTTCCATTTTTAAGAAGAAGAAGAAGACTTTTTCACAAGAACTTCAAAGGTAAGACTTCTTCTCCATTTATCTTCTATCTCTACCATGATAGGTTGATAAGAAAAGTATGGATTAAGGAACATGGATGTTAAGAAGTAAGAAGAATGATTAATCAATGGACTTAAAGCGCATAAGTTGGAAATAAGTCATTTAAACTTGCATAAGTTATAAACTTATGAAGAAGTTATATGAACTTGTTATGAGTTTATCTTAAGAAGTTGTATGAAAGTAAAGAACTTGTATGAATATATATCATGTATACATGAATGAAACTATATATTGAGAACATATAAGGATGATGATTAAAAGACTTTAATTATCATAAGTTATGAACAATGAAGCTATAAGTAGTTTATACTTTAATAAGTTATAAGCTCATGAAAGAATAAGTCAAAATCCAACATAAAAATAAGTTGTTGTAATAAGTATGTTGAGATGTTCATATGATGAATTGAATTCATTTGAAGTAATGAACAAATCATAAGTAATGAAGATTTTTAGGAAATTTCACGATTGGACGATAATCGTCGAATTCGTGAAATTCTCGGAATAGAAGTCAAATTTTGTGTTTGAACTCGAAAACATTGGTTTTCGATGGAGACAAGTCATATTTGGCATTATAGAGTTGTGGACTCGAAAATGGCCAGAATTCGACTTAGAGCGAAGAAAGCGAGCGTTGAGCGTTCACGAGCGTTTATCGTTTTCATTAAAATGAACTAATAGGTGAATTTTTAGCAAATGAAGTCAAATAGATAAAATTCTTGCATGAACAGCGTAGAGTATGTAATTTGTGAACCGTAGGCTTTTGAGCAGAGCCAATTCGGACTTATAACTTGAAGAAGTTATGAGCAGGAAGTTTGCAAAGTTGAAAAAGCTGTCAAAATTTTACAGTGCAGGTAGAGTCAGGCGCATGGCTTGACCCATAAGTAAAGTAATTCATCATGCGCATTGATTATATGAATAGTCTATGACACCTCTTGAAAAATGTGGCATGCATGTGTGACAATGAAAGTAAGGACTGGCAGTGCATGAGTGCCAAGTCCGGGATCTTTCTTTCTCTTGCTTCTTCCATGCATATGATGAGAAGTAAATCTATGGTGTTGTATGGTGCTTGATCCTTGATCAAAGATAGTAAAGAATGTTTATGAGTACAAAGAAAGGAATGAGATTAATTCAAAGTGAACCTACCTTAAGGAACTTGAAGTAACATTTGTTAAAACTTTGTTAAACCTTAAGGATAGTACATAAAGGTTGATGATAACCTATTCAAATATGAATGCAAGTAGAATGACAATAGAAATTGATAGTAAACAAATCTAATACATGATTAGATTGAGATGAAGGGTAAGATATAGTCATATACATACTTGATTATATATGACCTAATGTATGGCGTTATGTGATCATGTATTGTAGAGACTTGAAAGACTCGAACATAAAAATAATTATCAGTAGCAGGATATTTGAAGGCAAGTATTCTAACCCTTGTCTCGATTCAATCTGAACAAGCTTTGTAATTCATGTATCCTTACGCATGAATTGATGTATGATGAAGTTAAAGCCAATTCTTTGGCTAGACTTAATGCATTTGGTGGATTATTGATAATCTATCCATACATTATCAAATGTTGTTATCTTTTGTCAACTACTTGATATGGTTTTCAAAAGAAGAATGAGTATGATAAACAAATGTTTTTGTCATCATGACGCGAGCACGTGAGAGTTGCCACAAATTAAGCGTACATACGTTTAATGAATGTAGTGTTGATCAACATAAGTACTATAAATTTGATCACCTAGAAGTGCTCGTAAGTAATACCGGACTTACGGACTTAGTGTGGGTTGTCCTTTTCAAAGAAAGAATGAAATACTCAAGGTCTTGGACCCGGAGTTTATGTTTTCTTGGATATTATTCATTTGTGAAACAGTTTGAAAGAAAGATGAAGTGCTATTTTGAATTATCAATAGTACTTCATAACTATTATTCGATTATTGAAGATATATGATTCTTATGTGTCAAGCATGTTGTTATTGAAATTGTTATACTTCTTTGAGCTAGTTATGCTCACTCTTGCTTGAACCATATGAATGCGACTAAATTGAGCGTCCAGAAGGATCGAATAAGGATAAAGGAAAGGCTAAAGGTAGATCGTTAATCGGTCTATGTAATAGTGTAGGTTTATTGTTGTAATGTATTTGATATTATGACAAAGAACCTTTGTAATGGGTATAGAACACAGGAAATGTAAATATTACTTTGAATATATAGAAGTCATGTTCGTTCTTTTGAGGCTTTTCAATTGAATGAATGTATGAATGGTAGTCTTAGTATAGCACCATATATCGGGTTGGAAGATACACGGATTTGGGGGGCGTTACTGAGGTTGGTATCAAAGCCTAGGTTATAAAACTTAAAGGGAAATTAGAACCTTAAGTCATAACCTTTAGAAAAGATAAAAAGTAAAAGATGGAAAGTAACCTATAAAATGCATTATAATTATGTTATGTGTTTTTATTATTCTCTTGGCATGTACTAATCAAACTATATTGTTTTTTGTTGTAGATGTCGGGGAGAAAATGAAATGTATAGAGATACATGTGTAGTAGCGAGGATTGATAAATCGGGTAGAATACTACCAAATCCATAGTGATAGAAAGCAGAAGTGGTGGCAATCGAGTCAGAGACTCGGACAATTTAGACTACATGTCATGTTTGATGGCATGTTAGAGGAAGAGTGGATATGATGTCTTTTGATCGGATAGCACCTCAAAAAGAGTTGACTACAGGGAAGTCAATGAAGGCATTATTCATGTCGGTATTGGATAGAAATGTCCAATATTGTAAGGAGGTTAAGGAGTTAAAGAGGAACTCAAGTGCATGTGGAGGGAGGACAAGACTAGTATGGAAGGTATGTGGGAAGAGGAGCATGATGATCGAATTTTAGCCAAGGACAAGGTCCACGAGCTTGAAAAATGAAGTCTTTGAGCTCAGCGAGGAGCTAAAGACTAAGAAAGCAGAAGGTAGAGAGGAGGATCCTATATACATAGGAGTTCTCATGTGGATTTCCGTGACAAGTAGTTTGGGTGTCCAGATAGAAGAAGGCGGACCGACATATCTTATCGGTCGAGATGTTATTCTTCGGTGCGGCCAAGAAAGATTTTGAGAATGCCATCTGGCGGATGTAATCTAGCAATAGCTAGAATAGTTTAGATATGTAAATATTATGTATCTAGTAGTGACGTAAAACCCTCTTTTGTATATCAAAGGGTAGTCTTTTGTAAATCCCAATTTTTGGAAAGCAACTGCGGGATAGTAATGTAATCAGCTTAGGCTGTACAATGTAAGCAATGTAGTATTATACTACAAGTAATGAATCAATATAAGTCTTTTTATGGAATATATTGAGTAATGAGTATGAGTTATTGTTTCATCATAAATAATAACTAACCACATGAAGAAGAAAGTAATAATGATGTGTTTTTTTTCTTAACGACAAAATGCCATGAAGAAGAGACAACGAAATCAAGATTCTAATGTTAATCAGCAGGAGGAGGTCCGGTTAATCAATGCAAGAGTTCGTTAATCTTTTAGCAGTAGCGTTTAATAGAAGCTGGGGCTAATGTACCCATAAATCACGGAGTAGTCTGAGCTACTACTTTTAAGGATTTCAAAAGTGTCGGTCATCGGAGTTCAAAGGAACTACGGACCTATATAAAGCCCAGACTTGGGTGAAAGAGATTGAGAAAGCATTTGTAATAGCAAATGTTGATGAAGGTCGGAAGGTTGCCTTTGCAACCTATATGATGATGAAGGTGAGGCCAATTTACGGTGGGAGGCAAACCCAGGCTAGGGCGGTATAGAAAATCTAATGTGGGTGAGGTTGAGGAGATTTTCTTGAGAACTATTTTCCCTGAGCATGCGAGGAAGAATGGAGATCACGGTTTCTTGATTTAAAGCAAGGGATATAGCGGTTCCCGAGTATCTTTGCCAAGTTTAATGAATTGGCAAGGTTTGCTCCACATCAAGTGGACACGGGTAAGAAAGGCTAGGCGATTGGCGGGGCTTGAAACCACAGCTCTATAGATGAATTTTAGTGTTCAAAGTACTTCTTTTGGGACCATATTAGAAAAAGGCAATAATTGAGGGTGGGAATGAGGCTCTTAGCGATTACCACAAAGATAAGAAAAATAAAGGTAAAGTTGATGGAGGAATGAAAAGGCCAGGGGGAGCGGTGAGTGGCGGCGGTCAAAAGAGGAAGGATTTAACTCTGGGAATAGGAGTAAAACAAAGGGATCTAAGAGGAGGATGGAGGCTGTAAAACACTGTGGGAAGACTCACTTAGGAGTCATCTCAAGGGAAAAGCGGTATGTTATAATTGTGGATAGGAAGGGCATATTTAGCCTAGCTTGTCCAAGTCAAGAAAAATCATGGATGCTTTGTATGTGGATCAGTGACCACATAGCAAAGAAGCTGCCCGAAGAAGGGATGGATGGGAATAAGGGCACTAATAGCGGTAAGTTAGCTATTGGTGCTCTAGCGCAGCCGGGTAGGCCGATGGCCCGCACCTTTAATATGATGGTCCAAGATGCGGTGGCATCGGGGATGTAGTTTGCGGTATTATTACGATCAACAACATAAATGCTTACGTCTTTGTTTGATTAGGGTGCTACTTGTTCGTTTATAGCATGTGATTTTGCTAGGCGATTAGAATTATTTCTCGAAAAGTTGCCTATACCTTTGAATATTAAGGTAGCAAGCGAAGAGATAATTCTGTTGAAGATATTCATAGGAGTTGTTGCGTAGATATATACGTGGTTGTAAGTTATCGGTAGATTTGATCTGGACGATAAAGTTAGGAGAATTTGACGTAATTCTCGGAATGGATTGGTTGATTAACCATGGTGCAATTATAGATTGCCAAAAGAAATGTGTGAGCATTAGGACGTTGAAACAACCTCCTGTAATATTTTACGGTAATAAATCGTCGGGACGTTCGTGTTTGCCTTACGATGACACAAACTAGAAAACTTTTAAGGAAGGGGTGTGTAGGTTATCTGTGTCATGTTGTCGATACCCAGCGAGTGGGAGCGACCATGGAACAAATACCTATAGTAAATGAATTCATGGATGTATTTCCAAGTGAATTACTGGGTTTCTGCATAGGATAGGGAGATCAAATTTGTAATAGACATTGTGCGGGAGGCGGCACACGGTCTCAAAAGGCACCATATATATATATGGCGCTGTGGAAATGAAAGAGCTAATGGTTCGATTCACTGGGAACTATTGGATGAAAGTACATTCAACCAAGTGTTCCCCAGTAGAAACACCGGTATTGTTTGTCAAGAAGAAAGATGGATCGTTAAGGCTTTTATATCGACTAGAGAGTTGAACAAGTTAACGATAAAGAATAAATACCCATTGCCGGGATCGATGATCTCTTTGATCAGTTGAAAGGGGAAAAGTATTTTCTAAAATAGATTTTGGATGAGGTATCACCAATTGAAGGTTAGGAAGGAAGATGTACCAAAAGGCGGCATTAGGGACTCGTTATGGTCATTCTGAGTTTACGGTGATGTCATTTGGGTTGACTAATGCAATTTGCATTTATGGATATGATGAGCAGTGTTCAAACAATATTTGGACAAGTTAAATTCGTTGTGTTTATCGATGATATTCTAGTCTATTCTAAAAGATGCGAGAAGATCATCTTTGAACACCTAAGGTTAGTGTTGGAGACACTAAGGAGGAGAAGTTATATGCGAAATTCACTAAGTGTGAATTTTGGCTAGAAAAGATGCGATTTTTAGGTCATGTTATTATTGACGAGGGATTCGATGGATCCGGTGAAGGTAGAAGCGATGATGAGCTGGGAACAACCAAAAAATGCATGGTGAGGTGCGGAGTTTCCTAGGGTTAGCGGGATACTATCGAAGATTTATCCAAGATTTTTTGAAGATAGCTACCCAGTTGACTAACTTGACAAGGAAGGCGGTGAAATCGTATGGGCGGATAAATGTGAAGGCAGTTTTCAAGAAGCGAAGAAAAGATTGAGTGAAGCGCTGTTTTGTCATTACGGATGACACGGGAAATTTTCGTAGTGTATAGTGATGCTTAGCATAGAGGACTTGGTTGTGTGCTCATGCGGCATGGCAAAGTCATTATGTATCGCATCCGCGGCGATTGAAGGATTATGAGAAAGTTTATCCTACTCATGATGCAGGCTGGTATGAGTATATTGCCTTAAAGATATGGAGACATTATCTTTATGGGGAAAATGTGAGATATACACAGACCATAAGAGTCTAAAATATATCTTCACATAGAAGGAGTTGAATATATGAGGCGAGAGGAGATGGTTTGGAGTTGATAAAGGATTACGATTGTGAAATCTGTATCACCTGGAAAAACCGATGTAGTTCTTCGGCGCCTTAAGTAGGAAGGGTCGGGGAAAAGTTGTCTATGTTAATGACTCAAAATGAGTTAATAACGAGAGATGGCTAGGATGGAGATAGAATTGAAGATGCCCAAGTGAATCGGGCAGATACTTTTTGCGACGGAGATGCAATCTACCATCGTAGAGAGAGTTAAGGAGGTCTGACTCAAAAAAGCGATGAGTGTGACCAAGTGAAGAAGATGTTAGGCGATGAAAAGGATATTAAGTATAGTCTTGATAATGAGGGATTATTAAGATTTGAAGGAAGAATTTGGGTTCGAATGAGATGGAGTTAAAAGATCAAGTGTTACAAGAAGCTCATAGTTCAAGGTACTCGATACATCTGGTAGTACAAAGATGTATCAAGACCTTGACGAAGTTTTTTTGGTGGCCGAACATGAAAGAGAAATAGCGAGTATGTGAGTAGGTGCTTGACTTGTCAAAAAGTTAAGGTCGAACATCAACGACCGAGTGGCTTATTACGGTCATTGGAGATTCGAGAATGGAAGTGGGAGCATATCACGATGGACTTCGTGGTGGGACTTTCGACAACGACAAAAAAGTGCGATTCGATTTGGGTAATAGTGGACCGGTTGCGAAGTCGGCTCACTTTTGCCAATTAGGGTCAAGTATAACTTAGACCGATTAGCTAAACTTTATGTTAAGGAAATTATTTCGGACATGGAGTACCGATATCGATTGTGTCGGATCGTGACCCACGATTCACATCGAACTTTTGGAGAGTTTTTGCAAACGAGTTGGGAACACAACTGAAGTTAAGTCTGACGTATCATCCACAAACCGATGGGTAGAGGCGAGAGAACAATTGAGGGCGTTAGAAGATATGTTGAGATCTTGCGTCATGGATTTCAAGGGTAGTTGGGATGATCACCTACCACTAGTAGAGTTTGCATATAACAATAGTTATCATGCAAGCATAGGCATCTGCCGCCTTATGAAGCTTTTATATGGAAGAAGGTGCGAGAACACCATTGTATTGGGATGAGGTGGGAAGCGGCAGGATGCTAGGACTAGAATTGGTGCGGCGGACGGCGGATGTAATAAAGTTAATTCGGATCGTCTTATTATAGCTCGGAGACGAGACGAGAAGAAATATGCGGACTCGCATAGATTAAATCGAGAGTTTGAAGTAGGCTCGTATGTGTTTCTAAAGGTATCTCTACGGAAAGGAAAGATACGCTTTGGAAAGAAAAGGAAAGTTAAGTCAAGGTTTATAGGACCTTTTGAAGTATTAAAAGCGGGTGGGAGAGGTAGCCTATGTGATAGCATTACCTCCGGACCTAGAACGAATACATAACGTGTTTCACGTATACGTATTATGTCCATATAAGTTGGACTATAAGCATGTAATCGAGTATGAGCGATTCATATCGAGAAAGACTTAACGTATGAAGAATGGCCGATTCAAATCATTGATAGAAAGGAACAAGTTTATGGAACAAAGTTATACCATCGGTAAAAAGGTATTATGGAAGAACCACGATCTTTGAAGAAGCAGCGTGGGAATTAGAAGAAAAGATGAAGAAAAATTTTCCTCAATTATTTGATTAAAGTAAAGGCGAGATTTTGGGGACGAGAATCCTTATAAGGGGAAGGATGTAATGAATGAGAAATTTTGGATTTTATTGTAAAATAATTTTATTGAATTAAATAATAAATAAAATTATATATTATATGTGTTATCAAGATGGTTGTCATTATATAACCTAATGATGTGGGAATGTCGTAGTATTTTAGCTACGTGAAGGAATTAAAGTGTTTGAATTTCCAAGGCGAAAATAAAAGTTTTTCGAGAAATTTTCCAAAAAACACTATTCATCGATATTTGCTCGGGAATTATTTTTGAATTTTTGAGAAATACGTAATGATAGAATGTCAAGTAAGATGGATTATGTAATAATAATCTAAGTATGGAAAATGCAATATTTTAAACTTGCGGACTTAAATTGAGAGCGTTAAGGAAAGGGAAGTATTAATGAGTTAAGTAATAATCGTATGATCGTGAGTATTATGCGAAGTAATGAATCTGAGTATAATATGAAGTATTATATGAGTTTGTATGAATGATGGAATATCGTATATAATGAATTTCTATATGAGTTAGAATACGAGAATGATACATAGACAATCGTTTTATGTATTAAGCAATAGTATTGGACTTGTAGGATTTGTTAGGAAATTATTACAAGCCCAAGTGAATTAATGGTAAGGCCCAAATGTTAATTAATGAACAAGTTAGTGTTTATTAATGCAAGCCCAAAAGCTAAGTTAATCTAAGCCCAAGCTAGGATCGATGAGTTGTATTGACCCATAGGGGGCAAACCATGTTAATATGGTTAATCTTGGTAATCAAGTATAATGTGTGATGACCAAGTATTAGGTGTAATGACCAGAAGTAAGAGATAAGAGTTGTGATTAACAAGTAATGAATAGTAAGGAGGTGACTTAAGGAGGTGGGATAGCCTAATGACTAAACTACCTAACTTTGTAAATTCTATAAATAGAAGGAGATTGCTAGCCATTTATTACTTGTTCAACTAATCTAATAACTTACAAAGTGCTTAAGTGTTAGAGAGAATAAGCAAGAATAAGCTACTTCCATTTTAAGAAGAAGAAGAAGACTTTTCACAAGAACTTCAAAGGTAAGACTTCTTCTCCATTTATCTTCTATCTCTACCATGATAGGGTTGATAAGAAAAGTATGGATTAAGGAACATGGATGTTAAGAAGTAAGAAGAATGATTAATCAATGGACTTAAGTGGCATAAGTAGAAATAAGTCATTTAAACTTTCATAAGTTATAAACTTATGAAGAAGTTATATGAACTTGTTATGAGTTTATCTTGAAAGTAGTATGAAAGTAAAGAACTTGTATGAACATGTATCATGTATACATGAATGAAACTATATATTGAGAACATATAAAGATGATGATTAAAAGACTTTAATTATCATAAGTTATGAACAATGAAGCTATAAGTAGTTTATACTTTAATAAGTTATAAGCTCATGAAGAATAAGTCAAAATCCAACATGAAAAATAAGTTGTTGTAATAAGTATGTTGAGATGTTCATATGATGAATTGAATTCATTTGAAGTAATGAACAAATCATAAGTAATGAAGATTTTTAGGAAATTGCACGATTGGACGATAATCGTCGAATTAAGTGAAATTCTCGGAATAGAAGTCAAATTTTGTGTTTGAACTTGAAAAGCGTTTGTTTTCGATGGAGACAAGTCATATTTGGCATTATAGAGTTGTGGACTAAAAAAATGGCCGAATTCCAACTTAGAGCGAAGAAAGCGAGCATTGAGCGTTCACGAGCGTTTATCGTTTTTGTTAAAAATGAACTAATAGGTGAATTTTTAGCAAATGAAGTCAAATAGATAAAATTCTTGCATGAACAGCGTAGAGTATGTAATTTGTGAACCGTAGGCTTTTGAATGAGCCAATTCGGACTTATAACGAAGAAGTTATGAGCAGGGAAGTTCATAAAAGTTGACAAACTGTCAAAAATTTTCGGTGCCTGAATTTGGCATAGCATGGCTTGACCAAATAAAGAGTAATTCATCGCATTGTATGCATCGTGGATAGTCTATGACCCTCTTTGAAAGTGGTTGCGCAGCGTGCGAACATGAGAGTAAGGACTCGCGTGCATGTGCATGGCTCAAGTCAGGGACGTTGCTCTCTCTAACTAACTAGCTGCATGCATTGCGAGATATAGCTTATATATTTGGCGCCATAGCATGATCCTTGATCAAAGATAGTAAAGAATGTTTATGAGCACAAAGAAAGGAATGAGATTAATTCAAAGTGAACCTACCTTAAGGAACTTGAAGTAACATTGTTAAAACTTTGTTAAACCTTAAGGATAGTATATAAAGGTTGATGATAACCTATTCGAATATGAATGTAAGTATAATGACAATAAAATTGATAGTAAACAAATCTAATACATGATTAGATTGAGATGAGGGTAAGATATAGTCATATACATACTTGATTATATATGACCTAATGTGAGGCGTTATGTGATCATGTATTGTAGAGACTTGAAAGACTCAAACATAAAGTAAATTATCTATGTATGTAGCAGAATATTTGAAGGCAAGTATTCTAACCCTTGTCTTAGTTCAATCTGAACAAGTTTTGTAATTCATGTATCCTTACGCATGAATTGATGTATGATGAAGTTAAAAAGCCAATTCTTACGGCTAGACTTAATGCATTTGGTGGATTATTGATAATCTATCCATACATTATCAAATGTTGTTATCTTTTGTCAACTACTGATATGGTTTTCAAAAAGAAGAATGAGTATGATAAACAAATGTTTTTGTCATCATACGACGCTAGGCACGTGAGGTTGCCACAAATTAAGCGTACATACGTTTAATGAATGTAGTGTTGATCAACATATAAGTACTATAATGGTGATCACCTAGAAGTGCTAAATAAGTAATCTGGGACTTACGGACTTAGTGTCGGGTTGTCCTTTTCAAAGAAAGAATGAAATACTCAAGGTCTTGGACCCGGGAGTTTATGTTTTCTTGGATATTATTCATTGTGAAACAATTTGAAAGAAAGATGAAGTGCTATTTTGAATTATCAATAGTACTTCATAACTATTATTCGATTATTGAAGATATCTGATTCTTATGTGTCAAGCATGTTGTTATTGAAATTGTCATACTTTTGAGCTAGTTATGCTCACTCTTGCTTGAACCATATGAATGCGGCTAAATGCTATTTTAAGCGTCTCGAAGGATCGAATAAGGATAAAGGAAAGGCTAAGCGGATCGTTAATCGGTCTATGTAATAGTGTAGGTTTATTGTTGTAATTTAGAACACATGCTTAATGACAAGAATCGAAAGGTAGCACAACTCAAGAACTCAATTCTCATAATGTAAAGAAAGAAGTTCCAAGTCTGCTGGACTTGAATAGTTCTAAGTGAACTATGAAGTTCCAAGACTGCTGGTCTTGAAGGAATCTAAGTGATTTGAAGATTATAAAGACATCCTTAGTGGATTTCCTACTCAAGGAGTAGAAGAGTGGATTAGGAGCCTTGAGTGATCTGAACCACTTAAAAAACACTGTGTCTTTTATATTCTTGCTATAACCGCTATATTTATCATAACTGTTTATCACCTATTAACTTGGTTTATCTTAAAGGGAAACAAACAAATCTCAAATTCTGCTGTGATTAAATCATTAACAAATTTGACAAGTATATTGTAAAAGAAATTTTAAAATATCTATTCAATCCCCCCTTCTAGATAATTATTGTGCCTCTGGGAACTATCAATTGGTATCAAAGCAGGTTCTCTCAATAAGCCTACTAAGCCTGAGTAGATCCAATGGCAAAACTGATAAGCGAGTCCAAGACTGGAGGAGGCAGCAAGCTACCAATGTGCAACAGAGACAAATTTGCTAATTGTAAAGTTCGCATGCAAGCCTACATGGATTCAATAGATGAATATCTATTTGAAATTATTCTGAATGGGCCCTACGTTCCAACAAAGCTTGCACCAACTCCAGATGATCCGAACAGAGTTCAAATCAAGATCAAAGCAGAATGGACTAACAACGAGAAGAAAGCTGTCCAACTCGACAAAAATGCCAAGAACATTCTATTCCAGTCTTTAGAAGATGATCTGTTCGAGAATGTGATCAATATTAAACCTTCCAAGAAAGTCTGGGAGGCATTACTTATTATGCATGAAGGAACTGAAGAAGTCAGAGAAAACAAACAATCTCTTCTGACTCAACAATATGAAATGTTCGCCCATGTTCCAGGAGAAAATGTCACCTCCACCTATGAAAGATTCAATGTGCTGCTCAACTCTCTACGAGCTTTTGGAAAGATCTATCCAAATAAAGATCTGATCATAAAATTCATGAGAGCTTTACCAAGCAAGTGGGATGCCAAAACCACTGCCATTAGAGAATTAAAGAATCTCCATGAAATGAATGTTCAACAACTTTATAGAAATCTTCTCACCTATGAACTAGAGTTGACTCAACAAGCAGAGACTCTATCTGAAGGAAGAAAGAAGGAGAAATGAGTTGCTCTCAAATCAACAGAAGTTATCTCCAAAGCTCATAATGAGAATGACTCTGACTCCGAGAACGATGATGATGAGGATATTGATATGTTGGTAAGAAGACTCAAGAGGTTCATGCATAAAGGCAGAAGCAACAAACCTAAGAGATTTAACAACAATAACAGCAAGGAGCAGATCAACAATTTATGCTACAACTGCAAGAAGTTTGGCCATTTCATTGCAAACAACAAACCTCTTAGAGAAGAACTTAAGAGAAAAACAAATCCAAAGAAAGAGTTCAAAGGAAACAAGAGGCTCCAGAAGAAAGATAAGGGTCTTGTGGCCGGAGGATCATGGAGTGACTCAGACAACGACACAACTCCTGAGTCTGGAGATGATGAAGATCCTCAAGTACCAAATCTGTGTCTAATGGCCAAAAATTCAAAGGATAAGAAAAGCATTGACAATCATGAAGTAAGTATCGATGAGGTATATGACTTTAACTCTCCTGGTATAGATATTGATGATTTAAGAACCGCACTACATGGAATAACATCTGATCTGCATCAATACATGAAATGGTTTAGATTTCTATCTAAAGATTATTCTCTTCTTTAAAAAGAGAAAGAGAAACTTCAAGAAGAACTGGAAACAGCTCTTCTAAGTGCTAACCCTCTCTCTAAATTTGAAGCTGAGAATAAACTCTTAAGATAGACTAATGAACTTAATGCACAAAGAGAGTCAAATCTAACCTCTAAGATTGAGGAACTAGAAAAGACAATATTAATATGGAATAGATCCTCTTCATCCATGGACTCCCTGATCTCCAGTCAGAGAAGTGTATTTGACAAAACAAGTTTAGGTTTTGGGGAATCCACCTCAGAACCATATGTGGAAAAGTCAAAGGAAACTAAGCATTGCATTTGTGAAGTCCTCACAGAAGGAAGAACCAGTCCATCCCTGCTCTTTTGATCCAATCTATGCTATAAGGTATAAAGGATCTCATGTTGGCCTAAAGTTCAGAAAAAAGAAGAGTAACTTAGTCACTACTCTCCAACCTCGAAGGATTGTAGAGTCGAGCAAAATCAACTCCACGAACCAACCAGGTAGGAATAGTAGAGTTAAGTTTCACTCTTCTCAAATCATGAATCACAAAGATACATTGAAAAAGAAGAATCAGTATAAAGGAAGGACTACCAAAAATCCACATAAGTCTAAATGGGGAAAGAATCCATACACACACAAAAGCATACATCATGCTAGATTTTTTGTGTGTGATAAAATTGGTCATAAGGCTGCAGTATGTTTCAATAATCTTTTGCATATTGAACCCAAAATTAAATAGATTTGGGTCCCCAAGGGTACTAAAAATATAGGACCCATGCAAGTATGGGTACCAAAATAAGAGTATAAACATCACTATAGGAACAGAGCTCAAGGATCACAACTTGGTATCTGGACAGTGGATGCTCACGACACATGATCGGGAACAAAACCCTCCTGTCTAACTTCATGGAGAAGGAGGGACCAACAATTATCTTCGGAGACACTGGCTCTGGCAAGACAAAAGGTTATGGTTCAGCTGGGAATGGTGCAGTGTCCTTTAACAAAGTAGCCTATGTGGAAGGAGTAAAGCACAATCTTCTGAGCATAAGCCAACTTTGCGACAAGGGTCATCAAGTTACCTTCCTCAACAATCAGTGTCAAGTCAGAGATCTGAAGACCTCTTCTATAAAGCTGATCGGAACAAGAGAAGGAAATGTCTACACTGTTAATCTTGGTCAACTGAGTTCTGATGAGACAATATGCTTTCTGGCTAAAGCCTCTGAAGAAATGAGATGGCTATGGTATAGAAGGCTGTCTCATCTCAACTTCAAAAGCATGTCAAAACTAGCCTCCAATGATCTAGTAGCAAGCTTACCCAAGCTCAACTTTGTCAAAGAAAGGCCATGCAACTCTTGTCAACTTAGAAAACAAACTAAAAGCTCATTCAAAAGCAAAGCTATCAACTCAATTGATAAGCCCCTGCAATTACTTCACATGGATCTATTTGGGCCAATTCCAACAACAAGCCTTGGAGGGAAGAGATAATCATTGGTATTAGTGGATGACTACACCAGATTTACATGGGTGTTCTTTCTAAACTCAAAAGATGAAAAAAGTTCCCAACTCATCAAGATGTTCAAGCTGGTGATGAACGAAAAAGGGAAGAAAATCAAGGCTATAAGGAGTGATCATGGTAGAGAATTTGACTTCTCTGAGATGGATCAGTTCTGCACAAACAATGGCATCAGTCACAACTTCTCAGCTCGACGAACTCCACAGCAAAATGGAGTAGCTGAAAGAAAGAACAGAACGTTGATTGAAGCTGGACGAACTCTACAAGCAGCAACTTGTTTATCTGAATACTTCTGGGCAGAAGCTGCCAACACTTCATGCTACACGCAGAACAGGTCTCTTGTGCACTCTACGTTAAAGAACACTCCTTACGAGCTGTGGAGAGGAAGAAAGACAAATGTCAGCTACTTCTATGTGTTCGGTTGTGCATGCTATATTCTCAATAATTGGAAAATAGTATCCAACTAAGTTTCATCCCAAGTCAGATGAAGGAATCTTTCTCGGATATGCCACAGACAGTAAGGCTTATAGAGTATTCAACAAGAAGACGCTAAGTATTGAAGTCTCGATTCACATCATCTTTGATGAAACAAACTTAGACAAAACTGTGCCTCAAGACACTATGATCGAAAACTCAAACACTGTGAACGAGGTGGTCGAGCTCGACACCACGATTGTAGCCCTAGAAAATAAAATCGTCGAGCCTGAAGAAGAGATCATAGAGAGAGCTACACCAGACGATGAACCTCTACAATAAGAGACAGAGGTTAATCTCAAAGAATTCAGACAAAAAGGCAGTAAAACGGATGTTCCAACAGGAAACAGATGGGCAAGAGATCACACTCAAGACCTGATCATTGGAGACCCAAATGCAAGAGTCAAGACAAGATCTGCCATCCATAATGCGTGTTTCTAAGCTTTCTGTCATAAATAGAACCCAAAAAGATAAAAGATGCTATAGAAGACTTAAGTTGGATAGAAGCCATGCAAGAGGAACTAAATCAGTTTGAACGAAGCAGATTATGGAGATTAGTTCCAAGACCAAGAAGCCACCCAGTTATTGGCACCAAGTGGGTCTTCAGAAACAAGATGGATGAAGATGGGGTAATAACTAGGAACAAGGCAAGACTAGTCAAAGGTTATTCCCAAGAAGAAGGCATCAACTACAACGAGACCTTCACACTTATTGCCAGATTAGAAGCCATCAAGATATTCCTTGCTTTTGCTGCCCACATGAAGTTCAAAGTCTTTCAAATGGATGTCAAAAGTGCATTTATGAATGGTGAACTTCAAGAAGAAGTATTTCTGGAGCAACCTCTAGGTTTCATCAATCTAACTCTTTCTAATTATGTCTATAGATTAGAAAAAGCCTTATATGGACTTAAACAAGCACCTAGAGTAGGTATAAAACACTAACTAACTTTCTTATTGAAAATGGCTTCACTAGAGGTAGAGTAGATAACACATTATTTCTTAAGAAGCACAAAAATAATGTAAGACCCCAACTTTTATGAATAAAGAATAATTTTTCTCGAAATATATTTTTAAATATTATGGTGTGGATATGATATAATGTTATAGTTATGGGTAATATTTACAAATTTTGCAAAGTAAGCAAGTTGTTATAAAATATTCGATTGGTCGGGGAATATTCGATTTAACAGGGAATATTAAATGCAATGAAGCATAATCATTGGTGGACCCCACAACGGAAGTATTGTCGTAGTTAGAAAATGACAAAATTATCTTTTTATAAAAATAACGACGAAAGTTTTACCGTTAAACTGTTGAACTACCCGGTGGTAAAAGTACAGTAATATGCGTGGTTACATAGTAACACACGGTATTGATTATTGATGCTTACGTGAGAAGTCACTCAGTTATACTCAATTATTGCTACAATAATTGCTGCATAATATCTCTCATATTATTGATTCAATTATTGTCACAATATCAATATTTTATATTATTAAATCAATAATTGAGACGACAAAGTTATTCATATTATTATTTGCAATATTGACGATGTCTAGAAAGTTTTGTCGAGGAGAGGTTTGGTCACCTAGTTGCGCGCCAATAGGGAGAAATCCTTATCAGAAAGCCCCCTCTTTCTTGGGAATGTTCTGGTTGTTAAATATTGTGGGTTATAATATTAATGATGAATAAGTTCGTGTTGATTAAAGATGAAATTGATATTTCCATTGTGTTGGGATTATTAGTGTTAGTAGAAATCGACATTTATTTCGATAAGGTTATATTGACCAATCGGGTAATTAATTGGATAAATGAGTAATTAATTGCTATTAATTCACATACTTATAACTATTTGTTCACATGTGTGTACTATTGATTCACATGCATGTAATATTAGGGGAGGTGGTGCAAGATTGATATACTTGCATGACTAAATTAAAAATAGAGGTATAGATGAAGGTACTATAATGTAACTATTTTTTTCACATGTATAGAACTATTGATTCACATGAATGTACTATTGATTCACATGATGTACTATTAGGGGAGGTGGTGCAAGTTTGATAATACTTGCATGACTAAATTAAAAATGAAGGAAAAGATGAAGGTATTATACTGTAATATTTCGAGCCCCAAAACGTGCAATTATCGAAACTATATTTTCCTATAAATAGTAGCTCATTCTTCTTTCATTCTCATGAATTCACTAAGACTCACAAGAGCAATTATAGAGAGAGAAGCTATAGAGACAAAGAAGAAGAGAAGTCTGATACTTCACTATTCCAGTATCCAGTCTTCTTCTGAGGTAAGGGATATTATTTTTGTCTAGTATTCATAAGGAATAATATTTTCTTTCATACTCTATAGTATGTGAGTAATATTATTTCGTCTCATATTCCTGATTATACCCTAATTATGTTAAAGTATTGTTTCTATACTCCGTGAAATTAGTAGAATATCCTTGAAATTTGCGCTTCATCTAGTATCGTTTCACAAGGATATTTTCTGCACATTCTTATTTAATTTTAAGCTTTTCATGCCGGAGTACTTCCCATGAGTACTATTCATAGGTACTATTCATAGAGTACTATTCATAAAGTACTATTCATGAGTACTATTGACAAAGTACTATTCATGGGGTATTATTCACCCGAAGTACTATTCATGACAAAAATTGATTTCTTTTCGGTCTAAATCATTTTTGATACAATATCATTCTTGAATTTTACTCCACAAAGCAGTATCATGTTGGCAATTTGAACATTATTGAATTCTGGATAAATTAAATTATAAATCTTTAAAATTTATCCTTTGCTTTCTTTTAATTGAATTCTTATATCATTATCATCATCCTCATGCTTATATTGTGATGAAAGTCATATGTGGCTTATGTGCATAGATGGACTATTGATTGGTATGATTATGACCAGGGATCATTCGGTATAATCATGACCCGTAATGTTACAAATAATGTGGTAAAAGTCCTCATTGGCCCGTAGTACATTAATGGACAGTTGTTGGTATGATTATGACCAGGGATTATTTGGTATAATCATGACCATTGATGATTACATGAATATCCTTGGCCTGTAGTGCAGGGATGATTCGATGATGTGGTTTATTTATTGAGCTGAGTCTCAGCGATAAAGTTGATGAAAAACTTTTTAAATCATAGAAGATAGTAGATATCATGCTCTACTTAGCTCTTTTAATGGACTACTTGTTCCGCTGCAGTTAAACTTGATGTTTATTGTATTTTATTAGTTTAATACTGTTGAAGGCTAATGATAATTTATTCTGTATTATCTTGGTCATAATATTTCTTACTGGGCTAGTTGAGCTCACCCTTTTGCTTTCATTGTTCTCTTCAGGAAATGAGAACGTAGCCGGGACTAGTCGGGGAACGGAGTGATGGTCCGAGATGGTGTTATAGTAGTCCTCACTATTCTATAAAATAGTGTGACAATAAATGTAATGAGGACTCCATTTAAGTTTGGATATTGTCTAGAAGACAATATTCGTATAAAAACTCTCAGCTCATGTTGTATACTTAAGTTTGTATATTTATTCAGTACCATGTATTTGGCGACCCAAGATGGATGATGTATACCTATTTTGGGGGCATCACAAATAAAGTCTTATTAGTTTAGATATATGTAGATGACATTATCTTTGGTTCTACTGATGAAAAATTGTGCAAGAGATTTGCCAAGCTTATGCTTCAAAATGAGTATGATAGGTGAGCTAAATTTCTTCCTTGGACTACAAGTAAAGCAGACTGATGAAGGTATCTTCATTAACCAAGCCAAATACATTAAAGACTTACTTAAGAAATATGGCATGGAATCAGCCTCTCCCATGAAAACACCAATTGTTCCAGCAACTAAGCTTGAAAAATATGAGATACTCAATACACAGGTATGATAGGCTCTCTTCTATATCTAACTACCAGTAGACCATACATAATGTTTGTAACATGCATATGTGCTAGATTTCAAGCTAATCCTAAGGAATAACACTTAACTGCTGTAAAGAGAATTTTTAGGTATCTCAAAAGTACACCTCACTTGGGACTTTTGTATCCCAAGGAGTCCTCATTTGAACTGACAGGATATACAGATGCTGATTTTACAGGCTGCAAGATCGATAGAAAAAGTATTAGTGACACTTGTCATTTGTTAGGAAACAAACTTGTGTCCTAGTTTAGCAAGAAGCAAAACTCAGTTTCTACCTCAACAACAGAAGTTGAATACATTGCTGCCGGTAGCTGCTGTGCTCAAATTTTATGGATGAAAAATCAGCTAGCAGACTATGGGTTTGATTTCAAATCTATACCTGTTCATTGTGATAACACAAGTGCCATAACAATAACACATAATCCTGTCATGCATTCTAGAACTAAGAATATAGAGATAAGATATCATTTTATTAGGGATCATGTCCAAAATGGAACTATATCTTTACAATACATCCCTAATGAAAATCAACTTACCGATGTCTTTACAAAACCTTTAGATGAATCCAGATTTAATAAATTAATAAGTGAGTTAGGTATGATAAATCTGCAACCATAAACTCTATGCTCTAGTTCGTGCTAACCATGCATATAAAAAGGCTATGTTAAAATTGTAGAGATGACTAAAGAGAAACCCTGATCGTAGAGCAGTCTCGACGTGATAGAGAAGTATCCTGTGATGAAAACATTCCTATCAAATCCAAACAACCCTTCTGATAAGCGCCTCTGGGACAAACCTGACCCTTAGTTCAGTTTAGAAGGTTGGCCCTTCCTGAGCTACCTTAACCCAGACAGAATGCTAAGTCAGAACTCATCACAGGGACCAAAAAAGATAATGATCGTAGAGTATAATCAGTAGTGACCTCAATAATCGTAGAGCAGCCTTGACGATCTTAGTCTTCTCAAAGGATACACTAGCTTAGGGGGAGCTGAGGGCAGATCAGTATTTTCCACATTATTTAAAATCGTGGAGCCCGATAGAACTCGACACGTGCCCCACTATGCAGATCATGTGGAGGAAAGTTACAAATATAGTTTAAAAAGGCTTTTTGAAAGTTCACCTTAGAATTTTAAAAGCTCATTCCTCTCTCTCTCTCTCTCTCTATCAATAGAAACCCTAGCTTTCAAAACGATAAACCAATCTCTATTCAAGGAAATCAATGGCTGCTTCCAATGTTATATCTAGTTACCAACTCTTCTTCGACGAATTCATGACAGCTGACCCTCAGTTCCACAAGATTCCATCTCTTCTGAAAAAAGATGATCTTAAAGAAACTCTGAGCACCAACACAAGGATCTACCTAAAGCTGGTGAAAGAGTTCTACAACAATGGAGTCTTTGAGGATGACATTATCACTTCAAGGGTCAAGGGGGAACAGATTAAACTCAAAGCTGAAGATATAAACCTAGCCCTATGGTTTCAAATCAAAGGGACTCGTATCTATGGATGTCATCGACTTCCATGAAGGTCTGAAGAAAATGCACCATACGAAGTTTCAAAACGTCAAGAGGTGCAAGAAGAAAGAGTTTCCCCAAAAGTATGAATTTCTGGCTGACATTGTTGGGAAGTGCATATGCTGTAAAATCTCTGGCCACGACTCTGTAAATGAAGTTCAACTAAAGCTCATGACAGCAATCTGCTTTAGAATTTAACTCAACTATGGGGCTCTGCTTATAGAATGGATCGGGAAGTGGATACTTAGCTCAAAGAAAACAAAGAGCTCTGGGAAAATGCTCTATGGGAGGTACATAAGCATAATCCTGCAATCTACTTTGGGTGACAAAATTAGAGACGAGGAAGGGGAACCCATCAACCCCAACAGAAGAATGACCTAGCAGCTATTTCAAAACTAGAAAAGAAACCCTGCAAAAAATGTAAAAATGATGTCTGAATCCAGTGGAAGGACTGGTGAAGCAAAGGTATCTGAGCTACCAGAAAACATGTCTGTTGTGAAGGAAGGTGAAGAAGAAGAAGAAATTATTAAGAGAACCCATTGCTTTGATCAAAAAAAGCAAGGGTAAGAGAGAAATGAAAGTTCAAACAACAGAAGAGCCTCAAGGCTTAACCACTGATGCGCCTTAAGAGAGTTCGGGCACTAAAATTTTAAAGGAAATAAAGAGGAAGGAGCATCAGTCTGAAGAGGAAGAAGATAGATCCACCATCTCTCAGCTGCTTAAAAAGGGAAAATGCAGCCACAAAATAAAGAAGTCTTCACTCTCTTCGATCATAGAGTCATTACCGATCGTAGAGTCTAGACTTACCATCACTCCAGAAGTGGATACTACAGCAGTATCTCAACCTGAACCAACTGTCAAAGCTTAAGCTGAAGAGAGCACCGAGGCTGAAGCTCAGCCCAGAAAGACAAGGAAAAAGCTTGTCAAGAAACATGTTCTTGAAAATGAGAAAGCCTTGAAGGAAGAAGAAAGATAAATAGCTGCAGATAAGGAGCTTCCTAAAATTCTTGCACTAGGAAGTGCTCCAATTGAGGGGGAGCTGCCTGAAGAACAAATGAATGTTAAGATTCAGGGGGAGATTCTCGAAGTCCCTATGCCAGAAAGTGCTACAGCTAAGGGGGAGATACAAGAAGATATGGACATCGAAGGTGTGAAAGCTATGAAAGGAGAAATGGATGAAGATCAGTCAAAAAATGAGAAGATGTTTGAAGTGGTGGAAATTTCAAATGAAGAAAATGAAGATTGGGAAGAAGAAGAGGATGATGAAGTTGAGATTATAGCAAAGGGCTGGGATGGATATAGGAGAGCAAACTACAATCAGCTGTTCTTCTACTTACCAATGATGCCCTATTACAGAGCCCAAATTCTCAACTCCTGGGATCACATGTTATGAACTTTCAAAGCCTATCCAGCAATCTCAGTGCTAGCTCATGGATTCCCAAGCAACCTCACGTTTGCTCAGAAGCTGATCACTAACCATCCTTTTTCAGAAACTGGGCGTGAGGTATAATCAATTCACATCTCTTTTAGAGTTAATCACTGTCCTCCATCAAATTTCAACCAATTCTATGAATTTCCAAGATGGTTGGAAGTGATTCTTCACCCACTAAACCAATTTCTAGCTACAGAATCCCAACATTCTGTAATCGATGAACCAAATATACCTAACTTTATATTAATACAATCTCCCACCATTTCTCACTCTACGGATATCAATCCTACTCAAATGGTAGAGTCAACCTCTCAACCAGCACAAACAACACCTCCTCCCAAAACCCAATCCCCAATACCTAAACCTCCTTCAGACATTCCTTCTTCCTCAATAAACAACTACTTTGATCTTGCTCTTGCTCTCTCAAACCTGCAACACCAAAATACAAAAGCCTCTCCTCCAGGAACCTAGCAAATACTTGAGCTTCTCTTAGAACTTCCCACAAAATCTGGGCTGTCTAATGCATCACAGAAAGTGACTACAGATATTTAAGAAGATCTTGAATCTCACTCTCCACTTGTTCATACAAGGCTGAACCACTTGATAGATGTTGCCAACACTCTTCCTCACAATCTGAGTTCTGAACTCACAAAGAAGCTTCGGGAAATCATCAAGGAAATGATCCATAACATAAATGAAAGGGATCAAATTCACTTTTAATCTGCTCAGAAGCACAAGGAAGCAGTTATCCTTCTACATCAGACTCAGGAGGCTCAAAATAAACTGGTTATGGAGAGCCTCTCAAGCCTGTGATCTTCCCTGAAAGAATTCCAAGAATACTCTATCCGTCAGATGCAACAAACAGACACTGTCTTGGCCATTCTATAAAAACATAAGTCTCAAACTAATTCTCTGGTTCAAGAAAATTGTGAAGACATTGCTTAATCCAGGAATCAGCTCCACGAACTTGTTTAAGGCGTGAATCGTCTGTTTGAAAACATTCAAACCCTTGATGTTGACATAAAGGGGGAGAATAAAGGGGAAAGAGAGAAAGGAAGAGGGAAACAAATTTCTCAATCCTCAAGAAGCCCTCTCTTAAGATAGCCTCGACATCAGATTTAACGACCTGAACAGCAGCAGCGCCAGCCAATTCTTATGGCGCAACCACTAAAGAGTCAAGGGCCTTCTCCTAACTCATAAGGGGTAACCACTACTGGCTTGAACATGCCGATTGGAGACCTTGTCTTTATAAACATACATAACCATGAAGAATGGCTAAGTCAAAGCGAAATGGAAGAAATTGCATGGATAGATGAAGCTAGCAGAAGAAGGAGAGCTGCAGAGCATGCCAATCCTCCAAGAAGCAAAAGGTAGAAAAAATAGAGATAAGTTGAAATTTATTTCTTATTGATGTAACTATATTTTATTGTAATATTTGTCTCTAAAAACATCAATAAATTCATGCTTATTCTCTAGAGATTTCAGCTGCTCACTGAAACACTAAGTCATATTTACTTTATAGCAACTGCATCTAGAAATTGATGATTATGATACAAATCTCCTTGGTTATGTCAACATCAAATAGGGGGAGATTTTTGGGTATTGTATATTTAAATTTAATGTTGAAAGTAAATAATCATGATTATATGTAAAGTCCTTCAAAGAACATATGTACAAGGACTTAGATGATAGATCAAAATTGCTAGGTTTATCTGTGCTTTATATTTATCATTCTGTAAATGAATGTATAGAAGAAAAGATCAATGTTGTTAGGATGATCTATTTTGAGATGTAATAGATAGGCATCAATAGAATCGTATTCTGTCGAGCCAGCCGAGAAATTGCAGAAGCCAAGGAAGAATCGTAGAGTATCGAGAATCATAGTCTATCTGCTTTGGAGGGCCTCTCCTAGTATCATAGAGTGGTCCAAACGCCTGTCGAGCAAAATTAAGAATCGTAGTCTATTCTCGAAAGCATAGAGTCTGCAAATAAAGCAAGCAAAGATCATAGTCTACCTGTGCTTAAGAGAAATTGTAGTGTTCTCATCTATCAGTCTGTATCAAGCACGAGTGTGACAAGACACCACGATTATGATCGTAGTGCATCATCTATCAGCATCAGAAGCATCGAGCTTTGTCCATTTGTTGAAGAATAGATTACAACAAATGTGGAATGGATTATAGACGTTGAGACTCTCAAGAATCCCAATGATCCAACACTCATCCTTAGTATATAACAAAGAAATGTATTGAAGAATCTAAGGAAAGTACTGCATTTCAGCTGAAAACACCTTTTTAGGTGTTAGGTGAGATAGCAGTCTGCTGTGTCAGTGGGCCAGACGTCTGGATAAAAGATTTCCAGAAAGTCACCATTAGTGCTCTGAAATGTCAAATACAATTAATGCTTCAACGGATGCCTTCAAACATAAATATTTTAAAGGCACCTTATATACAAATCAGATGCAGATGCAAGAAAGCAAGCAAGTACACAACAAAAAGATGAAGAACACATAAATGCTAAACTCTATGATCTAGAAAGAAAGCTTGCTCAACTACTCAGTTCTTTAGAACACATGCTTAACGGCAACTAAGTAGAACAACTCAAGAACTCAACTCTCATAAATTGAAGAAAGAAGTTCCAAGTCTGCTAGACTTTAAGAGTTCAAAGTGAACTAAGAAGTTCCAAGACTGCTGGTCATGAAGGAATCTAAATGACTCGAAGATTGTAAAGACATCCTTAGTGGATTTCCTACTCAAGGAGTAGAAGAGTGGACTAGGAGCCTTGAGTGATCTGAACCACTTAAAAACACCGTGTCTTTTATATTCTTGCTATAGGTGCTATATCTGTCATAACTGCTTATCACCTATTAACTTTATTTATCTTAAAGGGAAACAAACAAATCTCAAATTCCGCTGTGATTAAATCATTAACAAATCTTACAAGTATTTTGTAAAAGAAAATTTAAAATATCTATTCAACCCCCCTTCTAGATAACTATTATGCCTCTGGGAACTAACATAATATTTTATAGTCGTTGGTCTCCTTATTATATATACTCTTCCTTCTAGGCTTATTAAAGAGGACAATACTACATGAAATATATCTTCTAATATTAAAGAGCTTTCAAAGAAAAAATTTCACCTATTATTTCATGTCTTGTTATTAATATTCCTTTTGGGCTAGAAAATCAAAGTTCATTGTAATCATATTTCCTTATATTAAAATATAAGTTCAAGCCTTATTTGGCTTGGTTGATCCAGTAGTGGATAAATGTTGTACAAATAAGCTCTAAAGGTTGTAGTGGTGAGAAAGTTGCAGTGGTGCAAAAGTTGTAGAGGTGAAAAGGGGGCAGTCGTTTCCAACAAAGAACAAAGCTTATTTGTAAAGGGAGTATTTATATTTATTTGAAGAATTTATTAATAAAAATGAGTCTTCAATACTAATTGGTATTAGACGTAGATTAGGCCACTATATTAGAGGATAGGGGTTAAACCACATAAAAATCTTGGTGTGATTTTTATTTTGTTCTATTCCTTAATCTGCAATTTATTAATTCTGCATTTTTAGTTCTGATTTGTGCTTGAAGATATATTAATCCAGACATGGTATCCTATTAGATTATCATTAACAAAGAACGTATACTAAAACAGATAGTCATTTGTCTGATTATAATTAAAATAGACAAGGTTACCTGTCCATTTATAACTTGTAGCAGGAAATCTTGAAAATTGACCCCTGTAGATCACTTTTGGTATTTACACCTATTCACCGCCCCTCTAGGTGTTCCTATTTATAGAATCACATTTGGTATCTGAGCAAGTTTCTACTAATATTGATCTTTACAGGTCGTAGGGGAAGATCTTATAGCACACCTTAAGTTTCAAGAAGAACAGTCCACAAGCAGACCACCTCTGTTGCTTGGAGGCGAGAAATTCAACGTTTGAAAATTTAAAATGAAGATTTATCTCAAGAGAGACCCATGGGAATGGTGGGTATTGATAATTGACATGTCATTCTAAGGCAAAATGACGGTAGACCCAAGACTCTCTTGAAAATGGATGCAAATGAAATCTACATATTTTCCTACAACTCAAGAGCTATTAACTCCTTGCTAAGCGGAATGATCCAAGCTGAAATTGATAAAGTATCATCCTTCAACATAGAAAAAGAAATGTAGGACACTATCTTGATGATTCATGAAGGTACTTCCAAAGTCAAGGAGGTTAAATTAAGTATACTAATGCAAGACTATGAGCTATTCAAGTTAGACAAGGATTAAACAATCAATGAAGCTCAAGCGAGGTTCTTCACACTAATGAACTCTCTCAGCATGCTAGGTAGAAAAATTGAACAAAAGAAAATCAATAGAAAGCTGTTGAGAATTATGCCCAAACGGTTCACTCCAAAAGCCACCACTTTACAAGACTCGTCAACAATCAGCACCATGGAAACACTTACACACTTTGGTGAAATTGAAGTGTTTGAAAATCAACTCAAGAGGTATGATGATGAAGATGAGGCACCAATAAAGAAGACATTGGCACTTCAGGTCGAGAGCAACAATAAAGGTGATCAAGAAGATTTTGATGAAGAAATTGAAATGCTCTCAAGAAAACTCAAGAGACTAATTCAAAGAAAGAAACAAAGGAAGAATTAAAAAGGTAGCTCAACTCCAATGAGTAAGTCCAAAACAAAAAAAAAAGAAGAAATTGGTCAACTCTGTTTCATGGGACTAAAAGATGATGATCAACTTGAGGTAAACAATTATCATTTTAATGAAGCTTTTGAAATATCTATGCCTGGTTCTATTGGTTTACAAAATGAAAATCAACAGCTCAAAAAGAAAACTGCCTATTTTAAGAATTGCATAATTAAGCTAATGAATGAAGGTAAGTCATTTATTGAAGAAAGAAAAGAAAATTAATATCTCAAAAATGAAAATGATATTTTAAAAGAAAATTTGAAAATGAGAGATACATGCATAGATGCTTTAAATAATAGAAAAATGATGAATGTGCAACATGATGATAATAATGAAGAAATAATATCTTTTAAAAAGGATCTTGCAAAATTTGTACAATGAGGAGAAAATTTAAATATAATGTTGGGTGCTCAAAGATCTAGAATTGATGTGCATGGGATTGGGTATAATCCTATTAAAAATGTGGAATAGAACTAATGATAATATAAGAATTATTAATAGTAAACCAAGATTGAATCCACTTTATTCTTCACCATTTGTTACTTGTAAAAAATGTGGTTTTAAAGGTCATTTTGATTCTAATTGTAATAAAATTACAAAAAAAACAAATCTGGGTTAAGAAATGTGATTTATATGATACTAACATAAAAGGACCCAAGAAGATTTGGGTCTAAAAAGGTAGAGACTATTTGTTTGTTTTGTAGATGTTTCAAGGTCTAAATGGAGACGGATAGTACTTTACTTTGAGAAAGTAAGTTACCTAAATTATTTTAAGGAATATATAAGTACCTCATGTTATTTTTTAAAATAAAGTTATAATTAGATATATTATTATGAAAACTCTATGGATTTCATAAAACAAGGGTACCTAACATAAGTTACTCTAAAGTTTTCTTATTGTGCTAAATGCTCCATATTTAATACACATGATAATCTTGATAAAATGTTGAGGAATCTATTCATATTATATTTGATGAATTTAACCTAGATTTGTTAAAAGAAGTGGATGGAGATTCTGCAGAAAACAGATAAAGGATCTGGAATTTAGAAATCAAACAGCTGAATCCAGACAGCTTAACCCGTTTGCATCAGAAGTAAAGACAGATGAAATCAGTCACCCTGCCCCATTTGCTTACGAAGAAAACTCATATATACAAACAGTTGATTCTAGACAGCCTAACTCATCTGCTTTAGAAGAAAAATTAGACGAATTTTCAGAAGAAGAAATTGACATACAAGAACATGAACTAGAAGAGCAAATGTCAAATGTCAGACTTCTTAGATAAACCAGAACCATGAAAAATACCCCTCCAAATCTGATTATAGGAGACCTTAACATTAGGATGACCAAAGAAGAGTTTTTGAAGAGATTTGGCTATGAAAATACAAAATTCAAAGCTACACTATGGTACTGATAACAACAATATTGATATAATAGTAATAAATCACAAAGGTATAATCATTTTGTTTTCTTATTATATGTGTTATAGTTATAAGTTTAATCCAGTGTCATTCTTTATCCTTGCGCTTATTTCTTTTATGTTGACAAAAGGGGAGAGATATAAACTAAATTGATATGATTGTTTTATAATCAACCTGTGCTTAATGATTAATATGCATGGTTTCATTTAATTTATATATATATATATATATATATATATTGTACTAGAATATATAAATAATTGTTATTTGGAATATGCAAATAATGGTGGCATATGCTGTGACGCCCCCAAAATAGGTTTACATCACCCATCTTGAGTCGCCAGATACATGGTAGAGAATACAAATAAAAACTTAATTATACAACTGTCGTGTAAAATACGACAAAACATACTCTGAGAGTCTTAACAGGAATATTTCCTTCTAGACAGTATTCAAACTCAATGGAGTCCTCATTACAATTATTATCACACTATTTTATAGAATAGTGAGGACTACTAAAGCTACTTATCATGGACCGTCACTCCATTCCCCGACTCGTCCCAGCTATATTCTCATTTCCTGAAGAGAACAATGAAAGAAAAGGGTGAGCTCAACTAGCCCAGTAAAAAATATTATGACTAAGATAATGCAGAATAAATTATCCTTAGCCTTCAATAGTATAACAACTGATAGAATATAATAGATAACAATTTATAGATCAACAATTGCAGCGGAATAAGCAATCCATTAGAAGAGTCAAGTAGAGCATGATATCTACTATCTTCTATGATTTAAAAAGTTTTTCATCAACTTTATCGCTGAGACTCAGCTTAATAAATAAAATTGAATCATCCCTGCACCACGACCAAGGATATTCATGTAATCATCAATTGTCATGATTATACCGAATAATTCCTAGTCATAATCATACCAACAACTGTACATCAATGAACTACAGGCCAATGAGAACTTTTACCACATCATTCGTTACATTACGGTCATGAATATACCGAATAATCCCTGGTCATAATCATACCATGTCCATCTATGCACGTAAGCTAAAGATGACTTTCATCACAATATAAGCATGAAATGTTGACCATGACATAGAAATTCAATAAAATAAGTTCAAGGATAAATTTTAAAGATTTATAATTTAATTTATCAAGAATTCAATAACGTTCAAATTGTCAACAGGATACTACTTTGTGGAGTAAAATTCAAGAATGCTTAGAAGAATATTTACATGAAAAGACACTGGATGTAGCGCAAATATCAAGGATATTCTACTAATTTCATGGAGTATAGAAGCCAAAACTTTAACCAAATGAGTATAATAGAATATATGAAACTGCAAATGGATTTTCACCCGCTATGCGGTAATCCACGTAGACAGATCATTTCCACAATTTAATAAGGAATGAATACGAAAGGTCATTCACCATGCATTCAGTAGTTCGCGTAGACAGGTTATTCCAACAGAATAATAAAGAATGGAATAACAGAAGAATTCACCATGCATGTGGTAGTCCGCGTAGACAGGTTATTCCAACAGAATAATAAAGAATAGAATAACAAAAGAATTCACCAGGCACGCGGTAGTCCGCGTAGACAGGTTATTCCAACAGAATAATAAAGAATGGAATAACAGAAGAATTCACCATGCATGCGGTAGTCCGCGTAGACAGGTTATTCCAACAGAATAATAAAGAATGGATTAACAGAAGAATTCACCATGCATGTGGTAGTCTGCGTAGACAGGTTATTTCAACAGAATAATAAAGAATGGAATAACAGAAGAATTCACAATGCATGTGGTAGTCCGCGTAGACAAGTTATTCCAACATAATAATAAAGAATGGAATAACAACCCTTACCAGTATTGAAAGAAAATAACTCTCTTCATGAATATGAAAGAAATAATACCCCTTACCTTAGAAGAAAATTGGATACTGGAATAGTGAGGTAGCAGACTTATCTTCTTATTTCTCTCTATAATTTCTCTCTATAATAATTGCTCTTGTGAGACTTAGTGAATTGGTGAGAATGAAAGAAGAATGAGCTTCTATTTATAGGAAAATATAGTTTTGATAATTGCACGTTTTGGGGCTCAAAATATTACAGTATAATACTTTTCTCTTTTTCTTTATTTTTAATTTAGTCCTGCAAGTATTATCAAACTTGCACCACCTCCCCTAATTGTAAATCATGTGAATTAATAGTCCATTCATGTGACTCAATAGTATAATCATGTAAAAAAACTAATTACAGTATGGTACCTTCATCTATACCTCCATTTTTAATTTAGTCATGCAAGTATTATCAATCTTGTACCAACTCCCCTAATAGTAAATCATGTGAATCGATAGTTCATTCATGTGACTCAATAGTATAATCATGTGAAAAAACTAATTACAGTATAGTACCTTCATCTATACCTCTATTTTTAATTTAGTCATGCAAGAATTATCAATCTTGCACTAACCCCCCTAAAATAAAATAATAATTATAAGAAAATTGATTACTTTCATTTCATAAAAATTTGGGGTTTTACAATCTCCCCTCCTTATGAAATTTTGCCCTCAAAATTTACTTACGTACTTGGTATACCGAAGAAGTGAGGATACCTTGACTTCATTTCAGATTCTAACTCTTGAGGTATAACCTTTGAGTGTCGAATATAATCCTTCTTATCCAAGATTTTAACACGTATCTCTTCATACGTTAAATCTTATGCTATCTCGTCTAGTTCTAATTCAATAATGTGGTTCGGGTCATCCACATATTTACGTAACATCGATACATGAAAAATGTTATGAACATGCGACATACTTAGCGGTAAGACGAGTTTATAGGCCACAGTTCCTACTCGATCGAGGATTTCAAATGGGCCAATTAAATCGAGGGTTGAGATAACGCCTTCTTGAACCTTCTTCTTCGTATTTATTAAACCCGGGTGTGTAGCTTGAGTGGCTTTTAACTTTATCGATTAAAGTCGATTCTACTCATATATTCGTTATCTTCACGTGGGTGCCTAGAGTCTTTAACTCTATCTTCATCATTTGTAAGTTATACATAATGGGTTTTTGTGTTAACAACATCGCACTCGTAACCGCATACGATCTTCTACTCAACGCATCAGCTACCACATTCGCTCTTCCACGATGATATTGAATGGTATGGTTGTAATCTTCAACAGCTCGAGCCAACGTCTTTGGCGCATTATACGTTTGTTTTGGTTGAAGAAATATTTAAGGGTTTTAGAAATGGGTTTTGTACTGGGGTCAATACAAATTCGATTTCACGCTCTGGGGTAGGCCAGGAAGTTCTTTGAGAATACGTCAGGAAATTTATTAATGATAGAAATATCATTTAAAAACTGTGACTCTCATCCAAGACTTGGATATCACATAAAATGAAGGTTTCTACTAACGAAGTTTCAACCAATAAGTTAAAGTCTAACTTTTCTGGGGTCAAATTTAAACGTTGAGCGCAAGCAAGAGAGATAAAAGAATGGGTAGAACCGGTATCTAATAAGGTATAGACTTTGCAAAAATTTATAATTAACTAACCCGTGCTAACTTCGTTTGGGTTACTCGCTTTTTGAGAAGTCACGAAAAACGCTCTTCCTGAAACCATCGACTTTCTTTTGTCCATATCCGCCTTTGGTGCCACCGTCCCAGCTGGACTTGACTTTGGTGCACGATAAAATCGGGCTAGGTGACCTTCTTTTCCACAATTGTAACATGCTTTGGACTACATCATGCAGTTTGGACTGATATGTCCCTCCCCTTCGCATTTGAAACATACAATTGGTGGTCGTTCTCCTTCCTTGAAAATGGGTGTTGGTGCTGCTGTCTTTCCATCGTTGTTGAACCTTCTCTTTTTGAAATTTCCATTTCTATTATCTTGACCATGATTACCACCAAAGTGGTTACCATTCCTGGCATGATAATTTCCCCCACGATGGTTATCATTGTTCTGATGGTCGTTGCCACCGGTACGATTATTATCGCGTTATTGCTCGTTATCCTTTGGTTGGGCTGGCTCATTATCGCGCTCCAATAACTGAGCCCTATTCACTACATCTGAATACAAACATAATTTGTGAGAAATGAGGTATTGACGTATTTCGGGTTTCAAATCTCTTAGAAATATTTGCATCATTCGCTCCTCATTATCGACCAAATGGGATGCAAACCGAGACAACTCGGCAAACTTAGCCTCGTATTGCGACACGATAATATTGTTTTGGTCCAACTTGATAAACTCCACCTCCTTTATGTGACGAATACTTTCGGGAAAGTACTTGTCGTTGAACAGTTCTTGGAACTTCTCCCAAGACATCTTAAGTGCGTCAGTCGGAGATGCGTTTCTGATTCCCATCGATGTCCGCCTCTTCACGCAACATAAAGTTGGCAAAGGGAACCTTTTGCTCCTCGGAGCATTCCAAGACATCAAATATCTTGGTGATCTGCTTTAACCACGTTTCTGCCTTAAGTGGTTCTGGCTTTCCCAAAAACTCCAGCGGTCCTAGCTCCTTGAACTGCTTAGCGGTGACCATCCGAGAGTTGCCAGTGTTTCCAACTGCATTTTAAACAGGAGCCGTTCTCGCCTGATGTTGCATGAATTACATAAAGCCTCTGAACATCCCATCGTTCATCATTTCATCGGTGTTATTGTTTACCTGAGGATTATTGTCTTCCTGTTGCACATTATCTTGGGTATTGATCGTCGGTGACTCAACGGTCTCATGTGCTTCATTGCTGATCTCAACATTTTCAGATGCCAGTCTCCAACACTTTCACAAAACAAGGATTAATTGACATGCCACATATTATCCCTATACTCTGATCGACAAATTAAATACCAAATAAACTTAGGTAGGTCATACTAGCGAAGGAATTCCCCGTATCTCCCCTCCTAGTTCTTGTCTCACATCTCAGCCAGGGATCATATCCCTAAGCTTTGATACCAACTGTGATGCCCCCAAAATAGGTATACATTACCCATCTTGAGTCGCCAGATACATGGTACAGAATAGAAATAAGAACTTAATTAAACAACTGTCGTATAAAATACGACAAAACATACTCTAAGAGTCTTAACAGGAATATTTCCTTCTAGACAATATTCAAACTCAATGGAGTCCTCATTACAATTATTATCACACTATTTTACAGAATAGTGAGGACTACTAAAGCCACTTATCATGGACCGTCACTCCATTCCCCGACTCGTCCCAGCTATATTCTCATTTCCTGAAGAGAACAATGAAAGAAAAGGGTGAGCTCAACTAGCCCAGTAAGAAATATTATGACTAAGATAATGCAGAATAAATTATCCTTAGCCTTCAACAGTATAACAACTGATAAAATATAATATACAACAAGTTATAGATCAACAATTGCAGTGGAATAAGCAATCCATTAGAAGAGACAAGTAGAACATGATATCTACTATTTTCTATGATTTAAAAAGTTTTTCATCAACTTTATCACTGAGACTCAGCTTAATAAATTAAATTGAATCATCCCTGCACCACGGCCAAGGATATTCATGTAATCATCAATGGTCATGATTATACCGAATAATCCCTGGTCATAATCATACCAACAACTGTCCATCAATGAACTACAGGCCAATAAGGACTTTTACCACATCATTCATTACATTACGGTCATGATTATACCGAATAATCCCTAGTCATAATCATACCAAGTCCATCTATGCACGTAAGCCAAAGATGACTTTCATCACAATATAAGCATGAGGATGTTGACCATGACATAACAATTCAATAAAACAAGATCAAGGATAAATTTTAAAGATTTATAATTTAATTTATCCAGAATTCAATAACGTTTAAATTGTCAACATGATACTGCTTTGTGGAGTATAATTCAAGAATGCTCAGAAGAATATTTCTATGAAAAGATACTGGATGCATCACAAATATCAAGGATATTCTACTAATTTCATTGAGTATAGAAGCCAAAACTTTAACCAAATGAGTATAATAGAATATATGAAACTGAAAATGGATTTTCACCCGCCATACGGTAATCCACGTAGACAGATCATTTTCACAATTTAATAAGGAATGAATACGAAGGGTCATTCACCATGCATTCGGTAGTCCGCGTAGACAGGTTATTCCAACAGAATAATAAAGAATGGAATAACAGAAGAATTCACCATGCATGCGGTAGTCAGCGTGAGCGAGTTATTCCAACAGAATAATAATGAATGGAATAACAAAAGAATTCACCAGGCATGCGGTAGTCCGCGTAGACAGGTTATTCAATAGAATAATAAAGAATGGAATAACAAAAGAATTCACCATGCATGCAGTAGTCCGCGTAGACAGATTATTCCAACAGAATAATAAAGAATGGAATAACAAAATAATTCACCATGCATGCGGTAGTCCGCGTAGACAGGTTATTCCAACAAAATAATAAAGAATGGAATAACAGAAGAATTCATCATGCATGCGGTAGTCCGCATAGACAGGTTATTCCAACATAATAATAAAGAATGGAATAACAACCCTTACGAGTATTGAAAGAAAATAACTCTCTTCATGAATACGAAAGAAATAATACCCCTTACCTTAGAAAAAAATTGGATACTGGAATAGTGAGGTAGCAGACTTCTCTTCTTCTTTCTCTCTATAATAATTGCTCTTGTGAGACTTAGTGAATTGGTGAGAATGTAAGAAGAATGAACTTCTATTTATAGGAAAATATAGTTTTGATAATTGCACGTTTTGGGGCTCGAAATATTACAATATAATGCTTTCCTCTTTTTCTTCATTTTTAATTTAGTCCTGCAAGTATTATCAAACTTGCACCACCTCCCCTAATAGTAAATCATATGAATTAATAGTTCATTCATGTGACTCAATAGTATAATCATGTGAAAAAACTAATTACAGTATAGTACCTTTATCTATACCTCCATTTTTAATTTAGTCATTCAAGTATTATCAATCTTGTACCAACTCCCCTAATAGTAAATCATGTGAATCAATAGTTCATTCATTTGACTCAATAGTATAATCATGTGAAAAAACTAATTACATTATAGTACCTTCATCTATACCTCTATTTTTAATTTAGTCATACAAGTATTATCAATCTTGCACCAACTCCCCTAATAGTAAATCATGTGAATCAATAGTACACACATGTGAACACATAGTTATAAGCATGTGAATTAATAGCAATTAATTGCTCATGTATCTGGTGAATTACCCGATTTGTCAATATAACCTCCAGACATCAATTATTATCGAAATAAATGTCAATTTCCACTAACACTAATAATTCTCACATAATGGAACTATCAATTTCATCGTTAATCAACACGAACTTATTCATCATTAATATTATAACGCACAATATTTAACAACCAGGTCGTTCCCAAGAAAGAGGGGGTTTTCCGATAAGGATTTCTCCCTATTGGCGCGCAATTAGATTATCTAACCTCTCCTTGATAGAACTTTTAGACATTCTCAATATTGCTAATAATAATATGAATAACTTTGTCGTCTCAATTATTGATTTAATAATATAACATATTATGCAGATGATACTGTGACAATAATTGAATGAATAATATGAGAGATATGATGTAACAATTACTGTAGCAATAATTGAGTATAACTGAGTGACTTCTTACGTAAGCATTAATAATCAATCTGGCGTCTACTATGCAACCACAGCATTCATTGTACTTTTACTCTAGGGTAGTTCAACGGTTTAACGGTAAAACTTTCGTCGTTATTTTTATAAAAGATAATTATTTCGTTTTCTTACTACGACAATACTTACATTGTGGGGTCCAAAGAATGATTGTGTTAGTGCATCGGATATTCCCGATAAAAAGAATATTTTATAACAACTTGCATACTTTGCAAAATTTTTACATATCACCCTTAACTTTAACCTTTTATCAATTTAACCATTTACAAAATAAAATAATAATTATAAGAAAATTGATTACTCTCATTTCATAAAAATTCGGGGTCTTACATATGCAAATAATGGTTATTTGGAATTTGTTTAGCTAAATTCTATTTGCATTTTGTTCATGATGGGTATGTTACTTGTTATGTTGGAAATATGTATGATCAAGTTATTTATTTCTCCTTAATATGCATAATCTTAGAAGGAGTCTTACATTTAGGGGGAGCATTATATTGTCATAAAAAAAAATGGGAGAATTTTAATTTTTATGCCTATTGTTTTAATGATGATAATAAATTTTGTATAGAATTGATTTATTTTAAATTGAATTAAGAATTGGGTTGAATATAATTATATATTATCATCATCAAAAAAGGGGAGAATGTTGGTTTATATGTTTATGTTTTAATGATGATAATATGTTTTGTATGGACTTAATTGTTAGGTTTGTAATATCCATTACCATGTAACAAAATACATACACAGAGCAGAAGCGTGACAAATCTGAGTTTTAAAATTATACAAATCATATACCCGGATCGTCTTTTATGCACAATTATTAATTTAATGAAAAGAGATGGAGATCAGATTTATACCCTTGTAGAAAATAGCTTCCTAAGGTACGAGTTCACCTCCAATTTCTTTTCACGTTTAACTTGAATCCACTAGGTTTGATTCATTCATTTGATCAACGTTAGCCACCCAAATGTTTGGCCTCTAGAGGTGATCCACCAAGGAAGAACAAGTATTCAAGAAGATGGGTGTTTGGCAAAATCCTAATTCTATCTCTATTGAATATTGTGTACTCTCCCAACTCTTGGAATGAAGTGTGTAACCTTAATCCATAATAAGACTCCTTTTATTTTTAGATGTAGGGAACCCTCCTAAACTATTTAGAAATAGGATTTTACTTTAATTATTTAAACTCTTTTAATTAATTAGGCTTCCTAATCTTATTAAGAATAATTAATTTAACTCTTTTAATTAATTAGCCTCCTAATCTTATTAGGAATATATGCGAGTACCTTTTATTAATTAATTCTCAAACTCCTTTAGGAATAATAATAATAATAATAATAATAATAATAATAATAATAATAATAATAATAATAATAATAATAATAAGACTCCTCTTATTAATTTATATTTAATATTTTCAAAATATTAAATAATAAATATTAAGCTATTTAATGTATTCTATCACCATAGATTAAATCAAATACACTTAACTTATTATTACGATTCCATTTGTTTCTTAAATAAATATTTTTCATTTTATGGTGCGACCCTTTAGGTTCTCCATATTAAATCGGTTGTGAATAAATCAATTAGAACAATTCTAATCTTATTTAAATAAATAAATCAATTATTTAATTCATTTAAATAAATAACATTTACTCTACAATAAGGATAATTAAGCCTACCTAACACTCAACGATTTTCCAGATAATATAGATTTCAACATTAATTATAAAAGAACTCTTGAGTAAATAGTTACCGTACAATTCAATCCTTCCACCATACACTGTCCCAATTAAATATAAAACATGGAATTTATGATAACCCAAAAATTTAGAAAATCTTGAATGATTAAATAAATGTTTAAAAATAAAACCTAGATTGGAAAAAAGGATAATTAAAAAATTTTAAAGAACCTATACGGTTTAATTTGAATTTTTAAGCAATGTAAAGAAATCAAATGAGAATGATAGAAATTTTGAAAAGTAAGAAAGGGATTATGTATGTGGAATTTGTTTTTAAGGAAATTAATTTCAAATGAAGATAGTATAAGGTTAAATAGAGAATGTGTATATGTATAGATACATATATTCTTAAGAATGAGCTAATTATATTTTAGCCAAATAAGAGGAATGATTAATTAAAATTAATTATACAAGTATGAATGAAAAGCTTAATTATAAAAACTTGTGAAAAATTATGCCTTAAATGATAATTTATTAGAACCCAAAAATATTAAATTGGTAGAAGTCAAGTATGGTGGGCCCCACTAGCGTGTGATAATTGGTGATGATTGTTAGGAAATTTCCTAGAAGTGGGGAAATGACTATTTTGTCCTTAATGAAAATTGATTATGACCAATATGTCATATGAGAAAATTTCTAGGAAATTTCCTTGAGATGACTTAAAGACCATCTTGACCTTCCCTAGTAATGGTTAAAGACCATTTTGTCCTTGATCTTGAATTCTTACAAAATTAGAAAACCTTAGGGGTGAAAACCTAATATTTGAAACTTAAGAAATTATCTTAAGGAATATGCTAAGGAATAATGAATATTCTGAGAATATGCTAAGAATATGCCAGGGGGTGATTTACAAGCTTTTAAAGATGAGGGGGAAGACTGGAGAAGAATTAAGTTGGATGACCAACTTATAAGAAATTGAAAGTAGCTTTTATATAAGCTAATTTCTTTTCTCTTTCATTCATTTCTCCAAACTAGTAAAGTAAACTAGAGAGAAAAAGCAAGAAAGAGAGGAAGAACAAGAGAGAGAAAGATAGAAAAGCTAGAAAAACTAGAAAAAGAGAGAGAGGGGCAGCCATGGAAGTAGGAGAAGAAGAGAAGAATAAAGAAAAAGAAAAGAAAAGGAAGATCAAGGCATAACTCTAACTAGTTTATGTAAATTATTTTGGTTATTTTAAATCAAATATTGAGTTTATGTTTTATAAACTTAAAAACCTTATATATACATGTTAATAAGTGTGTTATGTGTAGATCTATCACTTTTGAGTATCAAAAGTTGGATCTAAAACAAGACTATTTTTGGATCTACCATGTGAGCTGTTTTTAGCCAAACTATCCAGATTTTACAAAAATAGAAAAAAGACTGTTTTTGGGTAGTTTATAGCAGGGGCAATTTCTTCCTATTTTTTTGCTCTAAAAATTCTAGAAAAATTTGAGATGATAATATGATAAGTTAGCTGTTTTCAGTAAAACAATGGTAATTTTTGGATGTGTAGAATGAAAGTTATGGATTTTACGAGGAAGTGTGATTTTAAAAGTAAACATTAATAACTCTTAGTGTGTAACTCAAAAAAAAAATTGTTAAATTTTTACAAGAAGTACATATACATAACCAGAACATCTCATGAAAGTTTCAGAATTTTTGGACAAAAACTTAGTTCATGAAAATTGTTGCAAGATTCGACTTGTTTGGCAATTTTAAGCATAATAAAAAAAACTAAAAAATTCTAGAAAAATTATATGTTTATAAGGGTAATATTAACTAATGTTTACCAGAAAGATAGAATTTTCGAAACTGTTTTCATATTTTTCATGTGAATGATTAAGTTATGAATAAATGGATAAAATAAGTTAAGTGATGTTATAAAGGTTAAAAATGTAATAGTTTTGACAAAAGACCCTAAAGATGATATAATCAGATTTATGGAGGCTAGTTTGGTCATTTTTGATGAGATGTTATATATATGACATTTTAGGATTGTTAAATAATGTAATTAGTAATGGATAAACAATTAAAATAAATTATTTATAAGTTTAATAAATTATTAAAATATTATTAAATAATTAATAATATTGGATTAACATGTTATTAATAAATGTTAGATTAAAATATTATTAAATAATTAATAATATTAGATAATGATTTACAATATTATTAAATGATTAATGATATTAGATTAAAGTTAAATTAAAATATTATTAAGTGATTAATAATATTAGATGGTGATTAAAATATTATTAAGTGATTAATAATATTAGATGATGATTAAAATATTATTAAATGATCAATAATATTAGATGATTCAAATATTATTAAAAAAAGAATTAATAATATTTGTAAATGATTAAGATTATTATTAAAGGGTTAATAATAATTGTAAGTGAATAAAATATTATTAAATGATTAATAATATTAGTAAGTGATTAAAATATTATTAAATGATTAAAATATTATTAAAATGTTAATAATATTTGTAAATGATTAAGATATTATGAAGTGATTATTCGAATGAATGACATACTATTAAGTAATTAATAATATTAGACATAAGTTTTAAGATGATGATTGAGTGATGGTAATGATAATGAGATAATGAATTATTGATTATATGGCTAAATGTTAGCTAAATTATTAATGAAGTAATAATATTATGAGGAATGATATGCTATACTGATTGAAAGATCAATCTTATAAATGATAGGTCTTTCATAAGAGATTAAATTTTTCTACTTAGCGGTAATCGACGGTTAAGGCAAGTTCCCTAACTCAAACTTGAGTTGTATTTTTAAAACATGTTAGTGAATAATTATTGTTGATTATTCACATCTATACTGATTATTGATTCGCACTTAGTGCATGTTGTATATGTTCATCAGGTATGAAAGGCTGATCACCTTCATTACCATATGGTTTAGTTAAATTTATTCATTGTGACGCCCCCAAAATAGGTATGTCTAAGTCACCAAATACATGGCACAGAAACAACTACAAATTTATTAATACAATTATCGTGCAAAATGCGACAACACATAAACTGTGAGTTTAAATACAAATATTGTCTTCTAGACAATATTCACACTCAGAAAAAAGTCCTCATTACAATTATTGATGCACTATTTTACATAATAGTGAGGACTACTAAAACAACTATCTTGAACCATCACTCCATACCCCGGATAGTTCCTGCTAAATTCTCACTTCCTGAGAAGAAAAATGGAACAAAAAGGAAAATGGTGAGCTCAACTAGCCCAGTAAAGAATATTATGACTAAGATAATGAACAAAAAATTATCGTTTGCCTTCAACAAATCAGATAAAATATAATGGACAACAAGTTTTAGATCAATATTCACAGCAAAAAAAACAATTCATTAGAAGAGTTTAGTAGAGAAAGAAATCTACTATCATCTATGAATTTAAAAGTTCATCATCAATATTTTATCCCTGTAACATCAATCAATATACATCTTGAATCAAATATTCATCTTTGCACTACGGGCCAAAGATATTCATTTGTATCACCGGTTGGTCATGTTCATCTCAACACCTGTCCATCTTTGAATTACGGGCCAAAGATATTCATCAAGTAATCAATCATCTTTGCACTACAGGCCAAAGATATTCATCAAGTATCACCATTGAGGATTGAGGATGATGAAAAATATTTTAAAGAACGAATCCAGTGAGATAAAAGGACAAAGATTAGAGATTCGTACTTTAGATAATCCAAATTTAAAAATACTCCATAATAAACCATAGTGGAGTAACATTAAAGAATGGAGATCAAAACATGGATACAATCAAAGATAGTAACCATAATAGACATCTGAGACAAAGAAGAGAAAATTTCATTTTTTGGTGAATAGTGTCGTATACATGAATAGTGCCATATACGTGAATAGTATGAAAGTAGTATGCACACAATCTAATCATGTTTGATGATAAAGCATATACTTTGTAACAATCTTATTCATTTATTAATAAAAAGTATTAATTTATTAAAGGCTTTTAATTATCTACACGATGCTGTTTTATAATATGTGATAAACCCATAGTTTTAAGCAATGCTTTTAGAATAATGATGATGATCATTCTAATGAGATCTAAATTCTTAGAAAGCTTAAAACTAAAATAGTTCCCAATCGTTGGATTACTAAATTGGGGATTAGTGAATCCGGATAGATTGGTACATCGTTAACTTGCTCATTGGATGAGGATGATTGATCTTATGATCATTTGTGTGGAGACACTAAAACAAGTATGTAGGTGCTTATTAGAGAATAAGTTTGATCGCGTGGCTCGCTAAGGAATACCTAATGGAGTTTTACTTTCCTGTCAATAGGAATTCCTGTAGTGATAGTAGTACAAGTGATCCTTGGACTTGAGATCATCATAGTATCTTGTGTATGATGAGTTATACTTTGACTTATTCTTTAAGACCCTTAGGGTATATCAAAGAGTATGCTTGGGTATAATAAGTTGTACTCTAGTAAAAGAAGAGAAATGTCCTATGTGATTCGATAAATGACAACCCAGTAGTCCTTGGCCAAGGCAGAATGAAATTAGAAAGGAGTTTCTAATTTGCATTATTTGGTGTTGTGCATTTAAGAATCGAAATGCATATAATTAAATAAAATAGACTTGACAGTAATTCCATGTCTTATATTTAATTGGGACATTGTATGGTGGAAGGATTGAATTGTACAGTAACCATTTACTCAAAGGTTCTTTTATGATTAATGTTGAAATCTATATTATCTGGAAAGTCGTTAATCGCTAGGGAGGCTTATCCCTATTGTAGAATAAATTTTATTTATTTAAATAAATTAATATTTTAATTTATTTATTCAAATAAGATTAGAATTGTTCTAATTAATTTATTCACAACCGGTTTAATATGGAGAACCTAAAGGGTCACACCATAAAAGGAAGAATAATTATTTAAGAAGTTAATGGCATAATCATAATAATAAGTTAAGTGTATTTAATTTAATCCATGGTAATAGAATAAATTAAATAGCTTAATATTTATAATTTAATATTTTAGAAATATTAAATATAAATTAATAAGAGAGTCTTATTATTATTATTACTATTATTATTATTTAATTCCTAAAGGAGTTTGGAAATTAATTAATAAAAGTACTCTCAAATATCCTAATAGGATTAGGAGGCAAATTAATTAAAAGAGTTTAATTAATTATCTCTAATAAGAATAGGGAGCTTAATTAATTAAAAGAATTTAATTAATTAAATAAAATCCAATTCCTTAATTTTTAAGGAGGGTTGCCTACATCTATAAATAAGAGGAGTCTTATTATGGGTGAGTGGGTTGACACTTTTACGATACGTGAATATGTAATTCCAATAGTTGGGAGAGTACGCCTTTTTCTATAGAGATAAAAAACTAGGGTTTAACCAAACACCCATCTTCTTGAATTTTTGTTCTTCCTTGGCGGATCACCTCTAGAGGCCAAACACTTGGGTGGCTAACGTTGATCAAAGGAAGGAACCAAACTCGGTGGATTCAAGTTGGACGCGAAAGGATTTGGAGGTGAACTTGTACCTGAGGAAGCTCGAATCTTCAAGGGTATGATTCTTGTTCATTATCTTTTCGTTTAATTAATAATTGTGCATAAAGGATGATCCGGGTATATGGTTTGTAAAATTTTAAACACTGATTTTTACACGTTTTCGCTTATTTTGTGCAATTTGATTGCGTTCATGAATATTACAAACCTAACATAGTAACCCCGGCACAAAAAGGTAGAATTTCCATAATAATATTCATATAAATATTTTAGCATAATGATATTGAAAGAAATAATACCATTTACGAAGAAAATAACATCCATTACCTCAAAAGAACAGTACTTCTGACCAGAAAAACGGATGGAATTTTAAAAGAAACTTGCACTGAATAGCAACTCTCAAAGTATCTAAATAATCAGAAAAATACGCTCGATAATATAGAGAAAGAAAACTTATGTTTCTGGTGTGATTTTCAATTCTAACCTAAGCACCTATTTATAGAAAAATGCCAGAATGCCAAAACAGACGAACCTACTACCTGATGGCTTTACTTGTTACTATTCATGCCCACCACTTTTGAAATAAAATTTCAGCACAATTCTCACAAACCAAAAGTGGGGCCCACCCATTCTAAAAATTTCCAAAATGTTTTACTATTTAAACAATAATCAGAAATTTCAATAATTCATAATAAATAGCCCTGTTATTTGAAAAATATGAATTTTATATTCATTCCATAGGAAATCGAATTCTCTACTGTTAGGTTTGTAATATTCTTGGACGCAATCAAATTGCATAAAATAAGCAAAAATGTGGAAAATCAGAGTTTAAAATTTTACAAACCATATACCCAGATCATCCTTTATGCACAATTATTAATTAAACGAAAAGATAAAGAACAAGAATCATACCTTTGAAGATTCGAGCTTCCTCAGGTACAAGTTCACCTCCAAATCCTTTTCGCGTTCAACTTGAATCCACCGGGTTTGGTTCCTTCCTTTGATCAACGTTAGCCACCCAAGTGGTTGGCCTCTAGAGGTGATCCACCAAGGAAGAAGAAAGATTCAAGAAGATGTGTATTTGGCAAAACCCTAGTTTTTCTATCTCATAGAAAAGGGTATACTCTCCCAACTATTGGAATTACGTATTCACGTATTTTGTAAAAGTGTCAACCACCTCACCCATAATAAGACTCCTCTTATTTATAGATGTAGGCAACCCTCCTTAACAATTAAGGAATTGAGTTTTATTTAATTAATTAAATTTTTTTTAATTAATTAAGCTCCTTAATCTTATTAGGGATAATTAATTAAACTCTTTTAATTAATTTTCCTCCTAATCCTATTAGGATATTTGAGAGTACTTTTATTAATTAATTCCCAAACTCCTTTAGGAATTAAATAATAATAATAGTAGTAATAATAATAAGACTCCTCTTATTAATTTATATTTAATATTTCTAAAATATTAAATAATAAATATTAAGATATTTAATTTATTCTATCACCATAGATTAAATTAAATATACTTAACTTATTATTACGATTATGCCATTAACTTCTTAAATAATTATTCTTCCTTTTATGGTGTGACCCTTTAGGTTCTCCATACTAAACCGGTTGTGAATAAATCAATTAGAACAATTCTAATCTTATTTAAATAAATAAATTAAACAATTAATTTATTTAAATAAATAATATTTATTCTACAATAGGGATAAGCCTCCCTAGCGATCAACGACTTTCCAGATAATATAGATTTCAACATTAATCATAAAAGAACATTTGAGTAAATAGTTACCGTACAATTCAATCCTTCTACCATACAATGTCCCAATTAAATATAAGACATGGAATTACTGTCAAGTCTTATTTTATTTAATTATATATATTTCGACTCTTAAATGCATAACTCCAAATAATGCAAATTAGAAACTCTTTTCTAATTTCATTCTACCTTGGCCAAGGACTATTGGGTTGTCATTTATCGAATCACATAGGACATTTCTCTTCTTTTACTAGAAGTGGTAGATTCTTTATTGATCATACATTATCTCCATGCACAACTTATTATACCCAAGCATACTCTTTGATATACCCTAAGGGTCTTAAGGAATAAGTCAAAGTATAACTCATCATACACAAGATACTATGATGATCTCAAGTCCAAGGATCACTTGTACTACTATCACTCTGAGAATTCCTATTGACAGCAAGTAAAACTCCATTAGGTATTCCTTAGCGAGCCACGTTCAGTGAACTTATTCTCTAATAAGCACCTACATACTTGCTTTAGTGTCTCCACACAAATTATCATGAGATCAATCATCCTCATCCATCCTCATCCAATGAGCAAGCAACGTATGTACCAATCTATCCGGATTCACTAATCCCCAATTTAGTAATCCAACGATTTGGAACTATTTTAGTTTTAAGCTTTCTAAGAATTTAGATCTCATTAGAATGATCATCGTCATTATTCTAAAAGCGTTGCTTAAAACTATGGGTTTATCACATATTATAAAATAACATCATGTAGATAATTAAAAGCCTTTAATAAATTAATACTTTTTATTAATAAATGAATAAGATTGTTACAAAGTATATGCTTTATCATCAAACATGATTGGCTTGTGTGCATACTACTTTTAATCTCCCACTTACACTAAAGCCAATCGTCATGGTATCTCATACCCTTCTTCTCTAAGTGACGATTATCCTGCTGTTGGATAAGCTTTAGTTAATAGATATGTAATGTTGTTCTTGTGAGTTCACTATCTCTATAGTGATTTTCCATCTTTCAATGATTCTTATAATCAAATGAAAGTGCCACAACACATGTTTAGATCCAAGATGAGACTTAGGAACTATTCCTAGTTCTGTAATGAACTTTTAATCCAAACAATCAACTTGCAGCTTCATTTATAGCTATATACTTTGCCTTTATCACTAAACCAACAACTCTTTGCTGTTTGGAACCTTTCCAATTTCACTGCACCACCGTTCAAGGTAACGCTTTACCTTAAAGTGGATTTTCTGTCGCCTTAGTCTGTCTGAAAAACTTGAGTCTGTTAAGCCCTTTAGTTTTAATTTAGACCCACCATGAATATGATCACATCCTTAGTGTCAGTTAAGTACTTTAAGATGTTTTTCACTGTCTCACAGTGAACTTCTCTAGAATATGACTAATCAATATCAGGTCTCGTACATTTCATTGCATACATGATAGTTACTCATGCGATCTCTCTTTTACGAGTCTATGGGGACTATTAAGAGAGATACACTCCATGGCTCATCAACATGAGACAACTCTTGGAGTTTGCTATGCTAAATGACTTTAGCATCAAATGAATATACGTTCCTTGGATTTAGTCGAGCATCCTATTAATTCTATCTATATAGATTTGTATCCCCAATTAAGATACTCTTCCCAAATCATTCATG